>JARQOD010000003.1:474843513-475033888 GCA_033576555.1 Oophaga sylvatica | reverse complement strand
CCGGCTAGAGGGTGACCGGGGTCTAAGCTGACCCTAACTGGGGTCCTAACTAATCCCTCAACCTGGAGGTACTGTTAAAGGTACAGAGGTCCAGGCCACCAGCGTAAACCCTGTCTCCTATCAATCCCTGCCAACTGTATTCTAGTCCTAAGAAGGACCCTGAATACCACCAAAGGGAATGACCAGGTAATGGTTAATGAACAGAAAGACAAACAAGAAAGATAGAAATAAAGTAAATAAAGTCTTACATACAACACTCACACACAGTAGGAACACCTTAGGTCTCAGAGATAAACTATAAGCTGTAAGAGTAAAAACAACTAAGGAGCTCTTAGCTTAAGTATTCCCAGAACCGATCCAGTCTGCTAAACTATATGAATGCTTTCACCGGCATCAAACACCCAGACTGGCAGGAATATAAAGGAAACTAATTAGAACATAATCCAAAGCAGCCGGGCGAGGCTGGACCTAGTCTTAGCAAAGAGCTAGGTAAAATTAACTCTCTCATTACCAAACACAAAGAAACAGCAGCTCAGCTGTGAGAAGTCAGAATGTGCAATCGCGACGATCTTCGTGGCGATGCACCCATGACAACGGTATTGTAACTCTTGTCGCATGCGCCAGATACACAGTCCTCAGCCTCATTTTGTAAGTCCCTTGGTGCCATTAAAAATTTTAGAGGTCCAGTTTGAGAGAATACCCATGGATCTGGTGGAGCCGGTTAATAAATCAGCAAGGGGTCATCAACAGGGGCAATAAAAGGGGCACTGTGTGGGTCACCAGTTTTGAGCACACCCGAGTTCAAAAGAGAATTCATTGTCCAGACTGATGCGTCAGAGGTAGGTCTGGGTGCCGTGTTGTCTCAGGACTGGAGCTTAACGGGGAGGAGCATCCCATTAGTTTCCTGAGTCGAAAACTTACTCCATCAAAAAACAGAGACAGCATTGTAGAGAGAGAGTGCCTGGCGATAAAGTGGGCACTGGAGTCGTTGCGCTACTATTTGTTGGGGATAACATTTTGTTTTGTAAATGATCATTCCCCTGTGACTGGCAGTGTTGTAGCCCAGGGAGTAGAGTTCAGGTGGTAGAAAGATGAACATAACAGGAGACTGGAAAACGTTGCAAACAGTTATTTAATCTGAAAACGGACAGGCAAATTCAGGTGAGATCCATGCCTTGTTCATTTTCAGAAAAATAAGCCGGTCTACATTGTCTGAGGATAGTCGCATGCGACGGTATGTTAGTACACCACCTGCAGCACTAAAGACGCGCTCAGATAATACACTGGCAGCAGGGCAAGCCAGCACCTCCAAAGCATACCACACATCAAATACAAATATAACAGTAATAATAATATTATCAATAAAAAATGAAATTGCACACACAGTACACAGACACAGCTCATATGTGTGTATGAGAGAGTGTTTCTGTGTGTAGTTCATGCCTCTAGCCTAGAAGATCAGTCTTGCTAAAATCTTTAACACTGACCCCTGTTCTGTTCTTAAAATGGTGGATGCTGAACTGCTTCTCAGCCCCCTCATACACAATCATTATGTGGCACTGCTGGGCTCAGTCAGAGGCATCAGATTGAACTAGGCTGTCCTGAGTCATTCTCAATAGAACATTTTGTTCAGCAGTTCATCTAGTTCATTTAGTTCAGAGGTCACATGATGCATTTCCTATCAGCTCCTCACAGGATAGGGTGGAGAAAAACTGAACTAAATGAACTAATCTTTTGAACTAATCTTTTCAGTGAACTAGTTCATGGTGAACTAATCACCAAAATTAACTAGATTTCCCATCACTATGGTGTACACCTTGGTGGCGCTGTCACAAAACTTCGCCACATTTGTAACATACAGCTCTTGCCCTGTGCAGAGGCGCTGCTTGTGCTCTCTCTTGTTGCAGAGGTGTCTCCAATGCCTCGACGCACAGAGCTGCTTTGTAAAGCAGTAGCAGCAGCAGCGCTCTCGGCTGGAATGGAGAACATTATGGATTTCAACAGTGTGTCTTGGTCCTCCAACATTTTACGGTCCCGGTTCAACGGTGTGATGAGGCTTTGTAAGTTGTCCCAGTAGCGAGGGTCTAGGAGGGTGTACACCCAATAATCTGACGTGGTGAGAATGTGGCCGATGCAGCGGTCGTTTCTCAGGCAGTGCAGCATGAAATCAACCATGTGCTGCAGACTCACAAATGGCCAACAAACGCTGTCCTCTGGAAGAGCGTCACACTAATATATTTTTGTAAATTTAAAATAGAATAAAGCAGCAGCAATTTTTGAAAAATTACAAGGATGAGCCAGTGACAGACACTCAGCAGAGTACACGCTGCGGTGGTTGAAGTGGAGCGGGATCTACACTCCTACAAAAAAATGAAACCTCAGACTACAGTGAACACTGAAACACAACTGTTCACTTGCTGTGAAAGGCCTTTTTGTGGACTTCTATTAAGTTTGCAAGCAATGTATTGTATTTTGATGGAAGAGCGTCACACTATTATATTTTTGTAAATTTAAAATAGAATAAAGCAGCAGCAATTTTTGAAAAATTACAAGGATGAGCCAGTGACAGACACTCAGCAGAGTACACGCTGCAGTGGTTGAAGTGGAGCGGGATCTACACTCCTACAAAAAAATGAAACCTCAGACTACAGTGAACACTGAAACACAACTGTTCACTTGCTGTGAAAGGCCTTTTTGTGGACTTCTATTAAGTTTGCAAGCAATGTATTGTATTTTGATGGAAGAGCGTCACACTAATATATTTTTGTAAATTTAAAATAGAATAAAGCAGCAGCAATTTTTGACAAATTACAAGGATGAGCCAGTGACAGACACTCAGCAGAGTACACGCTGCGGTGGTTGAAGTGGAGCGGGATCTACACTCCTACAAAAAAATGAAACCTCAGACTACAGTGAACACTGAAACACAACTGTTCACTTGCTGTGAAAGGCCTTTTTGTGGACTTCTATTAAGTTTGCAAGCAATGTATTGTATTTTGATGGAAGAGTGTCACACTAATATATTTTTGTAAATTTAAAATAGAATAAAGCAGCAGCAATTTTTGAAAAATTACAAGGATGAGCCAGTGACAGACACTCAGCAGAGTACACGCTGCGGTGGTTGAAGTGGAGCGGGATCTACACTCCTACAAAAAAATGAAACCTCAGACTACAGTGAACACTGAAACACAACTGTTCACTTGCTGTGAAAGGCCTTTTTGTGGACTTCTATTAAGTTTGCAAGCAATGTATTGTATTTTGATGGAAGAGCGTCACACTAATATATTTTTGTAAATTTAAAATAGAATAAAGCAGCAGCAATTTTGAAAAATTACAAGGATGAGCCAGTGACAGACACTCAGCAGAGTACACGCAGCATTAGTTGAAGTAACTGGAGCGTGATCTGCACTCAAAAAAAAAAAAAATCACAGACTGCAGTGAACACTGAAACACAACTGTTCACTTGCTGTGAAAGGCTCCATTGTGGACTTCTATAGTGTTTGCAACCAAGGTATTGTATACGGATGGAAGCGCGTCACACTATTATTTCAATTACATGGAGCAGCAAGAATTACACTGAAGAAAAAAAAAAGAGTCTGTGAGTGACACGTGCAGATGCCTACAGACAGCGTTGCATACAGAGCAAACTGCAGCGTCACCTGCACTCACACACACCTTGCTGAGCTGTTAAAACAACACTGCAGGCAAAAGGAAGCTTTACACAGCGGTTGGTGCTAGCCTGCCTACAGCACAGTACACTAAATCGCAATCTCTAACTGTCCCTCAGAGTCAGCACAGCAGCGTTCTGTCCCTTACTGAATTCACAGCACAGTGACGCTAAAATGGCGGCGGCGCCTTTTATACACTGAAGAAAAAAAAAAGAGTCTGTGAGTGACACGTGCAGATGCCTACAGACAGCGTTGCATGCAGAGCAAACTGCAGCGTCACCTGCACTCACACACACCTTGCAGAGCTGTTAAAACAACACTGCAGGCAAAAGGAAGCTTTACACAGCCGGTGGTAAACTAGCCTGCCTAAAGCACAGTACACTAAATCGCAATCTCTAACTGTCCCTCAGAGTCAGCAGAGCAGCGTTCTTTCCCTAACTGAGTTCACAGCACAGTGACGCTAAAATGGCTGCGGCGCCTTTTATAGTGCATTCTGACATCATTTCAGCAGCCAATCACAGCCATGCCATTAGTTAAGATGACCGCAGCATTACAGGATGTGCCCACACTTCATAAGATTCATCATTGCTGACTAACATCACATTGCCTCTCAAAGAATTATGGGAACTTCCGATTCCGGTATACGATATTGAAAAAGTATCGGAATTAAGTATCGGAATTCCGATAACGCGAATATCGGCCGATACCCGATACTTGCGGTATCGGAATGCTCAACACTACTCCTGACCCTTGAAATGCTGTCATTCAGGCTGGTGGAGACTGACAGTTTCAGGAACTTTATGGCATTGGCAGTCCCACAATATAATGTGCCAAGCCAATTTTATTTCAGCAGGCAAGCTGTCCCTGCTCTGCAAAAACATGTCGAGGGAAACATTAAACATGCGCTACTAAACGCCATCAGTAGCAGGGTCCACCTGACCACCGATGCGTGGACCAGTACCCATGGCCAGGGACGATACCTTTCCCTCACTGCCCATTGGGTCAATGTTGTGGAGCCGGGTACAGATCTTGCCAGTGGCACTGTACGTGTTCTGCCAACTCCAAGGATTGCAGGAATCCAGTCTGTACACATTGATTCCTCCTCCTACTCCAGTTCCTCAGAATCATCGCTGCACGAGGCGTCACGGTATACCTCCACATGGACCCGTGAACGCTTACCTGTTGCGACCGATATGAGCACAGCCGTGGCCAAACGTCAACAGGCCGTCCTGAAATTAATTTCCATGGGGAATCGAAGCCACACAGCGCAGGAGCTCTGGGATGCCATCAAGCAGGAGAGCGACGTGTGGTTTTTGTCAGCTAATCTCCAGCCAGGCTTGGTAGTGTGTGACAATGGCCGAAATCTGGTGGCAGCTCTGGGCCTTGGCAACCTCACTCACATACCATGTCTGGCACATGTGCTTAACTTGGTCGTGCAGAGTTTTTTGAGGGACTATCCGGATCTTGATGCACTGCTGCACAAGGTCCGCCTAGAGTGCGCTCACTTGCGACGCTCCAGCATGGCCAGATCGCGCATTGCAGCTCTGCAAGTCAGATTTCGCCTTCCTGAACATCGCATCATATGTGACGTACCCACCAGGTGGAATTCCACGTTACATATGTTGGAGCGGTTGTGTGAGCAGCAGCCAGCAGTAATGGAGTATCAGCTGCAACAGGCGCAATCAACTCGCAATTTGCGCCGTTCACACTTCACCACTACTGAGTGGGCCTCTATGAAGGACATCTGCGACGTTTTGCGTGCGTTTGATGTCTCAACGCGGATGGCGAGTGCAGATGATGCACTAGTCAGCATGACTGTCCCCCTTATCTGCCTGCTTCAGAAATCACTGAAAGCACTAAAGGAAGAGGTTTTGGAAGAGGTGGAGGATGAGGAGTCACAAATTCAATTACCTTCAGGACAGTCAGCGCAACGTGGTTCCTCACAAAGGGCTGGGCAGGGCTCACTTTGTGAGGAGGATGAGGAGGAGGAGGAGTCAATGGAGGAGGAAGAAATCCCTACAGAGGGAGGTACACAACGCTCTAGTCAGTATGTAGAGCGAGGGTGGGGTGATGCAGAGGAGGCAGAGATGACGCCTCTTCCAGAGGACAGCTTTGTTGGCCAGTTGGGAGTCTGCAGCACATGGTTGATTTCATGCTTCAGTGCCTGAGAAACGACCGCCGCATCGCCCACATTCTCACCACGTCAGATTATTGGGTGTACACCCTCCTAGACCCTCGCTACCGGGACAACTTACAAACCCTCATCACACCGGTGCACCGGGACCGTAAAATGCAGGAGTACCAAGCACACTGGTGCAATCCATACTGTTGTACATTCCAGCCGAGAGAGCTGCTGCTGCTGCTACTGCTTTACAAAGCAGCTCTGTGCGTCGAGGCAGTGTAGACACCTCTACAACAAGAGGGAGCAGAAGCAGCGCCTCTGCACAGGGCAAGAGCTGTATGTTACAAATGTGGCAAAGTTTTGTGCAGCGCCAGCAAGGTCTACACCATCCGAGACGGCTCCAGTCACCAGGAAGAAACGTTTCCGTAAGATGGTGACAGACTACTTGGCTTTCCCTCTAAGTGTACTCCCAGATGCCTCTTCCCCTTTCAAATTTTGGGTCTCTAAGTTGGATACATGGCCAGAGCTTAGCCAGTATGCATTGGAGGTGCTGGCTTGCCCTGCTGCCAGTGTATTATCTGAGCGTGTCTTTAGTGCTGCAGGTGGTGTAGTAACAGACCGTCGCATGCGACTATCCTCAGAGAATGTAGACCGGCTTACTTTTCTGAAAATGAACAAGGCATGGATCTCACCTGAATTTGCCTGTCCGTTTTCAGATTAAATAACTGTTTGGCAACGTTTTCCATGTCTCCTGTTATGTTCATCTTTCTACCACCTGAACTCTACTCCCTGGGCTACAACACCGCCATTTGTTGCTCGTAAGTAATTGGCAGGGGTACTGACTCCTGGCCAGCCTGGTTACAGCACGACAGCTGTTTCCTGGCAGTGTGAACGTCAATTATCCTCCAATAAGTTGTGCTGTCGTGTTGCATTCGGGTTAGCGGACTCTATGGTGCCTGCAGTTTAGGTGATTCCTATGTGTGCTGTGGGATATGTAAATAAAGGCGGTTTCCATTGTGACAATAGGACAAGCACCCACTGTAGGACTGTGTGATTCGGTAACTGCGGACGGCTTGCGTCCTGTCAACTTACATTTTCATGGGTGCGTTCTTCTACCCGTCCGGGGTCCAGTACCGTCAACTGGTTCTCCCCAGTGCCTTTGGCCTAGGTGCCTCCATCTCCGTATCCGAGTTCCACCAACGTCTGCTGGTCCTTGGTAGTGCTTTGGAGCACAGGTACCTCCTGCTTAGTAACCGTGTCACAGTAACGTCAGCTGGTACTCGGTTGTGACATTGCCTCTTTTCCTTCTGCTACCCGTCCGGGGTCCAGTACCGTCAAATGGTTCTCCCCAGTCCATTTGGCCTAGGTGCCTCCATCTCCGTATCCGAGTTCCACCAACGTCTGCTGGTCCTTGGTAGTGCTTTGGAGCACAGGTACCTCCTGCTTAGTAACCGTGTCACAGTAACGTCAGCTGGTACTTGGTTGTGACATTGCCTCTTTTCCTTCTACTACCCGTCCGGGGTCCAGTACCGTCAACTGGTTCTCCCCAGTGCCTTTGGCCTAGGTGCCTCCATCTCCGTATCCGAGTTCCACCAACGTCTGCTGGTCCTTGGTAGTGCTTTGGAGCACAGGTACCTCCTGCTTAGTAACCGTCTCACAGTAACGTCAGCTGGTACTCGGTTGTGACATTGCCTCTTTTCCTTCTGCTACCCGTCCGGGGTCCAGTACCGTCAACTGGTTCTCCCCAGTGCCTTTGGCCTAGGTGCCTCCATCTCCGTATCCGAGTTCCACCAACGTCTGCTGGTCCTTGGTAGTGCTTTGGAGCACAGGTACCTCCTGCTTAGTAACCGTCTCACAGTAACGTCAGCTGGTACTCGGTTGTGACATTGCCTCTTTTCCTTCTGCTACCCGTCCGGATTCCAGCACAGTCAGCTGGTCCTCGTTACTTCCATTGTCTCTTGCTCCATCTGATACCCGTCAGGGTTCCAGTAACGTCAGCTGTTTCTCGGAAATTAGACGACCTTAAAGACCACCCAGAAGAAGATGACGACAACAAGGACGACGAGCATGAAGCCAACCAGCCTGAACACCATCACAAAGAAAAAATAAAAGATTACCCAGAAGAAGATCACCAACAGGACAAAGAAGGTTAAGAAAAACTACAAGATACAGAACAAGAGACAGAAGAACAATAAGCAGAAGATCAAAAAGCAGAAGAACATGAAGTATAAGACCAAAATGAAGAGCAAAATATATGCTCTAAATTCTAAGCAGAAGAAGACTAAGCAGTGTATGGGGGTGAGTCCGTTCCTCCTCGTGGTGCCCCTGGAAAATGCCTGCTGCTGCAGGCTAAACTGAACACGGACAAATACTGTTGTAATTTAAATCTTTTGTGACAGCAAGAACGGAAGGATGAACAATTCATACTTTTACAGATTACAAGTACAGGAATCTCTGTCACAAATAAGAATATGATGAAGAAGATGAAGAGGAAGAAGATGAAGAAATTGAATATGAAGAAGATTAATTAGTTTAATAATAACAATATGAGTAATGTAAACAAAAACATGAATAGCAAGAAGTTTAAGAAGAAGATTAAGAAGGTGAAGATGAAGAATAATTTGATGAGAAAGATGATGCTGCTGCTGAAGATTATGAAGGAGAAAGTGTGGCACTGGCAAAAGTTAAAAAGGTGAAGAGCATGGAAGTTGTGAAACATACATATTTGCCAAAATAGAAAAAAGGTTAACAACATTGTCAATTTGTTAGTCAATCCAAACGTATTTCCAAAAAAATATATATTAATGCTATTCCAATGCATTGGGTTAAACATGTATGCCTTTATTGTCTCCTCAACCTCCCTCAATACATTCTACATTAGTCTTTGTTGTTTTCCTTCATGTACAATTAACCAACAAGGCAAGAATGGTTTTTTTAATGTCGATATTTGGTTCCCATAGACTTACATTGGACTTCCGGTATCGGAATCGGATATCGACGATATTTAGTGATATCGGCGATACCATTCCGATCCGATATTTTTAGATATCGAGCAGTATCGCTCAACACTAGTCAACACTGCAAATATTGACTTGCTGCATTAACTCATTCTAACTTTCAATATAAGCTTTTGTTACTCATATGTTTGCAATTATATTCTATCTGTGATAAAAACATCTGTCAAACACACACATAAAAACCAGAGGGCAGCAGATCATGTGAAAATATAATATTTGTGTCATTCTCAAAACTTTTGGCCATGACTGTAGATATTAACGCCTAGGTCCACAGCTAATGCCTAACACCAAAATTCAGGGTTCCCTTTATATGGATTTACTCTGCAATACATGCTTTACCATTTGTTTTGGAATTATGTAGGAGATGTTAGCTCTTGGTCTTGTGTGTTCTGTGACATACTTTTGTGAACGTTTTCATGTGTGCTACTGTCCATGTTCTCTCATGCCTGTTTGAACATTTAATAAGGATGTTATAATTTTTTCCCTATATGGGACTCCTTGATCATTTTTTGTTCTCTTCCCCCCTGCTATCAGTATCATACCCTGGTCTCGCTGATAGCAGTGAGAGCAGGCGAACGATGATGAGAGTATTCATCAGCAGGTGCAGGTGCAATAAATAAATAAAATAAAAACAATGTGGGACCCCTCTAATTTTTGCTAACCAGTGCAGGTAATTCTGATAGCCCCCTGCTCTCTGCTTTATATTGGCTGTTTATCAAAAATAGAGATATCCCACGATATTTTTAAAATTATTTAAAAAAGTAATTTAAAAAACGGCATAGGGTCCCCCCAATTTTTGACACCCAGCCAAGCTAAAGCAGACAGCTTGGGGGCTTGTATTCTAAGAATGGGAACAGCCATGGATATTAGCCCTCCCCAGCCTGAAAATATTGGCCTCTAGTAGATGTGCCATTTCTAGCACTTTGCCACTGACATCAAGTCCAAAGATTAGTAATAGAGAAACGTCTATAAGATAGCCCCATTAATATCCCCATTGTGAAAATAAAATATAGATATACATGAAAAGTCCTTTAATTGAACAAATCACGCATAAAAAATATTTGAAATAAATACTCCCCAGGCAGCGGTTTTCCGACTAAGCTCAGTGTCTCCTAGTTCATAACTGAGCTGAGCAGAATACCAGCGTTCTGCTCTAGCTTGGCTGTTTGTGAAAAATGAGGGGACCCCACGGCATTTTTTTTATTATTTATCTAAATAATTTTAAAAAATGACAAGGAACCCCACAAATATTACCCTACTTGCTATCGCACCAGGGCAAGTGGTAACAGCTGGGCAAATAACCAGAATACCAGCTTTCTGCTTTAGCTTGGCTGGTTGTGAAAAATGGGGGGACCTCACGGCATTTTTTTTATTATTTATCTAAATAATTTTAAAAAACGGCAAGGAACCCCTCTATTTTTGAATAAAAAAAATCAATAAAAAGCTGAAAGCTGGGGGCTGCAACCTGCAGCTATCAGTGTTACCTTCGCTGGTTCGCAAAAATAGAGGGGTCACACTCGGCTTTTTTATTTTATTCATTATTGCACATGTGCAGGCTAATAGACACTCATCATACAACATCATCATGCCCCTGCTCTCGCTGTTATCAGTGAGACCAGGTTTACAATGATGAGATTAGTATTCTCATCAGCCGACACCTGTGTGTTGTGAATGTTTTGGAAATGAATTCTGAGCAGAAGCTCCCTCTGGTGGTTACAAACAGTACTGAACCATTCAATGAGGATTGGCAATCAGGAGTCACAGACTGGCTTGATATAAGGGAGGTTCCCGCCCATCATGGTTGCCGGTGATCAATTTTTCTTGTCTCAACTGTGGTTCCTGGTTCACTTGGAAGCTTGTTGAGTCTTGCCTCTTATTCTGCTTTCAGATAAGATATTTTCTGTTTTTGTTTTTGTGCTTACCATTTTCATATTTCTCTGCATTTCTGTGAGGTTAGCCAGGTTCCCCCCCGGGGGCTTGGGCTCCTCTCAGTTCCGCTGGAGCCACTGTGGTTTGTTCATTTGCCTTTTCCAGTTTTTTCAGTGGCTGCGGCTTAGTTTTGTTACACCAGAGAACTGATTTAGGTGGTAGAGGTCGTGTGATCTCAGGTGTTTTTGCAATCAGTAGCGTTGGCATTTTTTAGGGGTTTTTTTTGGATTGCAGTGAGTATCCTTTCTATCCTTTTCTGTCTAGGCAGATTGGGCCCCATTGTTTGCTCATACTATTTTCTGTCTGTGTCTGTATTTCCTCTTGTCTAACCGCCATTACATGTTTGGGGGCTTCCTATGTTCTTTGGGGATCTGCTCCGGGGCAGATAGCTTTCCTCTTTCTATCTTTAGGTGTAGTTAATCTCTCAGGCTGTGAAGAGGCGTCTAGGACCAACGTAGGAACACTCCACGGCTGCCTTTAGTTGTGGTGGTTAGTCAGGGTACTGCAATCCAATAGATTCCAACCTCTCTGGTATATTGCCGTTTTTGCCTGCTCTCTTCAGCTACCAAAACATAACAGTATCACCGGTCAAACTGAAAAGCGTATGGTGCTCACAGAAGGGAAAAATAGTGTGGAAAGAAAAAAATTGTCAGAGTTGTCAGAGATTTTTTATTTTTTTTTTCTGTTTCTTGCATTTTTTCCCTCTTATTCTCTGGGTGCTGAGGAGGATTTTTTTTCTCTCAATGGAGCTTGCACAGCTGTCTGGCCGTGTGGATCAGCTTGCCACTGAGGTTCGGAGTATAGCTATCTATATTGCTGGGTTGCCGGTTGTGGAACCTAGGATTCCCATGCCAGATTTGTTTTTGGGAGATCGGGCCAAATTTCTGAATTTAAAAAATAACTGTAAGTTGTTTTTTGCCTTAAAACCTAAATCCTCAGGGAACGCAGCACAGCAGGTTCAAATTGTCATCTCTCTACTGCGCGGCGATCCTCAGGATTGGGCTTTTTGCCTGACACCTGGGGACCCTGTTTTGAGTAATGTTGATGCATTTTTTATGGCTCTGGGGTTATTGTACGATGAGCCTAGTGTCACTGATCGAGCTGAGGGAACCTTGTTGGCATTAAATCAGGGGTTTGAGGAGGCTGAGTTGCACTGTCAGAAATTCCAAAAATGGGCAGTCCTAACCAAATGGAATGATGATGCTTTGGCAGCCCTTTTTCGGAAGGGGCTGTCAGAGAATGTAAAAGATGTAATGGTGGGTTTCCCTGCTCCCTCTGGTCTCAATGATTCTATGTCATTGGCGATTCAAATTGACAGACGTTTGCGTGAGCGTAGAGGTATGCGTGGAATGGTGTTGCCTTGTGGGCCAGCTTCTGAGCCCATGCAGTGTGAGAGAGTGGCTTCTGGGGCACAGCGTCATGAGTTTAGAAAACGCAATGGGTTATGTTTCTATTGTGGTGACGCCTCTCATGCTATTTCTGTCTGCCCTAAGCGGGGAAGACGTTTTGCATGCTCACTTGTCTTGGGTAGTGTTCAGACTAAATTTCTGTTGACTGTTACCCTGATTTGCTCCCTGTCCACATTTTCTGCTCAGGCTTTTGTTGATTCGGGAGCAGCTATTAACCTGATGGATTTTGATTTTGCCAAACGTTGTGGGTTTCCCTTGATACCCCTACAGAAGTCTATTCCCCTACTGGGGATTGATTCTACCCCTTTGGCTGAGAATAAACCCCAGTTTTCTACTCAGGTGATAATGAGGGTTGAACCTGATCATCAGGAGAGTTGCAATTTTTTGGTACTGTATAATCTGCATGACATTATTGTACTCGGTTTCCCTTGGTTACCGTCTCATAATCCTGTTTTGGATTGGAAATCTGTGTCTGTAACCAGTTGGGGCTGACAATTTGTTAATGCCAATACTCATGTTTTTTCTGCCTCTCCCCAGTCTCAGGATGTTCCTGACTTTTTGACTGATTTTTCTGATGTGCTTAGCGAAAGTAAATCTGCATCCTTGCCCCCCCATAGGAGCTAAGACTGCGCTATTGAATTAGTGCCGGTAGTAAATTCCCTAAAGGTCGCCTTTTTAACTTGTCTGTACCTGAACATGACGCTATGCGGTCTTATATCAAGGAGTCATTGGAGAAGGGTCATATCAGACCATCCTCTTCACCCTTGGGTGCCGGTTTTTTCTTTGTGGGCAAAAAGGATGGTTCATTAAGGCCGTGTATAGATTATCGTCTCTTGAACAAGATCACTGTGAAATATCAATATCCGTTACCCTTGATTTCTGACCTGTTTTCCAGGGTGAAAAGTGCTACTTGGTTTACCAAGCTTGACCTCAGGGGCGTATAACCTTATTCGCATTAAGCACGGGGATGAATGGAAGACGGCATTTAATACCCCAGAGGGGCACTTTGAGTACCTAGTGATGCCCTTTGGGCTCACTAATGCTCCTTCCGTCTTCCAGTCCTTCATGAATGACATTTTCAGGGATTTTGTGGATAAATTTCTGATTGTTTATTTGGATGATATCTTGATTTTTTCCAATGACTGGGACTCTCATGTGAAACATGTTTGGACTGCGTTCCAGATTTTGAGAGAGAATGCTCTGTATGTGAAGGATCAAAGTGTCTTTTTGGCGTACAGAGGATTTCATTTCTGGGATTCATTTTGTCCCCATCTGTTATTGAAATGGACCCGGTCAAGGTTCAGGCCATCTGTGATTGGGTCCAACCTACTTCATTAAAGGCTCTTCAGAGATTCTTGGGTTTTGCCAATTTTTATCGTAAATTTATTGGTAATTTCTCTGTTATTGTTAAACCATTGACTGATTTGGCCAAAAAGGGTTCTGATGTGGTGAATTGGCCTCCTGAGGCAGTCTCTGCGTTTCAGGAACTTAAGCAGAGATTCATGTTATGTTTTGGTAGCTGAGGAGACCAGGCAAAAACGGCAATACACCAGAGAGGTTGGAATCTACTGGATTGCAGTACCCTGACTAACCACCACAACTAAAGGCAGCCGTGGAGCGTTCCTACGTTGGTCCTAGACGCCTCGTCACAGCCTGAGAGGCTAACTACACCTAAAGATAGAAAGAGGAAAGATATCTGCCCCGGAGCAGATCCCCAAAGAACATAGGAAGCCCCCAAACATGTAATGGCGGTTAGACAAGAGGAAATACAGACACAGACAGAAAATAGTATGAGCAAACGATGGGGCCCAATCTGACTTAGACAGAAAAGGATAGGAAGGATACTTTCTGCAATCCAAAAAAACCCAAAAAAAAACCAACGCTACTAATTGCAAAAACACCTGAGATCAAACGACCTCTACCACCTAAATTAGTTCTCTGGTGTAACAAAACTAAGCTGCAGCCACAGAAAAAAAAACTGGAAAAGGCAAATGAACAAACAACAATGGCTCCAGAGGAACCGACAGGAAACCAAGCCCCCCGGGGAGGGGAACCTGGCCAACCTCACAGAAATGCAGAGAAATATACAAATGGCAAGCACAAAAACAAAAAACAGAAAATATCTTATCTGAGAGCAGGAGAAGAGGCAAGACTCAGCAAGCTTCCAAGTGAACCTGGAAAGAACGTTGAGACAAGAACAATTGATCACCGGCAACCATGATGGGGGAAACCTCCCTTATATCCAGCCAGTCCGTGATCTCTGATTGCCAATCCTCATTGAATGGTTCAGTACCGTTTGCAACCACCAGAGGGAGCTTCTGCTCAGAATTCATTTCTAAAACATTAATAACAGATTCACTTCTGCTCCTGTTCTACGGCAGCCTGATGTTTCTCTGCCATTTCAGGTGGAGGTTGATGCCTCTGAAATTGGGGCAGGTGCTGTTTTGTCCCAAAGAGATCCTGAGACCTCTAAAAGTAACCCTTGTGCCTTTTTCTCTCGAAAATTTTCTCCAACTGAATATAATTATGACGTGGGTAATCGGAGTTACTGGCCATGAAGTGGACTTTTGAAGAGTGGAGACATTAGCTGGAGGGAGCCAAACATCAGGTGGTGGTCCTCACGGACCATAAGAATCTGGTTTATCTGGAATCAGCCAAGCGACTTAATCCTAGACAGGCCAGATGGGCCTTGTTTTTCACACATTTTAATTTTGTGGTTTTCTTTCTTCCTGGCACTAAGAATCTTAAGGTGGATGCCCTCTCGAGGAGTTTCCTTGTGGACTCTCCTGAGTTATCTGATCCTGCTTTTATTTTGAAAGACGGTGTAGTTCTTTCCGCCATCTCGCCCAATTTGAGACTGGCTCTGGAAGGGTGTCAGGAAGATAAACCTGAGAGCTGCCCTATTGGGAAATTGTTTGTCCCAGACCGGTGGAAAAAGAGTGTGATGTCTGAGATTCATTGTTCCGCATTGGCTGGTCATCCCGGAATTTTTGTTACCAGAGACTAGGTGAGTCGGTCCTTTTGGTGGCCTACTTTGTCTCGTGACGTCAGGGAATTTGTGCAGTCCTGTAGGACTTGCTCTCGCTCCAAGCCTTGCTCTCGCTCTAGTGGTTTGTTGATGCCATTGCCTTTGCCCAAGAGACCATGGACCCATATCTCTATGGATTTTATTTCCGACCTACCTGTTTCTCTGAGAATGACCGTTATCTGGGTGATTTGTGATAGGTTTTCCAAGATGATACATCTTGAGCAATTACCTAAGTTGCCTTCCTCCTCCGAATTGGTGCCTTTGTTCATTCAGCACGTGGTTTGGTTACACAGCATTCCTGAGAACATTGTGTCTGACAGAGGAGTCCAGTTTGTTTCCAGATTTTGAAGGACTTTTTGTTCTAAACTTGGTGTTCAATTGTCTTTCTCCTCTGCTTTTCATCCTCAGACCAATGGACAAACTGAGTTAACAAACCAGACATTGGAGACTTATCTGAGATGCTTTGTGTCTGCTGATCAAGATGACTGGGTGTCTTTTTTGCCTTTGGCTGTATTTGCTCTTAATAATAGGGCTAGCTCTGCCACTTTGATGTATCCATTTTTCTACAATTTTGGGTTTCACCCTCGATTTTCTTCGGGACAGACGGAGGCTTCTGTCTGTCCGGGTGTTGACTCTGTTGTGGAGCGTATGCAGCAGATTTGGGACCAGGTAGTGGAGAGGTTGTCCCTCTCTCAGGAGAAGGCCCAGCGGTTTGCCAACCGGCATAGGACTGATGGTCCTCGTTTCCTTTCGTTTACTTCTTCCAGGGACATTTAAGATCCATAACGTGTTCCACAAGTCCTTATTGAAGAGGTTTGTCGAGCCAATGGTTCCTATGGCTGTGCCGCCTGACCCTGTTTTGGTTGAGGGCAATCTGGAGTATGTGGTTGAGAAAATATTGGATTCTCGTTTTTCTAGACGGAAACTCCAGTATTTCGTTAAGTGGAGAGGTTATGGTCAGGAGGACAATTCTTGGGTGTTTGCTTCGGACATCCATGCTAGGAGACTGATCCGTGCGTATCACCGAGCTCATCCTGACCGACCTGGTGGCACAAATGAGGGTTCGGTGACCCCTCCTCAAGGGGGGGTACTGTTGTGAATGTTTTGGAAATTAATTCTGAGCAGAAGCTCCCTCTGGTGGTTTCAAACAGTACTGAACCATTCAATGAGGATTGGCAATCAGGAGTCACAGACTTGCTTGATATAAGAGATGTTCCCTCCCATCATGGTTGCCGGTGATCAATTGTTCTTGTCTCAACTGTGGTTCCTGGTTCGCTTGGAAGCTTGCTGAGTCTTGCCTCTTCTTCTGCTTTCAGATAAGATATTTTCTGTTTTTGTTTTTGTGCTTACCATTTGCATATTTCTCTGCATTTCTGTGAGGTTAGCCAGGTTCCCCCCCCGGGGGGCTTGGGCTCCCCCCAGTTCCGCTGGAGCCACTGTTGTTTGTTCATTTGCTTTTTCCAGTTTTTTTCAGTGGCTGCGGCTTAGTTTGTTACACCAGAGAACTGATTTAGGTGGTAGAGGTCGTGTGATCTCAGGTTTTTTGCAATCAGCGTTGGCATTTTTTAGGGGTTTTTTTGGATTTTAGTGAGTATCCTTTCTATCCTTTTCTGTCTAGGCAGATTGCGCCCCAACGTTTGCTCATACTATTTTCTGTCTGTGTCTGCATTTCCTCTTGTCTAACCGCCATTACATGTTTGGGGGCTTCCTATGTTCTTTGGGATCTGCTCCGGGACAGAAAGCTTTCCTCTTTCTATTGTTATAACCCTCTTGTCAGATATTGTTTCAGTTTGCTGTCACATGACCTTTTTTCCCTATTTAGTCTGGCTCCGCCCTTCTGGCTTTGCTGGACTTCTTTGTATTATCTACTCTTAAGCTAGCCGGGTGCTTAGGTGCCTTACTCTGTCAGTTTTGCTTGATCTTAGGATCTCTTAGTATTTGTTTTCTGTTTTATTTTCCCTGCTACAATTTCTGTTAGGAGGTGTCCACCTTTTCACCCAGTCCCTAGATCTTGTAGGGATTCCTCCCTCGCAACTATAGGTCTTCGTTCAGACTAGCTGAGGACTTTAGCGGGTCTGGTCGCAGGATCAGGTTCCCCGTTACATCGTAGGGATCCAGCTCAGTCCTATTGTAGGGACAGAATTCCCACCTTTCCTTAGTGCTTGTATCAGATCATAACAGTAAGTCCAGCCCAAAAAAAAAAAAAAAAATCTCTAAGGAAAGATTTTCTGTTTTCCATCATGGTGTCGGTTCGGGATTTGGCTGAACGCCTGCAGGGTCTCTCTCTGGAGGTGGCTGAAATCCAGCAACACGTGAGTAGTTGTTCTGGAGCACATTTCGTGGAGCCAAAGGTACGTTTGCCTGATTTATTTTTTGGTGAACAACAAGATTTTTTTTCTTTTAAAAATGCTTGCTTGTTGTATTTCCGTTTGAGACCCAGATCCTCTGGTGATGAATTACAGCGCATAGGGTTCATAATGTCACTTTTGCGCAAAGAACCTCAGGACTGGGCCTTTTCTCTGCAGCCTAGTGATCCATGCTTTAGATCTGTGGATAGTTTTTTTTCTGCTTTGGGGTTGTTATATGACGATCCGGATCGTGTTTCATCAGCTGAGACAGAATTGAGACGTTTGAGACAGGGATCAGGCAATGTGGAAAAATATTGTACTCACTTCCGAAGGTGGTCCACACAGGTGGGCGGAACGATTCAGCTTTGAAAAGTTTATTTCTTGCAGGGTTAAGTGAAAGGGTTAAAGATTTGCTGATTGCTTATCCTATACCTGGTAACTTGCAAGAGGCTATGCAATTAGCCATACGGGTGGATAGGAGACTGCGTGCAAGGGTTAATGAGAGTAAATCTGCCTTGTCAGCTCCAAGTTTGGAGAAGGAATGTACTGACATTGCAGAGCCGATGGAAATTGGAGCTATGACACCTCACTCTCGGGAAAAAGAACGCAGATTTGCTAAGGGCTTGTGTTTCTATTGTGGTAAATCTGAGCATTTCATTAAGAACTGTGCGCTTCGAATGAATAAAGAGAAAAAAAAAATGAGGTCAGTTTCGCCCGTATAGCTTGTTTAAACAATAAAGGTGTCTTTCTTTCTGCTACCACTGCTGGTGAGGAGGAATTAATGGAGTTTCGGGTATTTGTGGATTGTGGTTCAACTCTCAATGTGATTGATGGGAAATTTTTGGAAAAGCTAAAATTAAAACCCAAACTTCTGTCTTCCCCTATTAATGTGGTGTCTGTGGATGGTTCTCACTTGAAAAATGTTACTCACCATATCTGTGAATTTCCTCTTACTATTAATGGTGTTCATCAAGAGAATTTGGATTTGGTAGTTTTGAATAATTTGCCCTCACCGGTGATTTTGGGGTTACCCTGGTTAAAATTGCACAATCCAGTACTGGATTGGTCTACCAATGAAATTAAGTCCTGGAGTCCCAATTGTTATGACAAGTGTTGTAACGGGCGTATTGCTGCTGTAGTTAAGGGGGAGTTACCTGTACCTATTCAGGATTTTTGGAAAGTTTTTTCTGATAAGGAATCGCAGGTATTGCCTCCTCATAGAGATTATGATTGTGCAATTGAATTTGTCCCTGGAGCGACTCTTCCTAAAAGTTGTTTATTTAATTTGACTATTCCTGAGAGAAAGGCTTTGGAGGAATACATACAGACAAGCTTGGCCGCCGGTCACATTAGGCCTTCCAAATCTCCTGTGGCGGTTGGATTTTTTTTTGTTAAAAAAAAGGACGGCGGTTTACGGCCTTGTCTAGACTTTCGTGAGATTAATAAGATTACTGTACGCAATCCTTACCCACTGCCATTGATTCCTGATTTGTTTAACCAGTTAGTGGGGGCCAAGTGGTTCTCTAAAATTGATCTTCGAGGGGCATACAATTTGTTGCGCATGAAGGAGGGGGATGAATGGAAGACTGCGTTTAACACTCCACTGGGTCATTTTGAGAATCTGGTTATGCCTTTTGGACTTTCCAGTGCTCCGGCATTTTTTCAGAATCTTATTAATGACATCCTTAGACCTTTGATCGGCAGAAGTGTGGTTGTGTATTTGGATGACATTTTGATTTATTCACCGGATCTGGAGTCTCATTGGAGGAGTGTGCGTGAAGTATTACAGTTACTGAGTGATAATTCACTTTTTGCCAAACTAGAAAAATGTGAGTTCGCTGTACAGAGACTTAGTTTTTTGGGCTACATTGTCTCCAGTGAAGGTTTTGAGATGGATCCGGTGAAAGTGCAAGCTGTGCAGGATTGGCCTAGACCTATTGGTGTGAAATCAATACAGAGGTTTTTGGGGTTCGCCAATTATTATAGAAAATTCATAAAAGATTTTTCTGTGATTGCCAAACCTCTGACCGATCTCACCAGGAAAGGTGCTGATGCAGTTCAGTGGACTACTGAGGCCATTGAGGCTTTTGTGTTGCTAAAGGAGAGGTTCAGCTCTGCTCCCATCCTTACGCAGCCTGATGTGACTAAACCATTTTTGGTTGAGGTTGATGCTTCTTCTGTGGGGGTCGGCGCAGTGTTGTCTCAGGCAAAGACGGATGGTGTAAATCCCTGTGCTTTTTTTTCAAAGAAATTTTCTGAGTCTGAACTAAATTATGATATCGGTAATCGGGAATTGTTGGCAATTAAACTCGCATTTGAACACTGGCGTCATTTTTTGGAGGGAGCGGAATTTCCCATTCAAGTCTCCACCGATCATATAAATCTGATCTACCTTGATGCTGCCAAACGCTTGAATGCCCGTCAGGCTAGGTGGGCACTGTTTTTCTCACGGTTTAATTTTACCGTTACTTACATCCCAGGTACTAAAAATGTTAAAACTGATGCTTTGTCTCGCAGCTTTTCTCCTATGGTGGGTACTGAGGAGGAGGAGGAAAACATCTTGCAAGAGGGGGTTGTTATTGCTGTTTTGGACTCCGTGTTGGAAGATGAGATTCTTAAAGCACAGGAGAATGCCCCATCTAACACGCCTCATGGGAGGTTGTTTGTGCCTGGTACCCTGAGGAGAGATTTGTTTGTTGAATGTCATGACTCTCGCTTGGCAGGTCATCCTGGAATCTCTGAGACCAAGAGACTTGTGGGTCGCAGTTTTTGGTGGCCAGGATGGCAGAAGGAAGTCATTAAGTGGGTACGTCAATGCACTGTGTGTGCTAGATCTAAGTCTTCTCATACTCCTGCTGCGGGGTTGCTTTGCCCTCTGGAGGTTCCTAGTGCACCTTGGACACATTTGGCTATGGACTTTATTACTGACCTTCCTCCCTCTGAGGGTTTCACTGTCATCTGGGTGGTCGTGGACCGTTTTAGCAAGATGTGTCACTTGGTTCCTTTCATCAAACTGCCCTGCGCTAAGACTCTCGCTAAGGCCTTTGTCAAGGAAATAGTCAGACTACATGGTGTTCCTACTGACATTGTTTCTGATAGGGGACCTCAGTTTGTGGCTCGTTTTTGGCGCGCCTTTTGTGACAGGTTGGGAGTTCATTTGTCGTTTTCATCCGGATATCATCCTGAGTCTAATGGCCAGACAGAAAGGAAAAACCAGGATGTTGAGCAGTTTTTGCGTTGTTTTGTGACTGATAATCAAGAGGGGTGGTCTGAGTTTCTGCCACTTGCTGAGTTTGCTCTTAACAACCATACATCCGCTTCTGCTGGTTGTTCGCCTTTTTTTTGTTGTTCTGGGATACATCCGTCATTTGGGTCATTTTCCAAGTTGGGATCGGCTGTACGTGAAGAGGAGAATTTTTCTGGTGTTTTGGAGAGAGTTTGGACTGATGTGCGTGGTAATCTTCAGGAGGCTAACAAAAGATCCAAAGTGTATTTTGATAGAAAACGACAAGAGGTTTTGTTTGCTATTGATGACATGGTTTGGTTGTCCTCTAAGAATCTGCGCTTGAGGATTCCGTCTAAGAAATTGGGTCCCAAGTTTGTAGGGCCCTTTAAGGTGCTTCAGGTTATTAACCAATCTGCTGTTAAGTTGGAGCTTCCTACCTCCTGGAAGATTAATCCGGTGTTTCATGTTTCTCTCTTGAAAAAAGCTGAGGTCTCAGATGGAGACGTCTCAGCCACTGTTCCCCTGGTGGTGGAGGACGGGCAATATGAGATTTCCCGCATCCTAAATTCTAGACGGTATAGAGGGGGTTTGCAGTACCTTGTCGCTTGGAAGGGTTATGGACCCGACGATAACTCATGGGTGAGGGCGGATGATGTTTCTGCGTCTAGACTTGTCAGAGTGTTTCACAAGAGATTTCCGGATAAGCCTAAGTCATAGGGGATCCGGAGGATCCTCTTTGAAGGGAGGGTACTGTTATAACCCTCTTGTCAGATTTTGTTTCAGTTTGCTGTCACGTGACCTTTTTTCCCTATTTAGTCTGGCTCCGCCCTTCTGGCTTTGCTGGACTTCACTGTATTATCTACTCTTAAGCTAGCCGGGTGCTTAGGTGCCTTACTCTGTCAGTTTTGCTTGATCTTAGGATCTCTTAGTATTTGTTTTCTGTTTTATTTTCCCTGCTACAATTTCTGTTAGGAGGTGTCCACCTTTTCACCCAGTCCCTAGATCTTGTAGGGATTCCTCCCTCACAACTATAGGTCTTCGTTCAGACTAGCTGAGGACTTTAGCGGGTCTGGTCGCAGGATCAGGTTCCCCGTTACATCGTAGGGATCCAGCTCAGTCCTATTGTAGGGACAGAATTCCCACCTTTCCTTAGTGCTTGTATCAGATCATAACAGTAAGTCCAGCCCAAAAAAAAAAAAAAAAAATCTCTAAGGAAAGATTTTCTGTTTTCCATCATGGTGTCGGTTCGGGATTTGGCTGAACGCCTGCAGGGTCTCTCTCTGGAGGTGGCTGAAATCCAGCAACACGTGAGTAGTTGTTCTGGAGCACATTTCGTGGAGCCAAAGGTACGTTTGCCTGATTTATTTTTTGGTGAACAACAAGATTTTTTTTTCTTTTAAAAATGCTTGCTTGTTGTATTTCCGTTTGAGACCCAGATCCTCTGGTGATGAATTACAGCGCATAGGGTTCATAATGTCACTTTTGCGCAAAGAACCTCAGGACTGGGCCTTTTCTCTGTAGCCTAGTGATCCATGCTTTAGATCTGTGGATAGTTTTTTTCTGCTTTGGGGTTGTTATATGACGATCCGGATCGTTTTCATCAGCTGAGACAGAATTGAGACGTTTGAGACAGGGATCAGGTAATGTGGAAAAATATTGTACTCACTTCCGAAGGTGGTCCACACAGGTGGGCTGGAACGATTCAGCTTTGAAAAGTTTATTTCTTGCAGGGTTAAGTGAAAGGGTTAAAGATTTGCTGATTGCTTATCCTATACCTGGTAACTTGCAAGAGGCTATGCAATTAGCCATACGGGTGGATAGGAGACTGCGTGCAAGGGTTAATGAGAGTAAATCTGCCTTGTCAGCTCCAAGTTTGGAGAAGGAATGTACTGACATTGCAGAGCCGATGGAAATTGGAGCTATGACACCTCACTCTCGGGAAAAAGAACGCAGATTTGCTAAGGGCTTGTGTTTCTATTGTGGTAAATCTGAGCATTTCATTAAGAACTGTGCGCTTCGAATGAATAAAGAGAAAAAAAAAATGAGGTCAGTTTCGCCCGTATAGCTTGTTTAAACAATAAAGGTGTCTTTCTTTCTGCTACCACTGCTGGTGAGGAGGAATTAATGGAGTTTCGGGTATTTGTGGATTGTGGTTCAACTCTCAATGTGATTGATGGGAAATTTTTGGAAAAGCTAAAATTAAAACCCAAACTTCTGTCTTCCCCTATTAATGTGGTGTCTGTGGATGGTTCTCACTTGAAAAATGTTACTCACCATATCTGTGAATTTCCTCTTACTATTAATGGTGTTCATCAAGAGAATTTGGATTTGGTAGTTTTGAATAATTTGCCCTCACCGGTGATTTTGGGTTACCCTGGTTAAAGTTCTCTCTTGAAAAAAGCTGAGGTCTCAGATGGAGACGTCTCAGCCACTGTTCCCCTGGTGGTGGAGGACGGGCAATATGAGATTTCCCGCATCCTAAATTCTAGACGGTATAGAGGGGGTTTGCAGTACCTCGTCGCTTGGAAGGGTTATGGACCCGACGATAACTCATGGGTGAGGGCGGATGATTTTCTGCGTCTAGACTTGTCAGAGCGTTTCACAAGAGATTTCCGGATAAGCCTAAGTCATAGGGGATCCGGAGGATCCTCTTTGAAGGGAGGGTACTGTTATAACCCTCTTGTCAGATTTTGTTTCAGTTTGCTGTCACATGACCTTTTTTCCCTATTTAGTCTGGCTCCGCCCTTCTGGCTTTGCTGGACTTCATTGTATTATCTACTCTTAAGCTAGCCGGGTGCTTAGGTGCCTTACTCTGTCAGTTTTGCTTGATCTTAGGATCTCTTAGTATTTGTTTTCTGTTTTATTTTCCCTGATACAATTTCTGTTAGGAGGTGTCCACCTTTTCACCCAGTCCCTAGATCTTGTAGGGATTCCTCCCTCGCAACTATAGGTCTTCGTTCAGACTAGCTGAGGACTTTAGCGGGTCTGGTCGCAGGATCAGGTTCCCCGTTACATCGTAGGGATCCAGCTCAGTCCTATTGTAGGGACAGAATTCCCACCTTTCCTTAGTGCTTGTAGCAGATCATAACATCTATCTTTAGATGTAGTTAATCTCTCAGGCTGTGAAGAGGCGTCTAGGACCAACGTAGGAACGCTCCATGGCTGCTTTTAGTTGTGGTGGTTAGTCAGGGTACTGCAATCCAATAGATTCCAACCTCTCTGGTGCATTGCCGTTTTTGCCTGCTCTCCTCAGCTACCAAAACATAACACCTGTGACTAACAGTAACATTTTTACCACTGGTCAGAACTACTGATTCCCATGCTATCATCTGTATGACAGTGTGGGAACAGCAGCACTCTGATCGGCGGTAACAAACTTACCGCCAATCAGAGCCTGTGTTTCCCGTACTGCCACAAAGATGACAGAGTGGGAAATGCCGGATCTTCATGCTACTAAACTCAAACAGTAAGACGGACTTCAGGAAGAAGTCTGTGTTCACGGTCCGTGCACCGACACTAGGTCTTCGGTATGAACCCCCGAACTTTACCATTCGGGTTTGTCCATCCCTATTGGGAAGAACGATAAGCAGTTCAGCACCAGACCTGTGCCCTAGTTTTCATGTTGTCACTACCACAGCATAATTTCTGCCTGACTTCAGGATTAGTGATGAATAGGTGTCTATTTGACAACTCTCCATTACTAAGCCAAGCTTAATGTCACCTTACAATACAAAGGTGATATTAACCCCTTATTACCCCATATGCCACCACTACAGGGCAGTGGGAAGAGAGAGGCTAAGTGCCAAAATTGGCGCATCTTACATATGTGCCTATTCTGGGATGGCTGGGGGCAGGTGATTTTTAGCCAGGGGGGCCAAACACCATAATCCCTTTCTAGGCTATTAATATCTGCCCTCAGTTACTGGCTTTCCCTCTCTGGTGCAGAAAATTGCATGGAGCCCACGCCAGTTTCTTCCATGAATATATTCTTTTATTAAATACCTACAGCTCCCAAATTTTACACACATATACTACTAACAGTAGTAGTAGTCAGTGACATATATAAATCAAACTGTTCTGCAATGGTTTACTGTATGTAAACCATGTCTCCTATCCTGTCGGCTTCTGCAATGATTTTACAGAAGCCGACAAATGAATTAACGGCTATTCTGCTATCTATCTCTATGAAATATAAATATATATATATATATGTGTGTCGCTGACATATATATATATATATATATATATATATATACACACCTATACTATGTGTAAATATCTATTCTATCTATTCTATTGTAAGCTGTCAGTGTGATTTTACAGTACACAGCACATGAATTGCTGGCTTTTCTAAGGACACCGGTGCCTATTTCTCGCAAGTCACACTGATGGTCCATGTGGTGTGCGAGTTTTTCTTGCACCCATAGACTTGCATTGGCGAGTTTTGTTCGATATACCGTGGAAATTGCAGCATGCTGCGATTTCACTCACACGTATAATACGGATGAGAAAAAGATGGATAATGGGAGCTGCTCCATAGATTAACATTGGTCTGAGTGCCATGTGAATTTTTTTCTCGCACAACACTCATCCATATTCTACGGTAGTGTGACTCTGGCCTAAGAGATATAGTTTTTAAAATATCATTATTTTCAGATGAGGTACTCCTTACTCTTACTAATTTACACCTTACCCTTCTGAAGATTAAGGCTGTGTACACATGTTGCGGATTTTGATGCGGATCCGCAGCGTTTTTGGACACGCATAATCGCTCCAAATCCACAGTTTAGTGCACACACAATGTTAGTCAATGGGGAGTTCAGATTTGCTGTGCACATGCTGCGGAAAAATATGTGTGGATTTGCAGCATTTTATTTTCCACAGCATGTCAATTCTTTTTGCAGATCCATAGCGTTTCTGCACCCATTGGCTTCCATTGAGTCAGTCAAATTCACAGCAAAACCACAGGTTTAAAAAGATCTGCGGTTTTGCTGCAGAGTTGCGTGCGAGAAACGCTGTAGATAGGGAGGAGGAAGAGAGCGTGGGCAGAGACTATGTGGGTGGGCGGAGACTATGTGTGTGCGGTGAATATGTGCGTGTCCGTCGTGCGGGTGTCTGTGTTTCTATGTGTGTGTGTGCGGGCCTGTGTGTAGGCAGGCATCGTCCGATTGGACTACTAGTGCCATCCAGCTATGTCTGCTACAGTGACAACATTAGCCGATGATGGGACAATAGTAGTTCCAGCATCCTGCTACTGTGTTAACTAGTAATAAAAAAAAAAATTGCAGACATACAGTACACATACTCACCATGCAGCTAATCCCCGATGTCCTCGATCCTCTGCAAAAAAATAATATAGCAAACCAACAGTATACTCCCTGTTCCAATGTAATCCAGTTAAAAACGAGTGCCCCACAACGATCTCTGCTATAGAGCTCTACATGGCCTCCAGTGGTACAATAATGGAAGGTATCCTGCCGCAGTGTATCACTCTGCTGTCAGAGGTCACAGGAGTTTGTCCTGTCAGTTGTGGCTCCACTGCGTGGCAAAATTCTCACGCAGCAGTGCCGTAAAGTGAGAGCATGAACTCTAGTGACCCCTCAGTGATAACACTGCAGGAGCCATTGTCTCCTGCCAGTGTGTCACTGGAGGCCCTGTAGAATGGTCACATCTCCTGATGTGACAGATCTATAGGGGAATCGTCGTGGGACACTCGTTATTAAATGGATTACATCAGAACAGGCAGTATACTGCTAGTATATATATATTTTTTTTTGCAGGAGATCGATGGCTTCGGGGAATTAGGAGAATAATAAATATGAGAAACTGTGTTGTGTTTTATTTCATTAAAAGACTTTATTCTTGCTGTGTCTTTATCTAAACCATTAAAAACTATAGGATTAGTAATAAATAGGTGTCTTATTGACACCTCTCCATTATTAAGCCGGGCTTGATGTCACCTTACATTACAAAGGTGACATCAACCCCCATTACCCCATATGCTGCCGCTACAGGGCAGTGGAAAGGGTGAGGCTAAGTGCCGAAATTGGCGCATCTTAGAGATGCACCATTTCTGGCGTGGCTGTGGGCTGGTGTTTGTAGCCTGGGGGGCCAAAATCCATGGCCCCTTCCTAGGCTTTTAATATCAGCCTGCAGCTGTCTGCATAGCCTTTTCTGGCTATTAACCCCTTTATTCCATTGGATGTAATATTCCGTCCATGTGACCCTGGACCTCATTCCCATGGACGGAATAGTACGTCCAGGGCGATCAGCTGCGCTCCCGTGGGGAGCGCAGCTAATCGCCGCCGGGTGTCAGCTGATTATCACAGCTGACACCCGGGACTGTGTGTCAGGAGCGGTCACTGACCGCTCCCAGCACATTAACCCCTGGCACACCGCGATCAAACATGACCGCGGTGTACCAGGGGCACAGGGGAGCATCGCGCAGGGAGGGGGCTCCCTGCATGCTCCCCTGAGACCCTCAGAACAGCGCAATGTGATCGTGCTGTTCTGAGGCCTTCCTCCCTCCAAGGACCCGGCTGAGAGCAGGCACTGAGAAGCCTGCAGCACTGCCAGAGCGATCGCTGGTGTCACAGAGTGTTGTGCACACTGTCACACCAGCGATCTCACCCTACATAGTGATGTCCCACCCTGGGACAAAGTATAAAAGTTAAAAAAAATAAAAATAAAAAGTGTAAAAAAAATTCCAAAAAAAAAAAAATATTCCCCAATAAATTCATTTATTCCTGTAAATAAAAAAACCAGAACAATAAAAGTACACATATTTGGTATCGCCGCGTCCGTAACGACCCCCCTCTTATAAAACTGTCCCACTAGTTAACCCCTTTAGTGAACCCCTTAAAAAAAAACAAAGCAAAAAATCAATGCTTTATCATCATACCGCCGAACAAAAGGTGGAATAACACGCAATCAAAAAGACCGATATAAATAAGCATGATACCACTGAAAACGTCATCTTGTCCCGCAAAAAATGAGCTGCCATACAGCATCATCAGCGAAAAAATAAAAAAGTTATAACTCTCAAAATAAAGCGATGCAAAAATAATAATTTTTTATATAAAATTGTTTTTATTCTATAAAAGCACCAAAACATAAAAAAATCATATAAATGAGGTATCGCCATAGTCGTACTGACCCGAAGAATAAAACTGCTTCATCAATTTTACAACACGCGGAACGGTATAAACGCCTCCCCCAAAAGAAATTCATGAATTGCTGATTTTTGTTCATTCTAACCTTCCAAAAATCGAAATAAAAAGCGATCAAAAAATGTCACGTGCTCAAAAATGGTACCAATAAAAACGTCAACTCATACCGCAAAAAATAAGACCACACATGACTCTGTGGGCCAAAATATGCAAAAATTATAGCTCTCAAAATGTGGTGATGCAAAAACAATTTTTTGCAATAAAAAGCGTCTTTTAGCGTGACAGCTGCCAATCATAAAAACCGCTATAAATAGTAAACCAAACCCCCGTTATCACCCCCTTAGTTAGGGAAAAATAATAAAATTAAAAAAATGTATTTATTTCCATTTTCCCATTAGAGTTTGGGTTGCGGCTAAAGTTAGGGTTAGGGTTGGCGCTAAAGTTAGGATTAGGGTTAGGATTAGGGTTAGGGGTGTGTTAAGGTTAGGTTTGTGGTTAGGGTTTGGACTACGGTTAGGGGTGTGTTGGGGTTAGGGTTGGAGTTAGAATTGGGGGGTTTCCGCTGTTTAGGCACATCAGGGGCTCTCCAAATGTGACATGGCGTCTGATCTCAATTCCAGCCAACGGTGTTCCTTCACTTCTGAGCTCTGCCATGCGCCCAAACAGTAGTTTACCCCCACATATGGGGTATCAGCGTACTCTGGACCCTAAGAGTTATTGTGCAATTTGTCCTATTTCTTCTGTTACACTTGGGAAAATAAAAAACTGGGGGCGAAAATATCATTTTGTAAAAAAAATGATTTTTTTGTTTTTACGGCTGTACGTTATAAACTTCTGTGAAGCACTTGGGGCTTCATAGCGCTCACCACTAGTGTTGAGCATTCCGATACCGCAAGTATCGGGTATCGGCCGATATTCGCGTTATCGGAATTCCGATACTTAATTCCGATACTTTTTCCATATCGTATACCGGAATCGGAAGTTCCCATAATTCTTTGAGAGGCAATGTGATTTTAGTCAGCCAATGAGGAATCCTACGAAGTGTGGGCACATCCTGTAATGCTGCGGTCATCTTAACTAATGGCATGGCTGTGATTGGCTGCTGAAATGATGTCAGAATGCACTATAAAAGGCGCCGCCGCCATTTTAGCGTCACTGTGCTGTGAACTCAGTAAGGGAAAGAACGCTACTCTGCTCACTCTGAGGGACAGTTAGATATTGCGATTTTGTGTACTACTGTGCTTGAGGCAGGCTAGTTTACCAACCGCTGTGTAAAGCTTCATTTTGCCAGTGTTGTTTTAACAGCTCTGTGCAAGGTGTGTGTGTGACAGTGCAGGTGACGCTGCAGTTTGCTCTGCATCCACCGCTGTTTGTAGGCATCTGCACGTGTCACTGACTCTTTTTTTTTTTTTTTTTTTTTTATTTTGTGGAATTGGTGCAGCTCCATTATATTAGAAAAAAAAATCAAATCTATTAGTGTGACGTGCTTCCATCCGTATACAATACATTGGTTGCAAACACTATAGAACTACACAAAGGAGCTTTTCACAGATTGTGGACAGTTGTGTTTCAGTGTTCACTTCAGTCTGTGTTTTTTACTTTTTTTAGTGCAGATCACGCTCCAGTTACATGTTCAAGCACTGCTGCTTGTACTCTGCTGAGCGTGTCTCAGTGGCTCATCCTTTTCATTTATCTCCAATTGGTTCTGCTACATTCCATTTAAAATAAATCTAATCTATTAGACTAATAGATTAGATTTATTTTAAATGGAATGTAGCAGAACCAATTGGAGATAAATGAAAAGGATGAGCCACTGAGACACGCTCAGCAGAGTACAAGCAGCAGTGCTTGAACAAGTAACTGGAGCGTGATCTGCACTCAAAAAAGTAAAAAACACAGACTGAAGTGAACACTGAAACACAACTGTCCACAATCTGTGAAAAGCTCCTTTCTGTACTTCTATAGTGTTTGCAACCAATGTATTGTATACGGATGGAAGCGCGTCACACTAATAGTATTAGTGTGACGCGCTTCCATCCGTATACAATACATTGGTTGCAAACACTATAGAAGTACAGAAAGGAGCTTTTCACAGATTGTGGACAGTTGTGTTTCAGTGTTCACTTCAGTCTGTGTTTTTTACTTTTTTGAGTGCAGATCACGCTCCAGTTACATGTTCAAGCACTGCTGCTTGTACTCTGCTGAGCGTGTCTCAGTGGCTCATCCTTTTCATTTATCTCCAATTGGTTCTGCTACATTCCATTTAAAATAAATCTAATCTATTAGTGTGACGCGCTTCCATCCGTATACAATACATTGGTTGCAAACACTATAGAAGTACAGAAAGGAGCTTTTCACAGATTGTGGACAGTTGTGTTTCAGTGTTCACTTCAGTCTGTGTTTTTTACTTTTTTGAGTGCAGATCACGCTCCAGTTACATGTTCAAGCACTGCTGCTTGTACTCTGCTGAGCGTGTCTCAGTGGCTCATCCTTTTCATTTATCTCCAATTGGTTCTGCTACATTCCATTTAAAATAAATCTAATCTATTAGTGTGACGCGCTTCCATCCGTATACAATACATTGGTTGCAAACAATATAGAAGTACACAAACGGGCCTTTCACAGCTACTGAACATGGGTTTTTAATTTTTAACTAAAATATGTATTTTTTCAAATGACACAAATATAAGTAATGTTGAAGAGGAATAGTCCTACATCCATTGTTTGCACAATATTACAGGTGTACATCATGTCCCTTAATCAACAATGTATTATTATATTTACTTGTATGCTTTTATTTAAAAGCCAAGAACACAGAAGGATAACCTTCGCACTGCAGCTGTTGTCAAAGTTCAACCCACATTATGCACTTCCAACATTGCAGCATTTGAGGCATGATGTGAGTTGGATTGGTCAAAGTTATGGAGTGAGAAGGTTCACCATCAGTACCCTATAGCATAAGTATGCTTTTGTGTTAGCATTTGTGTTAGACATGTGGATATCTGCCATAATATGTCACAATTATTTAGTTACAGATTTGTTACCAACACTAATCATTGAATGGTTTTAAATTTGACGTTTCACTTGTTTACAGCTTAGAAATAAGGGTGTAGCCTGATATCTATGTGTAGCACTAGCCACTTTAACATGTCATGTTTTTTTAAACATGTGTAGCTAGGTAGCAGTAATTTTTGCCGGACACACAGCAGGGGAACAGCAGGCGTTACTGAACCCCACTATTACTATAGCTTGTGTATTGGTCTGTGGACACGACACTTCTGAGCAGCAACTGGCAGTGTTGTAGCCCAGGGAGTATAGCTCAGGTGGTAGAAAGATGAACATAACAGGAGACATGGAAAACGTTGTCAACCAGTTAGTTAATCTGAAACCGGACAGGCAAATTCAGGCGAGATCCATGCCTAGTTCATTTTCAGAAAAGTAAGCCGTTGTACATTATCGTAGGATAGTCGCATGCAACGGTCTGTTAGTACACCACCTGCAGCAGTAAAGACGCGCTCCGATAATACACTGCCAGCAGATCAAGCCAGCACCTCCAATGCATACTGGCTAAGCTCTGGCCATGTATCCAGCTTAGAGACACAAAACTTGAATGGGGAAGAGCCATCTGAGAGTACACTGAGAGGGCAAGACATGTAGTCTGTAACCATCTTACGGAAATGTTGCCTCCTGCTGACTGGAGCCGTCTCGGATGGTGTAGACATTGGTGGCGCTGCCACAAAACTTCGACACATTTGGAACATACTGGTCTTGCCCTGTGCAGAGGCGCTGCTTGTGCTCCCTCTTGTTGCAGAGCTGTCTCCACTGCCTCGACGCACAGAGCTGCTTTGTAAATCAGTAGCAGCAGCAGTGCTCTCGGCTGGAATGGAGAACATTATGGATTGCACCAGTGTGTCTTGGTACTTCCGCATTTTACGCTCCCGGTTCAACGGTGTGATGAGGCTTTGTAAGTTGTCCCGGTAGCGAGGGTCTAGGAGGGTGTACACCCAATAATCAGACGTGGTGTGAATGTGTTCGATGCGGCGGTCGTTTCTCAGCCACTGCAGCATGAAATCAACCATGTGCTGCAGACTCCCAACTGGCCAAGAAACGTTGTCCCCTGCAAGAGGCGTCATCTCCGCCTGCTGTGCATCACCCCACCCTTGGTCTACATACTGACTAGAGCATTGTCTACCTCCCTCTGGAGCGATGTCTTCCTCCTCCATTGACTCCTCCTCACAAAGTCCTTCAAATACATATAAATTTACAAAATTTAAAACTCAAAATTTAAAAACTTTGTATCATAATTCTGTAACATCAGTTTATGGAAACACAATAGCATTACAAAAGGATAGACAAAAAATGTACATTATGTGCTTTGTAAATACATTAAAAGTTTGTAATGGTTATGAAAATATAGACAGCGACTCTGGAGGTTCAATTGTTGATACAGCATGGTACTTTGAAAGTCCTCCAGCCCTTTGTGAAGAACCACGTTGCGCTGACTGTCCAGAAGGTGATGGAATTTGTGACTCCTCATCCTCCTCACAAAGTCCTTCAAATACATATAAATTTACAAAATTTAAAACTCAAAATTTAAAAACTTTGTATCATAATTCTGTAACATCAGTTTATGGAAACACAATAGCATTACAAAAGGATAGACAAAAAATGTACATTATGTGCTTTGTAAATACATTAAAAGTTTGTAATGGTTATGAAAATATAGACAGCGACTCTGGAGGTTCAATTGTTGATACAGCATGGTACTTTGAAAGTCCTCCAGCCCTTTGTGAGGAACCACGTTGCGCTGACTGTCCAGAAGGTGATGGAATTTGTGACTCCTCATCCTCCACCTCTTCCAAAACCTCATGCCTTAGTGCTTGCAGTGTTTTTTGAAGCAGGCAGATAAGGGGGACAGTCAGGCTGACTAGTGCATCATCTGCACTCGCCATCCGCGTTGACTCATCAAACGCACGCAAAACGTGGCAGATATCCTTCATAGAGTTATTCGCCACTCATTACACTGGCAGTGGCTGCCCATTCATTATAGGATCCAATTCTAATTACTGGTTCTCACCAACATAGCTCTCCACAGCGCAGCACCCCCCTACATCTCCTCCCTTATTTATATTTATCGGCCTAACCGACTGCTGCACTCTGCAAACGACCTTCGACTAACCTCTGCACTAATCCGTACCTCCCACTCCCAACTCCAAGACTTCACCCGCGCTGCGCCAATCCTCTGGAATGCTCTACCCCAAGAAATTAGGACTATCCGCAATTTGGATGGTTTCAGGCGCTCCCTCAAAACACATTTGTTCACAGTGGCCTATCACATTCACTAATCAAAGTCATTCTATGTGTAATTCTGTGTGTGTAGCCCATTCACTATCTCCATGCATCCCTCACTTCCTTAAAATGGCTGGACCATCATTGTAAAAACACCATTGTATATAAACACCTGTACTTTGTATCTCCCACACCTCATTGTAGTTTTGTAAGCTTTCACCAGCAGGGGCGGCTGATTTTGCTTTAATTATTGTATTGTTAACGTTGTTACTTATGACTCGTGTTTTGAAACTGTTAAACTGTAAAGCACTGCGGAATATTATGGCGCTATATAAATAAATAATATTATTATTCTTATTATAGAGGCCCACTCAGTAGTGGTGAAGTGTGAACGCCGCAAATTGCGAGTTGACTGCGCCTGATGCAGCTGATACTCCATTACTGTTGGCTGCTGCTCACACAACCGCTCCAACATATGTAACGAGGAATTCCACCTGGTGGGTACGTCACATATAATGCGATGTTCATGAAGGTGAAATCTGCGTTGCAGAGCTGCAATCAGCGATCTGGCCATGCTGGAACGTCGCAAGTGAGCGCACTCTAGGCGGACCTTGTGCAGCAGTGCATCAAGATCCGGATAGTCCCTCAAAAAACTCTGCACGACCAAGTTGAGCACATATGACAGACATGGTATGTGAGTGAGGTTGACAAGGCCCAGAGCTGACACCAGATTTCGGCCATTGTCACACACTACCAAGCCTGCCTGTAGATTCTCTTCCAAAAACCACACGTCGCTCTCCTGCTTTATGGCATTACAGAGCTCCTGCGCTGTGTGGCTAAGATTCCCCATGGAAATTAATTTCAGGATGGCCTGTTGACATTTGGACACGGCTGTGCTCATATCGGTCGCAACAGGTAAACGTTCACGGGTCCATGTGGAGGTAGACCGTGACGGCTCCTGCAGCGATGATTCTGAGGAACTGGAATAGGAGGAGGAATCAATGTGTACAGACTTGATTCCTGCAATCCTTGGAGTTGGCAGAACACGTACAGCGCCACTCGCAAGATCAGTACCCGGCTGCACAACATTGACCCAATGGGCAGTGAGGGAAAGGTATTGTCCCTGGCCATGGGTGTTAGAACCCTCTTGTTAGGTTTTGTTTCAGTTTGCTGGTCACATGACCTTTTTTCCCTATTTAGTCTGGCTCCGCCCTTCTGGCTTTGCTTGACTTCATTGTATTATCTACTGTTAAGCTAGCCGGGTGCTTAGGTGCCTTAATCTGTGAGTTTTGCTTGATGTTAGGATCACAAAGTATTTATTTTTCTGTTTAATTATCCATGCTACAATTTATGTTAGGACTAGGAGGTGTCCACCTTTTCTCCCAGTCCCTAGATCTTGTAGGGATTACTCCCTCGCAACTATAGGTCTTCGTTCACACTAGATGAGGACTTTAGCGGGTCTGGTCGCAGGATCAGGTTCCCCGTTACATCGTAGGGATTCAGCTTAGTTGTATTGTAGGGACAGAATTCCCTTCTTTCCTTACTGGTTGTAGCAGATCATAACAATGGGTACTGGTCCACGCATCGGTGGTCAGGTGGACCTTGCTACTGAGGGCTTTTAGTAGCGCATGTTTAATTTTTCCCTCAACATGCTTTTGCAGACCAGGGACGGCTTGCCTGCTGAAATGAAATCGGCTTGGCACATTGTATTGTGGGATTGACAATGATATTCAGTTACGGAAACTGTCTGTCTCCACCAGCCTGAATCACAGCATTTCAAGGGACAGGAGTTTTGCAATGCCAGCATTCAGAGCCTGTGCTCGTGCATGGTTTGCGGAGTATGGCCGTGTTTTATCCCATGCCTGTGCTACCGCTGGCTGTTTTGTGGCCTGGGAGTGTGAGGATGACAGGGAACTTGCTGCTGTGTGTGGAATAACAGTTTGTCTCTGGACAACAGTGGCCGAGGTTCTTCCATGGCGATCCTGTGAGGAAGCATAACCAGCTGTGTGTGAGCTCGATGAAGAGGCTTCAACACAACCTGAAGATGTAGGTGCTGCTGTAGGTTGGCCTACATCTCCAGTGTGTCTTTGTAACTCAACTACGTGCTTTGTCCGCACATGTTTACACATATTTCTGGTATTGAGGTGACTGACACTTTTAGCTATTTTTAATTTTTGATTACACAGCTTGCATTTCACATAGCAAATATCATGTGCAAGTGTGTGAAAAAAGGACCACGCAGTGCAAGTCCTGGGAGCGCACGTTTTGACTTTTGGAACACAACTGCTCCGAACAGGTGCCAAACTGGAGGCTACAGGCAACCGAGTCTGCAGCCTAACTCTCCCTCCTGTTTGTACCGTTGGGGCAATGTCTTCCTCTATCTTCCTTCTATCACTAACCATTTCTCTAGGCCTCTCCCAGCTTTCAACCAAAGTACTGGTTCTCACCCACAAAGCTCTCCACAGTGCAGCACCCCTCCTACATCTCCTCCCTCATTTCTATCTATCGGCCTAACCGACTGCTGCGCTCTGCAAACGACTTTCGACTAACCTCTGCACTAATACGTACCTCCCACTCCCGACTCCAAGACTTCCCCTGCTCTACGCCAATCCTCTGGAATGCTGTACCCCAAGAAATTAGGACTATCCACAATTTGCATGGTTTCAGGCGCTCCCTCAAAACACATTTGTTCAGAGCGGCCTATCACATTCACTAATCAAAGTCATTCTATGTATTCTGTGTAAGTGTGTGTGTGTCTCTAGCCCATTCACTATCTCCATCCCTCAGTCCCTTAAGATGGCTGGAACATCATTGTAAATGCACCATTGTATATAAACACCTATACTTTGTATCTCCCCCATCTCATTGTACATTGTAAGCTGTCACGAGCAGGGGCGACTTATTTAGCTTAAATTATTGTATTGTTAACGTTGTTACTTATGACTTGTGTTCTGAAACTGCTAAACTGTAAAGCGCTGCGGAATATGATGGCGCTATATAAATAAATATTATTATTATTCCTCTGAGCTGCTCCCACCACCTTCCTGTTCTTCATGCCATGTTGGGTATTGGACCTCATCATCTCCACTACCCTCTTCCAACACCTGCTGTTGGGTGGTCTGGCCAGCACCATGCTCAACAGAAACTGGCACCTGGGTCTCATCATCATCATCAGATGCGTTCTGCGGTGTGCTGACCATCGGCACTGTCTCACCCGCCTCTTCAGATTCAGAGAGACACAGCTGTTGCGCATCACTGCATACTCCCTCTTCTTCACATTACAGAATGCTGCTTGGCTGGGCCCCTGTTTGCAAGCCAATAGATTCTGAGAACAGAAGCAGACACTCAGCTGGCTCCTGTACAGAACTCTCTGACTGCCTGGGCAATTTGCCAGGCGGTGAAGAGACAGATGGTTGCCCAACAGTGCTGTGGTCCTGAGAGGAGGTGGAAGCAATTGAAGTCGATGCATTGGCTGAGATCCAAACAACAACGGCTTCAATTTGTTCTTCCCGCAGCAGGGGGGTACTCCGAGCTCCTACAAAAGTGCGCATAAAGGAACGCTCACGGCCCGGGGAAAACTGGTGGATGCTGTGTCACTGGGGGCCGCAGCAGCCACAGAATCCCCACGTCCTCTCCCTGAAGAAACTCCACGACCACGTGCCTTACTCCCTGCCTTCTTCATCTTGGTAGATTGATAAAGAAAGTCTGAAAAGTTATAAGGCCTAAGTGTGGTTATTCCGCAGAGACTGCAGTGAACACTGCACACAACTGTTCAGTAGGTGTGAAAGGCCCCTTTGTGTACTTCTATAGTGTTTGCAACCAATGTATTGTATACGGATGGAAGCGCGTCACACTAATAGATTTTATTTATTTGTAATAGAGTGGAGCAGCAACAATTAGAGAAAAATTTCAAGGATGTGCCAGTGACACACGCTCAGCAGACTACAACCAGCAGTGGTTGAAGAACTAACTGGAGCGTGATCTGCACTCCAAAAAGGAAAACCTCAGACTACAGTGAACACTGCACACAACTGTTCACTACCCAACGCGTCTCAGCAGGAAGGCAGTCTGTGCGTCAAAACAAAGGCGCAAGCATACATCCACGTACCCTGTTTATAAAGCTATATAAAAAAAATTATGTAGTAGTGACGCACACTTTATTGAGGTACAGTATTACATCGCCATTCACCATCTGTGGCTATGCAGTCTCATCTATATATACCTTATCTATCCGTTGTCATGCTTGCAAGTCGACAGTCAGGCATAAATAGCAATTTTCACTATGCACTATGCACTTTTTAAAGGTTATGTTTGTTAATAAACATGATTATTGCCACATATTATGAGTATTACATGATGGAAATTGTATAATTTTGTATAAACTGTTTAGTGACATTATTCAGCAAATGTAACATTTTAGTAATGTCACAGATAACTTGTAATGCTGATGATGTTTTGAAGTCAGACATTCATTGTCTATACAATAAAAATGGTGTACATACTGTTACTTATCCATCATTAATGGATTCAGATATGTACTTGTATGCTTTTATGTACAACCGTATAGCAGATTCCTTAACTAATTTATTTTGTGGTTTGCATTGCTGTTCAACATGTTAATGTATGTGTTTATGTTTGTCAATTCTTTATTTATCTAGATATTAGTTTAAATGAAATCATCATCTTATGGTAGTAAAGGTTATCTTTCTCTTGTTTGAAGTATAGACATTTAAAATTGACAGGTAACAAGGAAATTACTTTATCTAGTATTTAAACATCCTCCTTGACCCTGGGCTCCAACACCGCCAGTTGTTGCTCGGAAGTGCTGTTAGCACAGTCAACACTTGCTCCTGTGTTACTGGGGTTCAGTAACGTCAGCTGGTCCTCGGTTGTGCCATTGGCTCTTTTCCTTCTGCTGCCCCTCCGGGTTCCAGTACCGTCAGCTGGTTCTCCGCAGTGCCTTTGGCCTAGGTGCCTCCATCTTGGTATCCGAGTTCCAGCAACGTCTGCTGGTCCTTGGTAGTGCTTTGGAGCACAGGTACCTCCTGCTTAGTAACCGTGTCCCAGTAACGTCAGCTGGTCCTCGGTTGTGCCATTGGCTCTTTTCCTTCTGCTGCCCCTCCGGGTTCAGTAACGTCAGCTGGTCCTCGGTTGTGCCATTGGCTCTTTTCCTTCTGCTGCCCTCGGGTTCCAGTACCGTCAGCTGGTTCTCCGCAGTGCCTTTGGCCTAGGTGCCTCCATCTTGGTATCCGAGTTCCAGCAACGTCTGCTGGTCCTTGGTAGTGCTTTGGAGCACAGGTACCTCCTGCTTAGTAACCGTGTCCCAGTAACGTCAGCTGGTCCTCGGTTGTGCCATTGGCTCTTTTCCTTCTGCTGCCCCTCCGGGTTCAGTACCGTCAGCTGGTTCTCCGCAGTGCCTTTGGCCTAGGTGCCTCCATCTTGGTATCCGAGTTCCAGCAACGTCTGCTGGTCCTTGGTAGTGCTTTGGAGCACAGGTACCTCCTGCTTAGTAACCGTGTCCCAGTAACATCAGCTGGTACAAGATTGTGCTACAAATACAAGATACGGAACAAGAGACACAAGAACATAAGCAGAAGATCTAAAAGCAGAAGAACATGAAGTATAAGACCAAAATGAAGAGCAAAATATATGCTCTAAATTCTAAGCAGAAGAAGACTAAGCAGTGTATGGGGGTGAGTCCGTTCCTCCTCGTGGTGCCCCTGGAAAATGCCTGCTGCTGCAGGCTAAACTGAACACGGACAAATACTGTTGTAATTTAAATCTTTTGTGACAGCAAGAACGGAAGGATGAAAAATTCATACTTTGACAGATTACAAGTACAGGATTCTCTGTCACAAATAAGAATATGATGAAGAAGATGAAGCAGAATATGAATAAGAATAATAGTTTAATAAGAAGAATATGAGTAATGTTAACAAAGATGAATAGCAAGAAGTTTAAGAAGAAGATAAAGAAGGTGAAGATGAAGAATAATTTGATGAAAAAGATGATGCTGCAGAAGATTATGAAGGAGAAAGTGTGTGAAAAGTTAAAAAGGTGAAGATGAAGAGCATGGAAGTTGTGTAATATACATATTTGCCAAAATATAAAAAACGTTAACATTGTCAATTTCTTCGTCAATCCGAACATCTTTAAAAAAAAAATATTTATGCTATTCCATTTGATTGGGTTAAACATCTATGCCTTTAATGTCTCCTCAACCTTCCACAATACATTCTACATTACTCTTTCTTGTTTTCCTTCATGTACAATTAACCAACAAGGCAAGAATGGGTTTTTTTTAATTTCGATATTTTGTTCCCATAGACTTACATGGGACTTCCGGTATCGATATCGGGTATCGCCGATATTTTAGTGATATCGGCGATACCATTCCGATTCCGATACTTTAGGATATCGGAAAGTATCGCTCAACTCTACTCACCACACATCTAGATAAGTTCCTTGTGGGGTCTATTTTCCAAAATGGGGTCACTTGTGGGGGTTTCCACTGTTTAGGCGCATCAGGGGCTCTCCAAATGCGACATGACGCCCCCAGACCATTCCATCAAAGACTGCAATCCAAAACGTCACTACTTCCTTTCCGAGCCCCAACGTGTACCATACAGTAGTTTTCTCCCACATATTGGGTATCAGCGTACTCAGGACAAATTGGACAACAACTTTTGGGGTCCAATTTCTCCTGTTATCCTTGTGAAAATAAAATATTGGGGGCGAAAAAATCATTTTGTAAAAAAAAAAAGGATTTTTTATTTTTACGGCTGTACATTATAAACTTCTGTGAAGCACTTTGGGGTTCAAAGTGCTCACCACACATCTAGATAAGTTCCTTGTGGGGTCTATTTTCCAAAATGGGGTCACTTGTGGGGGGTTTCCACTGTTTAGGCGCATCAGGGGCTCTCCAAATGCGACATGACGCCCTCAAACCATTCCATCAAAGTCTGCAATCCAAAACGTCACTACTTCCCTTCTGAGCCCCAACGTGTGAACATGCAGTAGTTTTCTCCCACATATTGGGTATAAGCATACTCAGCACAAATTGGACAACAACTTTTGGGGTCCAATTTCTCCTGTTATCCTTGTGAAAATAAAATATTGGGGGCGAAAAAATCATTTTTGTAAAAAAAAAAAGGATTTTTTATTTTTACGGCTGTACGTTATAAACTTCTGTGAAGCACTTCTGGTTCAAAGTGCTCACCACACATCTAGATAAGTTCCTTGAGGGGTCTAGTTTCCAAAATGGTGTCACTTGTAGGGGTTTCCACTGTTTAGGCAGATCAGGAGCTCTCCAAACACGACATGGCATCCAGCCAATTCTGCGTTGAATAAGTCAAACGGCGCTCCTCCTTCCAAACTCTGCCATGCACCCAAACAGTGGTTTACCCCCACATATGGGGTATCAGCGTACTCAGGACAAATTGCACAATAACTTTTGGGGTCTTGTTACCCATGGGAAAATAAAAATTGGGGTGAAAAGATCATTTTTGTGGAAAAAATATGATTTTTTAATTTTACGGCTCTATGTTATAAACTTGTGTGAAGCACTTGGTGGTTCAAATTGCTCACCAAAGATCTAGATAAGTTTTTTAGGGTTCTAGTTTCCCAAATGGGGTCACTTGTGGGGGGTTTCCACTATTTAGGCACATCAGTGGCTCTCCAAATGCAACATGGCGTCCAATCTCAATTCCAGCCAATTTTGGTTGGAAAAAGTCAAATGGTGCTCCTTCCATACCGAGCTCTGCCGTGCACCCAAACTGTGGTTCCTCCCACATATGGGGTATCAGCGTACTCAGGACAAATTGGACAACAACTTTTGTGGTCCAATTTCTCCTGTTACCCTTGGGAAAATAAAAAATTAGATATTAAAAAATAATTTTTGTGGGAAAAAAAATAGTATTTTTTATTTTTATGCCCGGGCATAATAAACTTGTGTGAAGCACTTGGGGGTTCAAAGTGCTCACCAAAGATCTAGATAAGTTCTTTAGGGGGTCTAGTTTCCAAAATGGAGTCACTTGTGGGGGATTTCCACTGTTTAGGCTCATCTGGGGCACTGCAAATGGAACGTCTGCATTCCAAAACGTTACTACTTTCTTTCCAAGCCCTGCCGTGCGCCCAAACAGTCCCCCCCCCCACATATGGGGTATCAGCGTACTCAGGACAAATTGGACAACAACTTTTGGGGTCCAATTTCCTTGGGAAAAATCAAAAATTTAGGACTAAAAAATAATTTTTCTGGAAATTTTTTTTTTTTTATACACCCAGGCATTAGAAACTTTTGTGAAACACTTGGGGGTTCAAAGTGCTCACAACAGATCTAGATAAGTTCCTTAGGGGGACTAGTTTCCAAAATGGTGTCACTTGTGGGGGGTTTCCACTGTTTAGGCGCATCAGGGGCTCTCCAAACGCGACATGGCGTCCAATCTCAATTCCAGCCAATTTTAGTTTGAAAAAGTCAAACGGTGCTCCTTCACTTACAAGCTCTGCTGTGCGCCCAAACAGTGGTTTTCCCCCACATATGGCATATTTGCGTACTCAGGAGAAATTGCACAACAACTTTATCTGTCCATTTTCTCCTTTTACCCTTGTGAACATAAAAAAAAAGTTTGTAAATATCATTTTTGTGGCTAAAAAGTTAAATATTCATTTTTTCCTTCCACGTTGCTTCAGCTCCTGTAAAGCACCTGCAGGGTTAATAAAATTCTTGAATGTGGTTTTGAGTACCTTGAGGGGTGCAGTTTTTAGAATGGTGTCACTTTTGGGTATTTTCTGCTATATAGACCCCTCAAGATGACTTCAAATATGAGGTGGTCCCTAAAAAAATGGCTTTGTAAATTTTGTTGCAGAAATTAGAAATCGCTGGTCAACTTTTAACCCTTATAATTTCCTAACAAAAAAAAAATTTTGATTCCAAAATTGTGCTGATGTAAAGTAGACATGTGGGAAATGTTATTTATTAACTATTTTGTGTGACAAATTTCTCTGTTTTAAGGGAATAAAAATTCAAAGTTTGAAAATTGCAAAATTTTCAAAATTGTTGCCATATTTGCGTTTTATTCAAAAATAAACGCAAGTTATATAGAAGAAATTATACCACTATCATGAAGTACAATATGTCACGAGAAAACATTCTCAGAATCGCGAAGATCCGTTGAAGCGTTCCAGAGTTATAACCTCATAAAGAGACAGTGGTCAGAATTGTAAAAATTGGCCCGGTCATTAACGTGCAAACCACCCTTGGGGGTGAAGGGGTTAATTATAGGGGAACCCCATGTCATTTTTTGACATAGATATATCTATCTATAGATATAATAGCAATTGCAAAAATAGAGCAGCACAAAAAAGCACACAGCAGAGTCCAGCCTAGAGGCATATACCAAACTTTCACGTTAGGATCCAAGAAACAGGAACAGCACACTGGTTTTTCAGAGTGAATAAGAGCTGTTTATTTAGCCCATAAGTGCAACGTTTCGGTTCTGAAAGCGAACCTTTTTCAAGGTATAGATAGATATATAGACAGATAAATAGATAGATAGATAGATATATCGAGTAGAGATGAGCGACTTTGCCATTTTTAGGGTCGAGTCGAGTTTCGTGAAAACCGACTTTCTCAAAAGTCGAGTCGAACAAAGTCGGCCGACTAACGGAAAAGGTCGGGTCGGAGTCGAAAATCCGACTCCAATGCAAGTCAATGGGGAATAAAAGTCGGCAGGGAGTGGAGGACAGTAAACACACCTACAGTGCCTATTTCAATGCCAACAACATCAATTCTTATTACTTAAGCTTGGCAACCTTAATTTACTTTATAATAATAGTAACGCATTGAAAACTGGGGGTTATTTGGCTAAAGTTGTGGGGGGCAGGCCCGGCTCCAGGTTTTCGTGGGCCCCAGGCCAAAGAGTCTCAGTGGGCCCCCTTAACACATACCACAATTCATGATGCTCCGATACGGCAGAGAAATATAGGTAAAGTACAATGCCAAATACTTCACTTCTTACATTACATGACTGATATCTATTTTAAATTCTACAACAGCTCAAAAAATGGACAGTATATTCCTCCTTACAGTATTATGGGCACCACATAGTGCACCATACAGAATAATGAGCCCCATATATTGCTTTATACAGAATAATGAGCCCCATATATTGCTCTATACAGAATAATGGGCTCCATATAATGCTCCATACAGAATAGGCCCCACATGTGCTTCATATGATGCTCCATATATAAAGGGCCCTATATGATGCCCCATAAGTAATGAACCCTATATGATGCTCTAGTATATGATGGACCCCATATATGATGCTCCAGTGTGTGATGAGCCCCATATAATGCTCCAAAGAATCAATCATTTTTAATATTTATGCTAGAACATTTTATATTCCCTGAAAATAAGCAGTCACCAGAGGAGTCTGGCAGCATCTCACTCTTAATTCTCAATAAAGTAGAAATGTATGCTTAGGCATACTGAGAGTGCATGTGTAGGGGGTGTCGGTAAAGACAACGGTGGACAGAATGACTGTTTGCATCACGTACCCATCATGTACAGCAGCTTTTGGGCAAAGTCAGTGATAGGTACACTTAGGACACCCTAGGGAGGGCCACTGTAAAGTGGAAGCGCCATTTTCTTTCATGACTTAGGGTACCAACCTCCGTGGCTAAGCAGTATTAGTGCATAGAGCAACTTTATAGGGCACTGATAGTGCCTCCTGGCGTCACATGGTAACATAGTGTAATTTGTTCTTTTATATAGAGTGCTTTCAGTGGGAGAAGCAAAATAGGAATCTTGTGAGTATGATACCTTTTTAATGGCTAACAAAATATAGTTTAAGATATTAGAGGGCGAGCTTTCGAGACTGCTTACGTCTCTTCATCAGGCTGGTATAGCAAAATATTTGAAGAAACCAAATTATTACAGTGAAAAGCAAAGGCATGGTGTGATACATGGACATTTAAATAAACAAATACTGAAATAAACAAACACTGAGCTTAAAGAGAGAATCCTTAATTAGGTAAGATTAGATAAGTGGTGTGAAAGTTTCATGGACCCCATATGCATGTGAGATCAAAGGACTGATGGTGTCTCCATTGTTTTTGGAGGAAGTTGCTCAGATTTGGTAATGCGACATGAAACCTCCTGACAAATTGAGTCCTGTGTGAATAGAATCAAAGATGTTAATGAATTTGCTTTCCCAAACTCTGCGATGGTTTTGCGATTGGAAATTGCCTCTTACAATGAAAATTTTCATATTGTGTATGTTGTGTCCTGAACCACAGAAATGTTTAGCCACTGGTAGATGGGTTTTTTTGTCTGTAATCGTATGACGATGAGACCTCATCCTTGCTCTCAGTCTCTGTCCTGTTTCTCCAACATAGAGGCCACCCACAGGACATATATTGCATAGAATTAAATATACCACATTAGAGGAGGAACATGTGAATGTCCCGGTGATCTTATAGTTTTGCTGTGTGTTGGGGATTTGGATCTTGTCGCTGGTTTCTATATGACTGCAAGTTTTGCATCTTCTCCCATTGCAAGGATATGTCCCTCTAGGTGAATCTGAGGGCATTGAACTTCGGATCCGAATCCGGATTGCTACCTTCCAAAAGGTGGCACTAGAGTTCTAGCTCTCTTCCTCTCTGAAGAGACAATTTGCATAATTAGCATATTTCCCAGAGGAGCATTGCGGCTTTAAGTCTCCTCATCTGCATGCTTAGCATGTTGATCTCCGCAAGGAGTGACGATATTTCTTGGACAATGGTCTGACGCCTCTCACACAGCCAAACCAGATCTCCGCTTTGCACTGACGAGGGGCTGAACCCCGAAACACAGTGTCTGCAAATTGAGATTCTGGTTTGGCTATTATCCTAGGTCATGTGATAAGGCTCGTTAAAGGGTCGACATTGACTTGTAGGATTGCTACCTTCCAAAAGGTGGCACTAGAGTTCTAGCTCTCTTCCTCTCTGAAGAGACAATTTGCATAATTAGCATATTTCCCAGAGGAGCATTGCGGCTTTAAGTCTCCTCATCTGCATGCTTAGCATGTTGATCTCCGCAAGGAGTGACGATATTTCTTGGACTATGGGGTCCATGAAACTTTCACACCACTTATCTAATCTTACCTAATTAAGGATTCTCTCTTTAAGCTCAGTGTTTGTTTATTTCAGTGTTTGTTTATTTAAATGTCCATGTATCACACCATGCCTTTGCTTTTCACTGTATATAATTTGGTTTCTTCAAATATTTTGCTATACCAGCCTGATGAAGAGACGTAAGCAGTCTCGAAAGCTCGCCCTCTAATATCTTAAACTATATTTTGTTAGTCATTAAAAAGGTATCATACTCACAAGATTCCTATTTTGCTTCTCCCACTGAAAGCACTCTATATGTTTTTTTCTACTGGCTAACACGGTACCAAACCAATCTTTTTTCGTTTATTGTTCTTTTATGGCCCTCATCTGTGCTCTACTTAGTATATTAATTGTATATTGTCTGTTTGGTATTTTTAATGGATATCCGATAAATTGATGTTATAAGAGGATGTTTATGTTACGTTACTTGAAGATCCTCATCATTATCTGTATGTATGAGTCTGATGAGGCTATTATGTTCAGGTTGTGTGATGATTTTATGGCTCTTTTGGCCTGTTAATATTTTTACATGTGGATATAAAGTATTCAAAACCCATTATTCATTTTCTGTTGGCATCATGTAATGTCATTTTAATTCTGATATATTATCCTATATTTTTCTATTGTCTAATGGAGTAATATTTGCTTTTATACTTTTGGCAAACAGAGCGACAATATCTAATGAGTGGTTTCTTCATAATTTCCAAAATAGCGTCTTTTAATTTTAGAGAGCATGTAGTGCTCTTTATATACATAGTACTATCCTGCCCTTTACTACTATGGCACTATCATTCCACGGCACCTCATTGTGCAGGAATGTTTCCAAACCAATAGCGTAACCCTATCTGACTGTTTGGATTATGTCATTGGTATTTGTGACAGTGTATAATCTTGCAGCATTGCCACTTTTTCATGATATGTTTTTATGTATTCATTTTTATATTGTTCAGGTTATGGGAATGCCATTATAGTACCTCATATGCAGCAAACCAATGGCTCATTATTATTCAATGATTCATCTGAGAAGCATTATATGAGCTGCGCAGATTCCAGTTTGGAATCATTTTTAACTTATTTGTTCTAATTAGTTTTGAAGCCAAATATTTATTGATTTACTTATTTTGTTTTGCTTATATAAAGATAAAATATTATAGATAATGTAAAGAAATGGGGCATAAGCCCCTGCCAGCATCACCGAGCACCATTGGAGCACGAACTGGAAGTCCAGACCAAGACATGCAGCAGGAAAAAATGGAAAGATCAGTCCAGCTTCACCGTTTTGTGAAGATTTTTAATAAGGATTGAATAAAGCATTGAAATTTTCCTGAAGCTGGACTGAGCTTTCCATAAAATATTATGCAGCATAGTACAGCAGTTGTCATAACTCACATTAGTTTATTATACAAATGCTGCTCAAAACTATCTCCATCTCAAACACTTACATACTTTTTTAACATTCGAATCCACCAGCTTCACCGAATTTTTTGAAAATTAGATTAGCTGCAAATCGATTCGCCGTGAATCACTAATCTTCCAATTTCTCGAAAACTAAATCTCCGAGGAATATGTAAACTCCTTTCAAGCTCTGTAACTTAAAGAGTAACCTTCATTTTAATTTTTATTTTGTAAATCACTAGCACACATGAAAATAAGTAACTTTGTAACATATTTTATCAAAGAAATCTGCTTCTTTCTCTGTCAGAATTGATCCGTCATTATCAAAATTCTAAATTCTGAAGTTAAATCTGTAATCAGTGAATACAGATTGTTATATTACTGAGATAGAAGATACAGCTGCTACTGATAAGATTCTATGTAGAAGGGAGAAGGGAGGAGCTGCAGACAAAGCTCCTCCCTTCTCCTCTTCTTCCTCCTTAATGTCCTACTGTTCATACACTATTCTCTTCCATGACATACTGGGTACATACAAGGTCAGGAAAGGGTTAAAGAGGACGTAGTAAAAAAAATAAAATAGATTGAATAGTGAGAAAAGGATAGGGAATATTTATCAAAGTGCGGTGGGGTTTAATTTGAGTTACGCTAAGTTCATCTAGCTCCAGGGACTCAAATCACATAAACTGTCTAGACCAATACCCATAATAGCCATTGACTCTTCACCCTTGAGCCAAGGGAATTTTACTCAGGTCATTGACGTTTTACATCTTCAGATTGGGGGCATGCATTGACTGTTATATGTGAGAGGGCTTGCCCTCTCCTGTGGTCCTTGGACTATTTTGGCTTGTGCTACAAAATCCTGTGATACACTACCATTCTCAGAAGGTGGTAAAATGGAGAGAGTATTGTCAAGGATACTGCTTGGGCACTCGAGCATCCAGGGTAGGTACCCAATCTCTACCTGAATACCTGCCTGATTTCCGAGATGTATTTTCAAAACAGGAGTGTCAATAACTAGTGTTGAGTGATACTGCCCGATATCCCGAAATATCGGATTGGATCGGCCCGATACTGAAAAAGTATCGGGTATCGCCGATCCGATACTGGAAACCCAATGCAAGTCAATGGGAAATATCGGAACTAAAAAAACCTCTTTCTTTCCTTGTAAACACTAGATATACACACATAGAATACATATATATATATATATACATGTCATTGTGACATATATATTATATATATATTATTTATAGTTCATACACTTCTACATAGTAAAATAGCCTCTGATTCAATTGCCGGGCAATGCCGGCTTTTGTGAAAATACAGAACCACCCGACGTGAAATGACACATGGTTTACATAGAGTTAACCATGTCATTTCATGTAGTATGATATATGGTTTTCACTAACTATTACATGAGTGTAGGTGTGCAAAATTTGACACATGTATGGGTTAATTAAACGTGTAAATTCGTTGAAAAAAAACACATTTTTTTTTGCTACGAATTTACACCTTTAAAAGCCGGCAATTGAATTAGCGGCTATTATACTATTATACTATGTAGACGTGTATGTACTATAAATATAAATATATATTATATATATATGTGTCACAAATTTAATGACATGTATATATATATATATGAGGTGTAAAATTGTTGAAAAAAAATGCGTGGGCTCCCGCCCTATTTTCTCAACCAGACAGACAAAGCCAGCAAGTGGGGGCAGATAATAATAGCCCAGAGAGGGACCATTATTTTTGCCCCCCCCGGCTACTAACATCTGCCCCAGACACCCCAGAAAAGGCAAATCTATAATTAGATTCGCCCTTTCTGGCACTTTGCCCGTCTATTCCCATTGCCCTGTAGCGGTGGCGAATGGGTTAATAAGGGGTTAAAGCCACCTTGCTATTGAAAGGTGACTTTAAGCCAGGTTAATAATTGAGAGCTGTCAATTAGACAACCATCAATTATTAATCCTATTGTATGAAATTAAAATAAAACACACACACTTTAATTAAAAATCATTTTAATGAAATAAACACACAGTTTTTGACCATATTTTATTTTACTGCCATTCCTTGCGAAGCCCTTGTTCACCTGAAATAAAAATAAAATAATAAAGCAACATTATTCTTACCTATCCGATGTTCAGTCAGGTCCCCCGATGTAATCCTTCTGAAAGGGTTAATGTTTACTGCAGAGACCGCAGCTAATGCTGCCAGCCTTGCAGTAAACCCCCGACTGAATCATCTCCTCTCCTGGCTGACAGGAGAGGAAGTGGTTAGCATAATTGATTGCTTCCCACTTTCACTTCAGGTCAGCCAGGGACACCGCACTGCATCAGTGACGTCAGAGGGAATCCCGGCTGACCTGAATTGAACTGATTAACAAAAATAGGGGATCCCCTCGAAAAAAAAATGGCGTGAGGTCCCCCTATTTTTGTTAACCAGCCTGATAAAGCAGACTATTGAGGCCTGTTTTTTCAGGCTGTTAAGGAGCCAATATCCATGGACCCTGCAAGCCTGATAATACCAGGCCACAGCAGTCTGCTTATCTTGACTGGTTAACAAAAATAGGGGATCCCCTCAAAAAAAAATGGCATGAAGTCCCCCTATTTTTGTTAACCAGCCAGATGAAGCAGACTGCTGAGGCCTGGTTTTTCAGGCTGGTAAGGATCCAATATCCATGAACCTTGCAAGCCTGATAATACCAGGCCACAGCAGTCTGCTTAGCTTGGCTGGTTAACAAAAATAGGTGATCCCCTTGAAAAAAAAATGGTGTGGAGGTCCCCCTATTTTTGTTAACCAGCCAAGTAAAAAGCAGACTGCTGCGGCCTGGTATTAAAAGACTGTCAAGGCCCATGGATTTTGGCCCTCAACAGCCTAAAAATACTAGGCTGCAGCAGACCCACAATTGGCGCATCCAAAGATGCACCAATTGTGGCACTTTACCCGGCTCTTCCCACTTGCCCTGTAGCAGTGGCAAGCAGCGTAATAAGGGTTAATGCCACCTTTGATTGAAAGGTGACAGTAAGCCCGGTTAATAATGGAGAGGCGTCAATAAGACACCGATCCATTATTAATCATAAAGGTTGTACATTTTTAAAAAAATACACAGAAAAAAGTATTTTAATGAAATAAAACACCACACAGTTTTCATTATTTTTATTGCACACTCATCCTGCGACGCCATCGTTCTCCTGTAAAAAAACAAAAATAACAAACCAATACAAATACTTCCTGTCTGACGCAGTCCAAAATCACGAGTGTCCCATGACGAGTCCAGCTCTGCTACATCTGGATGACAGGCTGAGCCTGACATCCACATAGAGCAGAGCTGCTTACCATTGCTGCTTCCCCGGCAGTGACGTCATCCGGACTGGTTTACGGCCAGCTGTCGCGAGAGTACAGCTGGCCGAGATTACCCAGTAACCGGCAGCCCGTGCAGTTATCGCGAGATGCTGCATGTGACTGCCAGGGAGAGGGTAATAGCAGGCCTGGATGGATGGATGGACGTTACCACCGGCGATCTTCTGCCAGATAAGTGCTGCTGACACCTGACAGACCCGACCGACACTGACAGTGACAGTTTCGGGAAGTTCCTGTGTCACGTACTTCGTTCTGTGACACAAGAACTCCCCATAGACAATAGAGAAAAACTATGATTCCGGTATCTGATATGACAAAAAAATCGGAACTCAGAATCTGAATTCCGATACAGCGAATATCGGCCGATACCCGATATTTGCAGTATCGGAATGCTCAATACCAGCAATAACTTTCTCCCCATCATCCTTATGATTTCACTGGTAATCTTATTCCTGGAAACAAGCTGACAAAAGGTAGATTATATAATATCTCTGGTCCAGAGAGGCTGGTCATGAAGTACTATATCGCTGAAATTCTGGCAAAGGGACATATCAGATAGTCTTCATATCCTGTAGCAGCTGACTTTTCATTGTCAAGAAAAAAGACAGGGGGTTACTTCCTTGCCTAGATTTTCAGGAACTAAATTGGATCACTGTCTGGGATCCATATCCTATGGCGCTCATCCCGGAACTCTTTAATTAGATTATAGGAGCCAAATGGTTTTCTAAACTGGATTTCAGGGGGGCATATAATCCTATTCGCATTAAAGAGGGGGATAAGTGGAAGACAGCCTTCAATACATCTGAGGGTCACTATGAAAACCTTGTGATGTCATATGGGTTTACTAATCTTTCTGACATCTTTCATCACTTTCTAAATTACATTTTTACTGATTTTTCTGGGAGATTTATTGTGATTTACCTTAATAGCATATTGATTTATTCACCTGACCTCGAGTCACATCAGATACATTTCAGGCAGGTCTTACAGATACTCAGAGACTATAAAAAAATTTTTCGAAATGTGTGTTCCCGGTTCAGAAGAACTCTTTTCTGGGTTATTTCTTATTGTCCTCGTGCTTTTGCATGGATCCACCAAAAGTATGGGCATTATTTGATTGGAATCATCGTAAGGACATAAGACGTTACAAAAGTTTTTGGGTTTCGCCAACTACTACCGTAAGTTCATCAAAAAAATTTTGTTAGTGGCCAAACCTCTTACGAGGTCGAAACTGGTATTCGACAACTGGCCTCTGGTGCTCACAAAGCCTTGCCAGTATGTACAGTGTGGAGTTACAGCACATGGTGACATCGCATACCAGTTAGTGAGCTGGCACTTGCATATGCAGGTGCATCACTGCCAAAGCTTTGGCAGTTGTAGCAGACTTGGGTTCTGGGGTGGCATACCTTGACCAGAAAATCTTGCAAATCTTTGTATATTTTCAGGAACCATTGAACCACCAAGTTTAACACGTGAGCCAAGAATGGTACATGTGTGAGCTTGCCAAGTTTCACTGCCGCCATCAGGTTATGCCCATTGTCCCACACGACCATGCCTGGTTAGAGGTTCAGTGGCAAGAGCCAGAGATCTGTCTGATTTGTTATTCCTTTAAGTAACTCTGTGAGGTTTGTCTGCTAGAAAAATTAACTTCAGCAGAGCCTGTTGCTGCATCGCTGAGGCAGTGATTCAGAGATTCCTGCTTCCGACTTATGTGGACAACATGCTCTGAGATACCAAATCAGAGATGGAGGATGAGGAGGAGCAGGAGGGGTGGAGAAACTGGTGTAGGAGGCAGAGGAAACCCTGGTAAAATTAGGGACAGCAATCCTCGGCATCCATGGCACATGTTCCGTGCCTCTATGGGACTTGACCCCAGCTTCCACAATGTTCACCCAGTGTGCTGTAAGGGAAATATAGAATCCCTGGCCACAAACTCTTGCCCACGTGTCAGTCATTAAGTGGACAATCCCAGTAACTGTGTTGGTAAGGGCAGGGGTGATATGCTTGGACATGTGCTGGTACAAGGCGGGTATGCCACATCTGGAGAGATAGTGACTGCTGGAGACTGAGTACCAATGGATAGCTGCCACCATGAGTCATCGGAATCCTCCATATCTACAAACCTACAAAGCAACATTTCCACAGCAAGCAGCCAGAACATTTGGCTGATTAGAATTTCGGCCTGTGGGTTGGTTGCTGGTAAATTTCTTTTTCATTCCAAAGCCTGGGGTAGGGAGAGCAGAACGCTGTGCTGGGACAAGTTTTTAGAAGTGCCTGATGAGGGTGCCTCAGAATGTGCAAGGACAGGTGCAGGGCGGGAGACATCTGTGCCAGTGTCATGGACATGACAAAGGAAGTGGGAATGAACCAAAAATTTTGGTCAACTATAGCAGGCCAAGTGATTTCTAAAACTTTTAATTTTAAACCACCACAATTTTGCTCATATTAAACTGTATGGTTAACTATTTGAATTCAGAAAAAAAATTGAATGGCTTTTGACAATTTTATATACCACCGTAATGTAACACTAAGCATGTTAAACTGTATGGGAGATTAATTAAATCCAGAAAAAAAAAGTGAACTTTTTTGAGGAATATTATATACCACCGTAATGTAATGCAAAGCAGTGCATTAATAAAGTCTATGGGTGACTAAATGAATCCACAAAAAATGTTTAAAGCTTTTTGGCAATTTTATACACCATTGTAATGTAATATTAACCATGTTAAACTGTATGGATGACTAATTGAATCCATAAAAAAACTTGAACTTTTTTTAGTTTTATAGCACACTGTTATGTAACACTAAGCATGTTAAACTCAATAAATGACTAATTGAATCCAGAAAAAACATTTTGGATGATTTTTGGCAGTTTAATATACCACTACAATGTAACACTAACCATGTTAAACTGTATGGATGACTAAATCCAGAAAATACAAAGTAATTTTTTTTTCAGATTTGAATACCACCATAATATAACACTAAGCCCGTTGAACTCTGGATGGCTAATTCAATCCAGAAAAAAATGTTAAATGTTTTTTGTAGTTTTATATACCACTGCAATGTAACACTAAGCAGTTCATTAAAGTCTATGGATGACTAATTCAATCTAGAAAAAAAATTTTAACATTTTTTGGGAGTTTTGTATACCACCGTAATGTAACTCAAAGCATGTTAAACTGTATGGATGCCAATAGAGTCAATTATTTTCACCTCCAAAAAATGAATGTGGTCACGTGCATCAGCTCTACATATTTAGCAACGAACTGCAAAGCGCTAAGCCCTATCTAGAGGCTGTATTCTCTCCCTGCTCCTGCAACTGTCCCTAGGCTAAATGCAGAATGTTTCTGATACAAACAGCAAAGCACAGGATTAGCACTTAGAAGGGCTTAGTATAATGGTTCAACATCAGCACCAGTATCAACACTAGAGGACTCTGAATAAACTGTTGACAAAGAGGCCTGGATTTCTGCTCTCACCTTACAATCAAAACTGTTCCTGAGCTGTGCAATGGCGTCAGTGATCCGAGCGTGGCAGCACCTGTCCTTTTATAACCTCTGTATTATTTTTTGTCATTAAGTTTTTTCTTTTTTTCTGTGTTTTTTGTTTCTATTTTAATTCATGCATGCAGTCTTAATTATTTATACATGGTATGTGTTTGTAATTGATTCTCCCTATTGGCCATGTTTTGCATAAAGCTCCCATGGGACTTTTTGTACGTAGCTTTGAGAAAGGATACCTTTGAGTGTTTGAAGCGTGTTGGCTCATGTGTCTGTGAACCAAATCCTGCCATGATCTTTTAAATATTTGAATCAATTTGGGACTTTTATCAGAAGCTGGAATAATCCTTTTTGTTTTCTTGATTGCCTGATATTAATAGACTGGTAAGCTCCATGTATATTGGCCCTTTCCCAGAATCATATGACCAGCTGACAGCTGTCTGCTTTCCCTTGGATGGTTATTAAAAATAGGGGGAACCTCACTTCAGTTTTTTAAATTTTTATTTTTCACTGTTCCTCTTCTAATCAGAGCACAATTGAGGCGCCATTTGTGATCTGATGTTTATACAGGTCGGGTCTTGTGTTGTACTGGTCAAACACAGATATGCCAATATTTTGCATGGCTGTGATGACTCCGGAAGTGCCCATAGCCTAAAAGCTAGCTGATTAGCTGCGCTGCAGTATTTCAACAAACTTTATTGAGCACTAAACCTGAACAGTAAAACAAACTTCCAGAAAAAAAGACACTGGGTGTCCAGCACGAACCCCAAACTTTGCAGTTTGGGTTCGCTCATCCCTACTGACCACCAATAAACTTTGTGTGCTATTAAAGAAAAGTATCTTTATATACTTAAAAGGTTATAGAGCTATAAACAGTGTTGAATTGTACAAGCTAACATTATGTTATAAAAACCGATACTAATAATATAAACCGTGTGGATTTATGGATAGGTATGCTTCGTGTGTCAGCTAAATACTTCACATGTTCTTCCTACCCTATCATTTATCTAGTATCTTCCTTCTTTGCTCATCCTAATATGGGATATCATTCACAACTCATCACATTATTGCACAGGTGCTTTCAGAATACAAGGATTTCTAAACCATTAGCCATAAAAGCACTATGATTATAGATGTTAATGGCATGAGCTGTTCTGTTAGAAACACCCACCCTTCAAGGAAACAATTATCTGGAATTAAAAAAATAAACATTTCGTCAGGAATATCCTGATTTTCTGTCTCATAAAATCTAAGTAGTTTACACATGCCTGACGTAACATGCTAATTTCTGTGTATATAAGGAACCTTCTTAAAGCTTCCCCACAACCAACTGCAAATCTTCTCATTTTGTGCTATCCTAGGATCACTAAGAAAACATGTCTGGAGTTAAAGGAGGACCATGCCAACAAAAGTCCCAATGCAGGGACCCATGCCAGAAGCAAAACGTCTGCCAAGATCCCTGTCAGAAACAATCCATCTGCCAGGATCCATGCCAAAAGCAGAGCTGCTGCCCAGATCCATGCCAAGATCGTAAGTAATACTGTTAGAGAGCATTATTTTATATTAACATTTTAAGAAAGAATGTAAATGAGACAAGAAGCTTAGAGTGTCTTTTTTACTGCTTATTTTGATCTAGAAGGCTGCACATTATGAGCAGTTCAAAATATAAATGGTTATTATGTGCAATACAGATAATGAAGTGCATGGGTCATATTATAGCCAGGCTGCCCAAACTACCTGAACATTGTTTGTCCCCTACACGTCACATTGATGACCATGGAGATTAGTTAGAGTTTGTGCACACTGAGTATTTTTATGTAGATTTTCTTTTGCTGAAAAATCAATATTAAAAAACGAGTTAAAAATCTAAGTTTCTAAATTAATTTTGTGGTTGTTTCCAAAGTTAAATTTGGAGTACTTTTTTCCAAGCAGAAGTAGCTCAAGAATGGACATCTTTATTTTCTTTCCAAGTGGTAAAATATCAATTTAAATGAAACTATATAAATGCAAGAAATGTGTGGTTTCATGTTTAAATGAATAGTAAACGTATTCAAAGATTGTTTAGAGTGGAGTTTTTTATACAGATTTTGTAACAAAAATTCACAAATTTCACATTCTAGTGTGTGACCATACCCTTAAGATGTGTTCTTCAATATTACAATAGTGAACATAATCTGATGATTGAAAATTATTTTATTTTGTCAAACACAGACAATAAATAACTCAACCTGTTGTATTAAACACAAGCCATTGACACATATTGTTTCTTTCAGCTTGCAAGCCTGCACAACAATGCCAGGGCTCCGGTGGTTATCAAAAAGGTATATAAATTATGTTTTCAGTTACACTAAAAAGCATTGTCATCTTGAGAGTGCAGATTGTAGTTTGAGTTAATGCTTTATCTTTTTTTCTCATTGTTTTACTATTTGTTTTTTGTTAAACTCAAATACTATTTATTTATTTTATTTATTTAATTTACTCACTTATATAGTGCCCCTTTACTGATATTATAGGCAATGTCCCCATTGGGGCTCACAATCTAAATTCCCTATCAGTATGTCTTTGGAGTATGGCAGGAAACCCATCCAAATACCGGGAGAACATACAAACTTCATGCAAATGCTGTCCTTTGTTGGATTTGACTCCAGGACCCCAGCGCTACAAGGCTGCAGTGTTAACCCCTGTTCCACCATGATGGCCCTGTACTATAACATGTTTTAGTAGGGTACAATTAACATAATTTAGATATGAATCATACTAAAACTTTTCCAAATCCAAATGTTTAAAATACATTTAAAGCACATATTTCAGTTAATTCTAGCCTTTAATAAGTCTTTAAACAGATTGCAGTTTTACTTTATCACATTGGTATATTATCTTATATATATCTTATACAACTATTACCCCACTTGCCAATGCACCAGGGCAAGTGGGAAGAGCAAAGGTTAAGCTCAAGAATTTACGCATCTAATTATTCTTGCTCTACATTTTCAACACAAAGGTGAAATTAGAAACTATAAACCACTAAAGATCATATAGATAGTACCTTTTTGTATGAATAAAACATGTCAAACTTTCACAAATCTATAATTTAAAGTTGCAAGCTAATAAATCTGTTTAATATCACTACAATTTGAAGAAGTCAGCATTCATTAAATTAATAAAATATTTTTTTTTCTTTGACAGATCCTTGCAACCCTTGCCCTAATCCTTGTCAGTCCCAAGGAAAGCATTATTAAAAGGACAACCCTTCAAGACCATAGAGAAGCAATAACAACAATGCAAAAGTCTTAAATTATATATGTAACTTAATTGCACTGCTTGCTGCTTAAGAGTTAAATAAAGTTTCCTATTGCATAACTTAGTCCTCTTTTTTCATACAAATAACAGAAGACATATCATTAAGTATGTTTTTCTATGACAACACCTATCTATATTCTGTATTAGGTCATATAGATTCGATAAAGAGACATCTTCTCTGTAAGAGCTACTCTCACTTTTGCAGTTTCCAGTTGGCCAAGTATTAATTTGATGACTATCTACCATGTAATATAAATTTGTCAGTCTGACGGCAGCTTTCTTAAGAAACATTTCTCGGGAGTCTTGACAAGGCAGATTCAGTTAATCTCATTTTTAGTTCATTATGAAAGTGTTTGGTGAGCTGAATCCCATCAAGATACCAGAATTGGTGACTACATTAATTAAGTGGCATACATAAAAAAAATGGTACCAAATAGCAAAAAAATTGAAAATGTTCCACACCTTATCAGAGATCTCATAAAGATACTCCAATTCATTTTTTTTTAATTTTAGGGCAAAAGAATCTGACCATATGACCATATTTAAGCCATAGCAATAAGATATGCAAAAAATGTTTATGAGAGCAATCCTATCGTTTGCTCTATACTTTTCTCTCATAAAAATTATTAGAAATAGGCACACATGAATGGCTATCTTTCTCTTCCTGACTTACAGACTCCTGGCCCCCACCCCCATTGCTGAGCAAGCGGGGAGACTTACATCTATACAACATATCTAATCAATAAGCCATAAATTGTACAGGTGGGAATGCAAGTGTAATTTTGTAATATTTCTTTAAGGGGGTTGTATAGAACTCAAAATCCCATTTCGTGTCACACAGGTTCATTGAATATGGATCAATATAGATTCTATTAATGAAAACTAGAACTGTTAATATCACTATGTAATGGGCACCCCCCTATTCATGGCTACATTAAATTGTGATGACTATTGGTTGGAAAGACCCAGACCTAACATCTCCTACATAATTACAAACATATGGTGAAGCATGTATTGAAGAGGGGGCACCTGACGAAGGACCGCAGCCGAAACGCTCATTGGGGTGGACTAGAAATCCTATGAGCCCCTGTTGGTGTCACTTCCCAGGTATATCTAACTATGTGATATTATTTCTGTGACATTGTACTTGGTCTATTACCCAGTGGCCTATTGATCCTGTATCATCTCCCCTTGGTGATCATTATCTTTACATATTGATGCCTAGGTCCACAGCTAATGCCTGACACCAAAATTCAGGGTTCCCTTTATATGGATTTACTCTGCAATACATGCTTCACCATTTGTTTTGTAATTATGTAGGAGTTGTTAGCTCTGGGTCTTGTGTGTTCTGTGACATAGCTTTGTGTACGTTTTTGTGTGTGCTACTGTCCATGTTTTCTCATGCCTGTTTGAACATTTAATAAGGATGTTATAATTTTTTCTCTATATGCGACTCCTTGATTGTTTTTTGTTCTCTTCCCCCTGCTATCAGTATCGTACGCTGGTCTCGCTGATAGCAGTGGGAGGAGGCGCACGATGATGAGAGTATTCATCAGCCGCTGCAGGTGCAATTAATAAATAAAATAAAAAACAATGTGGGACCACTCTATTTTTGTTAACCAGTGCAGGTAATTCTGATAGCTGCGGGCTCCAGCCCCCTGCTGTCTGCTTTATATTGGCTGGTTATCAAAAATAGAGATATCCCACAACGTTTTTAAAATTATTTAAAAAGTAATTTAAAAAATGGCATGGGATCCCCCCAATTTTTGACACCCAGCCAAGCTAAAGCAGACAACTTGGGGGCTGGTATTCTAAGAATGAGAACAGCCATGGATATTAGCCCTCCCCAGCCTAAAAAAATCGGCCTCTAGTAGATGTGCCATTTCTAGCACTTTGCCACTGACATCAAGTCCAAAGGTTAGTAATAGAGAAACGTCTATAAGATAGCCCCATTACTATCCCCATTGTGAAAATAAAATATAGATATACATGAAAAAGTCCTTTAATTGAACAAAACACACATAAAAAATCCTTTATTTGAAATAAATACTCCCTAGGCAGCGGTTTTCAGGCCCAGCTCAGTGTCTTTTGATTCATAACTGAGCGGTTGCATCACTGTTCAGCCATGCAATCCAGATAAAGCAAAATTGGTCTCTTCGTGGGTCAAATAGATTGTCATCAGACAGGTGACGAATATGGTGTTTTATTATTTTTAATTTTACATTAATAAATTGGTAAAGAAGGTGGGGAGTATTTATTCCAAATAAATGAGTTTTTCTGTGTGTTTAATTCAAGTAAAATACTTTTTCTGTGTGTGCTTTTATTTAAATTTCACTATGGGGTTAGTTATTGGGGCGACTTATAAATGCCTTTACATTACTAACCCTAGGCTTGATGTCAGCTGACATCAACTCCACAAATATTACCCTACTTGCCATCGCACCAGGGCAAGTGGGAACAGCTGGGCAAATAACCAGAATACCAGCTTTCTGCTTTAGCTTGTCTGTTTGACAAAAATGGGGGGACCCCACGCCATTTTTTTTATTATTTATCTAAATAATTTTAAAAAATGACAAGGAACCCCTCTATTTTTGATAAAAAAAATCAATAAAAAGCTGAAAGCTGGGGGCTGCAGCCTGCAGCTGTCAGTGTTATCTTCACTGGTTCGCAAAAATAGAGGGGTCCCACGCAGCTTTTTTTATTTTATTCATTATTACACATGTGCAGGCTAATGGACACTCATCATACTACATGATCATGCCCCTGCTCTCGCTGTTATCAGTGAGACCAGGATTACAATGATGAGAGTAGTACTCTCATCAGCCGACACCTGTGACCAGTGGCGTAGCAACTGTTTGTGGCGCCCGGGGCGGCAAATTTTAGGCCACACCCCTAGCCACACCCATTTCACTGGTCACACCCATATCCACGCCCTGACCACACCCACTTAGCACTGCTGATCACACTGTTTCATAAACAATAATTATAAGCACATACCTCTCAACCGTCCCGGTTTCAGCGGGACAGTCCCGATTTCGGGACCCTGTCCGCTGTCCCGGCCAGGCGGTTTACTTTCCGCATTAGAATCGTACATACGGAAACCCCGGGGACCTCCCACACATTCTGGCAGCCACAAGTCACGTTCCATCGCTGACTTCATTTCCCCAGGATGTGAGGATCTCACCAGCTATGAGGCGCTCCATTCAATACCCGGCTCTCACTGAGCGAGACAGGCAGGATCTGGGGATCTCTTCATCTGTTGAACAGATCCCATGTTGAGATCCCCACATCCTGCTTGTCAAGCTCAGGGAGAGTCAGGTATTGTATGCAGCGGTCCGTACAATACCCGGCTCTCACTCCAACAGATCCAGCGGCTCGATGCGTCGCCGTTCTGAAGACTCTCCCGAGAACGAGTTACAGTACCTGCTGCTGTAAGCTGACCGCCGGAAATGAGGTCAGCGGTCATTTCCAGCGTTCAGCTGACTTACAGCACGTCACCTCCGGTGGAACGTGACATGTGGCTGCCAGAACGTGTGGGAGGTCCCCGGGTTTCCGCATGTACGATTCTAATGCGGGAAAGTAAACCTCCCGGCCAGGACAGCGGGACAGGGACCCAGCCCTACACAGATAACAGCATTCGCTCCGTCCGCACGCAGACCCATGCACATAATGGCACCCATCCTTCCCCCTGCAGCCCCCAAGCACACAGATCCCGCAAGTAACAGGACCCTTGTACATGCGCGGCTCTGCTCTTTGTGGCCCTGTACACACACGGCTCCGCTCCACACACCTCACACGCACAAGGCTCCGCTCCGTACACCTCGTACACACACGGCTTCGCTCCGTACACCTCGTACACACACGGCTCCGCTCCGTACACCTCGTACACACACGGCTCCGCTCCGTACATCTCGTACACACACGGCTCCGCTCCGTACACCTCGTACACACACGGCTCCGCTCCGTACACCTCGTACACACACGGCTCCGCTCCGTACACCTCGTACACACGGCTCCGCTCCGTACACCTCGTACACACACGGCTCCGCTCCGTACACCTCGTACACACACGGCTCCGCTCCGTACACCTCGTACACACGGCTCCGCTCCGTACACCTCGTACACACACGGCTCCGCTCCATACACCTTATACACACGGCTCCGCTCTGTACACCTCGTACACACACGGCTCCGCTCCGTACACCACGTACACACGGCTCCGCTCCGTACACCTTGTACACACGGCTCCGCTCCGTACACCTTATACACACGGCTCCGCTCCGTACACCTCGTACACACACGGCTCCGCACACACACGGCTCCGATCTGTACACGGCTCCGCACACCTTGTACACACACGGCTCTGCTCCGTACACCTCGTACACACACGGCTCCGCTCCGTACACCTCATACACACGGCTCTGCTACATCCACACTGTAAACCCAAGTCCCGACCCCACACACACACAAACTTACCCTAATCCAGCACCATGACAACATCACAGCAGAGTCTTGCACACAAGGGGGACACTGATCATCTGACCCCTGACTCCTCCCCTCCTGTGACCTCATCACAGGTCCTGTGGGCACAGAAGACTATAGCAATAGCACTGGAGGACACTGATCATCTGACCCTGACTCCTCCCCTCCTGTGACCTCATCACAGGTCCTGTGGGCACAGAAGACTACAGCAATAGCAGCGTCATTGCTAGCTGCTGTGAGGCTAATGCTGTAGAGACGGAGGGCAAGGAAAGGGTGCCGCCCCCACACACACGTGCCGCCTGGGGCGGACCGCCCCCCCCCGCTCGCCACCTGCCTGTGACTAATAGTAACATTTTTACCACTGGTCAGAACTGCTGATTCCCATACTATCATCTGTATGACAGTGTGGGAACAGCAGCACTCTGATAGGCAGTAACAAACTTACCGCCATTTAGAGTCTGTGTTTCCTGTATTGTCACAAAGATGACAGAGTGGGAAATGCCGGATCTTCATGCTACTAAATTCAAACAGTAAGACGGACTTCAGGAAGAAGTCCGTGTTCACGGTCCGTGCACCGACACTAGGTCTTCGGTATGAACCCCCGAACTTTACCATTAGGGTTTGTCCATCCCTATTGGGAAGAACGATAAGCAGTTCAGCACCAGACCTGTGCCCTAGTTTTCATGTTGTCACGACCACAGCATAATTTCTGCATGACATCAGGATTAGTGATGGATAGGTGTCTATTTGACACCTCTCCATTACTAAGCCAAGCTTAATGTCACCTTACAATACAAAGGTGATATTAACCCTTATTACCCCATATGCCACCACTACAAGGCAGTGGGAAGAGAGAGGCCAGAATTGGCGCATCTTACATATGTGCCCTTTCTGGGGTGGCTGGGGCAGATGATTTTTAGCCAGGGGGGGCCAAACACCATGGTTCCTTTCTAGGCTATTAATATCTGCCCACAGTTACTGGCTTTCCCTCTCTGGCGCAGAAAATTGCACGGGAGCCCACGCCAGTATTTTCCGTGAATATATTCTTTTATTAAATACCTACAGCTCCCAAATTTTACACACATATACTACTAACAGTAGTAGTCAGTGACATATACAAATCATACTGTTCTGCAATGGTTTACAGTATGCAAACCATGTCTCCTATCCTGTCGGCTTCTGCAATGATTTTACAGAAGCCGACAAATGAATTATTCTGCTATCTATCTCTCTATGAAATATAAATATATATATATATATATATATGTGTGTCACTGACATATATATACACACCTATACTATGTGTATATATGTATTCTATCTATTCTATTGTAAGCTGTCAGTGTGATTTTACAGTACACAGCACATGAAATGCCGGCTTTTCTAAGGACACCGGTGCCTATTTCTCACAAGTCACACTGATGGTCCATGTGGTGTGCGAGTTTTTCTTGCACCCATAGACTTGCATTGGCGAGTTTCGTTCGATATACGGTGCAAATTGCAGCATGCTGCGATTTCACTCGCACGTATAATATGGATGATAAAAAAATGGATAATGGGAGCTGCTCCATAGATTAACATTGGTCTGAGTGCCATGGGATTTTTTTCTCGCACAGCACTCATCCGTATTCTATGGTAGTGTGACTCTGGCCTAAGAGATATAGTTTTTAAAATATCCTTATTTTCAGATGAGGTACTCCTTACTCTTACTAATTTACACCTTACCCTTCTGAAGATTAAGGCTGTGTGCACACGTTGCGGATTTTGATGCGGATCCGCAGCGTTTTTGGACACGCGGAATTGCTCCAAATCTACAGTTTAGTGCACACACAATGTTAGTCAATGGGGAGTTCAGATTTGCTGTGCACATGCTGCGCAAAAATACGTGCGGATTTGCAGCGTTTTATTTTCCACAGCATGTCTATTCTTTTTGCGGATCCGTAGTGTTTCTGCACCCATTGACTTCCATTGAGTCAGTCAAATCCACAGCAAAACCATAGGTTTAAAAAGATCTGCGGTTTTGCTGCAGAGTTGCGTGCGAGAAAACGCTGCAGATAGGGAGGAGGAGAGAGTGTGTGCAGAGACTATGTGGGTGGGCCCAGACTATGTGTGTGCAGTGAATATGTGCGTGTCCTTTGTGCGGGTGTCTGTGTGTATCTATGTGTGTGTGTGCGGGCCTGTGTGTAGGCAGGCATCGTCCGATTGGACTACTAGTGCCATCCAGCTATGTCTGCTACAGTGACAACATTAGACGTTGAAGGGACAGTAGTTGTTCCAGCATCCGGCTACTGTGTTAACTAGAAAAAAAAACACATGCAGACATACAGTACACATACTCACCATACAGCTGATCCCCGATGCCCTCGATCCTCTGCAAAATAAATAATATAGTAAACCAACAGTATACTCCCTGTTCCAACATAATCAAGTTAAATACGAGTGCCCCACGACGATCTCTCCTATAGAGCTCTACAGGGCCCCCAGTAGAACAATGACTGAAGATATCATAGAATCATAGAATCATAGAATAGTAGAGTTGGAAGGGACCTCCTGGGTCATCTGGTCCAACCCCCTGCTCAAAGCAGGATTCACTAAATCATCCCAGACAGATGTATGTCCAGCCTCTGTTTGAAGACTTTCATTGAAGGAGAACTCACCACCTCTCATGGCAGCCTATTCTACTCATTGATCACTCTAACTGTCAAAAAGTTTTTTCTAATATCTAATCTGTGTCTCCTCCCATTCAGTTTCATCCCATTGCTTCTAGTCTTTCCGTGTGCAAATGAGAATAAAGATAATCCTTCCACAATGTGACAGCCCTTGAGATATTTGTATACAGCTATTAAGTCACTTCTCAGTCTTCTTTTTTGCAAGTTAAACATCCTGTAACCGTTCCTCATAGGACATGGTTTGCAGACCAAACACCATTCTGGTCGCTCTTCTCTGAACTTGCTCCAGTTTGTTGATGTCTTTTTTAAAATGTGGTGCCCAAAATTGGACACAGTATTCCAGATGAGTTCTGACCAAATAGGAGTAGAGGGCAATAATTACTTCACGTGATCTAGACTGTATGCTTCTGTTAATACATCCCAGAATTGTATTTGCCTTTTTTGCTGCTGCATCACACTGTTGACTCATGTTCACTCTGTTATCTATTAGTATACCCAAGTCTTTTTCACATGTGCTGTTGCTTAGCCTTATTCCTCCCATTCTGTATACGCTTTTTTCATTTTTATTTCCCAGATGATGTACTTTGCATTTTTCCCTGTTAAAAACCATTCTGTTAGTTGCTGCCCACTGCTCCAGTTTATTTATATATTTTTGAATCCTCTCTCTCTCTTCTCTAGTATTAGCTATCCCTCCTACCTTTGTGTCATCAGCAATCAATTTAATCAGTTTACTGTTATGATTTGGTAGCTGAGGAGTGCAGGCAAAAAAGGAAATACACCAGAGCAGTTGGAATCTATGAGATTGCAGTACCCTGACTAACCACCACAACTAGAGGCAGCCGTGGAGCGTTCCTACGTTGGTCCTAGACGCCTCGTCACAGCCTGAGAAACTAACTATACCTAAAGATAGAAAGAGGAAAGCTATCTGCCCCGGAGCAGATCCCCAAAGAACATAGAAAGCCCCCAAACATGTAATGGCGGTTAGACAAGAAGAAATACTGACACAGACAGAAAATAGTATGAGCAAACGTTGGGGCCCAAACTATCTAAATAGAAAAGGATAGGAAGGGCACTTACTGCAATCCCAAAAAACCCTGAAAAGCACCAACTCTACTAATTTCAAAAATACCTGAGATCACACAACCTCTACCACCTAAATTAGTTCTCTGGTGTAACAAAATCAAAACAGCAGCCACTGAAAAAACTGGAAAAAGCAAATGTACAAAACATCAGTGGCTGAACTAAACTGAGAGGGCAAAAGCCCCCGGAGGGGACCCTGAAGGCCCCCACAGAAGTGCAGGACAAAATGCAAAAATCAAGCACAAAAACAAAAAGAAGAAAATGTCTTATCTGTTAGCAGGAGATGCAGACACGACACAGCAGGCTACAAAGGAAACAGGAATCAAGGATTGAGACCAGAACAATTGATCACCGGCAACCCTGATGGGAAGGCGACTCCCTTATATAAGACCAGTCAGTAACACCTGATTCCCAATCCTCACAATCTTCACTGGACAGTCCAGTACCGCTTGTAACCACCAGAGGGAGCCTCTGCTCAGAACTCATCTCAAGTCCATTCACAACAGTACCCCCCTTGAGAGGGGTCACCGAACCCTCGCTTGAGCAACCAGGTCGGTCAGGATGAGTTCTATGATACTGTAAGGTTCTTTGTCTCTTTTGACATGTTCCTTGAAACTCAGTTTTCCGTCGGCCATTTTGCTTTCTGTCTTTCTGCAGCTCTTGCCCTCAGTTAATATGGAGTTTCCAGTTTTCATGTTCCCGCCCTGATTCTCTCCCTCTTGCTTCTTAAGCAGCCTCAGCTGAACAATCAGTGCTCCTGAATCAAGCCTCAGTCAGCCTGTGACCTGACTCCTGGAAACCTAGGATTTTGGACTCCAGCTATTTCCTACTGAGGAACTTTGGAACACTTTTGGACTTTGGAAACCTGCTGTCTGGTGAATCCATGTTTGCAGAGGAATTACGGTACAGAGAAGAGATCCTGAACCTGCTTGGAGAGTTATTGTAGAGCTTGAAGTTACTCTGGCCTGCTGTGTTCTCCTGCCTCTGTTCCTGCAAACTGTGTGACCTTTTCTGCATGCTTGTATGAAGTAATACAAGTCATTTCATATCAACCTATGTCTCATGTGTTTTCCTCGCACCCAAGCACAAGACGCTATAGGAACTGTACACTATACATGACAAGATTCAGGAGCCAATGTTTAGTGTCTGCTGGGTCTGGGAAAGCCGTGTCTGCTGTGACTGTGGATATCAGATGTCCGTTTAATACCTTCTGTGATGACAGTGGTTGTGACTTCTCACAACCATTCCAGGTGAGCGCATTCCCTTAAATGTTACTCTGGAGTGTTACCACAGGTAAACACTATTGTTTTTTTTTTTTTTTCCTTTCCTCTTCTCCTTCCAGCACTTCTGCCTTAAAAGATCTGGAAGATGGAGGCCCGCATAAAGGAGCTTTGCGGAGTGACTGATACAATCCTTGCAGATATACAGACTATAAAGACCCGTTTTGCAAGCCTACAGGACCTCACTAATCATAATTTGCAAGTGTTTGGAGAAACTACTCAGGAATTACGAGCCAGGATTGAGGCTCTAGAGGAACGAGTCCAGTCTCCTGCCATAACCCCGAGTTCTGGGATCCCCAAGTTACCTCCTTTTCGTTTTGGCGGTGAACGTGAGAAATTCAGGGGATTTATTAACCAATGCAATCTATTTTTCTCTGCACATGCTTCACAATTTCCCACTGAACGATCCAAAGTGCTTACTATAATCATGTTGCTTACCAATAAGGCTTTGATGTGGGCAAACCCTCTGATTGAGACTGAGGATGATTGTTTGAATCACCTTGATGCTTTTATTTCAGCCATGGGGCAGGTGTTTGATGACCCCAATCGAGGTGCAACAGCTGAAGCAGCCATGTTAACTTTGCGCCAAGGTAAGCGTTCAGTAGCCGAATATGCCTTGGATTTCAGGAGATGGGCTCTTGATACCACTTGGGACACTTCCGCCAAAAAATCTATTTTTCGGAAAGGGTTGTCTCCACTGATTAAGGATTAACTTGCTCGTGCCGACCCTCCCACTGCGTTAGGTGACTTTATTAACTATTGTATCCGTATTGATGCTCATCTGACTGAACGCAGACAAGAGAGATGGTTCAAAAATATTCGCACTAACCTTTTCCTACCTCCCTCCTCAGCTAAGGAACCTTTGAGTAGGATCACAAGGGAACCAGAACCTGAACCCATGCAGGTGGACTCTTTACAAAGATGGGTTAGTGATGCACGCAAAGAACATCGTATAAAGGAAAATCTATGTTTTTACTGTAGTAAGTCAGGGCACTTCATTATAAACTGCCCAGCCGTTCTCGTAAGACTACTGCAGCAGTCATTCACTGTGAGTGTTGCGAGAGGAGCTCTGTCATGTCCGAGCCTCAGACTCGAGAGAGATCTGCTGCAAGAGATCTTGATTTTTCGGACTTAAACTCTGTTAGTTCTGGGGACAATGACGGTATAAACGCTGCAATTTTTCAAGTTTCCTCAGCGGTGTCCCAGCTGAGTTGTAAAAGAAATAATTCTCATTGCTTCCTTTCCATCAAACTCTGGGTGGACTCAGTCTGGGTGTCTAGCTCTGCTATGATCGACTCAGGAGCAAGTGGAAATTTTATGGATATCTCCTTTGCTCTGAAACAGGGATACGTTCAGTGAAGAAGGCTACTCCAGTACAGATGGAGACTGTGGATGGCTCCCTGCTGACCTCTGGACCAGTGGATCAGGAAACAGAGCCTTTGAGGGTCCTTATGGGTAAAGATCATCAGGAGAAAATGTCTTTTATGCTTATCTCTTCTCCCCACTTTCCCATTATTCTAGGGCTACCATGGCTGCAGGCGCAGAATCCTACGATTAACTGGGAGACCAAGGAATTACACTTTCCGGAGAAACAGATGAGTCAAGGAGTTGCAGCTTGCTCTGTTCCTAAAGGAACCATGTCAGTCCCTGAACTACCAGCTGTATACCAGGACTATGTGGATTTATGTGACAAGAAGAACGCTGATCAGCTTCCTCCTCACCGTCCATATGATTGTCCAATCGAATTATTGCCTGGAGCCGAGATACCTTTTGGTAAGATCTACCCCCTAGCGGGGCCCGAGCTAAAAGCTTTGAAGGACTACATAGATGAAAATCTAGCCAAAGGCTTCATACGCCCCTCTTCATCTCCCGCAGGTGCACCCATCTTCTTTGTGAAGAAGAAAGATGGATCTCTGAGACCCTGCATAGACTATAGGGAACTCAGTAAGGTTACTATTAGAAACCGTTATCCATTGCCTTTAATCCCTGAGTTGTTGGAGAGAGTGCGGCACGCCAAAATTTTCTCTAAACTGGATCTCCGTGGGGCCTATAACTTGGTCCGTATTAGACCTGGGGATGAATGGAAGACTGCATTCAGGTCACGCTATGGACACTTCGAATATCTAGTTATGCCTTTTGGTCTGAGTACCGCCCCAGCCACTTTCCAACACTTGGTGAATGACATCTTCAGGGATCTCCTAGATACATTTGTGGTGATTTATCTGGATGATATTCTAATTTTTTCTAACTCCACAGAGGAACATCATGGACATGTGAGAATGGTCTTAGAACGCCTAAGACAAAACCATCTCTACATCAAACTTGAAAAGTGTGAATTCCATAGGACCGAAATTCAATTTCTGGGGTATGTACTATCTACACAAGGGATTAGTATGGATGGAAGCAAGACCCAAGCCATCAAGGATTGGCCAATTCCTAGAAATGTGAAGGAGGTGCAGCGCTTCATCGGGTTTGCCAACTTCTATAGACGTTTCATTAGGAATTTCTCTGAGGTAGTGTCACCTATCACCCAACTTACTCGGAAACAGTCTAGGTTCTCCTGGACCCCGCAAGCTCAGGAAGCATTTTCCTGTTTAAAGGATAAATTTACCACCGCACCTATCTTAGTACATCCCAACCCCGAGCTTGCCTTCATAATAGAGGTGGATGCTTCAGACTGTGCCGTTGGAGCTATACTCTCTCAGAGAACAGGTGAGAAGAATGTCTTGCATCCCTGTGCCTTCTTTTCCCAGTAGTTGTCTTCGGCTGAGAGGAACTACGATGTGGGCAATAGAGAATTGTTGGCCATTATTGCCGCCTTCAAGGAATGGAGACACCTTCTTCAGGGAGCTGCACAGCAAATAGTCGTCCTGACAGACCATCGTAACCTTGAATTTATCAGGTCGGCTAAGTGCCTGACTCCTCGCCAGGCTCGCTGGAATCTTTTCCTAAACCAATTTAATTTTGTAATTTCTTATAGACCAGGATCGCGCAATGGAAAGGCTGATGCACTCTCTAGGATTCATTCAGCAGAGACACGTCCACTTACTCCTCCTAAGACTATTCTTCCTGACTCTAGATTCCTGGGAGTGATTCATAATCAAGACCTACTTAAGGACATCAAGGAAGCATACCATGCGGATTCTTTGTTGGCTCAACCCCCAAGGGACGTAAGTCTTGTCTTTAAGAATGGTGTGTGGATTCAGGGACAACGTCTGTATATACCTGAAACAGTCAGATTGAGAGTATTGCAACTCATCCACGATTCCAAGATAGCCGGGCATAGGGGAATTCTAAAGACACAAGAATTTCTTTCTCGTTTCTTTTGGTGGCCCACTTACAGGAAAGATGTTTTAAACTATGTCACTTCATGTGAAGTCTGTGCAAGATGCAAAACACCTCGCTCCTCACCAACTGGTCTGTTACAACCTCTTCCCACCCCATCCCGCCCGTGGGGATCCATTTCTATGGACTTCATTGTGGAGTTACCAACCTCTCAAGGGAAGAACACCATTCTAGTGGTGGTTGATCGTCTAACAAAGGCAGCTCATTTTAATCCCTTGTGTCGGCTTACCCACTGCAAAACAGACATCAGACTTGATGATTAAGAATGTGTTTCGCTTACATGGAGTACCGGATGAGGTCATTTCGGATCGAGGGGTGCAATTCACTTCAAGGTTTTGGCAAAATTTCTGTGCCGCATTGGACATTAAAGTAAACCTTTCTTCTGCTTTTCATCCCCAGACTAATGGACAGACAGAACGAACCAATCAGACCCTGGAGCAGTATCTCCGCTGCTTTATCTGCCACCTACAAGATGATTGGGTGGATCTACTTCCACTGGCTGAGTTCTCTTATAATAACTCTCAGAGCGCCTCCACTAAGCAGTCTCCTTTTTACTCCAATCTAGGTTATCATCCTAACATTCTTCCTCGATTTCCCATAGATACGCCCTTGCTGGCAGTGGCTGAAAGAATCACTTCTTTACAAAAGAATATGGATCTTCTAAAGGAAAATCTAGAATTGGCTCAGGAAAGGTACAAAAAAGCAGCAGATAAATTTCGTAAACCTGCACCAGCTTTCAAGGTAGGAGATTTGGTCTGGCTGTCAACCAGAAATCTTAAAATAAAGATTCCATCGTCTAAATTGGGACATAAGTACATTGGACCTTATAAGATCAGTAAGATTATAAGTGCTGTTGCTTGTCGTCTTCAACTGCCCAGAACTATGAGAATCCACCCTGTCTTTCATGTATCCCTACTAAAGGCTGCAACACCCAATACGTTTCCTGGACGCTCTTCTCCTTGCCCTGACCCAGTGCTGGTCGATGGTCAGGAAGAATTTATGGTGGAAAGGATTCTAGATTCCAGGTTGTACAGAAATCAGTTGCAATATTTGATTAAATGGCAGGGCTACCCAGTGGAGGACAACTCATGGGAACCAGTCAATAATGTAAATGCTCCTCGCCTGCTCCGCCAGTTTCATCAGAGGTACCCTGACAAGCCTGGTCTGAGGTCAACCGGAGGTTGTCCTTAAGGGGGGAGTAATGTAAGGTTCTTTGTCTCTTTTGACATGTTCCTTGAAACTCAGTTTTCCGTCGGCCATTTTGCTTTCTGTCTTTCTGCAGCTCTTGCCCTCAGTTAATATGGAGTTTCCAGTTTTCATGTTCCCGCCCTGATTCTCTCCCTCTTGCTTCTTAAGCAGCCTCAGCTGAACAATCAGTGCTCCTGAATCAAGCCTCAGTCAGCCTGTGACCTGACTCCTGGAAACCTAGGATTTTGGACTCCAGCTATTTCCTACTGAGGAACTTTGGAACACTTTTGGACTTTGGAAACCTGCTGTCTGGTGAATCCATGTTTGCAGAGGAATTACGGTACAGAGAAGAGATCCTGAACCTGCTTGGAGAGTTATTGTAGAGCTTGAAGTTACTCTGGCCTGCTGTGTTCTCCTGCCTCTGTTCCTGCAAACTGTGTGACCTTTTCTGCATGCTTGTATGAAGTAATACAAGTCATTTCATATCAACCTATGTCTCATGTGTTTTCCTCGCACCCAAGCACAAGACGCTATAGGAACTGTACACTATACATGACAGATACGCACGGATGAGTCTCCTAGCATGGATGTCTGAAGCAAACACCCAAGAATTGTCTTCCTGACCATAACCTCTCCACTTAACCAAATACTGAAGTTTCCGTCTAGAAAAACGAGAATTCAATATTTTCTCAACCACAAACTCCATATTGCCCTCAACCAGAACAGGTTCAGGAGACAAAGCAGTAGGAACCACTGGCTCAACAAACCTCTTTAACAAGGACTTGTGGAACACGTTATGGAACTTAAATGTCCCTGGAAGAAGCAAACGAAAAGAAACAGGATTAAGAATCTCCATGATCTTATAAGGTCCAATGAACCTAGGCTTAAATTTAGGAGATGCCACTCTCATAGGAATATTTCTTGAGGACAACCAGACCAAGTCCCCCACTTTAAACCGAGGACCATCAGTCCTATGTCGGTTAGCAAACCGCTGGGCCCTCTCCTGAGAGAGGGACAACCTCTCCACTACCTGGTCCCAAATCTGTTGCATACGCTCCACAACAGAGTCAACACCTGGACAGGCAGAAGCCTCCGTCTGTCCTGAAGAAAATCGAGGGTGAGACCCAGAATTACAGAAAAATGGAGACATCAAAGTGGCAGAGCTAGCCCTATTATTAAGAGCAAACTCAGCCAAAGGCAAAAAAGAGACCCAGTCATCCTGATCATCAGACACAAAGCATCTTAGATAAGTCTCCAATGTCTGGTTTGTTCTCTCAGTTTGACCATTGGTCTGAGGATGAAACGCCGAGGAGAAAGACAACTGAACACCAAGCTTAGCACAAAAGGTCCTCCAAAACCTGGAAACAAACTGGACTCCTCTGTCAGACACAATGTTCTCAGGAATGCCGTGTAAACGAACCAGGTGCTGAAGGAACAAAGGCACCAATTCAGAGGAGGAAGGCAACTTAGGTAATGGCACAAGATGTATCATCTTGGAAAACCTATCACAAATCACCCAGATGACGGTCATTCTCTGAGAAACAGGGAGGTCGGAAATGAAATCCATAGAGATATGGGTCCATGGTCTCTTGGGCACAGGCAATGGCATCAACAAACCACTAGAGCGAGAGCAAGGCTTGGAGCGAGAGCAAGTCCCGCAGGACTGCACAAATTCCCTGACATCAAGAGACAAGGTAGGCCACCAAAAGGACCGACTAACCAAGTCTCTGGTACCAAAAATTCCGGGATGACCGGCCAATGCGGAACAATGAATCTCAGACATCACACTCTTTTTCCACTGGTCCGGGACAAACAATTTCCCAACAGGGCAGCGCTCGGGCCTATCCTCCTGACACCCCTCCAGAGCCAGTCTCAAATTGGGCGAGATGGCGGAAAGAACTACACCTTCTTTCAAAATAACAGAAGGATCAGATACCTCAGGAGAGTCCGCAAGGAAACTCCTCGAGAGGGCATCCGCCTTAACATTCTTAGTGCCAGGAAGAAAGGAAATCACAAAATTAAAACGTGTGAAAAACAAGGCCCACCTGGCCTGTCTAGGATTAAGTCGCTTGGCAGATTCCAGATAAACCAGATTCTTATGGTCCGTAAGGACCACCACCTGATGTTTGGCTCCCTCCAGCCAATGTCTCCACTCTTCAAAAGCCCACATCATGGCCAATAACTCCCGTTTACCAACGTCATAATTACGTTCAGTAGGAGAAAATTTTCGAGAGAAAAAGGCACAAGGGTTACTTTTAGAGGTCTCTGGATCTCTTTGGGACAAAACGGCACCTGCCCCAATTTCAGAGGCATCAACCTCCACCTGAAATGGCAGAGAAACATCAGGCTGCCGTAGAACAGGAGCAGAAGTGAATCTCTGCTTAAGTTCCTGAAATGCAGAGACTGCCTCAGGAGGCCAATTCACCACATCAGAACCCTTTTTGGTCAAATCAGTTAATGGTTTAACAATAACCGAGAAATTACCAATAAATTTACGATAAAAATTGGCAAAACCCAAAAATCTTTGAAGAGCCTTTAATGAAGTAGGTTGGACCCAATCACAGATGGCCTGAACCTTGACCGGGTCCATTTCAATAACAGATGGGGACAAAATGAATCCCAAAAATGAGATCCTCTGTACGCCAAAAAGACACTTTGATCCCTTCACATACAGAGCATTCTCTCTCAAAATCTGGAATACAGTTCGAACATGTTTCACATGAGAGTCCCAGTCATTAGAAAAAATCAAGATATCATCCAAATAAACAATCAGAAATTTATCCACAAAATCTCTGAAAATGTCATTCATGAAGGACTGGAAGACAGAAGGAGCATTAGTGAGCCCAAAGGGCATCACAAGGTACTCAAAATGCCCCTCAGGGTGTTAAATGCCGTCTTCCATTCATCCCCGTGCTTAATGCGAATAAGGTTATATGCCCCCCTGAGGTCAAGCTTGGTAACCAAGTAGCGTCTTTCACCCTGGAAAACAGGTCAGAAATCAAGGGTAACGGATATTGATATTTCACAGTAATATTGTTCAAAAGACGATAATCAATACACGGCCTTAATGAACCATTCTTTTTGGCCACAAAGAAATAACCGGCACCTAAGGGTGAAGAGGATGGTCTGATATGACCCTTCTCCAATGACTCTTGATATAAGACCGCATAGCGTCATGTTCAGGTACAGACAAGTTAAAAAGGCGACCTTTAGGGAATTTACTACCAGGCACTAATTCAATAGCGCAGTCATAGCTCCTATGGGGAGGCAAGGATGCAGATTTACTTTCGCTAAACACATCAGAAAAATCAATCAAAAAGTCAGGAACATCCTGACCTGAGGAGAGGCAGAAAAAACAGGAGTGTTGGTATTAACACATTGGCAGCCCCAACTCGTTACAGACACAGATTTCCAATCCAAAACAGGATTATGAGACTGTAACCAAGGGAAACCCAGCACGATAATGTCATGCAGATTATACAGAACCAAAAATTTGCAGCTCTCCTGATGATCAGGTTCAACCCTCATTATCACCTGAGTAGAGAATTGAGGTTTATTCTCAGCCAAAGGGGTAGAATCGATCCCCAGTAGGGGAATAGACTTCTGTAGGGGTATCAAGGGAAACCCGCAACATTTAGCAAAATCAAAATCCATCAGGTTAATAGCTGCTCCTGAATCAACGAAAGCCTGAGCAGAAAATGAGGACAGAGAGCATATCAGAGTAACAGTTAATAAAAACTTAGTCTGAACACTACCCAAGACAACTGAGCGTGCAAAACGTCTTCCCCGCTTAGGGCAGATTGAAATTGCATGAGAGGCATCAACACAGTAGAAACATAACCCATTGCGCTTTCGAAACTCATGACGCTGTGCCCCAGAAACCACTCTATCACACTGCATGGGTTCAGAAGCAGGTTCACAAGGCAACACTATTCCACGCATACTTCTCCGCTCACGCAAACGTCTGTCAATTTGAATCGCTAATGACATAGAATCATTGAGACCAGAGGGGATAGGGAATCCCACCATAACATCCTTTACATTATCTGACAGACCCTTCCGAAAAAGGGCTGCCAAAGCGTCGTCATTCCATTTGGTCAGGACTGCCCACCTGCGGAATCTCTGACAGTATAACTCAGCGTCATCAAGCCCCTAATTTAATGCCAACAAGGCTTTTTCAGCTTGATCAGTGACATTAGGCTCATAGTACAATAACCCCAAGGCCTGAAAAAATGCATCAACATCACTCAAAACAGGATCCCCAGGTGTCAGGGAAAAAGCCCAATCCTGAGGATCGCCGCGCAGAAGAGAGATGACAATTTGAACCTGCTGCGCTGCGTTCCCTGAGGACTTAGATTTTAAGGCAAAAAACAATTTACAATTATTTTTGAAATTCAGAAACTTGGCTCGATCCACCAAAAACAAATCTGGCATGGGAATCCTAGGTTCCACAACAGGCAACCCAGCAAGATAGGTAGCAATACTCCGAACCTCAGTGGCAAGCTGATCCACACGGCCAGACAACTGTGCAAACTCCATTGAGAGAAAAAATCCTCCCCAGCACCCAGAGATACAGAGGGAAAAAAAAAATGCAACAAACAGAAAAATATCTCTGACAACTCTGACAACCTTTTTTTTTTTCTTTCACAATATTTTTCCCTTCTGTGAGTACCATATCATTTTCAGTTTGGGCCGGTGATACTGTTATGATTTGGTAGCTGAGGAGTGCAGGCAAAAAAGGAAATACACCAGAGCAATTGGAATCTATGAGATTGCAGTACCCTGACTAACCACCACAACTAGAGGCAGCCGTGGAGCGTTCCTACGTTGGTCCTAGACGCCTCGTCACAGCCTGAGAAACTAACTATACCTAAAGATAGAAAGAGGAAAGCTATCTGCCCCGGAGCAGATCCCCAAAGAACATAGAGAGCCCCCAAACATGTAATGGCGGTTAGACAAGAAGAAATACTGACACAGACAGAAAATAGTATGAGCAAACGTTGGGGCCCAAACTATCTAAATAGAAAAGGATAGGAAGGGCACTTACTGCAATCCCAAAAAACCCTGAAAAGCACCAACTCTACTAATTTCAAAAACACCTGAGATCACACGACCTCTACCACCTAAATTAGTTCTCTGGTGTAACAAAATCAAAACAGCAGCCACTGAAAAAACTGGAAAAAGCAAATGTACAAAACATCAGTGGCTGAACTAAACTGAGAGGGCAAAAGCCCCCGGAGGGGACCCTGAAGGCCCCCACAGAAGTGCAGGACAAAATGCAAAAATCAAGCACAAAAACAAAAAGAAGAAAATGTCTTATCTGTTAGCAGGAGATGCAGACACGACACAGCAGGCTACAAAGGAAACAGGAATCAAGGATTGAGACCAGAACAATTGATCACCGGCAACCCTGATGGGAAGGCGACTCCCTTATATAAGACCAGTCAGTAACACCTGATTCCCAATCCTCACAATCTTCACTGGACAGTCCAGTACCGCTTGTAACCACCAGAGGGAGCCTCTGCTCAGAACTCATCTCAAGTCCATTCACAACAGTTTACCCTCAATTCCTTCATCTAAATCATTGATAAAGATGTTGAACAATACAGGGCCCAAGATAGCAATCAATTTAATCAGTTTACCCTCAATTCCTTCATCTAAATCATTGATAAAGATGTTGAACAATACAGGGCCCAAGACAGAGCCCTGTGGTACCCCACTTGATACATTCTTCCAACTCGATGTGCAGCCATTTACTACCACTCTTTGGGTCCTATCACTAAGCCAGTTATGTATCCACCTAACAGTTGCCTTGTCCATTCCATACTCAGTCATTTTTTCAATAAGGATTGTGTGAGATACTTTGTCAAATGCTTTGCTGAAGTCAATATATAATATATCTACAGCATTTCCCTGATCCACCCAGTCAGTGATTCTGTCATAAAAGGAAATTAAATTAGTATGACATGACTTATTAGTTACAAACCCATGCTGACTCTGGTTAATCACTTCATTCTTGTCCAGGTACTTACATACATGTTGTTTAATAATTTGTGCAAAGATCTTTCCTGGTATAGATGTCAGACTCACCGGACTATAGTTCCCTGGGTCTACCTTCTTCCCCTTTTTGAAGACAGGAACAACATTTGCTCTTCTCCAGTCTTCTGGGACTTCTCCTGTTCTCCAAGAATTTTCAAAGATTATGGAGAGTGGTTCAAAAATTTCTTCTGCTATCTCCTTCAGTACTCTGGGGTGTAACTCATCTGGACCTGGAGACTTGAATTCATTTATGTTAGCTAAGTGTTTCCTCACTATTTTTCTGTTTATAGATATCCTGGATTCTTCTATTCCCTAATAGGACACTGAAGATCAGTTGATGTTACATTTCCTTTCTGAGAGAAAACAGATGCAAAATAGGAATTTAAAAGTTTGGCCTTTTCAACATCCATTCTTACCATATCCTGCTGCATTGTATCACTCTGCCGTCAGAGGTCACAGGAGTTTATCCTGTCACTTGTGGCCCCACTGCGTGGCAAAATTCTCACGCAGTAGTGCCATAAAGTGAGAGCATGAACTCTAGTGACCCCTCGATGATAACACTGCAGAAGCCATTGTCTCTTGCCAGTGTGTCACTGGAGGCCTGTAGAGTGGCCACATCTCCTGTTGTAAATCAAGAAAGGCACATCCAGCCCATGAATGGCAGCGCTTCCCAGGACTCACATCCAAAGATGATATTTCATATTTTTTTATTTAATAAGTTAAAATGGAGGAGATTCTCCTCCATTTTAACTTATTAAATAAAAAAATATGAAATATCATCTTTGGATGTGAGTCCTGGGAAGCGCTGCCATTCATGGGCTGGATGTGCCTTTCTTGATTTATTCATCCTGTGTGAGCCTGAATCTGGCTCTTTCACTTGGATCCACCCGAGGCAAGCTGAAAAGCCCTGTCTATTGAAAAGTATCCCAGAAGGATTTTTGAGGATACATAATCTAAAGCCATATTAGTCTTCTATCAGGTAAGTGCATAAAATTGTGCACACTCTAAAGACTATAATATTGTTTTTACGCACTTAGGGCGCCGCGATTTGTCTATTCTTCTCTCCCAAACAGGGTTTTTTTTGCACATCTCCTGTTGTGACAGCTATATAGGGGAGATCGTCGTGGGACACTCGTTATTAAATGGATTACATCAGAACAGGCAGTATAATGTTGGTATATTATTTGGGTTTTTTTGCAGGAGATCGATGGCTTCGGGGAATTAGGAGGATAATAAATATGGGAAACTGTGTTGTGTTTTATGTCATTAAAAGACTTTGCTCTTGCTGTGTCTTTATTTAACCAATTAAAAACGATAGGATTAGTAATAAATAGGTGTCTTATTGACACCTCTCCATTATTAAGCCTGGCTAGATGTCACCTTACATTACAAAGGTGACATCAACCCCCATTACGCCATATGCTACAGCTACAGGGCAGTGGAAAGGGAGAGGCTAAGTGCCGGAATTGGCGCATCTTAGAGATGCACCATTTCTGGGGTGGCTGTGGGCTGGTGTTTGTAGCCTGGGGGGCCAATATACATGGCCCCTTCCTAGGCTTTTAATATCAGCACGCAGCTGTCTGCATAACCTTTTCTGGCTATTAATTATAGGGGTCCCCATGTCATTTTTTTGGGGGCCCCCCAATTTTAATAGCCATTAAAGGCTATGCAGACCGCTGCGGTCTGATATTATTAGCTTGGGAAGATCCATGCGTATTACCCCCTTTCCAGGCTATAAACATCTGCCCCCAGTCATTGGCTTTCCCTCTCTGGACTGGAATATTGCGCGGGAGCCCACGCAATTTTTTTTCCCTATTTTCTTAAATTAAACAAATATTGCATTTAAGGCCGGAGTCACACTTGCGAGAAACTTGCACGAGTCTCGCACCTCAATACCCGGCACTGCCGCCGGCACTTGGTACCAGAGTATGCGGCTGCATGTATTTCTATGCAGCTGAACACTCCGGTCCGTCTGCCAGCGGCAGTACCGGGTGTTGAGGTGCGAGACTCGTGCGAGTTTCTTGCCAAGTGTGACCCTGACCTAACGCAGATTTTTTCTATCTATAGATATATCTATCAATAGATATATCTATCTGTAGATATAATAGCAATTGCAAAAATAGAGCAGCACAAAAAAGCACACAGCAGAGTCCAACCTAGAGGCAACCAAACTTTCACAAAGGGATCCAAAAAAAGGAATAGCTGAACAATAGCTGTTTATTTAGCCCATAAGTGCAACTTTTCGATTCTGAAAGCGAACCTTTTTCAAGGTGATAGATAAGATAATACTAGTAGATAGATAGATAGATAGATAGATAGATAGATAGACAGATAGATAGAAAGATAGATATATCGAGTAGAGATGAGCGACTTTGCCTTTTTTAGGGTTGAGTTGGGTTTCGTGAAACCCGACTTTCTCAAAAGTTGAGTCGAACGAATTCGGCTGACTAACGGAAAAGGTTGGGTCAGAGTCGAAAATTCGACCCCAGTGCAAGTCAATGGGGAATAAAAGTCAGCAGGGAATGGAGGACAGTAAACACACCTACAGTGCCCATTTCAATGCCAACTACATCAATTCTTATTACTTAAGCTTGTCAACCTTAATTTACTTTATAATAATAGGAAAGCATTGAAAACTGGGGGTTATTTGGCTAAAGTTGTCGGGGGGCAGGCCTGGCTCCAGGTTTTCATGGGCCCTGGGCCAAAGAGTCTCAGTGGGCCCCTTTAACACATACCCCAATTCATGATGCTCCGATACGGCAGAGAAATGTAGGTAAAGTACAATGCCAAATACTTCACTTCTTACATTACATGAGTGATATCTTTTTTAAATTCTACAATAGTTCAAAAAACGGACAGTATTTTCCTCCATACAGTATTATGGGCACCACATAGTGCGCCATACAGAATAATGAGCCCCATATATTGCTCTATACAGAATAATGGGCCCCATATATTGCTCTATGCAGAATAATGGGCTCCTTATAATGCTCTATACAGAATAGGTCCCATATGTGCTCCATATGATGCTCCATATATAAAGGGCCCTATATGATGCCCCATAAATAATGAACCCCATATGATGCTCTAGTATATGATGGGCCTCATATATGATGCTCCAGTGTGTGATGAGCACCATATAATGCTCCAAATATAATGGTCCCCATATATAATGCTCCATATATAATGGTCTCCATGTGATGCTCCATATATAATGTGACCCATATGATGCGCCATATATAATGGGCCCCATATGATGCTCCAGTATATGATGTGCCCCATGGAAGATGCTCCAGTGTATAATGGGCCCTATCTATGATGCTCAAGTGTATGATGTGCCCCATATATAATTCTCCAGTGTATAATGCTCCCATATATTGCTCCAACCATTAAAAAAAATGAAATACCTCTCCTCGTTGGGCACTGCTCTACTCTGGACTCCTCAGTGTTGCCATCTTCCAGCTCTCTGCACTGTGACTGTTCAGGCAGAGGGCGCACAGACGTGACATCATCGCTCTCTCTGACCTGAATGTCACTGTCAGGAAACGCGGAAGACGTCACAGCGGTGGAGCAGGGATAGGTAAGTATTGCAAGTGCTGGGGCCCTGAGCAAGCAGGGGTGGCACACTAATGGGCGCCGGGAACTGGCTCAGGGCCTCTCATAGTACGCCGGTGTATCTGACAGCGAGTGGGCCCCCCACCTGCTCAGGGCCCCGGCACTTGCCCGGGTGCGCCACGTACTGACGCCGGCCCTGTAGGGGGGGGACAGCCCAGTTAGGGAGGTGGAAAAAGTGGCATATGTTGAGGTGTAGGCTGGACGTTCAGCAGCTGCAAATGGAGGAATTGGAGAAGTCGGAGGAAGAGGAGGACAAAGTGAGCCATTTTGTTGGCAACCTATGTGTCATCAGGGGAAGGTGGTACAAAATCCTTTGAAACCCAGGCATGGTTCATTTTAATGAACACTACCAGCAGGGCAGGCGAGCTCCTGTATGGCATATTGTGCCAATTCAGGCCAAGTGTTCAGTTTACAGGCCCAGTAGTCAAAGGGGAATGAACTGTGAGGGAGAACATCGATATGGAGGAGAGGTAATTTTGAACTATAGTTGACAACTGTTGTCTCCTGTCTGTTGCAATCGATTCAGTATTACCAGTCGTGTGAGCGGTACTCGAGAAATCAGTCCACAACATGGTCATGAAACCCCTGTCTCCAACGCCACTTCGGCTGTGTGCACCACGAACACCTCTTGCATTTGGCACAGTACGGCTCGTGGTAGAACCTGCACAGCTGCTGTATGCTGGGAATGCCTCTAACAGACTGTTTACCAAAGTTGCTTGTTTGTTTGCCAATATTAGCTCCAGGTTCTCCTGTGGCATGATGTTCTGTAATTTGATTTTTCTGTATTTTCATGGCTATGAAAATTGTAGAATCACACTGAAGGCATCAAAACTATGAATTAACACATGTGGAATTATACATTACACTTTACAAAAAAGTGTGAAACAACTGAAAATATGTCTGATATTCTAGGTTCTTCAAAGTAGCCATCTTTTGCTTTGATTACTGCTTTGCACGCAGCAAAGGTGAATGGATGGATTCTACATGCCTGATTCCCACCATGAAGCATGGAGGAGGTGGTGTGATGGTGTGGGGGTGCTTTGCTGGTGACACTGTTGGGTATTTATTCAAAATTGAAGGCATAGTGAACCAGAATGGCTACTACAGCATCTTGCAGCAGCATGCTATTTCATCCTGGTTTGCTTTTAGTTGGACCATCATTTATTTTTCAACAGGACAATGACCCCAAACACACCTCCAGACTGTGTAAGGGCTATTTGACCAAGAAGGAGAGTGTTGAGATGCTACACCAGATGACCTGGCCTCCACATTCACCAGACCTGAACCCAATCGAGATGGTTTGGGGTGAGCTGGACCGCTCACCGCTGCAATTTTGAATAAATCCCAAACAGTGTCACCAGCAAAGCACCCCCACACCATCACACCACCTCCTCTATGCTTCACGGTGGGAGCTAGGCATGTAGAGTCCAGCCATTCACATTTTCTGCGTGCAAAGCAGTAATCAAAGCAAAAGGTGGCTACTTTGAAGAACCTAGAATATAAGACATATTTTCAGTTGTTGCACACTTTTTTGTAAAGTGTAATGTATAATTTACATGTGTTAATTCATAGTTTTGATGCCTAAAGTGTTATTCTAAATTTCATAGCCATGAAAATACAGAAAAATCTTTGAAGAGAAGGTGTGTCCTGTTATGTTTCGGTAGCTGAGGAGGACAGAACAACAGCAGGGCAGCGAACACCTGAGATGTAGGTAACTGATGGTTGCAGTTTCCTAAACTAACGACTAAAACTATAGGTTGCCGTGGAGCGTTCCACGTTGATCCTAGACCCCTCGTCACAGCCTGAGAGATAAACTACACCTAAAGCAGAAAGATGAAAGCTATCTGCCGAAGCAGATCCTAAAGAAAATAGGAATCCCCAACATATAAGGGTGGTTAGACAAGATGAAAATACAAACATAGGCAGAAAATAGACTGAGCAAACGCTGGGGCACAAGCTGACTAAATGGAAAAGGACAGGAGAGATTACTTCTGCAACCCAGAAAACCCTACAAAAATCCAACAATTCAGATTACAAAATACTGAGATCACACGATCTGCCAACACGCTAAATCAGATCCAGTGTAAACAAAACCAAGCCGCAGCCGCTGAAAAAACAGGAAAAAGCAATTAGCAAATAACAGTGCTGCAGAAAACTGTGAGAGCTCAGGTCCCCAGGAGTGGGACCCTGGCTAACTCTCCACTAGAGTGCAGAAAAACAATGCAAAAAATAGCAAGCACAAAAAGAAAAGCAAAAAAAATCTTATCTGAAAGCAGGACTCCAGCAAACTTCCAAATGAACCAGGAACCACAATTGAGACAAGAACAATTGATCACCGGCAACCATCATGGGAGGGAACCTCCCTTGTATCAGAACAGTCCGTGATTCCAGATTGCCACTCCTCGCTGAAAGGTTCAGTACTGTCTGTAACCACCAGAGGGAGCCTCTGCTCAGAAACCATCTCTAGCACATTCATAACAGTACCGCCCCCTTGAGGAGGGGTCACCGAACCCTCACTTGTGCAACCAGGCCGATCAGGATGAGCTCGGTGATAGGCACGGATCAGTCTCCTATAGCATGGATGTCCGAAGCAAACACCCAAGAATTGTCCTCCTGACCATAACCTCTCCACTTAACCAAATACTGGAGTTTCTGTCTAGAAAAACGAGAATCCAATATTTTCTCAACCACATACTCCAGATTGCCCTCAACCAAAACAGGGTCAGGAGGCGCAGCCATAGTATCCACTGGCTCGACAAACCTCTTCAATAAGGACTTGTGGAACACGTTATGGATCTTAAATGTCCCTGGAAGAAGCAAACGGAAGGAAACAGGATTAAGAATCTCCATGATCTTATAAGGTCCAATGAACCTGGGCTTAAACTTTGGAGATGCAACCCCCATAGGGATATTTCTTGAGGACAACCAAACCAAGTCCCCCACTTTAAACCGAGGACCATCAGTCCTATGCCGGTTGGCAAACCGTTGGGCCTTCTCCTGAGAGAGAGACAACCTCTCCACTACCTGGTCCCAAATCTGCTGCATACGCTCCACAACAGAGTCAACACCCAGACAGACAGAAGCCTCCGCCTGTCCCAAAGAAAATCGAGGGTGAAACCCAAAATTGCAGAAAAATGGAGACATCAAGGTGGCAGAGCTAGCCCTATGATTAAGAGAAAACTCAGCCAAAGGCAAAAAAGAGACCCAGTCATCTTGATCAGCAGACACAAAACATCTCAAATAAGTCTCCAAGGTCTGGTTTGTTCTCTCGGTTTGTCCATTGGTTTGAGGATGAAAAGCAGAGGAGAAAGATAATTGAACACCAAGTTTAGAACAAAATGTCCTCCAAAATCTGGAAACAAACTGGACTCCTCTGTCAGACACAATGTTCTCCGGAATGCCATGTAACCGAACCACGTGCTGAAGGAACAAAGGCACCAATTCGGAGGAGGAAGGTAACTTAGGTAATGGCACAAGATGTATCATCTTGGAAAACCTATCACATATACCCAGATAACGGTCATTCTCTGAGAAACAGGGAGGTCGGAAATAAAATCCATAGAGATATGGGTCCATTGCCTCTTGGGCACAGGTAATGGCATTAACAAACCACTAGACTAGAGCGAGAGCAAGGCTTGGAGCGAGAGCAAGTCCCACAGGACTGCACAAATTCCCTGACGTCACGAGACAAAGTAGGCCACCAAAAGGACCGACTCACCAAGTCTCTGGTAACAAAAATCCCGGGATGACCAGCCAACGCGGAACAATGAATCTCAGACATCACACTCTTCTTCCACTGGTCTGGGACAAACAATTTCCCAACAGGGCAGCGCTCAGGTTTATCCTCCGGAAACCCTTCCAAGGCCAGTCTCAAATTGGGCGAGATGTCGGAAAGAACTACACCCTCTTTCAAAATAACAGTAGGATCAGATAACTCAGGAGAGTCCGCAAAGAAACTCCTCGATAGGGCATCCGCCTTAACATTCTTAGTGCCAGGAAGAAAAGAAACCACAAAATTAAAATGTGTGAAAAACAAGGCCCACCTGGCCTGTCTAGGATTAAGTCGCTTGGCTGATTCCAGATAAACCAGATTCTTATGGTCCGTGAGGACCACCACCTGATGTTTGGCTCCTTCCAGCCAATGTCTCCACTCTTCAAAGGCCCACTTCATGGCCAATAACTCCCGATTACCCACGTCATAATTACGTTCAGTTGGAGAAAATTTTCGAGAGAAAAAGGCACAAGGGTTACTCTTAGAGGTCTCTGGATCTCTTTGGGACAAAACGGCACCTGCCCCAATTTCAGAGGCATCAACCTCCACCTGAAACGGTAGAAAAACATCAGGCTGCCGTAGAACAGGAGCAGAAGTGAATCTCTGCTTAAGTTCCTGAAACGCAGAGACTGCCTCAGGAGGCCAATTCACCACATCAGAACCCTTTTTGGTCAAATCAGTCAATGCTTTAACAATACCGGAGAAATTGCCAATAAATTTACGATAAAAATTGGCAAAACCCAAAACTCTGAAGAGCCTTTAATGAAGTAGGTTGGACCCAATCACAGATGGCTTGAACCTTGACCGGGTCCATTTCAATAACAAACGGAGACAAAATGAATTCCAGAAATGAGATCATCTGTACGCCACTTTGATCCCTTCACATGTAGTGCATTCTCTCTCAAAGTCAGGAACACAGTCCGAACATGTTTCACATGAGAGTCCCACTCATTGGAAAAAATCAAGATATCATGCAAATAAACAATCAGAAATTTATCCACAAAATCCCTGAAAATATCATTCATGAAGGATTGGAAGACAGAAGGAGCATTAGTGAGCCCAAAGGGCATCACTAGATACCCAAAATGACCCTCTGGGTATTAAATGCCGTCTTCCATTCATCCCCGTGCTTAATGCGAATAAGGTTATACGCTCCCCTGAGGTCAAGTTTGGTAAACCAAGTAGCACTTTTCACCCTGGAAAACAGGTCAGAAATCAAGGGTAACGGATATTGATACTTCACAGTGATCTTATTCAAGAGACGATAATCAATACACGGCCTCAATGAACCATCCATTTATTCGCCACAAAGAAAAAATCGGCACCCAAGGGTGAAGAGGATGGTCTGGTATGACCCTTCTCCAATGACTCCTTGATATAAGATCGCATAGCATCGTGTTCAGGTACAGACAAGTTAAAAAGGCGACCTTTAGGAAATTTACCACCAGGCACTAATTCAATAGCGCAATCACAGCTCCTGTGAGGGGGCAAAGATGCAGATTTACTTTCACTAAATACATCCGAAAAATCAGTCAAAAAGTCAGGAACATCCTGAGACTTGGGAGAGGCAGAAAAAACAGGAGTGTCGGCATTAACACATTGGCAGCCCCAACTGGTCACTGACACAGATTTCCAATCCAAAACAGGATTATGAGACTGTAACCAAGGGAAACCTAGTACAATAATGTCATGCAGATTATACAGCACCAGAAATTTGCAACTCTCCTGATGATCTGGTTCAACCCTCATTATCACCTGAGTAGAAAACTGGGGTTTATTCTCTGCCAAAGGGGTAGAATCAATGCCCAGTAGGGGAATAGACTTCCGCAGGGGTATCATTGGAAACCCACAACGTTTGGCAAAGTCAAAATCCATCAGGTTAATAGCTGCTCCTGAATCAACAAAATCCTGAGCAGAAAATGTGGACAGGGAGCAAATCAGGGTAACAGTCAACAGAAATTTAGTCTGAACACTACCCAAGACAACTGAGCGTGCAAAACGTCTTCCCCGCTTAGGGCAGACTGAAATAGAATGAGAGGCATCACCACAGTAGAAACATAACCCATTGCGCTTTCGAAACTCATGACGCTGTGCCCCAGAAGTCACTCTATCACACTGCATGGGCTCAAAAGCTGGCTCACAATGCAACACTATCTCACGCATACCTCTGCGCTCACGCAAACGTCTGTCAATTTGAATAGCCAATGACATAGAATCATTGAGACCAGAGGGAGCAGGGAATCGCGCCATAACATCCTTTACATTCTCTGACAGCCCCTTCCGAAAAAGGGCTGCCAAAGCATCATCATTCCATTTGGTCAGGACTGCCCACTTTCGGAATTTCTGACAGTACAACTCAGCGTCTTCAAGACCCTGATTTAATGCCAACAAGGTTTTTTCAGCTTGGTCAGTGACATTAGGTTCATCGTGCAATAACCCCAGAGCCAGAAAAAATGCATCAATATCATTCAAAACAGGATCCCCAGGTGTCAGGGAAAAAGCCCAATCCTGAGGATCGCCGCGCAGGAGAGAGATGACAATTTGAACCTGCTGTGCTGCGTTACCTGAAGACTTAGGTTTTAAGGCAAAAAACAACTTACAGTTATTTTTGAAATTCAGAAATTTAGCCCGATGCCCCAAAAACAAATCTGGCATGGGAATCCTAGGTTCCACAACCGGCAACCCAGCAAGATAGGTAGCAATACTCCGAACCTCAGTGGCAAGCTGATCCACACGGCCAGACAACTGTGCAAACTCCATTGAGAGAAAAAAAAATCCTCCTCAGCACCCTGAGAAAAAGAGGGAAAAAATGCAACAGACAGAAAAAAAAAAAAAATCTGACAACTCTGACAACTTTTTTCTTTCCACACTATTTTTCCCTTCTGTGAGCACCATATAATTTTCAGTTAGGGCCGGTGATACTGTTGTGTTTCGGTAGCTGAAGAGTACAGGAACAACAGCAGGGCAGCCGAACACCTGAGATGTTGGTAACTGATGAGTTGCAGATTCCTAAACTAACGACACAACTAGAGGTAGCTGTGGAGCGTTCCTACGTTGATCCTAAACGCATCGTCACAGCCTTAGAGATAACTACACCTAAAGGCAGAAAGATGAAAGCTATCTGCCCCGGAGCAGATCCCCAAAGAAAATAGGAAGCCCCCAAACATATAATGGCGGTTAGACAAGATGAAAATACAAACATAGGCAGAAAATAGACTGAGCAAACGCTGGGGCCACAAGCTGAATAAATAGGATAGGACAGGAGAGATTACTTTCTGCAACCCAGAAAACACTACAAAAATCCAACAATACTGATTACAAAAATTCTGAGATGACACGATCTCGCCACCCGCTAAATCAGATCTCAGTGTGAACAAAAACCAAGCCGCAGCTATTAACCTGATGGATTTTGACTTTGCCAAACGTTGTGGGTTTCCCATGATACCCCTTCGGAAGTCTATTCCTTTGCTGGGCATTGATTCTAACCCTTTGGCAGAGAATAAACCCCAGTTTTCCACCCAGGTGATAATGCGGGTTGAACCGGACCATCAGAAGAGTTGCAAATTTTTGGTGTTGTGTTATGAATGTGCTAGAGATGGTTTCTGAGCAGAGGCTCCCTCTGGTGGTTACAGACAGTACTGAACCTTTCAGCGAAGAGTGGCAATCTGGAATCACGGCCTGGTCTGATATAAGGGAGGTTCCCTCCCATGATGGTTGCCAGTGATCAATTGTTCTTGTCTCAATTGTGGTTCCTGGTTCATTTGTAAGTTTGCTGGAGTCTTACCTTTATCTCCTGCTTTCAGATAAGATATTTTTTGCTTTTCTTTTTGTGCTTGCTTTTTGCAATGTTTTCTGCACTTTTGTGGAGGTCAGCCAGGTCACCTCCTGGGGCCTGAGCTCCTCACAGTTTTTCTGCAGCCACTGTTATTTGCTCATTTGCTTTTTCCTGTTTTTTCAGACTTCAGGGCAAAAAACAACTTACAGTTATTTTTAAAATTCTGAAATTTAGACCTATCCCCCCAAAATAAATCTGGCATGGAGATCCTAGGTTTCACAACAGGCAACCAAGCAATATAGGCAGCAATATTCCGAACCTCAGCGGCGAGCCGCTCAACATGACCTGACAACTGCACAATCTCCATTGAGGACAAAGAAAAATTCCTCCTCAGCACCTAGGGAGAAAGAGGGAAAAAATGTAACAAGCAGAAAAAAGAGAAAAATACATTTTCTGACAACTCCTTTTTTTTTCCCTTTATGCTCACTATCCTTCCCTTCTGTTGAGTACTATAGAATTTTCAGTCTGGCCGGTAATACTGTTATGATTTGGTAGCTGAGGAGGACAGGAGCAAAATACTGCCAAAGCAGCAAGACAACAGACAGGCTGGAACCTAATGGGTTGCAGATCCCTAAACTAACCGCACAACTAGAAGTAGCCGTGGAGTGTACCTACGTTGATCCTAGACGCCTCGGCACAGCCGAAGAGTTAGCTACACCTGAAGATAGAAAGAGGAAAGCTAACTGCCCCGGAGTAAAGCCCCCAAAGAAATAGGAAGCCCCCAAACATGTAATGGCGGTTAGACAAGAGGAAAACACGAACACAGACAGAAAATAGAATGATCAAATGCTGGGGCCCAAATCTGTCTAGAAAATAAAGTACAGGAGAGAAATTCTGTCTGCAACCCAGAAAAACCCTAATAAAAATACCAGCACTTCTGATTGCAAAAAACCTGAGACCACACGATCTCGACCACCTATATCAGATCTTTGGTGTGACACACAGCTACCCAGCAAATAAAAATATCAATGGAATAGAGAACAAGTGCAAATACAAAATGAGAACAGAGGGCAGCACAAGCCCCCAAAGGGGACTCGGCTGAAGTCCAAGGCAAGACTGCAAGAAGCAAGGAAAATCCACCACAGAAAAAAAAACAGAAAGTCACTTATGTTGTGTTTTGGTAGCTGAGGAGAATAAGCAAAAATGGCAATACACCAGAGAGGCTGGAACCTATTGGATTGCAGTAACCTAAACTAACCACACAACTAGAGGTAGCCGTGGAGCGTTCCTATGTTGATTCTAGACGCCTCGTCACAGTCTGAGAGATTACTACACCTAAAGGCAGAAAGATGAAAACTATCTGCCCCGGAGCAGATCCCCAAAGAAAATAGGAAGCCCCCAAACATGTAATGGCGGTTAGACAAGAAGAAGCACGGACACAGACAGAAAATAGAATGAGCAAACGCTGGGGCCCAATCTGTCTAGACAGAAAAGTACAGGAAAGGATACTCACTGCAATCCAAAAAAAACCCTAAAAAATACCAACTCTTCTGATTGCAAAAACAACTGAGATCACACGATCTCTACCACCTAAATCAGATCTCTGGTGTAACAAAACTAAGCCGCAGCCACTGAAAAAACAGGAAAAAGCAAATGAACAAATAACAGTGGCTTCAGATAAACTGAGAGGAGCACAAGCCCCCGGAGGGGACCTGGCTGACCTCCACAGAAGTGCAGGGAACAATGCAAAAAGCAAGCACAAAAATAAAAGCAGAAAATATCTTATCTGATAGCAGAAGATGCAGGCTAGACTCAGCAAACTTCCAAATGAACCAGGAACCACAATTGAGACAAGAACAATTGATCACCGGCAACCATCATGGGAGGGAACCTCCCTTATATCAGACCAGTCAGTGATCCCAGATTGCCATTCCTCGCTGAAAGGTTCAGTACTGTCTGTAACCACCAGAGGGAGCCTCTGCTCAGAAACCATCTCTAGCACATTCATAACACACTTATATGAATGGTAGCAGGAAAGCAAGCTGAAATTCCAACAAAGACCTGGAAGCAACAATTGATTACCGGCGAGGATCATGGGAGTTCAACTCACTTATATCAGGCCAGTCATCTCCACCTGACACCCATTCCTTAATTGGTTCAAAACCCTCAGCAACCACCGGAGGTAGCCTCAGCTCCGAAGTCGTCTCCAAGACATTTACAACAGGCAACTCCGAGAATAAGTCACAGTTCAGCTGCAGCAGTTCTTGACACTGTTGCTTCTGGGCCGGCGTTAGAGTCACAGCAATTGTTACCTCCTCCACTTTGGCTTCAGGACGGACCCACAGGCAAAAAGCTTCAAGCGATTCCCGATCTTGCCATAGTTTGAGCAAGTTCACATGTTACACCTGGTGCGGCTTCCAGCTACCGGCTGGTGTACCTGGTAATTCACGTCACCCAGTTTTTCCACCACCTTGTATGGGCCTTGCCACTTGGCTAGGAACTTGCCCTCCACCGTGGGGATAAGCACTAGCACACGGTCCCAGGGCTGGAATTTCTTCAGCTTTGCTGATCTGTAATATACTCTTGCCTGTGACTACTGTGCCTGGAGAAGGTGTTCCTTCACGATAAGTATCACGTGCGCCATCCACTCCTGCAACTCGGCAACATGCTCAATGACACTCCGGGGGCATGACCTCGGCTTCCCAGTTTTCATTAGCAATGTCCAGGAGCACTCACGGATGTCGACAGTACATAAGCCCGAATGGCGAGAAGCTAGTGGAGGCTTGCGGGACTTCTCTGATAGAAAAAAGCAGAAATGGAAGCAGAAAAACCACTCTCCACCGTCCTTCTCAATGACTTCCCTGTGCCTGGAGAAGGTGTTCCTTCATGATAAGCATCACGTGCGCCATCCACTCCTGCAACTCGGCAACATGCTCAATGACACTCCGGGGGGTGTTACCTCGGCTTCTCTGGTTTCATTGGCAATGTCCAGGAGCCCTTGTGGGACTTCTCCGATGGAAAAAAGCAGAAATGGAAGCAGATAATCCCAGTCTCCACTGTCCTTCTCAATTACTTTCTTGAGCATGGCCTTTAAGGTCTTATTAAAGTGCTCCACCAGGCCATCGGTCTGCGACAGGTAAACTGAGTTTTGCAGCTGGGCAATCTGGAGGACTCTACACAGCTACCTCATCACTTTGCTTATAAAGAAGGTTTCTTTGTCCATAAAAATCTCCTTTGGCAGGTCTGTCCTAGCAAAGATATGGACAAGCTCCCAGGCGATACTCTTAGCCAAAGATTTCCTTAGTGGCACCGTTTCAGGGTACTGGGTTGCATAGTCCATGACTACTAGGATGTACTGATGGCCCCATGTAGATTTATCTAGAGGACCTACTAGGTCCATGGCAATGCTCTCAAGGGGACCTTTATCACAGGCAACAAGACTAAGGGGCTTCGGAAGTGAGAAGTAGGGGCGGTTGTCTGACAGGTGGGACAGAACCTACAATAATTTAGGATCTCTCAGTAACATTCTAGCCAATAGAACCTCCGTATTACTCTCTCCTGAGTTTTCTCCACCTTCAGATGTCCCCCCAAAACATACGAATGGGCCATGTCTAAAACCCTCTGCCGGTAGTGTCGGGGAACTAACAGCTGCTCCACTTTCTCACCTCCCATCAATACAACAAATCACCATTGACTGCAGCATAGGCATGCACTGTTCCTATTATGCCTATCCGGCCTGCAGTGTGGACTGTCAACCCAGTGAGGGGCTGCAGTCGTGTACCGTGTCCATCAATGGGGTAATGGTTCTTGGACTTTTGGACTCTGGCAGCCTAGTGACACTGTGACAATAGATAGATTATATAAATAAACATGTTCGTAAGATATATAATTAGTGCAGTGCGTGTACATGAATTTAGCTAAAAAATAAATAAAAGAAAAAATTATGTGTGGCCCCCCTTATTTTTAATAACCAACTGAGGGAAAGCAGAGAGCTGAGGGATATCCATGAAGCTTCCCAGCCTATTAATGACAGCTCACAGTTGTCTGTGTAGCCATTACTGGTTATTGAAAAGGAGACTAAAAAAATGATGTTGAGTCTCCCCTATTTCTAATAACCGCAAAGGCTAAACAGACAGCTGCAGGCCGATCTGAATAGGCAGGGCAAGGGCTATGGATATTGGAACCTTCCCAGACTAATAACACCAGCCCTAAGCCACCCCAGAAATGGTGCATTAATTACATTTCTCCTGTCAAAAACAGACCAAAAATGGTCCCCAATATATAAGTAATGTACATTAGCATACAAATAGTAATACAGCCTTGGTAATACAACTCCTGGAGATTTCAAGAATCAAAAAGATTTTTTAACCCCTTCCCGACCCATGACGCCTACGTCGGCGTCATGAAAACAAGTGGCATCCCGACCCATGACACCAACGTAGTCGTCATGGTATAAATCATGTTACTGCAGGTCGGGTGACCGGGGTCACAGTTTCAAGACCCTTTGTGCATCACCACAGTGGGGGTGGCTTAACCCCCACGTGGCTACGATCGCTCTGATTGGCTGTTAAAAGTGAAACAATAGCATCGGCCATGGCTGGAGACCGAGATCCGACCCCCACCCACCGATTGATGGCGGCGATCGGACACCGCCGTCACTATCTGCTACCCTGCGCTCCGAACCTCTCCCCGCCTCCTTGCCTCCGCTCCCACACGCCTAGCGATCCCCCCCTCAGCTCCCCTCACCTCCCCCGGGCTTCTGGTGTCCCTGGATCTGTCCCGGCATCCGTCCAGGACTCTTCATGGGCGCCGCCATCTTGGAAAATTGCGGGCGCATGCCCAGTGCGCCCGCCGGCCGGTGCATACGCAGTGCGCCCTCCAGAGTCCATAAATTTATTTTGATCACTGTGATACACTCTCACAGTGATGAAAATAAATAAAAAAGTAAATAAACGCCCCCTTTATCACCACCATAGGTAGGGACAAAAAATAAAATGAAGAAAATATATATATTTTTTTCTATTAGGGTTAGAATCACAGTTAGGGTTAGGGTTAGGTTAGGGTTAGGGTTAGCTTTAGGGTTAGGCCTCTTTCACACATCCTTTTTTTTGCAATCAGGCACAATCCGTCCAATTGCTAAAAAGACGGATCCGGCTTAGATTGGAAAAAACTGATGTGCCGGATCCGGTTTTTAGCCGGATCCGTCGCAAACTTTTGAACCCGGAAAAAGTATTGTACTCATGTCTGGCACGGAGGAGAGAGAGAGAGAGACATTGGTTTCCAGAATCCGGATCAGTCTTTTGGCGGATTGCACAAAAGACTGGTCCGGTACCATAGACTTCTATTGTTTCCGGCCACCTGATGTAGGCGCTGTCAGGCGTTTCCGGCAAAAAAAAAAACGTTACATGATACGTCCTGTCCGGCCGCCGGAATTAAAATCTATGATGTATCCGGCAGAAAACGGACTAAACCCAATGACATGCGGCGCAATCCGGCGCTAATGCATGTCAATGAGAAAAAAACGGATCCGGCGGTAAAAAAAAACGTTTTTCATAACTGCCTTATCGAGCCTGATGGCATAAAACTGATGTGTGTGTTAGGGTTCGAGTTCCCGCTGCTGCACAAGGGGAGTCTTGAACAAGTCCCACTGCGGTCCCCCATCCATCTCCGTCCGCAGTGGAGCCTGCTCAGCAGAGACGTCGGTCCCAGCATCTTGCCCATTCCAATACTGTGCAGACACTTGCTGCTGCCCCTCCTGGATCTTCTATTATAGCCAGTGCTGGAGCAGACGTCTTTGGGACGAAGTCCTGCGTTTCCCCTTCTGAGCATGCCCAGGGTAAGATCTCTCATTGGAGATCAGGGGGTCACATGTTCAGGTACTGCAGCAGCTTCTATTGGTCCGCCAGGAAGGTCCTGAAACTACATGTGTTTTGGAAAAGTTTCTCATTGGTCCTTTTTCTGGCAGGTCCTGTAGCTGTTACTATAAAAGGGTGGCATGGCTGGGCCGCCATGCGCTAGTATCAAATCTGTTACGTGCTTGCGCCAGTGACGTCATGTATGCATGTGGTTAGGTCTGGCTGAAATAAGCTCCTAGAATACCGGCACCTCCGGTGAGGAGATTGTATGCACGTGTTCAGGGCTCGGCTGAAAACGCCATTAGAATACCGGCTACTCCAGTGAGGAGGTTGTTGCTTGTGTTCTGACTGCATGACCTCAGACTGCAATCCGCTTAGTAGTCATCTGTGTTCCCTGTGAGCCTAACAGGACACAGTCTTTTTCTCAGCGGCTCTGTGACGCAAGAGGGTTTGCTTTATAATGCTGGTTCAGCGCCCTAGCGTTTTACTTTGCGGCTCACTGAAGCTAAGTGAGTTCGTACTTATCGCCATATAGCGCTGTGGCTTTCCCGTTAGTGGCTCTGGGGATTAACAGAGTTCGCACTAAGTGCCACAGCACGCTACGGCGTTTATTTTAGCGACCCTGCGGGATAACAGAGTTCGCTACTTTCGCCATCTTACTAGCAGCGGGCTTCGCCTGCACGGTGGACCCTGGGCTCCGAATGCACCTCTCTACTATATCTATTAGGTGCTGTGAGGAACTAAGCCGACCGCCACACGGTAGCCCGGGTATCACAGCTTCTGATCCCACCGCCGCTACCAAATGTGAAGGCCGACCCCTTTCCTCCCACGTCACCAATGGGATGTAACTCCACAGGTACAGCTCTCCAGCGCCCCCTTTGTCTCTCAGGTCAGTAAGGGAACTGCACCTAGAGCAAACGGCCGCCGGAGAGGGTGTCCTGTTACCCACTGGGTATTCTAAGATTCGTGATCAGAGTAAAAGCATCAGCCCAAGATTAATTTTATGGTTTAATTGCCTTAAGGGCGCACTAGATAATTACAGAAATATACAGTAAAGCTATACAACGTAATTACGATGGATTTGCAGTCAGAATAAAATACCACAATAATGTACAAGGCTTAAAGGTATTAGCTATAGATCAATATTACCAGGTTGTAGTGGCATGGGGAGGCAGGGAGCTCTGCAGTCCCCAGGTAACAGTCTTTAGTTGCTGGACAGTCCCCAAAGCATGTGCTGCTGCTCCCTTGGCAAGGCAAATCAAATCTGTCCCTTGGTCCTTCCTAGACCATCTTCTTGGCTTCTGTGTGTAAAATGGATTGAGAGCAGCCTGTTCATGGCTACAGTTCTTAAACCTGCTAGGATCCTCCCCTTTGCTTTGAAGCACGCATATTAACTGGCCTGCAATTCATATGGAGCAGGAAATACTGGCTTGAGTCTGAGCTATTTAACATACTAATGGCCATCTTATTCAGACACTGGCCTAAACTAATTAGCATACTAAAGCCCTTTTGATTCATAGTGGACCTCAAAAGCGGTCGTACTGGATATGCTAACAGGCCCTGTGTAGTTAGCAGTCTGTGGCTCTGTGAACTGACAAAATGGAGGCTGGTATAGGCCCTATCTAAGATGGTGGCGGTCCCGACCTCACACCTCCCTGCTTTTGAGGGCGCTAGGGGGTATCACATTCCTGTGTTCCCCTGTGCGCCCTACCGCACCCTCTCCTTGCCGTGACAACCCATCAGCGTTACCATGGTCCCTGCCTCTTTTGTGGCCAATGGTGAAGTGGTACTGTTGGAGAGCGAGACTCCAGTGTAGCAACCTCCCATTCGTCCCAGAGACCATGTGTAACCAGCTGAGGGGGTTGTGGTCTGTTTCCACGGTGAATGGGCGTCCGTACAAGTATGGCTGCAGACGCTGCAGGGCCCACATAATTGCCAGACATTCCTTCTCCATCGTGGAATAGGCCACTTCCCTCGTCAGGAGCTTCCTGCTCAGTTACAAAACGGGGTGTTCATGGCCCGTAGTGTCAACCTGGCTGAGCACAGCACCGAGACCGAAGTCGCTGGCGTCGGTCTGCACTAAGAACGGCCGCGTGAAGTCGGCTGCCTGTAGTACAGGAGAACTAGAAAGGGCAGTCTTGAGCGCCTGGAAAGCTGTCTCACAGGCGACTGTCCAGTCGACTGCGACGGGCAACCTTTTCTTGGTGAGGTCCGTCAGGGTCTTGGCCAGGGCACTATAGTGTGGAACAAATTTCCTATAGTACCCAGCAGTACCCAAGAAGGACATCACCTGCTTCTTGGTCCTGGGGGTGGGCCAGGATGCGATGGCATCCACCTTCCCGGTGTCCCAGGTAGTGGACCTCACTCATACCCAGCTGGCATTTTTCCGGCTTAATGGTCAAGCCTGCTCGCTGGATCCGCACCGAGCACCTGCGCCAGGTGCTCTAGGTGATCCTCCCAGGTGGGACTAAAGATGGCAATGTCATCCAGGTACGCGGTCGCATACCCTTCCAGTCCCTCGAGCAGCGTGTTGACCATCCGCTGAAAAGTGGCAGGGGCATACTTCATGCTGAAGGGCATCACCGTGGACTCGTACAGTCCGAATGGGGTGATAAAGGCGGAGCGTTCCTGTGCCCTAGGGGTCAGGGGAATCTGCCAATACCCCCTGCTCAGATCCATGATGGTCAGGTACTTGGCCCTGGCCAGCTGGTAGAGCAAGTCATCGATGCGCGGCATTGGATACGCATCGGTGACCGACACAGCGTTGAGCCCCCTGTAGTCCACGCAGAACCGCGTAGTTCGGTCCTTTTTAAGGACGAGGACTACAGGCGAAGCCCACGCGCTGTTGGACGCTTGGATCACCCCCAGCCTCAGCATCTCGTCTATCTCTTGGTGCATCTGCTGCTGCACCTCAAGAGAGACCCGATATGCTGAACGCCGGATTGGGGGGTGGTTGCCAGTGTCCACGTCATGGACTGCTGCCTCAGTCCTTCCGGGCAGGCTGCTGAACAGCTCCCGAAAGGGGTGCAGGGTGGCCCCCAGCTGGGAACGTTGGTCCTCCGAGAGCTGGTGGCCAACCCCCACATCCTCCATGGATCCACCCGCCTTGGCTTGGGTGAGCAGATCGAGGAGGGTTTCTGCCTCTCCTTCCTCTGGAAGGTTGCACACTGGGTGGGCATAAGCCTCCCGCTCATGATGGGCCTTCATCATGTTCACATGGAAGGCCTTCCTCCTTCCATGGGCGTGGTCCAGGGTGACCAGGTAGGTGACGGCGTTGAGCTGCTCGTGCACGAGGTATGGACCCTCCCAGGCCGCCTGAAGCTTGTTTTGGGGTACGGGGACCAGTACCCACACCTTTTGACCCACCTGGTAGGTCCGCTCACAAGCATTCTGGTCGTACCATCGCTTCTGGTCAGCCTGAGCTTGGGTCATATTGTCATGCACCAGCCGTGTCAAGGCCATCATTCGGTCCCGGAAGCGCACGACATACTCAATGACCGACAATCCAGGGGTGGCTAAATCCCCTTCCCATGCTTCCTTCATCAGAGCAAGAGACCCCCGTACAGGAGCTCAAAGGGGGAGAACCCCGTTGAGGCCTGTGGGACCTCCCGGTAGGCAAACAGCAGGTGTGGGAGATACCGCTCCCAGTCTCTCCCGTGGGAGTCGACCAACATCTTCAGCATCTGCTTTAAGGTGCCATTGAACTGCTCACACAAGCCATTGGTCTGTGGGTGAAACGGGCTGGCCACTAGATGTTGCACCTGTACCTGCTTACAGAGAGACTCCATCAGCTGCGACATGAACTGGGTCCCTCGGTCGGTGAGCATTTCCTTGGGAAACCCCACTCTGGAGAAAATCTCCAGTAAGGCAGTGGCCACTTTGTCGGCCCGAATGGACGACAAAGCTACCGCCTCCGGGTACCGGGTGGCATAGTCCACTACCGTTAGTATGAAGCATTTCCCGGAGTGGCTGGGAGTGGACAGAGGTCCAATGAGATCCACAGCCACCCTCGAGAAAGGCTCTTCGATGATAGGCAGAGTTACCAGTGGGGCTTTGGGGCGCGGCCCCGCCTTCCCCACCCTCTGACAGGTGTCACACTAACGGCAGTAGGCTATCACCTCGGTCCTCATTCCAGGCCAGTAGAAATGCTGAGCTAGCCTGGCCCTGGTTTTAGTGATCCCTAGGTGTCCGGCCATTGGAATGTCGTGTGCGATCCGCAACAATTCCACCCTGAACGGATGGGGTACCACTGTCGGTCCCTGGGCCACGCCTCCGGTGAAACCTGCTGGACCGTTACCCGGTACAGCCGTCCCTGGTCCCAGACCACTCGCTCGCGGTCGGACTCCAGGGGAGGCTGTGCCGCCTGCTCCTTGAGAGTCTTCAGGCTAGTGTCAGCTTCCAACGCTGCCTGTAATCCCTGACTTGATGTGGCAAGAATTGATGAAACTGCCATGTCCTCTGTCAGTTCCCCGGGATCTGTCTCCTGGCTACTGTCTGACTCGGCAGCCACTTGGTCGGAGAGGGGGAAACTGTCGGACCTCCGCGAGGCTCCTTGGGCTTCAGCGCTCCCACTCCTGGTAACAGCAGCCACGACCACTGAGACCACGGGTAGCGCCTGCTTTCCCTTGTCCCCTGACCAAGTCGCCGGGTCAGTCAGACTTCCCTGACTTCCTGACATCCCGGATGTGGGGAACTCCTGACCTGGGGTCCTACCTGGTGGCTCCTCTCCCGGGACACCCCCTCCCCCATGGCCTTTTCCTCTTCCTGCAGGGGTCCTAGACTCAGCAGGCTGGGTTCACTTAGGGGCCCTACACTGCCCATAGCAGCCCCTCCCCCACCTCTGAGCTCTCCCGTGCAGCCTCCTCACCTGTCCTCACCGTGAGCCCTGTGTGTGTAGTGTCAGTGCATGGCTTACCATCAGGTTTCACTCCCTCCTCCACTGTTGGAGGCACATTCAATACATTAACATTAGCATTCACAGTAGAGTCATGACATTCTTGGGGAGTCGAACTTGGGGGTTCAGTGGCCACATACTGGGACACTAGTCGCCCCAAATCGGTCCCAAGCAACACATTTGCAGGAATATTCAGCGTTACTCCCACCTCCCGCATCCCCCTCCCGGCGCCCCAGTCCAAATACACCTTGGCAACAGGCAGCGCCGGTTCAACGCCTCCAATTCCGGAGACGGAAAGGGTTTTCCCAGGTACCAAGTCTTGAGGGGACACCACCTCAGGGCGTACCAGGGTTCGTTCAGCGCCTGTGTCCCGCAGTCCCATGACCACTGAGCGGCCGATGGTGATGGGTTGGTAATTGTCTAGGGACCTCCCACCACCCCCTCCCACACACAAAACAGTGGTCGGTTTCTGGGACAGGGATGGGGCCTTCTGGCGCTGGGGACACGCAGCCTTAAAGTGTCCTGGCTGATTGCAATTATGACAACGTCTGGGTTCTGTTCCTGGCCTGGAGAGGGCAGCCGGGGGGTACACCCCTTGCACTCTGGGGGCTGGATATGGGGCTGGGGCAGGATTGGGCTTACCCCCTCTCCAGGTGCTGCTGGCAGGCTTCTTTGGCTCCGGCGCCCTGTTGTTGGCATACTCGTCTGCCAGGGCGGCTGTAGCAGAAGCCCCCTTTGGTTTCCGGTCACGGAGGAACTGCTGGAGGTCCTCTGGGCAGTTCCACAAGAATTGCTCCATAACAAACAGTTCCTGGACCTCCTGGCGGGTAGTGAGCTCTAGACCCAAGGTCCAGTGCTCCGCAGCTCTCAGCAGGGCCCGCATGTGGTCGGTCCAGGTGTCCTTTGAACCCCGCTGCAGGCTCCTGAACTTCCTGCGGTACGACTCCGGGGTGAGGTTGTAGTGCTGGATCAGGGCCCACTTGATGCTGTTGTAGTCCTGCTCCTCCCGGCAGGTAAGTCCCCCAAAACTTCCAGGGACTTACCCCTCAAACTAGGGGTCAGGTACCTTGCCCACTGATCCAGGGCCAGATGATGTTGGAGGCAGGTCCTCTCAAAAGCAACCAGAAAGGAATCCAGGTCTCCATCCTTTTCAAGTAAGGGAAAGTCCTCTGCCCGGACCTTGGAAGCCCTTGACTCCGGTGGGCCTGGTGCGTCCAGCGGGGGCCCGTGCTGAGCCATCTCCAGTCGGTGCCGGCGCTCCGCAGCTTCACGGCGTTCTGTAGCCTGCAACACACGTTCTGTATGCTCACGCTCTGCCGCTGCTTGCTCACGCTCTGCTGCTTTCTCTGCCGCCACCAGGAGTCTGTCATAGGCGGCGTCATTACCAGCCTCGAGCTGTGACATAGCCGCTTGGAAAAGGGCCTCCGATCTGGACAGGCTGGGACGGGCAGGGGGTGGACAGTCCACTGTGAGACTAAGCACGGCGGCCGGGCTCCTTGGGGAGCCCTGGCTGAGCTCCCCCTCATCGGTATCGAACCCCTCATAGACCACAGCATTGGCCTCCCCCTTTGCCCTACTCCTGGTGCCTTCCACCATCTTGGGAACCTTTGGTTACTGACACAGCCGCAACCCTGACCTTGCACACAACTTATTATATTTACACTCTGACCGTCTAGTGCTGGGCTGACCTTTAGACCACAGCAGTGAAAGTACCGCTGGTAGTCTCTAGTGTCTGGGAGTAGGGGTCCCACGCACACTATTACTCTGATCCCACAGCTGCCACCAATTGTGAGGAACTAAGCCGACCGCCACACACGGTAGCCCGGGTATCACAGCTTCTGATCCCACCGCCGCTACCAAATGTGAAGGACGACCCCTTTCCTCCCACGTCACCAATGGGACGTAACTCCACAGGTACAGCTCTCCGGCGCCCCCTTTGTCTCTCAGGTCAGTAAGGGAACTGCACGTAGAGCAAACGGCCGCCGGGGAGGGTGTCCTGTTACCCACTGGGTATTCTAAGATTCGTGATCAGAGTAAAAGCATCAGCCCAAGATTAATTTTATGGTTTAATTGCCTTAAGGGCGCACTAGATAATTACAGAAATATACAGTAAAGCTATACAACGTAATTACGATGGATTTGCAGTAAGAATAAAATAACACAATAATGTACAAGGCTTAAAGGTATTAGCTATAGATCAATATTACCGAGTTGTAGTGGCATGGGGAGGCAGGGAGCTCTGCAGTCCCCAGGTAACAGTCTTTAGTTGCTGGACAGTCCCCAAAGCATGTGCTGCTGCTCCCTTGGCAAGGCAAATCAAATCTGTCCCTTGGTCCTTCCTAGACCATCTTCTTGGCTTCTGTGTGTAAAATGGATTGAGAGCAGCCTGTTCATGGCTACAGTTCTTAAACCTGCTAGGCCCCTCCCCTTTGCTTTGAAGCACGCATATTAACTGGCCTGCAATTCATATGGAGCAGGAAATACTGGCTTGAGTCTGAGCTATTTAACATACTAATGACCATCTTATTCAGACACTGGCCTAAACTAATTAGCATACTAAAGCCCTTTTGATTCATAGTGGACATCAAAACCGGTCGTACTGGATATGCTAACAGGCCCTGTGTAGTTAGCAGTCTGTGGCTCTGTGAACTGACAAAATGGAGGCTGGTATAGGCCCTATCTAAGATGGTGGCGGTCCCGACCTCACAGGTGCGTTCCGCAGACCCTAACATGACATTAACCCCTTATTACCCCGCTTGCCACCGCTACAGGGCAAGTGGGAAGAGCCGGGTAAAGTGCCACAATTGGCACATCTTTTGATGCGCCAAATGTGGGGCTGCTGTAGCCTGGTATTATCAGGCTGTTGAGGGCCAAAATCCATGGGCCTTGACAGTCTTTTAATACCAGGCCGCAGCAGTCTGCATTTTACTTGGCTGGTTAACAAAATAGGGGGACCCCTACGCCGTTTTTTTTTTTCGAGGGGATCCCCTATTTTTGTTAATCAGCCAAGATATGCAGACTGCTGTGGCCTGGTATTATCAGGCTTGCAAGGTCCATGGATATTGGATCCTTACCAGCCTGAAAAACCAGGCCTCAGCGGTCTGCTTCATCTGGCTGGTTAACAAAAATAGGGGGGACCCCACGCCATTTTTTATTCGAAGGGAACCCCTATTTTTGTTAATCAGTTCCCTCTGACGTCACTGATTGTGTCCCTGGCTGACCTGAAGTGAAAGTGGAAAGCAATCAATTAAGCTTTCCACTTCCTCTCCTGTCAGCCAGGAGAGGAACTCATTCATTTGGGGGTTTACTGTGAGGCTGCAGCATTAGCTGCGGTCCCTGCAGTAAACATTAACCCTTTCTGATGGATTACACCGTGGGACCTGACTGTACATCGGATTGGTAAGAATAATTTTGCTTTATTATTTTATTTTTATTACAGGAAATGGTTTTAGCAGGTAAATAAAATATGGTCAAAAACTGTGTGATTATTTCATTAAACTTCTTTTTTATTAAAGTGTGTGTGTTTGATTTTTCTTTCATACAATAGGATTAATAATTGATAGTTGTCTGATTGACAGCTCTCAATTATTAACCTGGCTTAAAGTGACCTTTCAATTGCAAGGTCATTTTAACCCCTTATTAACCCATTCGACACCGCTACAGGGCAATGGGAATAGACGGGCAAAGTGCCAGAAAGGGCAAATCTAATTAGAGATTTGCCCTTTCTGGGGTGTCTGGGGGCAGATGTTAGTAGCCGGGGGGGCCAAAAATAATGGTCCCTCTCTGGGCTATTATTATCTGCCCCCACTCACTGGCTTTGTCTGTCTGGTTGCGAAAATAGGGCGGGAGCCCACGCATTTTTTTTCAGCAATTTTACACCTCATATATATATATACATGTCATTGAATTTGTGACACATATATATATATTTATATTTATAGTTCATACACTTCTACATAGTATAATAGCCGCTAATTCAATTGCCGGCTTTTGTGAAAATGCAGAACCCGACATGAAATGACACTTGGTTTACATAGAGTTAACCATGTCTTTTCATGTAGTTTGATATCTGATTTGCACAAACAATTACATGAGTGTAAGTGTGCAAAATTTCACACCTGTAGGGGTTAATTAAAGGTGTAAATTCGTAGCAAAAAAGTCCGTTTTTTTACAACGAATTTACACCTTTAATTAACCCCTACAGGTGTGAAATTTTGCACACATAGACTGATGTAATTGTTTGTGCAAATCAGATTGCAAACGACATGAAAATACATGGTTAACCCTATGTACACCAAGTGTCATTTCATGTCGGGTGCTTCTGCCTTTTCACAGAAGCCGGCTTTACCCGGCAATTGAATCAGAGGATATTTTACTATGTAGAAGTGTATAAACTATACATATATGTATATATATATATGTCACAATGACATGTATATATATATATATATATGTATTCTATGTGTGTATATTTAGTGTTTACAAGGAAATAAAGGTTTTTTTTAGTTGCGATATTTTGTTCCCATAGACTTACATTGGACTTCCGGTATCGAAATCGGATATCGACGATATTTAGTGCTATCGGCGATACAATTTCGATACGATATTTTTAGATATCGAGCACTATCGCTCAACACTAACCACTACTCTAAAATGGTACACTTGTTGCCGTTACCACGGTTACCGTCAGCACGGGTCTTGGCAGCATTATTTATTAGGCATATTTTCCGCCTACTCGGTATGCCAGACAAAATTGTCAGTGATCGAGGTCCCCAGTTTGCGTCTCGGTTCTGTAGAGAGCTGTGTCATTTACTCAGCATTGAGTTGAATCTTTCCTCTGCATACCATCCCTAGACGAATGGGTTGGTAGAGAGGGCCAACCAGACCTTGGTCACATACTTGAACATTTTGTCTCTGCCAGGCAGGATGACTGGGCATCCTTGCTACCGTGGGCTGAGTTCGCTCTAAATAATGCTGTGGCTGACTCCACCGGACAGACCCCATTCCTCCTGAACTACGGTCAACATCCGCGGGTACCAGTGCCCATGCCCGTGTCTTCCGCCGATTCCAGGGTGGCAGACTAGGCTGTGGAGGCATAGGACATTTGGGACCGCACCCAGGATGCCATTCAGGCCTCCAAAGAGAGGATGAGGTCTTCGGCCGATGCCCATCGGCGCCCCACTCCTACATTTGTTCCGGGTGACCTAGTGTGGCTTTCTGTCCGTATCATCAGGCTACGTGTAGAGTCCACCAAGTTGGCACCTCGCTTTTTTGGCCCCTTTAAATTTCTTGAGCAGGTGAACCCGATGATTTACCACCTAGCCTTTCCGCCTCGCCTTGGTATCACCGACACCTTTCACATGTCCCTCCTGAAACCCGTGGCCATTTCCAGGTTTTCTTAGTCATCTGCCGGGACGTCGGGTTCATCTACCTACGATTATGAGGTGAAAGCCATTGTAGGGTGCAAGGTGGTACGAGGCAAAAAATTTTATTTGGTGGATTGTAGGGGTTATGGCCTGAGGATAGGTCCTGGGAGCCTGCTGAGCATGTTCACGCTCCGCAGATCATCGCTGCCTTTGAGCACAGCGAGGCCCAAAGAAGGGGGGGTAATCTTAGGGTTCGAGTTTCCGCTGCTGCACAAAGGGAGTCTCGAACCAGTCCCGCTGCGGTCCCCCATCCATCTCCGGCCGCAGTGGAGCCTGCTCAGCAGAGTCGTCAGTCCCAGCGTCTTGCCCATTCCAATACTGTGCAGAGACTTGCTGCTGCCCCTCCAGGATCTTCTATTATAGCCAGTGCTGGAGCAGACGTCTTTGGGACGAAGTCCCGCGTTTCCCCTTCTGAGCATGCCCAGGGTAAGATCTCTCATTGGAGATCAGGGGTCACATGTTCAGGTACTGCAGCAGCTCCTATTGGTCCGCCAGGAAGGTCCTGAAACTACATGTGGTTTGGAACAGTTTCTCATTGGTCCTTTTTCTGGCAGGTCCTGTAGCTGTTACTATAAAAGGGTGGCATGGCTGGGCCGCCATGCGCTAGTATCAAATCTGTTACGTGCTTGCGCCAGTGACGTCATGTATGCATGTGGTTAGGTCTGGCTGAAATAAGCCCCTTAGAATATCGGCACCTCCGGTAAGGAGATTGTATGCACGTGTTCAGGGCTCGGCTGAAAACGCCATTAGAATACCGGCTACTCTGGTGAGGAGATTGTTGCTTGTGTTCTGACTGCATGACCACAGACTCTAATCCGCTTAGCAGTCATCTGTGTTCCCTGTGAGTCTAACAGGACACAGTCTTTTTCTCAGCGGCTCTGTGATGCAACAGGGTTCGCTTTATAACGCTGGTTCAGCGCCCTAGCGTTTTACTTTGCGGCTCACTGAAGCTAAGTGAGTTCGTACTTATCGCCATATAGCGCTGTGGCATTCCCGTTAGCGGCTCTGGGGATTAACAGAGTTCGCACTAAGTGCCACAGCGCACTACGGCGTTTATTTTAGCGACTCTGCGGGATAACAGAGTTCGCTACATTCGTCATCTTACTAGCAGCGGGCTTCGCCTGCACAGTGGACCCCGGGCTGCGAATGCACCTCTCTACTATATCTATTAGGTGCGTTCCACAGACCCTAACATAATACTAGCGCCAGGGTCTGGCTAGTAAAATGGCGGATGACCAACGTCTACCGCAGTACATCCAGCAGCTGGAGGGTAGGTTGGTGGCTCTTGAGCGCACAACCTCAGCTGTGGATGTTACCGCAGTCGCTGTTCAGGCTGCTATCGTGGCTGCAGCCAGTGTGTCCACTGCCACCTCTGCCCCCACCATATCCCACCTCCCACTTCCAGACAAGTTTGCTGGTGATAGCAAGCAATGTCGGGGATTCGTGAGTCAGTGCTCTATACAGCTCGAGCTTCTGGCTGCACGTTTCCCCACGGATCGGGCACAAGTGGGTTTTGTACTGTCTCTACTCTCGGGCAGAGCGTTGGAGTGGGCAACGCTGCTGTGGGAGCGCGATGATCGTGTGGTGCGGAGTGCTCCTCGTTTCCTGGGGGCTCTTAAAAAGGTGCGCTACAACTGCTGGCATTGGCACAGGGTTCGTCTTTGGTCAGTCAGTTTTCCGTCCAGTTTCGGACTCTGGCCTCAGAGCTAGACTGGTCGGATAACGTTCTCATTCCAGTCTACTGGCGAGGACTGGCTGACCATGTTAAAGACGCTTTGCCTACCATGGAGATTCCCGCCACACTGGAGGAGCATATCTCCATATCTACCCACATCGACCTCCGTTTTCACGAGCGGGGGTTGGAGCAGGCCCAGTGTAGGCAGAGGATTCGGTTGGCTCCCACCTTTGCCAAACCTCTCGAATCCCCTGATCTGGCGTCCGAACCCCAAAAGGCCACAGAGGGTCCTCATGCAGGACCTAAGTCTCGGGCCGTCCGAATATCGGTGGTCTGTAACCTTTGTCAGCAGACAGGACAGTATGCAAACAAATGTCCACAGCGATTGTGGCATTCCCATTAGCGGCTCTGGGGATTAACAGAGTTCGCACTAACTGCCACAGCGCGCTACGGCGTTTATTTTAGCGACTCTGCGGGATAACAGAGTTTGCTACTTTCGCCATATTAGTAGCAGCGGGCTTCGCCTGCACGGTGGACCCCGGGCTGCGAATGCACCTCTCTACTATATCTATTAGGTGCGTTCCGCAGACCCTAACAGTGTGAAAGTAGCCTTGAGGTTAACATTAGGGTTAGGGTTAGGCTGGATTCATATCGCGTTATGGCAGTCCATTAGACGGACTGCGTTACACCGCAGTATAACGCGGCGTAGCGCAGTCCGTTAACGCTGCCATTCAACCCATTTGCGGGCGCATCACGACGCATGCCATAAAGCGGCATGCGTTCGCGACATGCCGTCATTCAGTGACGGAGCCTCTGATGCAGGCCGCTATGTGTTGAACGGGCTGGTGAAATGTAATGTGAACCTAGCTTTAGCATTAGGGTTAGAATTAGGGTTAGGTTTAGAATTAGGGTTATGGTTAGAATTAGGGTTAGGGTTGGAATTTGGGTTAGGGTTGGAATTAGGGTTATGGTTAGAATTAGGGTTAGGGTTGGAATTAGGGTTAGGGTTGAGATTAGGGTTAGGCTTGTGGTTAGGGTTAGAGTTAGGTTTAGTGTTAGGGGTGTTTTGGGGTTATGGTTGGGATTAGGGTTAGGCTTGTGGTTAGGGTTATGGTTAGGGTTGGGATTAGGGTTAGGGGTATGTTGGGTGTTAGGGTTATGGTTTGGATTAGGGCTAGGGGTGTGTAGGGGTTAGGGTTGTGGTTACGTGTGTGTTGGGGTTAGGGTTGGAGTTAGAATTGAGGGGTTTCCAATATTTAACTGAAAATATATAGTAGGTACAGAAGGGCTTCAAAACCAAAATCATAGAATCATGCCCTATAGGCAATCCTTTATTGATAAAATACCTCAATGGGTAGCACCCAAAAACAACCGTGATATAAAAAAAACAAAAAACAAAGTGTATTCCTAACTTAAAAGCTATGGGGATAGCCTAGAGTCCCTGATGTAGGTCTGGGCTGTCACCTGCCTAACAGCGGAGGTTGGCACCCTAGGGGGAAGCGTTGTGGCGCCCCGCTCCACGATGGCTGACCCTAGGGTCCCTGTTAGGCCCTTACACCTTAGGGGATACCTCTACCCAGATAGTAGGGAGACCCCTAACATTAATACAGAGACCAGCTAACATTAAAGGTGACCCTAAGTCCCCAAAGTATTAAAAACAGTTCACAACACACGGGGTGGTAGGAAGTATAATGGAGATTGGCACAGATCTGCTGTACAACACTGCTAGTATACAGCAGCCTCCTTTTATGAACAGGAGTTATGATAAAACTGCCTTCTTGTGCCACAGTTTAATGAAAGTGAATGTGAACAGTCTCATGCTTGTTCACTCACTAGTCAAAGCTCCACCAGTGTATGGGAAATCTAAATGTGTGTGCATACCAGACAGTCAAATATAAGCTAAGATGCAATCTATAATTGTCAGCTATTGGACCAAAAGTCTAGTCTGAACTTATAAACACACTGAAAGAATGACTAGAGCATATAATGACTGGAATAAATAAGGCGCATCGGCGTCATGAGAAGGTCATTGACACTTGATTTTAGTGTCATGTTAGGGGATAGCAATATTTGAAGATAAATGTATAAGGCAGCAAGATATAATTGATGTATACCTTCCCTAGCATTGCCCGATGTACCGAATAGGAGATAGGTACAGATATAACATTCCTACAGGTATGGTGCTAAATGGGGAATAGGTATATATATTGCCTTCCTGTACGTATAATACTAATCACCCCTCATCATGATGTGGATACACTGAGAAACTCCATTATAAAATGATATTAATAAGAAATGCGTAACGATACTCATCATTTCTCATGGTCACCCCACCACCATCAATAGTAGCGCCTCATATTGATGGTGGTGGGGTGACCATGAGAAATGATGAGTATCGTTACGCATTTCTTATTAATATCATTTTATAATGGAGTTTCTCAGTGTATCCACATCATGATGAGGGGTGATTAGTATTATACGTACAGGAAGGCAATATATATACCTATTCCCCATTTAGCACCATACCTGTAGGAATGTTATATCTGTACCTATCTCCTATTCGGTACATCGGGCATTGCTAGGGAAGGTATACATCAATTATATCTTGCTGCCTTATACATTTATCTTCAAATATTGCTATCCCCTAACATGACACTAAAATCAAGAGTCAATGACCTTCTCATGACGCCGATGCGCCTTTTTTATTCCAGTCATTATATGCTCTAGTCATTCTTTCAGTGTGTTTATAAGTTCAGACTAGACTTTTGGTCCAATAGCTGACAATTATAGATTGCATCTTAGCTTATATTTGACTGTCTGGTATGCACACACATTTAGATTTCCCATACACTGGTGGAGCTTTGACTAGTGAGTGAACAAGCATGAGACTGTTCACATTCACTTTCATTAAACTGTGGCACAAGAAGGCAGTTTTATCATAACTCCTGTTCATAAAAGGAGGCTGCTGTATACTAGCAGTGTTGTACAGCAGATCTGTGCCAATCTCCATTATACTTCCTACCACCCCGTGTGTTGTGAACTGTTTTTAATACTTTGGGGACTTAGGGTCACCTTTAATGTTAGCTGGTCTCTGTATTAATGTTAGGGGTCTCCCTACTATCTGGGTAGAGGTATCCCCTAAGGTGTAAGGGCCTAACAGGGACCCTAGGGTCAGCCATCGTGGAGCGGGGGCGCCACAACGCTTCCCCCTAGGGTGCCAACCTCTGCTGTTAGGCAGGTGACAGCCCAGACCTACATCAGGGACTCTAGGCTATCCCCATAGCTTTTAAGTTAGGAATACACTTTGTTTTTTGTTTTTTTTATATCACGGTTGTTTTTGGGTGCTACCCATTGAGGTATTTTATCAATAAAGGATTGCCTATAGGGCATGATTCTATGATTTTGGGTTTCCAATATTTAGGCACATCAGGGGGTCTCCAAACGCAACATGGCGCCACCATTGATTTCTGCAAATTTTGCGTTCAAAAAGTCTAACAGTGCTCCCTTTATTCCGAGCCCCGACGTGTGCCCAAACAGTGGTTTACCCCTACATATGGGGTATCAGCATACTCAGGAAAAATAACACAACAACTTTTGGGGTCTAATTTCTCCTGTTACCCTAGGGAAAAAAATGGGGACTAAAAGATCATGTTTGTGGAAAAAAAATGATTTTTTATTTTCACGGCTCTTCGTTATAAACTTCTGTGAAGAACTTGGAGATTCAAAGTGCTCATCACACATCTAGAGGAGTTCCTTGGGGGATCTATTTTTCAAAATGGGGTCACTTGGGGGGTTTCTACTGTTTAGGCACATCATGGGCTCTGCAAACGTAACATGACGCCCGCAGACCATTCCATCAAGTCGGTATTACAAAACGTCACTACTTCCCTTCCGAGCCCCGACGTGTGCCCAAACAGTGGTTCCCCCCCACATATGGGGTACCAGCATACTTAGGAGAAATTGGACAACAACTTTTGGGGTCTAATTTCTCCTGTTACCCTTTGGAAAATAAAAAAATTGGGGACTAAAAGATCATGTTTGTGGAAAAAATATCAAATAGTGCTCCCTTTATTCCGAGCCCCGACGTGTGCCCAAACAGTGGTTTACCCCTACATATGGGGTATCAGCATACTCAGGGCAAACAGAACAACAAATTTTGTGGTCCAATTTCTCCTGTTACCCTTGTGAAAATAAAAAATTGTGGGCTAAAAAATCATTTTTTGAGGGAAAAAAATGATTTTTTATTTTCCTGTCTCTGGGTTATAAACTTCTGTGAAGCACTTGGGGTTCAAAGTGCTCACTACACATCTAGATAAGTTCCTTTGGTGGTCTAGTTTCTAAAATGGGGTCACTTGGGGGGTTTCCACAGTTTAGGCACATCAGTGGCTCTGCAAACGTAATATGACGCCTGCAGACCATTCCATCAAGTCGGCATTTCAAAACGTCACTACTTCCCTTCCAAGCCCCGATGTGTGCCCATACAGTAGCTTTCTCCAACATATGGGATATCAGCATACTCAGGACAAATTGGACAACAACTTTTGGGGTCTAATTTCTCCTGTTACCCTTGGGAAAATAAAAAAATTGGGAACTAAAAGATCATGTTTGTGGAAAAAATATGATTTTTTTATTTTCATGCCCGGGCATTATAAACTTGTGTAGCCATTGGGGGTTCAAAGTGCTCACCACACATCTAGATAAGTTCCTTGCGGGGTCTAGTTTCCAAAATGGGGTCACTTGTTGGGAGTTTCTACTGTTTAGGCACATCAGGGGCTCTGCAAATGTAACATGATGCCCACAGACCATTCCATCAATGTCGGCATTTCAAAACGTCACTACTTCCCTTCGGAGCCCTAACGTGTGCCCGAACAGTGGTTCCCCCCCCCACATATGGGGTACCAGTGTACTCAGGACAAACTGTGCAACAACATTTGGGGTCCAATTTCTCCTGTTACCCTTGTGAAAATAAAAAATTGCTGGTTAGAAAAATCAGTTTTTGAGGAAAAAAATTATTTTTTATTTTCACAGCTGTGCATTATAAACTTCTGTGAAGCACGTGGGGGCTCAAGGTGCTCACCACACATCTGGATAAGTTTCTTGGGGGGGCTAGTTTTCAAAATGGCGTCATTTGTGAGGGGTTTCTACTGTTTAGGCACATAAGGGGCTCTGCAAACGTAACAAGATGCCCGCAGACCATTCCGTGAAGTCGGCATTTCAAATCGTCACTACATCCCTTCCGAGCCCTGACGTGTGCCCAAACAGTGGTTCCCCCCCACATATGGGTATCAGTGTACTCAGGACAAACTGGACAACAACTTTTGTGGTCCAATTTCTCCTGTAATCTTTGTGAAAATAAAAAATAGGGGGCAAAAAAATCATTTTTTGAGAAAAAAAAAAGATTTTTTATTTTCACGGCTCTGCATTATAAACTCCTGTGAAGCACCTGGGGGTTCAAAATGCTCACTGTGCATCTAAATACGTTCCTAAGGGGGTCTAGTTTCCAAAATGGGGTCATTTGTGGGGGAGCTCCAAAGTTTAGGCACACAGGGGCTCTCCAAACACTTCCATTCTGAGCCCTGCCGGGCGTCCAAACAGTGGTTACCCCCACATATAGGGGCACCAGCGTACTCAGGAAAAACTGGACAACAACTTTTGGGATCCAATTTATTCTGTTACCCTTGGGAAAATAAAAAATAGCGGTCTTAAAAAATGATTTTTGAGGAACAAAAATGATTTTTTATTTTCACTGCTCTGCGTTTATAAACTTCTGTGAAGCACTTGGGGGTTTAAAGTGCTCACTACACATCTAGATAAGCTCCTTGGGGGGTCTAGTTTCCAAAATAGGTCACTTGTGGGGGGTTTCTACTGTTTAGGCACATCAGGGGCTCTGCAAACGCAACATGATGCCCGCAGAACATTCCATCAAGTCTGCATTCCAAAATGGCGCTCCTTCCCTTCTGAGCTCTCCCATGCGCCAAAACAGTGGTTCCCTCCCACATATGGGGTATTGGTGTACTCAGGACAAATTGCACAACAACTTTTGTGGGTCAATTTCTCCTGTTACCTTTGTGAAAATAAAAAATAGCGGGCTAAAAAATAATTTTTGAGGAAAAAAATGATTTTTTTATTTTCACTGCTCTGCGTTATAAACTTCTGTGAAGCACTTGGGGGTTCAGAGTGCTCACAACACATCTAGATAAGTTCTATAAGGGGTCTAGTTTCCAAAATGGTGTCACATGTGGGGGGTTTTCACTGTTTAGGCACACAGTGGCTCTCCAAACGCGTCATGGTGTCCTCTAGCGATTGGAGCTAATTTTCCCTTCTAAAAGTCAAATGGCGCTCCTTCCCTTGTGGGCCCTGCCGTGTGCCCAAACAGTGGTTTATGACCACATATGAGGTATCTGTGTACTCAGGATAAATTGCCAAACAAATTTTAGGATCCATTTTATCCTGTTGCCCATGTGAAAATGAAAAACTGAGCCTAAAAAAATTTTTTGTGAAAAAAAAAGTACTTTCTTATTTTATGGATCAATTTGTGAAGCACCTGGGGGGTCAAAGTGCTCACTATGCATCTAGATAAGTTCCTTGGGGGGTCTAGTTTCCAAAATGGGGTCACTTGTGGGGGAGCTCCAATGTTTATGCACACAGGGACTTTCCAAATGCGACATGGCAACCGCTAAATATTCCAGCATATTTTCCATTCAAAAAGTCAAATGGCGCTACTTCCCTTCTGAGCCCTGCCGTGCCCCCAAACAGTGGTTTATGACCACATATGAGGTATCTGTGTACTCAGGAGAAATTGCCCAACAAATTTTAGGATCTATTTTATCCTGTTGCCCATGTAAAAATGAAAAAATTGATGCTAAAAGAAAATTTTTGTTGGAAAAATTAAAATGTCCATTTTTTCCTTCCACGTTGCTTTAGTTCCTGTGAAGCACCTGAAGGGTTAATAATCTTCTTGAATGTATTTTTGAGTAGCTTGAGAGTGCAGTTTTTATAATGTTGTCAATTTTGTGTATTTTCTGCCATATAGACCCGTCAAAGTGACCTCAAATGTGAGGTGGTCCGTAAAAAAAAATGGCTTTGTAAATTTTGTTGTAAAAATGAGAAATCGCTGGTCAAATTTAACCCTTATAACTTCCTAACAAAAAAAAATGTTGTTTCCAAAATTATGCTGATGTAAATTAGACATGTGGGAAATGTTATTTATTAACTATTTTGTGTCACATAACTCTCTGGTTTAACAGAATAAAATTCAAAATTTGAAAATTGTGACATTTTCAAAATTTTCGCCAAATTTCCATTTTTTTCACAAATAAATGCAAAAATTATCGACCTAAATTTACCACTAACATGAAGCCCAATATGTCATGAAAAAACATTCTCAGAATCGCTAGGATCCATTGAAGCGTTCCTGAGTTATTACCTCATAAAGGGACACTGGTCCGAATTGCAAAAAATTGCAAGGTCTTTAAGGTCAAAATAGGCTGGGTCATGAAGGGGTTAGTATACACAAAAAAAATGGAACTAAAGTGTCAAAGTGTAATTGAGATAATAGAGAATATGTCATAATGTGCCAAGAAATGACATAAAAAAATCTAAAGCAAAGTTCCTGAGTGCATGTAAACATTACCAGCCTAAATTAATTTAATACAATAAAGTGCTTATCCAAGTATCATTACCCCAATGAGTAGACCAAGAGAGACCTGCTTCCTACCCCACAGGAACTTTTTTGGCAATTTGTGCAGATCAATCAAATCGTTCAAAGTCTTGAAAGTTTTATATGTTTCAACTTGAGTTTAATTTGCATTAAATCGATTCAATCTTTTCTAATAATAATACAGCTTTTATTCATATTTGTTACAGTGACACAGCTAACAACATATTACATGCATGAAGTCATCCTTTGAAATTCTTTAAATCAAATGGGTATGATGACATCTAGTGGTGTAAGTTAAGTCTGTATATACAACATCATTGTGGATTTAAAGCATTTTGTCCTTTGAAAGGCAGTTATTCCCTCTTAAAAAAATACTTTTATTACTAAATTGAATTATGTTATTGATTCACCAAGCTAATGAAGAAACTACCTATTAAGACTTAGTAGAACACAGAAACAAAATGGGGGATAATTTGAATAAAATATCTTATATTGCTAGTTTGCTACCAAAATGATATTTTACACAAATACAAAGCATAGCATATATTTAGAATAATAATTGTACAACCTGGATTTTTATATAACCTGGATTTTTATTTAAAATTGTAAAATTTGCAATTGCTACAAATATGAATCATAGTTACATAGTTCATGACTAAAGAACCAAACAAGGGATGAGAAGGGCAGAAAAAGGAAGTCAAATGTGTAAAGTTTTCTTAAAAATTATATCCTTGATGACACTTATACTCTTATAAGTTTTGTGGCTGTTCCCTGTATTTTTTTCACCTTCAGGGCATAGTTTATGTGAACTGAATTGCATATTCCAGATGAGGCTTCACCACTTCCTTGTAACACTGTTATATTGTTTCTCATGAATCCATGCCTTTTCTCATTCACAATCAGGGACGTAATGATCACAGTCACAGAGGATGTGACCATGAGTGCTGGGAAGTCGCTATCACTATTTTTATCTAAATGTACATCAACGGACGAGGATACAGTTAAAACAATATTACTGAGCAAAGAGCAAAACACAGCCCAGAACCTCCCAGTCTCAGACTGACCAGCAAAGCTGTCAATCAAAACACCCAGAGCTCAGCACGCCCCTGCACCAGATTGGACAGCTCAGCTGTCAATCAGAGTTCTTACAGTTTCAGCATGCCCCTGCACCAAATGGTATGGCTAAGCTGTCAGAAACTGCATCCCAAACACATTAAGGGGTGGAATTGTGACAGTACCCCCTCTTCTAGGGGCCATAGATCCCCCAGGTTTCCAAGGAAATCTCAGATGGAAGGCTCTGACTAATCGCTTGGCAATCACATCTCAAGCTAGGACCGAAGATTTTTCCTCAAGTCCATATAGCCTCCAGTGGATGAGGTATTGGAAGGAATTTCAAGCCCTACAAGAATCCACAATTCTCTGAACCTCGTACTCCAAACCCCCATTGACTGAAACAGGATGAGGCTGCGATGAGGGAGACACTGCCAAAGAGACCAGCTCCTTTAGTAGAGTCATTTGGGATGCAAATGGATGGAGGGAACTTTAATCTAAATTCCACTGAATTGACCACCTCCAGGATCTCATACAGCCCAATAAACTTTGGACCCAAATTCACCAACAGCACTTTAAGGCTAATATTTCTAGTTGATAACAGACTATATCCCCAGGAAATTCAGGAGTAATCCAAGAAAATTCTCTAAAATGGGGATGAAAACCATAATTACAGAAAAATGATGAGATTCCAGTATACTGATATATCCAAATGTTAAATGTGAACTCAGTAAGATGTAAAATGAAGACCAGTCCTCTTGCTGAGCCACCAGAAAGCACTTTAACATTTGATCCAAAGATTGATTTGTCATCTCATTCAGATCGCTGGTTTCAGGAAAATGACAATTTAATCCCCAGTTTACTACAAAAAGCTCTCCAGAATTTGGAGACAAAGTACACTCAACTATCAGACTTAATGTTAAAAGGGATCCAATGTAACCTTACAATATGAGAAAATAACAACCTGAAGAGTGTCTCGGTAATCCTGACAAAAGAACCAAATGTTTGCTGATTCTGTCAACCATCATCCAGATAGCAGTTTTCCCCCAGAGAGGCAAATCTATGATGAAATCCATGGAGAGAGGAGTCCATGGTCTTTTTGGAATTGGCAATGGAGCCAATTCCCGAGCCGGACAGTTATGACAAACTTTAGCGCATGTGCAGACTTCACAAGCAGATACATTTTTATTATCATTATGCATGGATGGCCACCAAAAAGAGTCTAGCATTGGATTTTCATGTAGCTGTGACCCCAGGATGACAACTCAAGACGGAATCATGAAACTCCTGTAACAGACTCAATCTTTGATACACGGGCACAAATAATTTGGACCCTGGAATAACGGAAGGAGCCAATGACTGGCCTGTACTGATCTCTTCCAACTCCATTGAGCTGGACAGTTATGACAAACTTTAGCACATGCGCAGACTTCACAAGCAGATACATTTTTATTATCATTATGCATGGATGGCCACCAAAAAGAGTCTAGCATTGGCTTTCATGTAGCTGTGACCCCAGGATGACAACTCAAGACGGAATCATGAAACTCCTATAACAGACTCAATCTTTGATACACGGGCACAAATAATTTGGACCCTGGAATAACGGAAGGAGCCAATGACTGGCCTGTACTGATCTCTTCCAACTCCATTCCTACTTACCGTAGGAACCACAATACCCTGAGGAAGAATGGAGAATGGAGGTTCTGGAGGAGAAACTGAATATAAACTGAGATAATATGTCAGCTTTCCCATTCTTAGACCCTGGCCTAAATGTAATATAGAAATTAAACCTAGAGGAAAACTAGGACAATCTGGCCTGTCTGGGGGTTAAATGTTTAGCTGATTAAATGTACGCTAGATTTTTGTAATCGGTGACTACAGTAACTTGATGAACCACACCCTCCAAAAAATGCATTACTCAAAGGCTGATTTAACAGCAAGTAACTCACGATTCCCAGAATCATAATTTCTTTATGCAGACTTTAATTTTTTAGAAAAAAAAAATATACAGATGCTAGTTAGTCAGAGTTTTGGGCCTCTGCAATGAAATGGTCCCTACCTCAGCCTCTGAAGCATCCACCTCCACAATGAAGGAGGACTAGATTAGAACAGAAGTAGACATGAAATACTCTTTTAATTTTTTAATATCCCTAATAGGATCCGGCGATCAAACCTTGAGATTCACCCCCTTATGTGTAAGAGGGTTAGCAATCTGAGAAGACACCTTGATACATTTCCTATAATAGTTGGTGAATTCAAGAAAACGCTGCAAAGCCTTAATGTCACAAGGTTGAACCCAATTAATTATGGTGTACACCTTCCCGGGGTCCATCTTAAACCTTTCTGCTGACAAGATAAACCCCAAGAATGAAATTTCATGAACAGAAAAAATGGAGTAGCAAAAACGGGAAAAAGAGCGCAACAGGGTCTTAACCAATAAACAATGAGGTGTAAAGGAAGGGAATCCACTCACCTAGTATGGTTGCTATGAAGCAACGTGTATCTCGTATATATAATTATTTCACAGCTGCTGCAAGGACACCGGTATTGAAAATGGACCAAATTGGATGAAGACAACGTGACGGAGGTGCTGCTGATGATGATGAATCCACAGTATATCCAGCGGGATATCTTAACCTATACAAATGTGACCGTGGCTAGCCGGGACATACCCCTTAGCCAAGACATAACAACCAAAAAAGCAAGAAAAACAGGAACTTGTAGATTAGAGTCCCTATCAGAATAGATTACCGTATATACTCATGTATAAGCCGACCCGTGTATAAGCCGACCCCCCTAATTTTGCCACAAAAAACTGGGAAAACTTATTGACTCGCGTATAAGCCTAGGGTGAAAAATGATTATGCACCCATATGATGCTCCACAGATTATGCCCCCATATGCTGCACAGATTATGCCCAATATGCTCCACAGATTATGCCTCCATATGCTCCAGATTATGCCCAATATGCTTCAGAGATTATGCCCCTGTATATTCCACAGATTATGCCCCCGTATGATCCACAGATTATGCCCCCATATGCTCCAGATTATGCCCCTATATGTTCCACAGATTATGCCCCCATATGCTCCAGATTATGCAACATATGTTCCACAGCTTATGCCCCCATTTGCTCCATATTATACCCCATATGCTCCAGATTATGCCCCCATATGCTGCACAATTATGCCCCATAGTATAGGCCTCATATGCTGCTGCTGCGCAACAAAGCATACTCACTCATCCTGGGCAGGTGCCGGTCTGAGCAGGCAGTGACAGCGGCGCGATTTGGGGGACAGGTGCCGGTGTCACCGCTCGCTCAGGACCCCGGCACCTGAGATATTTACCTGTCCTCTCTGCACCGCTGCACTGCTCCCTCGGTCTGACTCCTCTGGCTGTGAATGATCTGGCAGAGGGCGGGGCACGCACTAACGACGTTATCGCGCCCTCTGCCTGAACATTCACAGCCAGAGGAGTCAGACCGAGGGAGCAGCGCGCAGCGGTGGAACGGGACAGGTAAATATCGCTATACTCACCCCTCCGCCGCGCGTCCCTGCAGCCTCTCCTCTTCTCCTGGCGGTCTCCGCAGCGCTTCAGTCCTGCAGCGGTCACGTGCTACCGCTCATTAAAGTCATGAATATGTGCATATTCATGACTTTAATGAGCGGTGCCATGTGACCGCTGCAGGAAGGAGCCGGAGATCGTGGGAGAAGCAGGGGGCTGCAGAGACAGCGCCGGCGGAGGGTGAGTATGATCTGACACCCCCACTCCCCCTCCCCCTCCGACCCCCGTATATGACCCGCGTATAATCCGAGAGGGGGACTTTCAGCCCTAAAAAATGGGCTGAAAATCTCGGCTTATACATAGGTATATACGGTAAATGAAAATTAATAATGTAGAATCCAAAAAATGAGAAAAAATATCATATAATCACAAATGAGGGGTTTTCATGAAGAATTAATGAACTTTATTATAGCAAAAATATAAATAACATAGACAGGGTACAAGGGAGATCAATGCACATAACAGCTGAATGACATATTGCAAAAGATAGAAGCAAGCAATATGAGAGATGACACACATCTCCCCATATAGATGCATGTGTGCAGGCAGAAGTAATAGATAAGAATCAAATCACTGACCAGCAAAAATATCTGAATTTCTGGGTGAATGTGGATACCTCTGTCAGTAACGCCTGCATTTATGGGTTAGTAGGAACCTGCTGTAATTAAAACCACCACCTGGTGGGGGCGGAGTGCTTGGTCAGTAAGCTAACATTCAAAAGACAAAAAAACCTGACTGGCACATCCAGACTAATGCGAATAGGTGCAAACCAAGGGGAGCTACCCCTATGTACAACATATGAAAAAGCTGTATTGCTCTTCAAAATTTCACGTATTCCATATTGTCATGCTTTAGTATGTTAGAGTGCAGCCTTTTTTCGTATGTTGTACATGGGGGGTAGCTCCCCTTGGTTTGCACCTATTCGCATTAGTCTGGATGTGCCAGTCAGGTTTTTTTGTATTTTTAGCATTGGAAACCTGCCAATTTCAATATAAATCGCACTCTATAAAGTGAGATTTTTTGCTAGTACATTTGTATTTCACCCTATTGGCTTGAATGTTTAGACATTGAAAATTCACTTGATTTTTGTAAACTTTAATCTCTCTTTATTGAGACATGTCCTTTTAATTTGCATTGAGACTAGATATTGCACAGGTTTTCAACATAAACCGCTTTGCCTGTCCGATTCTCCTATAAACATACTTACACCACGTATTCAGCTATCCTACTTCCTGTAGTTCGGCGGTATATGACCTCCTGTGCAGACGCGACTCGCGCATGCGCTGTGCTTCCCCCGTGCTATTGTCGGCCGGATGCGTTGCCGTGGAGATGGCAAGTGATGACGCACGTCCTCCTTTCCATCTGCCGCTGCACGCTTCTGCCTGCTCTGTCACGGGGGGTGCATCACGCCAAAGATCATGGTGATTCGTGGAGGGGTTCCATCCCTTATTATAAATTCTCCCTATCCGATCCCAGTAGCCACGCCTCCTGACGAAGCCGAGTGCGGTGAAACGCGCGTCAGGGCCTCCTCATATGTCTCCCCTACATTTGCAGTGTGCAACCTTTCATCATGTCACAAGGTAATATTTTAACTTATGATGTTTTGTTTGCCTTAGTTCACTAACTTGCCATCTTACATTGCTGGGCCATAATCCGGCTCCATTATTTTTGCTAGTTAGTGCTTTGATCCTTATCTATTACTTCTGCCTGCACACATACATCTATATGGGGAGACGTGTGTCGTCTCTCATATTGCTTGCTTCTATCTTTTGAAATATGTCATTTAGCTGTTATGTGCATTGATCTCCCTTATACCCAGTCTATGTTATTTATATTTTTGCTATAATAAAGTTCATTAATTCTTCATGAATACCCCTCATTTGTGATTATATGATTTTTTTTTCTCATTTTTTGGATTCTACATTATTAATTTTCATTTAATCTATTCTGATAGGGACTCTAATTTACAAGTTCCTGTTTTTCTTGCTTTTTTGGTTGTTATGCAACGGGATATCTTGATGTTGAATGATTTATTGTAAACCTATTCATTAACTCATTCAACATATCACATTGGATATACTGTGGATTGATCGTCAGCAGCAGCACATGAGTGGTACCTCAGTCACGTCTTCATGAAAAGAAAAAACACATTTCTCTAAATTTGCAAACAAACAGTTCTCCTGCAACCTTTAAAATGTACAATAAATTATATTGTGGTACCATGTTAGCCAGAAAAATCAATGTGAATACTTTTCTGCCCAATGATGACAAAAGTATTCTCGGAGTGATACCTTTATTGGCTAACCAGAAAATAATATGTTTGTAAGCTTTCAGAGCACAGAGGCACATACATTGTATCATATACACCACATTGGAGGATATACATGAAAAGGAACCCATGACCTTATAGTCCTGATTTGTGTTTGGTACGCGGACTATATTTGTTGGTAATATGTGGATACAAGTTTTGCATTTTTTATTGTTACATGGGAATGTGTCAGTCACTGATGGTGATGACAGGACACTTCTGACAAGGAGATTCCTTAAGTTAGGGGGCTGTTTGTAGGAGAGAAGTGGTAGTTCTGGGAATATGTCTTTCAATTTGTGGTCTCTGTGGAATATGGGTTGGAGATCAGTACCAATTTTCCTTAGGATGCTCATGTGGGGGTTGTATGTGACCACAAGAGGTACCCTGTTGTTGTTCTCTCTCAGTTTGTAATCCTGGAGGCTGCTTCTTGGGATTCTTGTAGCACTGTGGTTCTGTTCATCTATTACCAGTGGATGGTATCCTTGTTGTAGGAATGTATTCCTCAGAGATATACTGTAAACTGTAGTTCCCGGTCTTTACTGTCTTAACAGATCTGAATATACCTCAGAACTTGACTGTAGATGATGGATTTTTTTGTGTGTCTTGGATGAAAGCTGTTCCATCTAAGATATGCCGGATGTCCTGTGGGCTTATGGTAAATTGATGTTTTCTTGCATCTGGATAGAAAGAAGATGTCGCTGTTCATTTGTGCCAGTTTCTTCAGGACGTTTCAAATCCATCTGTGATCGGTACATTCAGGCATCTTCCATTATCATGATATACAATAACAAATTATATTGTGGTACCGTGCTAGCCAGAAAAATCGATGTGAATACTTTTCTGCCCAATGATGACAAAAGTATTCTCGGGGTGATACCTTTATTGGAAAACCAGAAAATAATGTTTGCAAGCTTTCAGCGCACAGAGGCTCCTTATTCTGGCAAGATTACAAATAAATTAATAAGAAAAAAAGCACAACATTTAAGGGATAGTACAGTAGGTTATTTGTTCATGAGTTGGGAGGTGTGATGCCTCCTAAAATAAGCCAAGGAAATCAAATTAGAGTTTTCTTACAAATGGAGAGGCAGGGGAATGATGCTCTTAGTTATCTGGAGTCCTTCTGGTGGAGATGTGAATTGTATCAATGTAGTGAGTCATAAATCCAGGTGTTAAATTGACTATTAGTGTCAAAGAATTGAACATCCTTATAAGTTTGAATTCCCAAATTTTTCTCTCTCTGTCATACTTAAAATGACCTTTTAGTATCAAGACTTTTAAGTCTGTCATACAGAGTCAAGGTCCAGAGAAATGTTTTCCCACAGGCGTGTCCATTTCATTCCTGATTGTATGTCTGTGTAGATTTATCCTTGTTTGTAGTTTTTGCATGGTTTCCCCAATATAGATAGATCAATGGCACCTCGTACATTGTATCATGTACACCACATTGGAGGATGTACAGGAAAAGGAACCCATGACGATTTGTGTTTGGTACGCGGACTATATTTGTTGGTAATATGTAGGTACAAGTTTTGCATTTTTTATTGTTACATGGGAATGTGCCTGACACTGATGATGATGAGAGGACACTTCTGACAAGGAGATTCCTTAAGTTAGAGGGCTGTTTGTAAGAGAGAAGTGGTAGTTCTGGGAATGTCTTTCAATTTGTGGTCTCTGTGGAATATGGGTTGGAGTTTGTATCCTGCAACCTTTGTAATACTACACGGACATGTAGGTAGGCTGAGCAAGTGCAGAGCACTACCGCAGGTAGGGGGAGAAAGGCAGAGCTCAACCGCAGGTAGGCGGAGCAAGTGCAGAGCAGAATCGAAGGTAGTTGGAGCAAGTGCAGAGCAGAACTGCAGGTAGGCAGAGCAAGTGCAGAGCAGAACCGCAGGCTGGCGGAGCAAGTGCAGAGTAGAACTACAGGTAGGCGGAGCAAGTGCAGAGCCGCTAAGTGCAGCGAGCTGAGCTGAGCCAGATAAGACACAAGGATACACACAGCAGGTGGGGAAGGCTATAGACAAGGATACCAGGAAGACAGAAATAGGACTGAATAAAGATAAGGTCAGGTACAGGAACAGGTATAAATACTGAGGACGAAGGCCTGGGTATTCTGCCCTCAGGTTGGAGGACTAAGCAAGAAACACTGGTACAGACAAAAGTATAAAAGCACAGTAAACAGGTCTGGGTATTAAGCCCACAGAGAAAGTAAAAAACAGGACAGGACCTGGCAGCTCAGTACCAAAACAATGACTGAGATAAAGCATTGTACAGGCCCCCTGCTATGGGCGGGAATGCCTTAAGTACCAGAGGTCTCTTGGCAATTGGCTGGGGACACCTTAAGAAGTTGCACACTGACTCTATAAGAACCAGTGCCAAACGCACTAGCATATGATCTCACAAGAGGTCTGAGGATCTCATCTCGGCAACTAATTGCAGCCAAGCTACCTCTGGTGAGCTCATGGAGGGCTGTGTGGCCCTCCAAAGAAATGCTACCCCACACCATTGCTGACCCACTGCAAAACCGGTCATGCTGAAGGATGTTGCAGGCAGCAGATCGCTCTCCACGGCATCTCCAGACTCTGTCACGTCTGTCACATGTGCTCAGTGTGAACCTGCTTACATCTGTGAAGAGCACAGGGCGCTAGTGGTGAATTTTCCAATCCTAGTGTTCTGTGACAAATTCCAAGCGTCCTGCACGGTGTTGGGCTGTGAGCACAACCCTCATCTGTTGACGTCGGCCACTTAGATCATCCGCATGGAGTTGGTTTCTAACCGTTTTTGCAGACACATGCACATTTGTGGTCTGCTGGAGGTCATTTTGCAGGGCTCTGGCAGTGCTCCTCCTGTTTCTCCTTGCTCCAAGACGGAGGTAACAGTCCTGCTGCTGGGTTGTTACCCTCCAACAGCCCCCTCCACGTCTCCTGGTGTACTGGCCTGTCTCCTGGTAGCACCTACAGCCTCTGGACACTACGCTGACAGACACAGCAAACCTTCTTGCCACAGCTCGCATTGATGTGCCATCCTGGATGAGCTGCACTACCTGAGCCACTTGTGTGGGTTGTTGAGTCCGTCTCATGCTACCACGAGTGTGAAAGCACAACCAACATTCAAAAGTGACCAAAACATCAGCCAGAAAGCATTGGCACTGAGATGTGGTCTGTGGTCCCCACCTGCAGAACCACTGCAGGAGGGGACCACAGACCAGTTTGATTGAGTGTGTCTTGATAATTGCCAATAATTTCCATCTGTTGTCTATTCCATTTGAACAACAGCATGTGAAATTGATTGTCAATCAGTGTTGCTTCCTAAGTAGACAGTTTGATTTTACAGAAGTTTGATTTACTTGAAATTATATTCTGTTGTTTAAGTGTTCCCTTTATTTTTTGAGCAGTGTATATATATATATGTGCTTTGAAGATTATTTGGTTTTACAATGATTTTTACAGTTGTGTTTTTCAATGCGATTTTAACATGAGCTTTTACATAGAGAGAACTGCTGTATGTAAATGTTCATGCTAAAATCGCATTGCATACGGATGCCATACGGATGTCACACTGTTACTAGATGTGAGGAAATCGCATCCTCGCATTGCAAATGGATTACATACGGATCACTGTTTGTGTGATTCTGGTCTGTCGAAATCGGACCGATTTTTTTATACGTTAAGTGTGACTCCGGCACTCAATAAAGGTAATTGAAAGAAAATTTCTTTATTTCAATATGCAATCCTCAATCAAACAAATAGATCAAACAATATTCGTCTCTTTGAACAATAATTTCAGTGATAAGAAAAAAATTTGTGCAATTTATATGCAAACAAAAAAATCAAATGAGTCAAATGAACCAAATTTGTGCGTGCACTATAAGGCAGTATTAAGTAATACATAACAAGTTACACTACAGTATTTTTAGGTTCTAGTACACAAGTAGACTCTTTGTAGATATACTATAAGTCATAGAGGACAGAATATAATTAAAGTAAAAATAAACTAAACTAAATAAACTGATTTTCTGATGTTCAATTCATATACATAGTCAGCAAAAGGTGTTGATATGTCTGGACAAAGTGCTATATAAAGATCATATGGACACATGGAAGAATGGATAGATACAACATGTGCTATATAGTGCACAACTAAGGAATGGATACCTTACCGAATTGCAAATGAGCTGTGAGGTGAGTTTCTGTGAATAGAAACACATATGGAGATCGCTATCATCGCCATAGTATAAAAAGTGAAGCGTTCACCAAGCATAAACAAATAATACAGAGTGTCCAAAAAGAGGTCTTACCATGTGAAGTCCACTTAGATAGTAAGGGTGAAGTATAGCGCTGAATAGAGTTGAGCGATACTTTCCGATATCCTAAAGTATCGGAATCGGAATGGTATCGCCGATATCACTAAAATATCGGCGATACCCGATACCGATACCGGAAGTCCCATGTAAGTCTATGGGAACAAAATATCGAAATTAAAAAAAACCCATTCTTGCCTTGTTGGTTAATTGTACATGAAGGAAAACAAGAAAGAGTAATGTAGAATGTATTGGGGAAGGTTGAGGAGACATTAAAGGCATAGATGTTTAACCCAATCAAATGGAATAGCATAAATATTTTTTTTTTTAAAGATGTTCGGATTGACGAAGAAATTGACAATGTTAACGTTTTTTATATTTAGGCAAATATGTATATTACACAACTTCCATGCTCTTCATCTTCACCTTTTTAACTTTTCACACACTTTCTCCTTCATAATCTTCTGCAGCATCATCTTTTTCATCAAATTATTCTTCATCTTCACCTTCTTTATCTTCTTCTTAAACTTCTTGCTATTCATCTTTGTTAACATTACTCATATTCTTCTTATTAAACTATTATTCTTATTCATATTCTGCTTCATCTTCATCATATTCTTATTTGTGACAGAGAATCCTGTACTTGTAATCTGTCAAAGTATGAATTTTTCATCCTTCCGTTCTTGCTGTCACAAAAGATTTAAATTACAACAGTATTTGTCCGTGTTCAGTTTAGCCTGCAGCAGCAGGCATTTTCCAGGGGCACCACGAGGAGGAACGGACTCACCCCCATACACTGCTTAGTCTTCTTCTGCTTAGAATTTAGAGCATATATTTTGCTCTTCATTTTGGTCTTATACTTCATGTTCTTCTGCTTTTAGATCTTCTGCTTATTGTTCTTGTGTCTCTTGTTCCGTATCTTGTATTTGTAGCACAATCTTGTACCAGCTGATGTTACTGGGACACGGTTACTAAGCAGGAGGTACCTGTGCTCCAAAGCACTACCAAGGACCAGCAGACGTTGCTGGAACTCGGATACCGAGATGGAGGCACCTAGGCCAAAGGCACTGCGGAGAACCAGTTGACGGTACTGGAACCCGGAGGGGCAGCAGAAGGAAAAGAGCCAATGGCACAACCGAGGACCAGCTGACGTTACTGGGACACGGTTACTAAGCAGGAGGTACCTGTGCTCCAAAGCACTACCAAGGACCAGCAGACGTTGCTGGAACTCGGATACCGAGATGGAGGCACCTAGGCCAAAGGCACTGCGGAGAACCAGTTGACGGTACTGGAACCCGGACGGGTAGCAGAAGGTACAAGAGCCAATGCAAGTAACGAGGACCAGCTGACTGTGCTGGAACCCGGAGGGGCAGCAGAAGGAAAAGAGCCAATGGCACAACCGAGGACCAGCTGACGTTACTGAACCCCAGTAACACAGGAGCAAGTGTTGACTGTGCTAACAGCACTTCCGAGCAACAACTGGCGGTGTTGGAGCCCAGGGTCAAGGAGGATGTTTAAATACTAGATCAAGTAATTTCCTTGTTACCTGTCAATTTTAAATGTCTATACTTCAAACAAGAGAAAGATAACCTTTACTACCATAAGATGATGATTTCATTTAAACTAATATCTAGATAAATAAAGAATTGACAAACATAAACACATACATTAACATGTTGAACAGCAATGCAAACCACAAAATAAATTAGTTAAGGAATCTGCTATACGGTTGTACATAAAAGCATACAAGTACATATCTGAATCCATTAATGATGGATAAGTAACAGTATGTACACCATTTTTATTGTATAGACAATGAATGTCTGACTTCAAAACATCATCAGCATTACAAGTTATCTGTGATATTACTAAAATGTTCCATTTGCTGAATAATGTCACTAAATATTTTATACAAAATTATACAATTTCCATCATGTAATACTCATAATATGTGGCAATAATCATTTTTATTAACAAACATAACCTTTCAAAAGTGCATAGTGCATAGTGAAAATTGCTATTTATGGCTGACTGTGACTGTCGACTTGGAAGCATGACAACAGATAGATAAGGTATATATAGATGAGACTGCATAGCCACAGATGGTGAATGGCGATGTAATACTGTACCTCAATAAAGTGTGCGTCACTACTACATAATTTTTTTTATATAGCTTTATAAACAGGGTACATGGATGTATGCTTGTGCCTTTGTTTTGACGCACAGACTGCCTTCCTGCTGAGACGCATTGGGTAGTGAACAGTTGTGTGCAGTGTTCACTGCAGTCTCTGCGGAATAACCACACTTAGACCTTATAACTTTTCAGAGTTTCTTTATCAATCTACCAAGATGAAGAAGGCAGGGAGTAAGGCACGTGGTCGTGGAGTTTCTTCAGGGAGAGGACGTGGGGATTCTGTGGCTGCTGCGGCCCCCAGTGACACAGCATCCACCAGTTTTCCCCGTGAGCGTTCCTTTATGCGCACTTTTGTAGGAGCTCGGAGTACCCCCCTGCTGCGGGAAGAACAAATTGAAGCCGTTGTTGTTTGGATGTCAGCCAATGCATCGACTTCAATTGCTTCCACCTCCTCTCAGGACCACAGCACTGTTGGGCAACCATCTGTCTCTTCACCGCCTGGCAAATTGCCCAGGCAGTCAGAGAGTTCTGTACAGGAGCCAGCTGAGTGTCTGCTTCTGTTCTCAGAATCTATTGGCTTGCAAACAGGGGCCCAGCCAAGCAGCATTCTGTAATGTGAAGAGGGAGTATGCAGTGATGCGCAACAGCTGTGTCTCTCTGAATCTGAAGAGGCGGGTGAGACAGTGCCGATGGTCAGCACACCGCAGAACGCATCTGATGATGATGAGACCCAGGTGCCAGTTTCTGTTGAGCATGGTGCTGGCCAGACCACCCAACAGCAGGTGTTGGAAGAGGGTAGTGGAGATGATGAGGTCCAAGACCCAACATGGCATGAGGAACAGGAAGGTGGTGGGAGCAGCTCAGAGGAATAATAATAATATTTATTTATATAGCGCCATCATATTCCGCAGCGCTTTACAGTTTAGCCGTTTCAGAACACAAGTCATAAGTAACAACGTTAACAATACAATAATTTAAGCTAAATAAGTCGCCCCTGCTCGTGACAGCTTACAATGTACAATGAGATGTGGGAGATACAAAGTATAGGTGTTTATATACAATGGTGCATTTACAATGATGTTCCAGCCATCTTAAGGGACTGAGGGATGGAGATAGTGAATGGGCTAGAGACACACACACACTTACACAGAATACATAGAATGACTTTGATTAGTGAATGTGATAGGCCGCTCTGAACAAATGTGTTTTGAGGGAGCGCCTGAAACCATGCAAATTGTGGATAGTCCTAATTTCTTGGGGTACAGCATTCCAGAGGATTGGCATAGAGCAGGAGAAGTCTTGGAGTCGGGAGTGTGAGGTACGTATTAGTGCAGAGGTTAGTCGAAAGTCGTTTGCAGAGCGCAGCAGTCGGTTAGGCCGATAGATAGAAATGAGGGAGGAGATGTAGGAGGGGTGCTGCACTGTGGAGAGCTTTGTGGGTGAGAACCAGTAATTTGGTTGAAAGCTGGGAGAGGCCTAGAGAAATGGTTAGTGATAGAAGGAAGATAGAGGAAGACATTGCCCCAACGGTACAAACAGGAGGGAGAGTTAGGCTGCAGACTCGGTTGCCTGTAGCCTCCAGTTTGGCACCTGTTCGGAGCAGTTGTCTTCCAAAAGTCAAAACGTGCGCTCCCAGGACTTGCACTGCGTGGTCCTTTTTTCACACACTTGCACATGATATTTGCTATGTGAAATGCAAGCTGTGTAATTAAAAATTAAAAATAGCTAAAAGTGTCAGTCACCTCAATACCACAAATATGTGGAAACATGTGCGGACAAAGCACGTAGTTGAGTTACAAAGACACACTAGAGATGTAGGCCAACCTACAGCAGCACCTACATCTTCAGGTTGTGTTGAAGCCTCTTCATCGAGCTCACACACAGCTGGTTATGCTTCCTCACAGGATCGCCATGGAAGAACCTCGGCCACTGTTGTCCAGAGACAAACTGTTATTCCACACACAGCAGCAAGTTCCCTGTCATCCTCACACTCCCAGGCCACAAAACAGCCATCGGTAGCACAGGCATGGGATAAAAGACGGCCATACTCCGCAAACCATGCACGAGCACAGGCTCTGAATGCTGGCATTGCAAAACTCCTGTCCCTTGAAATGCTGTGATTCAGGCTGGTGGAGACAGACAGTTTCCGTAACTGAATATCATTGTCAATCCCACAATACAATGTGCCAAGCCGATTTCATTTCAGCAGGCAAGCCGTCCCTGGTCTGCAAAAGCATGTTGAGGGAAAAATTAAACATGCGCTACTAAAAGCCCTCAGTAGCAAGGTCCACCTGACCACCGATGCGTGGACCAGTACCCATTGTTATGATCTGCTACAACCAGTAAGGAAAGAAGGGAATTCTGTCCCTACAATACAACTAAGCTGAATCCCTACGATGTAACGGGGAACCTGATCCTGCGACCAGACCGCTAAAGTCCTCATCTAGTGTGAACGAAGACCTATAGTTGCGAGGGAGTAATCCCTACAAGATCTAGGGACTGTGAGAAAAGGTGGACACCTCCTAACATAAATTGTAGCATGGATAATTAAACAGAAAAATAAATACTTTGTGATCCTAACATCAAGCAAAACTGACAGATTAAGGCACCTAAGCACCCGGCTAGCTTAACAGTAGATAATACAATGAAGTCAAGCAAAGCCAGAAGGGCGGAGCCAGACTAAATAGGGAAAAAAGGTCATGTGACCAGCAAACTGAAACAAAACCTAACAAGAGGGTTCTAACACCCATGGCCAGGGACAATACCTTTCCCTCACTGCCCATTGGGTCAATGTTGTGCAGCCGGGTACTGATCTTGCGAGTGGCGCTGTACGTGTTCTGCCAACTCCAAGGATTGCAGGAATCAAGTCTGTACACATTGATTCCTCCTCCTATTCCAGTTCCTCAGAATCATCGCTGCAGGAGCCGTCACGGTCTACCTCCACATGGACCCGTGAACGTTTACCTGTTGCGACCGATATGAGCACAGCCGTGTCCAAATGTCAACAGGCCATCCTGAAATTAATTTCCATGGGGAATCTTAGCCACACAGCGCAGGAGCTCTGTAATGCCATAAAGCAGGAGAGCGACGTGTGGTTTTTGGAAGAGAATCTACAGGCAGGCTTGGTAGTGTGTGACAATGGCCGAAATCTGGTGTCAGCTCTGGGCCTTGGCAACCTCAGTCACATACCATGTCTGTCATATGTGCTCAACTTGGTCGTGCAGAGTTTTTTGAGGGACTATCCGGATCTTGATGCACTGCTGCACAAGGTCCGCCTAGAGTGCGCTCACTTGCGACGTTCCAGCATGGCCAGATCGCTGATTGCAGCTCTGCAACGCAGATTTCACCTTCATGAACATCGCATATATGTGACGTACCCACCAGGTGGAATTCCTCGTTACATATGTTGGAGCGGTTGTGTGAGCAGCAGCCAACAGTAATGGAGTATCAGCTGCATCAGGCGCAGTCAACTCGCAATTTGCGGCGTTCACACTTCACCACTACTGAGTGGGCCTCTATAATAAGAATAATAATATTATTTATTTATATAGCGCCATAATATTCCGCAGTGCTTTACAGTTTAACAGTTTCAAAACACGAGTCATAAGTAACAACGTTAACAATACAATAATTAAAGCAAAATCAGCCGCCCCTGCTGGTGAAAGCTTACAATCTACAATGAGGTGTGGGAGATACAAAGTACAGGTGTTTATATACAATGGTGTTTTTACAATGATGGTCCAGCCATTTTAAGGAAGTGAGGGATGCATGGAGATAGTGAATGGGCTACACACACAGAATTACACATAGAATGACTTTGATTAGTGAATGTGATAGGCCACTGTGAACAAATGTGTTTTGAGGGAGCGCCTGAAACCATCCAAATTGCGGATAGTCCTAATTTCTTGGGGTAGAGCATTCCAGAGGATTGGCGCAGCGCGGGTGAAGTCTTGGAGTTGGGAGTGGGAGGTACGGATTAGTGCAGAGGTTAGTCGAAGGTCGTTTGCAGAGTGCAGCAGTCGGTTAGGCCTATAAATATAAATAAGGGAGGAGATGTAGGGGGGTGCTGCGCTGTGGAGAGCTATTGTTGGTGAGAACCAGTAATTAGAATTGGATCCTATAATGAATGGGCAGCCTGCAGTGTAATGAGTGGCGAATAACTCTATGAAGGATATCTGCCACGTTTTGCGTGCGTTTGATGAGTCAACGCGGATGGCGAGTGCAGATGATGCACTAGTCAGCCTGACTGTCCCCCTTATCTGCCTGCTTCAAAAAACACTGCAAGCACTAAGGCATGAGGTTTTGGAAGAGGTGGAGGATGAGGAGTCACAAATTCCATCACCTTCTGGACAGTCAGCGCAACGTGGTTCCTCACAAAGGGCTGGAGGACTTTCAAAGTACCATGCTGTATCAACAATTGAACCTCCAGAGTCGCTGTCTATATTTTCATAACCATTACAAACTTTTAATGTATTTAGAAAGCACATAATGTACATTTTTTGTCTATCCTTTTGTAATGCTATTGTGTTTCCATAAACTGATGTTACAGAATTATGATACAAAGTTTTTAAATTTTGAGTTTTAAATTTTGTAAATTTATATGTATTTGAAGGACTTTGTGAGGAGGATGAGGAGGAGTCAATGGAGGAGGAAGACATCGCTCCAGAGGGAGGTAGACAATGCTCTAGTCAGTATGTAGACCAAGGGTGGGGTGATGCACAGCAGGCGGAGATGACGCCTCTTGCAGGGGACAACGTTTCTTGGCCAGTTGGGAGTCTGCAGCACATGGTTGATTTCATGCTGCAGTGGCTGAGAAACGACCGCCGCATCGAACACATTCACACCACGTCTGATTATTGGGTGTACACCCTCCTAGACCCTCGCTACCGGGACAACTTACAAAGCCTCATCACACCGTTGAACCGGGAGCGTAAAATGCGGAAGTACCAAGACACACTGGTGCAATCCATAATGTTCTCCATTCCAGCCGAGAGCACTGCTGCTGCTACTGATTTACAAAGCAGCTCTGTGCGTCGAGGCAGTGGAGACAGCTCTGCAACAAGAGGGAGCACAAGCAGCGCCTCTGCACAGGGCAAGAACAGTATGTTCCAAATGTGTCGAAGTTTTGTGGCAGCGCCACCAATGTCTACACCATCCGAGACGGCTCCAGTCAGCAGGAGGCAACATTTCCGTAAGATGGTGACAGACTACATGTCTTGCCCTCTCAGTGTACTCCCAGATGGCTCTTCCCCATTCAAGTTTTGTGTCTCTAAGCTGGATACATGGCCAGAGCTTAGCCAGTATGCATTGGAGGTGCTGGCTTGATCTGCTGGCAGTGTATTATCGGAGCGCGTCTTTACTGCTGCAGGTGGTGTACTAACAGACCGTTGCATGCGACTATCCTACGATAATGTAGAACGGCTTACTTTTCTGAAAATGAACTAGGCATGGATCTCGCCTGAATTTGCCTGTCCGGTTTCAGATTAACTAACTGGTTGACAACGTTTTCCATGTCTCCTGTTATGTTCATCTTTCTACCACCTGAGCTATACTCCCTGGGCTACAACACTGCCAGTTGCTGCTCAGAAGTGTCGTGTCCACAGACCAATACACAAGCTATAGTGATAGTGGGGTTCAGTAACGCCTGCTGTTCCCCTGCTGTGTGTCCGGCAAAAATTACTGCTACCTAGCTACACATGTTTAAAAAAACATGACATGTTAAAGTGGCTAGTGCTACACATAGATATCAGGCTACACCCTTATTTCTAAGCTGTAAACAAGTGAAACGTCAAATTTAAAACCATTCAATGATTAGTATTGGTAACAAATCTGTAACTAAATAATTGTGACATATTATGGCAGATATCCACATGTCTAACACAAATGCTAACACAAAAGCATACTTATGCTATAGGGTACTGATGGTGAACCTTCTCACTCCATAACTTTGACCAATCCAACTCACATCATGCCTCAAATGCTGCAATGTTGGAAGTGCATAATGTGGGTTGAACTTTGACAACAGCTGCAGTGCGAAGGTTATCCTTCTGTGTTCTTGGCTTTTAAATAAAAGAATACAAGTAAATATAATAATACATTGTTGATTAAGGGACATGATGTACACCTGTAATATTGTGCAAACAATGGATGTAGGACTATTCCTCTTCAACATTACTTATATTTGTGTCATTTGAAAAAATACATATTTTAGTTAAAAATTAAAAACCCATGTTCAGTAGCTGTGAAAGGCCCGTTTGTGTACTTCTATATTGTTTGCAACCAATGTATTGTATACGGATGGAAGCGCGTCACACTAATAGATTAGATTTATTTTAAATGGAATGTAGCAGAACCAATTGGAGATAAATGAAAAGGATGAGCCACTGAGACACGCTCAGCAGAGTACAAGCAGCAGTGCTTGAACATGTAACTGGAGCGTGATCTGCACTAAAAAAAGTAAAAAACACAGACTGAAGTGAACACTGAAACACAACTGTCCACAATCTGTGAAAAGCTCCTTTCTGTACTTCTATAGTGTTTGCAACCAATGTATTGTATACGGATGGAAGCGCGTCACACTAATAGATTAGATTTATTTTAAATGGAATGTAGCAGAACCAATTGGAGATAAATGAAAAGGATGAGCCACTGAGACACGCTCAGCAGAGTACAAGCAGCAGTGCTTGAACATGTAACTGGAGCGTGATCTGCACTAAAAAAAGTAAAAAACACAGACTGAAGTGAACACTGAAACACAACTGTCCACAATCTGTGAAAAGCTCCTTTCTGTACTTCTATAGTGTTTGCAACCAATGTATTGTATACGGATGGAAGCGCGTCACACTAATAGATTAGATTTATTTTAAATGGAATGTAGCAGAACCAATTGGAGATAAATGAAAAGGATGAGCCACTGAGACACGCTCAGCAGAGTACAAGCAGCAGTGCTTGAACATGTAACTGGAGCGTGATCTGCACTAAAAAAAGTAAAAAACACAGACTGAAGTGAACACTGAAACACAACTGTCCACAATCTGTGAAAAGCTCCTTTCTGTACTTCTATAGTGTTTGCAACCAATGTATTGTATACGGATGGAAGCGCGTCACACTAATAGATTAGATTTATTTTAAATGGAATGTAGCAGAACCAATTGGAGATAAATGAAAAGGATGAGCCACTGAGACACGCTCAGCAGAGTACAAGCAGCAGTGCTTGAACATGTAACTGGAGCGTGATCTGCACTAAAAAAGTAAAAAACACAGACTGAAGTGAACACTGAAACACAACTGTCCACAATCTGTGAAAAGCTCCTTTCTGTACTTCTATAGTGTTTGCAACCAATGTATTGTATACGGATGGAAGCACGTCACACTAGATTTGATTTTTTTCTAATATAATGGAGCTGCACCAATTCCACTAAATAAAATAAAAAAAAAAAAAAAAAAAAAGTGACACGTGCAGATGCCTACAAACAGCGGTGGATGCAGAGCAAACTGCAGCGTCACCTGCACTGTCACACACACACCTTGCACAGAGCTGTTAAAACAACACTGGCAAAATGAAGCTTTACACAGCGGTTGGTAAACTAGCCTGCCTCAAGTACAGTAGTACACAAAATCGCAATATCTAACTGTCCCTCAGAGTCAGCACAGCAGCGTTCTGTCCCTAACTGAGTTCACAGCACAGTGACGCTAAAATGGCTGCGGCGCCTTTTATAGTGCATTCTGACATCATTTCAGCAGCCAATCACAGCCATGCCATTAGTTAAGATGACCGCATCATTACAGGATGTGCCCACACTTCGTAGGATTCCTCATTGGCTGACTAAAATCACATTGCCTCTCAAAGAATTATGGGAACTTCCGATTCCGGTATACGATATGGAAAAAGTATCGGAATTAAGTATCGGAATTCCGATAACGCGAATATCGGCCGATACCCGATACTTGCGGTATCGGAATGCTCAACACTAATGGCCAGAGCTTAGCCAGTATGCATTGGAGGTGCTGGCTTGATCTGCTGCCAGTGTATTATCGGAGCGCGTCTTTACTGCTGCAGGTGGTGTACTAACAGACCGTTGCATGCGACTATCCTACGATAATGTAGAACGGCTTACTTTTCTGAAAATGAACTAGGCATGGATCTCGCCTGAATTTGCCTGTCCGGTTTCAGATTAACTAACTGGTTGGCAACGTTTTCCATGTCTCCTGTTATGTTCATCTTTCTACCACCTGAGCTATACTCCCTGGGCTACAACACTGCCAGTTGCTGCTCAGAAGTGTCGTGTCCACAGACCAATACACAAGCTATAGTGATAGTGGGGTTCAGTAACGCCTGCTGTTCCCCTGCTGTGTGTCCGGCAAAAATTACTGCTACCTAGCTACACATGTTTAAAAAAACATGACATGTTAAAGTGGCTAGTGCTACACATAGATATCAGGCTACACCCTTATTTCTAAGCTGTAAACAAGTGAAACGTCAAATTTAAAACCATTCAATGATTAGTGTTGGTAACAAATCTGTAACTAAATAATTGTGACATATTATGGCAGATATCCACATGTCTAACACAAATGCTAACACAAAAGCATACTTATGCTATAGGGTACTGATGGTGAACCTTCTCATTCCATAACTTTGACCAATCCAACTCACATCATGCCTCAAATGCTGCAATGTTGGAAGTGCATAATGTGGGTTGAACTTTGACAACAGCTGCAGTGCAAAGGTTATCCTTCTGTGTTCTTGGCTTTTAAATAAAAGCATACAAGTAAATATAATAATACATTGTTGATTAAGGGACATGATGTACACCTGTAATATTGTGCAAACAATGGATGTAGGACTATTCCTCTTCAACATTACTTATATTTGTGTCATTTGAAAAAATACATATTTTAGTTAAAAATTAAAAAACCCATGTTCAGTAGCTGTGAAAGGCCCGTTTGTGTACTTCTATATTGTTTGCAACCAATGTATTGTATACGGATGGAAGCGCGTCACACTAATAGATTAGATTTATTTTAAATGGAATGTAGCAGAACCAATTGGAGATAAATGAAAAGGATGAGCCACTGAGACACGCTCAGCAGAGTACAAGCAGCAGTGCTTGAACAAGTAACTGGAGCGTGATCTGCACTCAAAAAAGTAAAAAACACAGACTGAAGTGAACACTGAAACACAACTGTCCACAATCTGTGAAAAGCTCCTTTCTGTACTTCTATAGTGTTTGCAACCAATGTATTGTATACGGATGGAAGCGCGTCACACTAATAGATTAGATTTATTTTAAATGGAATGTAGCAGAACCAATTGGAGATAAATGAAAAGGATGAGCCACTGAGACACGCTCAGCAGAGTACAAGCAGCAGTGCTTGAACAAGTAACTGGAGCGTGATCTGCACTCAAAAAAGTAAAAAACACAGACTGAAGTGAACACTGAAACACAACTGTCCACAATCTGTGAAAAGCTCCTTTCTGTACTTCTATAGTGTTTGCAACCAATGTATTGTATACGGATGGAAGCGCATCACACTAATAGATTAGATTTATTTTAAATGGAATGTAGCAGAACCAATTGGAGATAAATGAAAAGGATGAGCCACTGAGACACGCTCAGCAGAGTACAAGCAGCAGTGCTTGAACAAGTAACTGGAGCGTGATCTGCACTCAAAAAAGTAAAAAAACAGACTGAAGTGAACACTGAAACACAACTGTCCACAATCTGTGAAAAGCTCCTTTCTGTACTTCTATAGTGTTTGCAACCAATGTATTGTATACGGATGGAAGCGCGTCACACTAATAGATTAGATTTATTTTAAATGGAATGTAGCAGAACCAATTGGAGATAAATGAAAAGGATGAGCCACTGAGACACGCTCAGCAGAGTACAAGCAGCAGTGCTTGAACAAGTAACTGGAGCGTGATCTGCACTCAAAAAAGTAAAAAACACAGACTGAAGTGAACACTGAAACACAACTGTCCACAATCTGTGAAAAGCTCCTTTCTGTACTTCTATAGTGTTTGCAACCAATGTATTGTATACGGATGGAAGCACGTCACACTAATAGATTTGATTTTTTTCTAATATAATGGAGCTGCACCAATTCCACTAAATAAAATAAAAAAAAAAAAAAAAAAAGTGACACGTGCAGATGCCTACAAACAGCGGTGGATGCAGAGCAAACTGCAGCGTCACCTGCACTGTCACACACACACCTTGCACAGAGCTGTTAAAACAACACTGGCAAAATGAAGCTTTACACAGCGGTTGGTAAACTAGCCTGCCTCAAGCACAGTAGTACACAAAATCGCAATATCTAACTGTCCCTCAGAGTCAGCACAGCAGCGTTCTGTCCCTAACTGAGTTCACACCACAGTGACGCTAAAATGGCTGCGGCGCCTTTTATAGTGCATTCTGACATCATTTCAGCAGCCAATCACAGCCATGCCATTAGTTAAGATGACCGCATCATTACAGGATGTGCCCACACTTCGTAGGATTCCTCATTGGCTGACTAAAATCACATTGCCTCTCAAAGAATTATGGGAACTTCCGATTCCGGTATACGATATTGAAAAAGTATCGGAATTAAGTATCGGAATTCCGATAACGCGAATATCGGCCGATACCCGATACTTGCGGTATCGGAATGCTCAACACTAGCGCTGAATAAATAAAGCAGTAAGGCTATCAGGTAAGGCGCTGTGTGAGGACGATAACCATGTGTTTATATAGGAACCTGGCGTTACCATGTGACCGGAAGTGACCTCAGTGTACTGAGACTGTCTGCTGAGACGCTTTTGGAACGCAATCATGGGGACTAGACCGGAAATAGGTCATAATCCATCTCCTTTAGGTGGTGGAACGCTCTGTGGAACGCAGAAATGGCAGTGCACTGTGACTGTGAATATAGCAGGAGCTAGGAATCGCTGGAACGATGTGCAGTAGTGATAGAGGATTTTATTGATTCGCCTATGAAAGATGAAAGAGAGTAATTTGTTAATTATAAGAGAACAAATGAACATCATAATTAAATTGAAAATAAAGTAATAGTAAAAAATCAGAAAGAACTCTATGAATACAGTTTGTGCAAATAAAGTCAGAATCATATGGAAAATCCAATGGAAAATTATATGCACATAAATCTATACATATAGAGGGGTGGGGGACCTGAAGATCTCGTTATAAAACTAAAACTATAGATATGGGGGCTTCTTTTGGATACCTATGAACTAATTCCATGAATTATTGATTATATCTGTATATAGGAAATAAATCCATTCAATATAGACCAACTGTGTCAAATTCTCTATTGAGGCCTTTTGGCTCGAGAGTCTGGCGTCGGTGTATCCAGTAAGCCTCCCTATACCGTAATTTTTGGATCAGTTTACCACCCCTTCTATTCAATTGTACTTGCTCTAACACCAGAAATCTCAGTTGTGCTATGGAATGTCCCGCTGTGTTGAAATGATATGGAACAGGTAGGTGATTTTTTTGACAACGTATATCAGATTTATGATGTGAGATTCTATCTTTAATGGCTTGGGTGGTTTCACCAACATATATTTTCCCACATGGGCATTTTATAGCATAGATGACAGCTGTAGAATTACAGGTAAAAAAAACCTCTTATTGAAATGCCTATGCCTGTACAAGGGTGTGCGAATTTTGGGCCTTTTAAGATGTTAGCACATTGAGCGCAGTGTAGGCAAGGAAAAGTGCCTGTCTTTTGTGTCCGAAAAAAAGTTTGTCTGGATACCGTCTGGGATGAACCTAAATCTGCCCTTATTAGTTTGTTCTTTAAATTGTCGGGCCTTCTGAAGCATGGTAAAAATGGAACCTGGAATTCAGCAATTTCAGGGAAGCTATCCCGAAGGACATACCAATGCCTGCGAATTCTATGATGAATACCATACATCAGGGGATGGTAAGTATGGACCAATGGGATCCTATTGGTTGCGGGTGGTGGAAAAGTAACTCGTGGCTGACGAGAGTTACGCAGAAGTGATTTAGGATAACCCCTTTCCAAGAATTTATTCTCCATTTCCTCCAAACGTTTGGTGCATGTGGATGGGTCACTAACAATTCTGCGTATCCTATCGAATTGTGAAATCGGTACTGATTTCTTCACCGCCTTCGGATGGCAGCTCTGAAACAGTAAGAGGTTGTTACGATCTGTATTTTTCACAAATAGATCCAAAGACAGATTACCATCACCATCCAACAAAACAGACGTATCCAGAAAACTAATTCTCGTATAACTATAATTAAGAGTAAACTTTAATTCAGGCCAAATTGCATTTATAGAATCGAAAAATTGATTTAAGGTGTCTAAGGACCCATGCCATAAACAAAAAATGTCGTCGATATAGCGACGCCATAACAGACAGTGCCTCTGATATAAAGTGTTTGAATAAACATAATCAACCTCAAAGCAGGACATGTAGCAGTTTGCGTAGGGGGGCGCTACATTAGACCCCATTGCGGTGCCCTGTGTCTGTAAGTAGAACTGATCTTCAAAGATAAAGAAGTTTTTTGTGAGGACTAATGTAAGAAGTTCCAGTAGAAATGAAATAGTCCAGCCAGAATAGGAGGAAGATTCCTCTAATGTCCTTTTAGTGGCTGCAATGCCCTTAGTATGTAAAATCGAGGTATATAAGCTATTCACATCTAACGTGACAAGCAGCGTCTGTTGAGGGAGTGTACTAAATCCCCTAATAAGGTGTACAAAAGATCCAGTGTCTAGAAGAAAAGATTGTGAGGTTTTAACTAATGGGGTTAACACCTTTTCCAACAAGATGGATAGTGGAGAAAGGATAGAATCTGTGGACGCAACAATAGGACGTCTCGGTGGTCTGTCCAACCTTTTGTGGATCTTAGGCAACACATAGAATACTGGGATAAGGGGATCCACTTTTGTAAGGTATTCTAATGTTTTGGAATCAATGATATTGTCATCTAGGGCCCTAGATAAAACTTGGGTAATTTCTCCTTTTAGTTGTAATGTCGGATTATGAGGAAGGGGTGAATAGATATCTTGATTTGATAACTGTGACAAGATCTCACTGACGTAAAAAGAACGATCCATTACTACAGTGGCACCCCCTTTGTCCGCTGGTTTTAGGACTATTTCCTTATCCTCAACTAATGTCCTAAGTGCTAGGTGATCCTCAGGACTGAGGTTAGAGTGAAGTACAAAATCACCTCTGGAGATTTGTTTAGTATAATCTACCACTTCTCTATCAATGAGTGAAATGAACGTTTCCACTGGGTGTTGATTCCTAGGTGGTAAAAAATTACTACGCAACCTCAGGCCTAGGTCTGAAATATTAATAGGTGTGGGTTGAACAATTGCAGTAGATATAGAAGGTTTATTATGAAAATGTGCCTTTAGTCTGACATTTCTGTAGAACCTCTGTAGATCTAGATTTAATTGAAAAGAGTTAAATCTATATGATGGACAGAATGACAGGCCTTTCTGTAATACATTGAGTTGTGTATTATTCAGGCATTTAGATGATATATTTATTACCAAGTTGGTATTACCTGGGACCTCGTGTATGCCCCCCGTCGATTGATGTCTGTAGCATTGGCCCCCCGCCTCGTCCTCTTCATTGTTGGAGATTCCTGCTGGAGCCTAAAAAAGAGGAAGAGGAGGAAGAAGACAAGACAGACGGCCGATTGTAGTCTCCCCGGTCGCTGTCGGAACTTGAAGCTGAAGTGCCGCCTGTATACTTGTGAAAACGTTGATATGGACGGGAGGAGGAGCTCTGCCATCTATAGACCCTTTTATTTAGATAGTCTTGAGTGTCCCGAATAAACTTTTGACGTTTCCTTTTTTCCGTCTCTTTCCTGAAGGAATCTATGTTCTCCTTTGTCCGAACCTGAATGTTGTCAAATTCTTCCTTTGGTAATGAGTCTTTTAATTGCGTTTCTATAGCCAAAACCTTATCTTGACAAATCTTTATTTCGGAATTAAGAGATTCTAAGGTCAGGGTCATTAGATCCAGGGAACATTTATTCAATATCTGTTCGAATTTTGAGCAAAAGTCCTTGTTGTCCTGAAAGAGAGTAGGTCTGAGGGATACCCGTAGGCCCCTAGGGATCCTCTGAGTTTTAATGTATTCAGCGATAGTTATGCCGTGTAGTTCAAGGCCTACAAGATGTCTTGATTCGCGCTCAAAGTCTCTAGATTTGAACTCATTGTCAGAAATCTGTAGAAAGTCACTTGTTGAAGACACTTGAGCAACAATCGCTGCCACTTGCGTGTCGCTATATGAGAAACCACTAGTGGTCATCTCCTTATTAGAAAAAACTTAATATAATTTTGGAAAGAAATTAGAAAAAAATAAGAAAATTTTTTGAAAAAAATGAATGGACCTATAACAAGGGTGCCCTGTGTGACAGGCAGTAATATTAAATATAATGACACGTCACTCCTTGTATATGAAAAGAGGTGCTCAGATTTGGGATGCCAGTCCCATAATACAAATAATGCAATAGATAAATTCGGCACTCAATAAAGGTAATTGAAAGAAAATTTCTTTATTTTAATATGCAATCCTCAAAATTTGTAACGTTTCGGTCAAGCATCTGACCTTCTTCAGACTGAGGAATAAAATATATCAAACAAATAGATCAAACAATATTCGTCTCTTTGAACAATAATTTCAGTGATAAGAAAAAAATTTGTGCAATTTATATGCAAACAAAAAAATCAAATGAGTCAAATGAACCAAATTTGTGCGTGCACTATAAGGCAGTATTAAGTAATACATAACAAGTTACACTACAGTATTTTTAGGTTCTAGTACACAAGTAGACTCTTTGTAGTTATACTATAAGTCATAGAGGACAGAATATAATTAAAGTAAAAATAAACTAAACTAAATAAACTGATTTTCTGATGTTCAATTCATATACATAGTCAGCAAAAGGTGTTGCTATGTCTGGACAAAGTGCTATATAAAGATCATATGGACACATGGAAGAATGGATAGATACAACATGTGCTATATAGTGCACAACTAAGGAATGGATACCTTACCGAATTGCAAATGAGCTGTGAGGTGAGTTTCTGTGAATAGAAACACATATGGAGATCGCTATCATCGCCATAGTATAAAAAGTGAAGCGTTTACCAAGCATAAACAAATAATACAGAGTGTCCAAAAAGAGGTCTTACCATGTGATGTACCTTCCCTGGTCACAAGCACTTGTGCACATGTCCGTGCTTATGTGTACTTTCCCAGTAACTGCATTGTTGAGGACATGGGTAATGTTGTGGGACACATACTTGTGTAATGCCTGGACGGCACAGGGGGAGAAATAGTGGTGGCTGGGGACAGAGTATCTTGGGACGGCCGCCGCCATCAGGTTGTAGAAAGCTTCCGTCTCCACGACCCTAAAAGGCAACATTTCTACCGCAAGCAGACGAGAAATATAAAAATTGAGTACTGTGGCCTGTGGGGCGTTGGCTGCGTATTTCTGCTTATGTTCCAATGACTGGGGTATGGACAACTGAAGGCTGCGCTGGGACAAGGATGTGTCCGTGGTTGATGATGCTGCTATTTGATTGTGGGCAACGGTAGTTGTGGGGCAGGAGGCATCTTCGCATGCACCATAGACAGGGGATTTGCTTGCAAGCACAACAGTGGAAGAAGCAGTTTTGTCACCCGCAGACACTGTTCCTGGAGCCTGTGGTTGGGCCCACAAAGACTAGTGCTTTGCTGCCATGCGCCTGATCATGCTGGTGGTGGTATGGCTGGTAGTTTTGCTACCCCTGCTGATGCTGGAATGACAGGTGTTGCAAATGGCCTGTTTAGGGTTATCTGCAGAGTCTTTAAAAAATAACCAGACTTGGGAAGACCTAACAGTTGGACTAGCAACTTCCGTCAGGTTGGTGTTACGGGGAACGGTTGCACGCCTTCTGTCTGCAGCCACCACACTGCTTCTTCCTGCCTGAAGTGTTGTGACGCCTTTCTCCCCCGTGTGCTGCTGTCCTCGCTCTGCATGTCCTCCTGCCAGGTTGGGTCTGTTACTACATCATCCACCACATCATCTTCCACTTCCCCACCCTGGTCCTCCTCCTGACTTTCCGGCAATTGTGTCTCATCATCGTCCACCTCTTGTGACCGTGGCTGCTCAAACATTTGTGCATCGCTACATGGAATATCATCTTGACCCGCTTCTAGTGGAGCGGGCGAGAGGCACGAATCTCCAAATGGAAAACTGAACAGCTGTTTGGAATGTCCAAGTGTGGGATCAATTGTCTCAGGGCACTCAGCATGGTGGGAGGAAGGAGAAACCGGTAAGGAATATGTGGTCCAGATTCACGGCTACTGTGACTTGACCATGTTGAAGGCAGGGTGCTGGTGGTGGTGGATAAGTAACTGGAAGTATTATCTGCTATCCAACCAACAACCTTTTCACACTGCTCGGGCTTCAATAGTGCTGTCTTGCTGCAGTCCCCTAGGACTTCAGACACTAAGGTCCAGCGAGAAGATGTGGCTGTTTTCGGTGGGCCAATTTCAGCTTTCCAATGGCCTCGGCCTGCACCATCACCATCACGTCCACTTCCCTGTCCCTTGCCACGTGCCTTGCCCATTGTAAATGGAATAGATTATACACGTTCACTACAAAAAGGTGATTTGGGAGTCAACTTGTATGTGATATGTGTGCTTGAAAACCACACACAGATATGAGCTGCCATGGAGATACCACTACGACAAATGTGTGCCCTTTTTTAAATTTTTGGGCTAACTAGTGCTGTGTATCAGTACTGTGACACCCAGGACAAAAAAAGGAAAACCGACCTAAACTGGCCAAACTTTGAGCACGCACAGATATTAGCTGGCACGGCGATACCACTATGACAAATGTGTGCCCTATTTTTTTTATTTTTGGGCTAACTGGTGCTGTATATCAGTACTGTCACACCCAGGCCAAAAAAAGGAAAACCGCCCTAAACTAGCCAAACTTTGAGCACGCACAGATATTAGCTGGCACGATGATACCACTACGACAAATAAGTGCTCTGTTTTTTTTTGGCTAACTAGTGCTGTATATCAGTACGGTCACACCCGGGACAAAAAAAAGAAAACTGGCCTAACTTTGAGCACGCGTAAATATGAGCTGGCACGGAGATACCACTACGACAAATGTTTTTTTTTTGTTTTGTTGCGGGTTTTTTGGCTTAACAGTGCTATATATAAGCACAGTTTTCACAGAAAATGTCCACCTCTCCTAGACCAATATAGAGCAATCTATTGCTGGGATTCCTTGATTAATGGAGCCAGCTTAAGGAGGGAAAAAGCAGACATGACTGCTTTTTCTGAAAAATGTCACCACTGTCAATCAACAAGCTAAGTTGAGCAAAGATTGAACTACTTCTAACATGCCTAGGAGGTGCAACTCTAGAAGCCGACACCTGAGTCACCCTGTGCTGGCCATAGCTATATCTATGGAGTCACAAGGAGGATTATCTGAATTTGTGAAATCCACAGAACTTGACGCTGCCATGACAGTTGGAGATGCTTGAGAAAATCTTCTTGTGACAGTACTCCTCCCTCTAAGAGGGGCCCCTGGACACTTAGGGCCGGGTTTATCTGGATAAAGGCGATGAAAAGACCTAACCAGACAATCAGCATGAATTTCATAGGCTGGTACCAAAGTCCTTTCCTCAGGACTATAACTCTGTCTATGAACCAAATATAGCAATGAGTAACAGATGAGAAGGGAATCAATAATTTTGGATACATGAAACTCTAATAACCCATTGACTAGGACCAGAGGTGGTGGTAAGGAAGAAGAGGCTTCAAAAACCACATATTTATTTAACAGAGACCTGTGAAAAACTTTATGAATTTTTAATGATGCTGGTAATTCCAGATGGAAAGCAACAGGATTAATGACTGCTGTAATTTTATTTGGACCAATAAATTGTGGTCCTAACTTTAACAAAGGTACCTTGAGGTTAATGTTCTGTGTAGACAACCACACCTAATCACCCACATACAGGTCCAGGCAAGGCACACATTTATAATCAGCCAAACATTGATATTTGGAACTCATGTCATGCAAATGTCGCTGAACGCACTCCAATGTAGATGCTAGTTAAGAAACAAACTGAGCCACTCCAGGTACCCCTGACGAGTTCCCTTACTGTAATGTACGGAACTTAGGATTCCAACTGTAAACGCAAAAAAAAGTGACACCCCAGTAGATTCTTGACAACAATTATTAATGATAAATTCAGTCAAAGTAAGAAAAGAAGACCACTCTTCGTAATTTTCAAAAACAAAGCAATGTAAATACTGCACCAGATTCTGATTAACATGTTCCGTTTGCCTATTAGACTGAGGATGAAAAACCTACGAATGATATAGCTTAATCCCTAATGGAAAACAAAAAGAATTTAGAATTTAGCAATAAACTGCATACCTCTATCTGAGGCGATATTATAAGGAACACCGTGGAGTTTAACAATCTCCGGAACAAGCACCTGAGCCAATAACTTGGCATTTCGTAAGAACGGCAAGGCGATAAAATGTGTAATTTTAGAGAACCTATCAACAATCTCCAAAATTACCGTATTACCAGCAGAATAGCGAAAATCAGTTATAAAGTCATAAGAAATGTTTGTCCATGGTTGAGTGGGAATACTCAAAGGCTGCAAACACCCTGAAGGATGAGAATATGACGCCTTGGAACACGTACAGGTGGCACAAGCAGAAACATAGGCTACCACATCCCCCTAAATTTTAGGCCACCAAAAAGCAACACAATATGAGACCAAGTATCCCTTTAACTCTAGGATGACTAGTGAGTACAGAATCATGATGTTCTTCCAGGACCTTAAGATGAAGATTCAGGGGAACAAACTATTTTTCCCTTGGAATCCAAGATGGCGCACTATATTGAGATTTTGCATTCCCAGACTCCACATCAGTACAAAATGCCGACAACACCACTCCCTTCTGAAGGATAGGCACAGGTTCTTCACATTATTTTCCCCAGGAAAACTCCTGGATAACGCATTGGCCGTTATGCTTTTAGAACCAGGACGAAAAGTATCACAGAAATTAACCTATTGAAAAATGACCTTGTCTCGGTGTAAGTTATTTTGCAGACTCAAGGAAGATGAGATTCTTATGATCTGTAATCACTGTAACAGGGTGGATAAATCCCTCCAAAAAGTGCTGCCACTTCTCAAATGCTAGTTTGATTGTGAGTAATTTCCTACTAGCAATATCATAATTGCAACCTGCTAACAAGAATTTCTTAGAGAAAAAGGCGCATGGATGCAGCTTACCAAGAGACAGACTTTGAGATAATACCACTGCCACACGAACCTGAGATGCATCAACATACACCATAAAGGACTGAGACACATCCAGGTGTATTAATACAGGAGTTGACGAAAAGCATTCTTTAAGATGGTTAAATGTACACAAAGTATCATCGGACCATCTTAAGAAATCCGTACCCCTTTTTAGCATGTAGGTAAGAGGCCATGTTATGGCAGAAAAGTTTGTAATACATTTTCTGCAATCATTTGCAAAACCCGTTGTCATGCCCTAAGGTTTCCAGGATGGTCCTATTTTACTATAGCCTGTAATTTAGTGGTGTAAATCCGAAAATCAGCAGCAGAAATCACATAACCTAGAAAAGGAAGTTCCTGTAAGGCTAATACACACTTCTCGAGTTTAGCCTACAATTTATTCTTTATGAGAATACACAACACCTGCCTAATATGTTCTATAGGACTCATAATCCTGTGAGTATATAAGAATATCATCAAGGTAAATAATAACAAACCTCCCTAAAAGATGAGAAAAAAACTAAAAAAAATATTGGAATACAGCAGGAGCATTGGTAAGACCAATGGGCATCACAAGGTTTTCAAAGTGCCCCTTGGCCGCGCTTTATTTTCCGCAGCATGTCAATTCTTTGTGCGGAACTGCAGCGTTTCTGTGCCCATTGACTTGCATTGAGTCGGGCACTTCCGCAGCAAAACCGCAGGTCTTAAAAGATCTGCAGTTTTGCTGCAGGTGAAAACGCTGCAGTTCGAGAGGAGGGAAGTGTGTGGGCAGAGTGTGGGCGTGTATAGTGTGTGGCACTATGTGTGTGGGCGGTATTTGTGTGCCGTTGTCTGCGTGATCGGTGTATGTGCGGCAGTGTGCGGGCCTGTGTGCGTGATCGGTGTATGTGCGGTGGCGTGCGGGGCTGTGTGTATCTACGCGTATGCAGGCATCGTCGGATGGGACTACAAGTCCCATCCGGCTATGCCTGCTACAGTGACAGTGACTGACACATTAGCCAATGATGGGACAGTAGTAGTCCCATCATCGGCTAATGTGCTGAATGTAAAAAAAAAAAAAAACACATACATTACATGCAACATATAACATACACATGACATACAATGACATACAGAACATACAATGACATACTGAACATACAATGACATACAACACATAACACTGAGCACATACTCACCTATTCCCCGACGCCATCAATCTGTGTATCACTCTGCCGCCGGGAGAGAATGACGTCACTTCCGTTCATTCTCTCATTGCAATGCTGGGTGAGATAATTCCCATGCAGCATTGCCATAAAGTGAGAGAATGAACTCAGGTAACCTCAGTGATGCACTGCAGGAGCCATTGTCTCCTGTCAGTGCATCACTGGGAGGCCCTACAGAGCAGTGGCATCACCTGATGTCACTGTTCTATAGGGGAGACTGTCGTGGGACATTCGTTATTAATTGGACTGCATCAGACAGGGAGTATACGGTTGTTTTATTTTTTTACGTTTTGTTACAGGAGATAGAGGGCGTCGCTTGGATCTGAGCGTATAACAAAGATATGAAAATCGTGTTGTGTTTTATTTCATTAAAATAATTTATTCCTATGCGTGTGTTGTTTTTTTAACCCTTTATTAATATAAGATTAATAATGGATAGGCGTCTTATTGACGCCTCTTTATTATTAACCGGGCTTAATATCACCTTACAATCGCAAGGTGATATTAACTCCTTATTACCCCATATCCCACCACTACAGGGGAGTGGGAAGAGAGGGGCTAAGTGCCGGAATTGGCGCATCGGTCAGATGCGCCAATTCTGGGGCGGCTGGGTGCTGGTATTTTTAGCCAGGGGGGGCGCCAATATCCATGGCCCCTTCCTGGGCTATGAATATCAGCCCGCAGCTGTCTGCCTAGCCTTTCTGGCTATAAATTATAGGGGGACCACACGTCATTTTTTTTTTTGGGGTCCCTCTATTTTAATAGCCAGTGAAGGCTAGCTGAGGGCTGATATTCATAGCCTGGGAAGATCCATGGGTATTAACCCCTTCCCAGGCTAGAAATATTGGCCCCAGCTGTCGGCTTTCCCCCTCTGGCGCAGAAAATTGTGCGGGAGCCCATGCCATTTTTTTTCCTATTTTTTTTTGTTAACTATATTGCGTTAAGATTTTGTGTGTGTGTGTGTGTGCGCGTGTGTCTTTAACTATTTATGTACCATTTTATCTATCATCTATCTAACTATATATCTTTCTGTCTATCTATATATCTATCTTTCTATATATATTTCTAACTATCTATTATCTATCTATCTATGTATTTTCTATCTATCTATCTATCTATCTAACTTCTGGTATCTGTTATCTATCTTTCTATCTATCTATCTATCTATCTATCTATCTATCTATCTATCTCTATCTGTGTGTGCGTAATGGAGTGTGGGTTCGACAAATGAGGAGGTTGGACAAGAAATGACATCACAAATCTTTTTTTTTTGTTAAATAACATCTTTATTTAGCTGTCAAAAACGCATACAAAAACGCATGAGAAAAAAGCATGAAAAACCGCGTCAAAAAAGGACATGCGTTTTCTGCCAAGAGGTGCGGATTCGGCGCGGAAAAATCCGCAGTCAAATCCGCAACGTGTGCACAGGCCCTAAAAAGTGAAGTGGTCCTTAAAAAAGCAGGTTTTCGAATGTTCATTCAAAATAAAAATTTTATGTTAGTGAGCTTTTATCTTACATAGTATACAGCTTGTTTCCAAGTGGCTCGGCCACCAGCGCCTGATCAAGTGTGCAGAGTAGTTATATTCAAGTAGAGGAGCTAACCTCTAACATCCCAGTAAGCTCTCTCCCATCAATTAATTTATATACAAGAATTAACTGCTCTATCTCCCCCTTCCTATCAGCTTCTGACCAAGGTGCTCTTATCAATCCTGTAGAATCACATTCCTCTGGTCTAAACCATCATTAATTTCCAGAGTCAGTTAATGTAAAGAATATAACTCCTGACCAGAAGTGCCACTCAAGAGGAGCACCCACCCCAAACAAGAAGTAACAAAACTGCATAGCTCTGAGCCATTCAAAAGACAACTTGAGAATATCCCTTTGAATATTTTGTGTTGTATGATCATATGTTTTAAGTAGGGATAACGAACCTGAACGGTAAAGTTTGGGGTTCGTCCTGAACACTTAGTGACTGGTACTGAACCCTGAACACAGATTTTCAAAAGGAAGTGTTAAGCCCCCGTCTCACATAGCGAGATCGCTAGCGAGATCGCTGCTGAGTCACTAGTTTTGTGACGCAACAGCGATCTCCCCAGCGATATCGCTGTGTGTGACATTCAGCGACGATCAGCCCCCCTGCTGGGTATCGCTGATCATCAGTGAATGTCCTGGACATTTTTTTGATCATTGGTCTCCCGCTGGCCAGCACGCATCGCTGCGTGTGGCAAGCAGGAGACCAGCGATCAGCTGGTAACCAAGGTGTGTACGTTAGATACCAGCGCATTGGTGCAGGGGAGCTGGTAACCAAGGTACACAGCGGGTTTCTAAGCACCACGTGGTGCCTAGAAACCCGATGTGTACCTTGGTTACCAGCTCCCTGCACCAGAGCGCTGGTATCTAACGTACACTGTGGGTAACTAAGCGACGTGCGTCGCTTGTTACCCGCATAGTCACTGTCCTGATCGCTGCTGAGAGCTGCCTGTTTGGCAGCTCAGCAGCGATCATGTAGCGACACACCAGCGATCCTGACAAGTTCATATCGTTGTCGGGATCACTGATGTGTCGCTATGTGTGACCGGGCCCTTAGCCGATAATACAGCCTGTCTGAAATATAGCCTGGTGAAGCTTGCCCATAATACAAGCTGGTGCAGTGTGTCCTTGATACAGCCTAGTGCATACTGTCCTAACAGCCTGGTGCAGAGTTCTATAACCGCCTAGTGTAGAGTGCCATAACAGCCTGGCAGATATGGGAGAGGGCCTCATCTTCCAAACCTTTTCAAATCCAATCCACTTCACAATCTTTTTAAATTGGTCCCAATTTTTCTTTCAGAAGCCAATTCAAGTTCTTACTTTTCACAATCTTGTTTTATTTCTTTTGGTCTCATGTAAGTTTCATCTGCTGGAAATGAGTGTTCGTTCTAGTCACATACATCTCTTCCACAGTCCAGAACCTGATCACTTTTTTCCATGCATTCATTGACAAATTCAGGCATGTCATTGTCATCTGTAGGCAGAAAGTCAGAAAAACAGACAAAATTAACTGACTTAATGACCATTCACAATTACACTGTTACCAGTGTGTCATGTCTTCCTGGAAGATCTGAGGTTAGTCGAGCTTTACGTACTGTGAATCGCAGATCTTCCATTTAGCCTGTGTGTTAGGTTTGTCATATTAAATGGAATTTGTTTCCTTTGGCGCTGAAGAGGTTAATGACTCTTTGTATGCTGGTTAGAGACATGTTGCTCCATCTCACAGCTGCTCCTGACCTGCTCTTTTTCTCTCTGCATAAAACCTAGCCAGACCTTCTCATCACTGCTTGTGAAAGTTTTGCTTCCTGGCTTGCTGGAATTGGTGTGCTGAAGATGGAGTTCACAGTTGCAGCTGGAGATTGTTGTCTGCTGTTTTTGGGTGTATGCTTTCACCATTCTCATTTGGTTTGTACCTTCCTATCTTTCCCTTTATTCCTTCCTCTTCCCTTGGTGAGTGCTTTTTTATACAAGTTGCTTTTTGCTATCCTTGTTTGTCTTACGTGTTGTGAGACAGTGAAGGAATATGTGTTGAATGGGGTGTACATTTCACCTAGGTACTGTGCTGTATGGTATAAGGGAAATGTGTGGCTTTGTAAACCTAGTGGTAGAGAAAGGTCACTACACCTTACATTCAGTACACACTTGCAGCTCAGGCCTGAAACCATTCAGCTGTTAATTAGGAGACCAGAAGTAGGTGTCTGCAAACACAGTCAGAGAGCTGGCTTAGTCTGGACACAGGAAGGTGTCCCGGCACAAGAAGCAGTCTCCAGGAGTGGGAGCTGGCTCAGTCTGGACACAGGAAGGTGTCCCGGCACAAGAAGCAGTCTCCAGGAGTTTGAGCTATCTCAGTCTGGGTGCAGGAAGTACCCCGGACACAGGAGTAGTCTCAGTGAGAATCCGTGCGAATAGCGGCTGAATAGGAGTGGATCTCTCTCAAGTCTGGACATTGAAGGTGCCTTCAGACACAAGGAGGAGTATCTGTGAAACTCCATACTGGTAACATATATCATAAGTGTTGTTTTGGGTCAGGCTGGTAGAGCCGGGACCCGGATAGACAGGGCAATCTATCTATGTGTAATTAGTGGCTAGACAAGCCTAGGTTTTCTGTTTATGCTTTATTTTTATCTGTTTGCTGTGGACTTTAATAAAGCTGGTTGCGGCCAGTTTTCACCAGAACTGCTGTCTGAATGAACTGTTTTCGTGTCACTCTGTCTACCCAGACAGCGATCCTAGAGCTATATCCCCTGGAAATGCTACAATTGGTGGAGGATGCGGGCAGCACAATGGCTGATACAATTGGTGCTGGAATGTGCGTGCGGCACAGTGGCTTAGAGACAGCAATAAAGGTGAAGTCTGTTGAAATAGCAGCAGAGGAAAAAAAAAGTGTGTCAAGAGAAACGTCTGATTGGAGCAGTCTTAAAGAGACAGTAGCCCTAATAGAGTTTGCAAAAGAAAAAAAAAAAAAAGTGTGTCTGCACAGCAAAGCTGAACTTGTTGTGGAAAAGACTGTGGAGTGTGCAGCAGCAAAGAGAAACGTCTATTGGAGCAGTCTTAAAGAGACAGTGGCCCTAATAGAGTTTGCAGAGAAAAAAAAAAAGTGTCTGCACAGCAGAGCTGAATTTTTCTGTGGAAAAAACTGTGGAGTGTGTATGTCTTGAGTGAAGACTGCCGTTGTTGAGACAGAGAAGTCTGACAGCATGGATGACAGCATGGAGGCGCTGTTTGAACAAATGGCGCAAGTGAATGTGCAACATAAGACTGCCGGGGTTGAGACAGATAAGTCCGGCAGTATGAAGGAGCTCATTGAGTACCTGGCCCAGGCCCAGCGAAGCATGCAGCAGAGCATGGAGCAGCAGCGCCTGCAGCACCAGCAGCGCATGCAGCAGGCCCAGCAGCAACTCCTGCAGCAGCAGGAGAATAACCGATTGTTTTTTGAGCAGGTTGCAGCACAACAAAAGACTTGTGGCGCATCGTCCGAAAGTAATGTTGTGAAGTCACCTGCATTGTCCGCTGTAAAGAAGGCGGTAAGACGGTCCCTGAAAAAGATGACACCTCGTGATGATGTGGAGGTATATCTCACTAGGTTTGAGAGACTGGCAGAGAAGGAGAATCTGCCCCTATCTGAATGGGCCATGATGGTCGCACCCTATCTGATTGGAGACCCCAAAGGGCATATGCTGACCTGAGCAAGCAGGACAGCCAAGACTATGGCAAGCTGAAAGCGGAGATTCTTACCCGGCTGGGTGTTACGGTGACAGCCCGTGCCAGGGGAGTTCATGACTGGAGATACAGTTGGGAGTCTGCAGTCAGCAGGCTTGATTATGGAGTTGAAAAGGTGATAGTGGACCGCTACACCCAAGCACGTCCTCCTGAGGTACAGCCGTCTGAGAGGTAGTCACTTCGGAGTTCCCGGACGCTGAACTCTCGCGGTAAGAGCGTTCCAGCTGTTGGGGACATGGGGTATGCTGATAAGCGGGTTCAGGCCCGAGGGGACATGTGGGTGGGAGAGTGTGATGGACAGTGTTGGAGCTGGCGTGAAATTGCAGCCAACTGTCCAATAGAGGGGGAGCCTATGTGCTGTGATGTTGGCAGATCCCTCTCTCTCTGCGCAGAACCTGTGTGTGTGTCCACCTCAGCCGAAGAGACTGGACCACAGGGGTCCCCGGTGGTTGTAAATGACTGCCCAACACAGGCCCTCTTGGACTCAGAGAGTCCAGTGACTTCCGTATGTGACAGCCTGATTGATAGGGACTTCATCCCTGATAAGCACCTGAGTGTGGTGTGCATCCATGGAGACACCAAAGTCTACCCAGAGACTGCCGTGGACTTGGTCCCCAAACTCGGGGAGGTTTCATATGAAGTGGGGGTAGTGAAGAACCTGGTGCACCCCGTCATATTGGGTAATGACTTTCCCCGGTTTAAGGATCTCTGGGGGAGAAATGTTTCTGATGGACAGTGTGATGAAGCTCCTATTGAGGGTGCGCAGTCCCGAGGGGCGGAACACAATGCTAGTGGGCCGTTAAACTTATGTGATGATGATAATGATAATGATGATGATGATGATGATCATGATAATGATGATGACCATGATAATGATGATGATGATAATGATAATGATGATGATGATGATATCATGATAATGATGATGACCATGATAATGATGCTGATGCTGATAATGATAGTGATGATGATCATGATAGTGATGATGATACTGATCATAGTCATGATAATGATATTGATAATAATGATGACTGTGATAGTGATGAAATTCCTTTGCAGGTGATGTTGGGAGACGAGGATGGTGGTTCTCGGGAACCGAGTGTCCCTGACTTACCTGTGTCCTGTGACAATTTTGAGAGTGAGCAGTGGCGAGACCCCTCTCTTAGGACGGCACAGGAAAATATGATTGTTCTAAATGAGGTTTCCCAGGAGCCTGGCTCTGAGGAGAGGTTTCCTCATGCTGCCATGGACAATAGCATATTGTATAGGGACACTGAAGTCCAGGGAGAGGTCGTGAGTCAGCTCCTAGTACCTGAGTTATATAGAAGTATAGTGCTGGGGTTGTCACATAGTCACATACTTGAGGGACCAGATGGTGAAGTTAATGTTGTGGATGACATGTTAACTAAGGTTCCAGATCAAGATGTGAATGAAATGAATTGTATAACCCTGACAGTGGCAGGATGTGAATGAAAATGAATTGTAAAACCCTGACAGTGAGCAGGATATGAATGAAATGATTGTATAACCCTGACAGTGAGCAGGATGTGAATGAAAATGAAGTGTATAGCCCTGACAGTGAGCCAGATGTGGCTGAGAAAAAGGGGTCAGATAGTGATAGTGAATCATCTGATGACCATAAAGCAACCAGTGCAAATGAGGAAGGCATGGTAGCAGAGGAGGTTGAGAGTCCTGAGAAGAAAGCTGATGCTGACCTTACAGCCAGACAGAAGATGGCATCTGAAGATGTTTTACAGTTGGCCGGTTCCCTGGCGAAGACTAAGGTGAAAGGAGGAGAGCTGAGCTTTAAAGGCAGGACTCTGAAGCTGAACACAGCACAAGTGGATGCTGTTGAAGATGAGAAGTTGTCAGTGTGTGGTGTGGATCTGCATCATGCCAAGGACTCTGAAGGTGATGCTGCAGAGGTGGAAAAAGCCATAGAAGTGGTAGACACCAAACCAGATGCCTCATCAGTAGCTGCAACTCGTGAAGCTCAGGCTGGAAGTTCGGCGCCCGGAGCCCCAGCAGTGTTCCCGAGTAATACCAAGGATCTGGATAAGTCACAAGATGAGATTTTGAGACATCGGGCTGGCGTTGGTGAGCTCAAGCGCACTTTCAGGGAGGCTACATCGGAGCCACGTCCCAACAAATGGGAAAAGCGATGTGTCACTCCGTTGCCGCTACAGACACACGGGAGCCCAGATGGGATGCAGAACGTGGTGGAAGAGAAGAATCCGGCGGGTTCTGAGTATACAGATGCCGCTATCAAGGAGAACTTGAAAGCTGGAATAAATGGAGATTTTGGAGACCAAAGTGATGTGACTGAAGAAGTAGAGTGTAGGACTGACGGTAGGGCTTCTGGGCATGTCCTGCCAGAAGAGCCTGAAGGAGGGGAACTGGAGAAAAGTGAAAAACCCCCTATACCTTCTGTGATAGTTGGTGACACATGGTCAGTGCACCAGGGACAGGAGGTACGTGAGTTTCTGAGGAAGAGTCAGCAGAAGTGTTCTGATGTGCCGGGTCGTACTTCTCTGGCCAGGCACTATATCGAAACTGAGCCCAGCCCTAAGGTCAAGATGAAACCGTGCAGGATACCGAGGCCCGCAGAGAGCATAGGCCTGGGAGGGTACAGGGTAGTGCGGATGCTTCAGATGAAGAGAAAGCTGATGTTGGCTATGACTCAGGTGAAGATACAAATGACAGTGGTGAAGATGAAGCTGATGAGGGCCATGACTGGTCCAGAGTTCACTGTCTCTGTTGGATTGTTGACCAGCCCTCCGGTCTGGATGACCAGCCCTCCGGTCTGGAGAAGAGGGAGGGGATATGTGAGACAGTGAAGGAATATGTGTTGAATGGGGTGTACATTTCACCTAGGTACTGTGCTGTATGGTATAAGGGAAATGTGTGGCTTTGTAAACCTAGTGGTAGAGAAAGGTCACTACACCTTACATTCAGTACACACTTGCAGCTCAGGCCTGAAACCATTCAGCTGTTAATTAGGAGACCAGAAGTAGGTGTCTGCAAACACAGTCAGAGAGCTGGCTTAGTCTGGACACAGGAAGGTGTCCCGGCACAAGAAGCAGTCTCCAGGTGTGGGAGCTGGCTCAGTCTGGACACAGGAAGGTGTCCCGGCACAAGAAGCAGTCTCCAGGAGTTTGAGCTATCTCAGTCTGGGTGCAGGAAGTACCCGGACACAGGAGTAGTCTCAGTGAGAATCCGTGCGAATAGCGGCTGAATAGGAGTGGATCTCTCTCAAGTCTGGACATTGAAGGTGCCTTCAGACACAAGGAGGAGTATCTGTGAAACTCCATACTGGTAACATATATCATAAGTGTTGTTTTGGGTCAGGCTGGTAGAGCCGGGACCCGGATAGACAGGGCAATCTATCTATGTGTAATTAGTGGCTAGACAAGCCTAGGTTTTCTGTTTATGCTTTATTTTTATCTGTTTGCTGTGGACTTTAATAAAGCTGGTTGCGGCCAGTTTTCACCAGAACTGCTGTCTGAATGAACTGTTTTCGTGTCACTCTGTCTACCCAGACAGCGATCCTAGAGCTATATCCCTGGAAATGCTACAGTGTATATACACTAACATATCTCTCCCAGGCCTCCTGGAGAAGGGGGAGGGGACAACTTAAGACATTAACAGGAGCATATTAAGGTTGGAGACTCGGGCCTCTCTACGTTTAAGAGTACACCCAGGACAGGGATAGTTAGGGGCCTTCCCTTCCTAAACGAAGACCGTCACAGCATGACATACACTGCACCATCCGTGTGTACGCAGGAGAGGGCCCCATCTTCCAATCTTTTTTCAATCCAATTCACAACCTTTTTAAAATTGTCCAAAAATGTTTCTGGGGTCAAGTTCTTGCTTTTTTCCATCTAGTTGTATTTCTCATCAAATGCCAGTATCATCTGATGGAAATGAGTAGAGATGATCGAGCCTGAACTGTAAACTGGTGCTGAAATTTTATGGAAGTCCGTTATATTGTTGGTGTCCGGATGCCAAATAAAATTTGTTGCAAGGCCACATCACAGCCAATCAACAAGCCTTCAGACTGTGGGCACTTCAGGTGCCATCACAGCCAAATATTGGCATGGCTGTGATTGGCTAATGCACCACGTGACCCACGAGTGGCGCCACCATTCTGCTCTGATTAGCAAAACAGGCTCTGTGTGGGATATTCAGGCTGTCTAGCAGCCGCAAATGATGCAGCTATGGCGACAAAAACTAAATCTCCGAGCACGCCCAAATACTCGGAGGACACCCGAGCATGCTTGGGAAAACCCGAGCAACAAGTATACTCGCTCATCACCAGTTATTACCTCTCTAAGCTATAGGATCATACAGTCAGATCCGCAGCAGGTTACTATATCAGTTCTCTAACCTCTAGGATCATGTAATCAGATCCATTAGGGTTATTTATAGGATACGGCTAATTTCCTAATCAATGTGGAGTTTTAACTTATCAGTTGTATCTTGCTAGGCTTCACTCATAACACAATGTCATGCTGATTAAAATTAAGCAGCCATTAGCCACCCCAACATGTTTCACCTTTTGGCGTCATCAGGGGTTGAGACGCAGCAAGGTGAAACATGTTGAGAAGGCTAAATGCTTTCTGAATCAGCATTTATGGTATCTGCAGGGCCTCCATTAGGGCATTACTGCCCTTATCAGCATATGGAGCCCAGTGAAGAGGGGAACCTGATCCTCATTGGGTCCCAGGGGCAGGATTCGGGTGTTCGCTAATAACTGAACCTTTTTTTTACTGAAATCTGCAATATGGGAAGACATATGTGGGAGCGGGATTTAGAGGACATATGGGGACAGGATGAAAAATCATATATGGGGCAGGATGAAGACATATGGGGGTAGAATGGAGTCATGTAGGGGAGGATGGAGACACATGGGGGGCAAAATGAGAGGACATAAAAGGACAGGATGGGAGGACATATGGGGCAGGATGGAGACATATGAGGGAACAGGATGAGAGGACATATATGGGGGCCGAATTGAGAAATATATGGGGCAGAATGGAGACATGTGGAAAGACAGAATGTAGATATATGGGACCATGATGAGAAGACAAAAGGAGGGCAGGATGGAGACATATGGTGCCAGGATGAGAGGACATATATATGGGTAGGATTGAAACACATTGAGTGGCAGGATGAGTGGATATATATGGGGCAGGATGGAGATATATGGGGCCAGGATGCGAGGACATATATTGGGGCAGGATTGACACATATGAGGCCAGGATGGGAAGTCATATATGGGGACAGGATGGAGACATATGGGGGCCATAATGGAGATATATGGGGACAGGTTGACAGAAAATATATGTCCTTTCATGTTGGAGGAATGATGGAGACATATGGGGCCAGGATGAGAGGACATATATGGGGGGAGAATGGAGACATATGGGGGCAGGATGAGAGGACATGTATGGAGGCTTGATGGAGACATATGGGGTCAGGATGGAGACATATGGGGCAAGGTTGAGAGGACATATATGGGGGCCTTTCAAATGGAAGGGCATGTCTGAGACATGGGGCCAGGATGAGAGGACATATATGGGGGCCTTTCATATGGAGAGACATGATGGAGATATATTGGGCCAGGATGAGATGACATATATGGGCAGAAGAAGGAGACATGTGGGGGTCAAGATGAGAGGACATACATGGGGGCATGATGGAGACATATGGGGGTCAGGATGGAGACATATCAGGCCAGGATGAGAGGACATAAATGGGGGGGCTGTTGTGAATGGACTTGAAATGAGTTCTGAGCAGAGGCTCCCTCTGGTGGTTACAAGCGGTACTGGACTGTCCAGTGAAGATTGTGAGGATTGGGAATCAGGTGTTACTGACTGGTCTTATTTAAGGGAGTCGCCTTCCCATCAGGGTTGCCGGTGATCAATTGTTCTGGTCTCAATCCTTGATTCCTGTTTCCTTTGTAGCCTGCTGTTTCGTGTCTGCATCTCCTGCTAACAGATAAGACATTTTCTTCTTTTTGTTTTTGTGCTTGATTTTTGCATTTTGTCCTGCACTTCTGTGGGGGCCTTCAGGGTCCCCTCCGGGGGCTTTTGCCCTCTCAGTTTAGTTCAGCCACTGATGTTTTGTACATTTGCTTTTTCCAGTTTTTTCAGTGGCTGCTGTTTTGATTTTGTTACACCAGAGAACTAATTTAGGTGGTAGAGGTCGTGTGATCTCAGGTGTTTTTGAAATTAGTAGAGTTGGTGCTTTTCAGGGTTTTTTGGGATTGCAGTAAGTGCCCTTCCTATCCTTTTCTATTTAGATAGTTTGGGCCCCAACGTTTGCTCATACTATTTTCTGTCTGTGTCAGTATTTCTTCTTGTCTAACCGCCATTACATGTTTGGGGGCTTTCTATGTTCTTTGGGGATCTGCTCCGGGGCAGATAGCTTTCCTCTTTCTATCTTTAGGTATAGTTAGTTTCTCAGGCTGTGACGAGGCGTCTAGGACCAACGTAGGAACGCTCCACAGCTGCCTCTAGTTGTGGTGGTTAGTCAGGGTACTGCAATCTCATAGATTCCAACTTCTCTGGTGTATTGCCTTTTTTACCTGCACTCCTCAGCTACCAAATCATAACAGTATCACTGGCCCAAACTGAAAATTATATGGTACTCACAGAAGGGAAAAATATTGTGAAAGAAAAAAAAAAGGTTGTCAGAGTTGTCAGAGATATTTTTCTGTTTGTTGCATTTTTTTTTCCCTCTGTATCTCTGGGTGCTGGGGAGGATTTTTTTTTTCTCTCAAATGGAGTTTGCACAGTTGTCTGGCCGTGTGGATCAGCTTGCCACTGAGGTTCGGAGTATTGCTACCTATCTTGCTAGGTTGCCTGTTGTGGAACCTAGGATTCCCATGCCAGATTTGTTTTTGGGGTATCGAGCCAAGTTTCTGAATTTCAAAAATAATTGTAAATTGTTTTTTGCCTTAAAATCTAAGTCCTCAGGGAACGCAACGCAGCAGGTTCAAATTGTCATCTCTCTCCTGCGCGGCGATCCTCAGGACTGGGCTTTTTCCCTGACACCTGGGGATCCTGTTTTGAGTGATGTTGATGCATTTTTTCAGGCCTTGGGGTTATTGTACGATGAGCCTAATGTCACTGATCAAGCTGAAAAAGCCTTGTTGGCATTAAATCAGGGGCTTGATGACGCTGAGTTATACTGTCAGAGATTCCGCAGGTGGTCAGTCCTGACCAAATGGAATGACGACGCTTTGGCAGCCCTTTTTCGGAAGGGTTTGTCAGATAATGTAAAGGATGTTATGGTGGGATTCCCTGTCCCCTCTGGTCTCAATGATTCTATGTCATTAGCGATTCAAATTGACAGACGTTTGCGTGAGCCGAGAAGTATGCGTGGAATAGTGTTGCCTTGTGAACCTGCTTCTGAACCCATGCAGTGTGATAGAGTGGTTTCTGAGGCACAGCGTCATGAGTTTCGAAAGCGCAATGGGTTATGTTTCTACTGTGGTGATGCCTCTCATGCTATTTCAGTCTGCCCTAAGCGGGGAAGACGTTTTGCACGCTCAGTTGTCTTGGGTAGTGTTCAGACTAAGTTTTTATTAACTGTTACTCTGATATGCTCTCTGTCCTCATTTTCTGCTCAGGCTTTCGTTGATTCGGGAGCAGCTATTAACCTGAGGGATTTTGATTTTGCTAAACGTTGCGGGTTTCCCTTGATACCCCTACAGAAGTCTATTCCCCTACTGGGGATCGATTCTACCCCTTTGGCTGAGAATAAACCTCAGTTCTCTACTCAGGTGATAATGAGGGTTGAACCTGATCATCAGGAGAGCTGCAAATTTTTGGTTCTGTATAATCTGCATGACATTATCGTGCTGGGTTTCCCTTGGTTAAAGTCTCATAATCCTGTTTTGGATTGGAAATCTGTGTCTGTAACCAGTTGGGGCTGCCAATGTGTTAATGGCAACACTCCTGTTTTTTCTGCCTCTCCCCAGGCTCAGGATGTTCCTGACTTTTTGACTGATTTTTCTGATGTGTTTAGCGAAAGTAAATCTGCATCCTTGCCTCCCCATAGGAGCTATGACTGCGCTATTGAATTAGTGCCTGGTAGTAAATTCCCTAAAGGTCGCCTTTTTAACTTGTCTGTACCTGAACATGACGCTATGCGGTCTTATATCAAGGAGTCATTGGAGAAGGGTCATATCAGACCATCCTCTTCACCCTTAGGTGCCGTTTTTTTTCTTTGTGGCCAAAAAGGATGGTTCATTAAGGCCGTGTATTGATTATCGTCTTTTGAACAATATTACTGTGAAATATCAATATCCGTTACCCTTGATTTCTGACCTGTTTTCCAGGGTGAAAAACGCTACTTGGTTTACCAAGCTTGACCTCAGGGGGGCATATAACCTTATTCGCATTAAGCACGGGGATGAATGGAAGACGGCATTTAACACCCCTGAGGGGCATTTTGAGTACCTTGTGATGCCCTTTGGGCTCACTAATGCTCCTTCTGTCTTCCATTCCTTCATGAATGACATTTTCAGGGATTTTGTGGATAAATTTCTGATTGTTTATTTGGATAATATCTTGATTTTTTCTAATGACTGGGACTCTCATGTGAAACATGTTCAAACTGTATTCCAGATTTTGAGAGAGAATGCTCTGTATGTGAAGGGATCAAAGTGTCTTTTTGGCGTACAAAGGATCTCATTTTTGAGATTCATTTTGTCCCCATCTGTTATTGAAATGGACCCGGTCAAGGTTCAGGCCATCTGTGATTGGGTCCAACCTACTTCATTAAAGGCTCTTCAAAGATTTTTGGGTTTTGCCAATTTTTATCGTAAATTTATTGGTAATTTCTCGGTTATTGTTAAACCATTAACTGATCTGACCAAAAAGGGTTCTGATGTGGTGAATTGGCCTCCTGAGGCAGTCTCTGCATTTCAGGAACTTAAGCAGAGATTCACTTCTGCTCCTGTTCTACGGCAGCCTGATGTTTCTCTGCCATTTCAGGTGGAGGTTGATGCCTCTGAAATTGGGGCAGGTGCCGTTTTGTCCCAAAGAGATCCAGAGACCTCTAAAAGTAACCCTTGTGCCTTTTTCTCTCGAAAATTTTCTCCTACTGAACGTAATTATGACGTGGGTAATCGGGAGTTATTGGCCATGAAGTGGGCTTTTGAAGAGTGGAGACATTGGCTGGAGGGAGCCAAACATCAGGTGGTGGTCCTTACGGACCATAAGAATCTGGTTTATCTGGAATCTGCCAAGCGACTTAATCCTAGACAGGCCAGGTGGGCCTTGTTTTTCACACGTTTTAATTTTGTGGTTTCCTTTCTTCCTGGCACTAAGAATGTTAAGGCGGATGCCCTCTCGAGGAGTTTCCTTGCGGACTCTCCTGTGGTATCTGATCCTTCTGTTATTTTGAAAGAAGGTGTAGTTCTTTCCGCCATCTCGCCCAATTTGAGACTGGCTCTGGAGGGGTGTCAGGAGGATAGGCCCGAGCGTTGCCCTGTTGGGAAATTGTTTGTCCCGGACCAGTGGAAAAGAGTGTGATGTCTGAGATTCATTGTTCCGCGTTGGCCGGTCATCCCGGAATTTTTGGTACCAGAGAATTGGTTAGTCGGTCCTTTTGGTGGCTTACCTTGTCTCGTGATGTCAGGGAATTTGTGCAGTCCTGCGGGACTTGCTCTCGCTCCAAGCCTTGCTCTCGCTCTAGTGGTTTGTTGATGCCATTGCCTGTGCCCAAGAGACCATGGACCCATATCTCTATGGATTTCATTTCCGATCTCCCTGTTTCTCAGAGAATGACCGTCATCTGGGTGATTTGTGATAGGTTTTCCAAGATGATACATCTTGTGCCATTGCCTAAGTTGCCTTCCTCCTCTGAATTGGTGCCTTTGTTCCTTCAGCACGTGGTTCGTTTGCACGGCATTCCTGAGAACATTGTGTCTGACAGAGGAGTCCAGTTTGTTTCCAGATTTTGGAGGACCTTTTGTTCTAAGCTTGGTGTTCAGTTGTCTTTCTCCTCGGCGTTTCATCCTCAGACCAATGGTCAAACTGAGAGAACAAACCAGACATTGGAGACTTATCTAAGATGCTTTGTGTCTGCTGATCAGGATGACTGGGTCTCTTTTTTGCCTTTGGCTGAGTTTGCTCTTAATAATAGGGCTAGCTCTGCCACTTTGATGTCTCCATTTTTCTGTAATTCTGGGTTTCACCCTCGATTTTCTTCAGGACAGACGGAGGCTTCTGCCTGTCCAGGTGTTGACTCTGTTGTGGAGCGTATGCAACAGATTTGGGACCAGGTAGTGGAGAGGTTGTCCCTCTCTCAGGAGAGGGCCCAGCAGTTTGCTAACGGCATAGGACTGATGGTCCTCGGTTTAAAGTGGGGGACTTGGTCTGGTTGTCCTCAAAAAATATTCCTATGAGAGTGGCATCTCCTAAATTTAAGCCTAGGTTCATTGGACCTTGTAAGATCATGGAGATTCTTAATCCTGTTTCTTTTCGTTTGCTTCTTCCAGGGACATTTAAGATCCATAACGTGTTCCACAAGTCCTTGTTGAAGTGGTTTGTTGAGCCAGTGGTTTCTACTGCTTTGCCTCCTGACCCTGTTCTGGTTGAGGGCAATATGGAGTTTGTGGTTGAGAAAATATTGAATTCTCGTTTTTCTAGACGGAAACTCCAGTATTTGGTTAAGTGGAGAGGTTATGGTCAGGAAGACAATTCTTGGGTGTTTGCTTCGGACATCCATGCTAGGAGACTCATTTCGTGCGTATCATAGAACTCATCCTGACCGACCTGGTTGCTCAAGTGAGGGTTCGGTGACCCCTCGTCAAGGGGGGGGGTACTGTTGTGAATGGACTTGAAATGAGTTCTGAGCAGAGGCTCCCTCTGGTGGTTACAAGCGGTACTGGACTGTCCAGTGAAGATTGTGAGGATTGGGAATCAGGTGTTACTGACTGGTCTTATTTAAGGGAGTCGCCTTCCCATCAGGGTTGCCGGTGATCAATTGTTCTGGTCTCAATCCTTGATTCCTGTTTCCTTTGTAGCCTGCTGTTTCGTGTCTGCATCTCCTGCTAACAGATAAGACATTTTCTTCTTTTTGTTTTTGTGCTTGATTTTTGCATTTTGTCCTGCACTTCTGTGGGGGCCTTCAGGGTCCCCTCCGGGGGCTTTTGCCCTCTCAGTTTAGTTCGGCCACTGATGTTTTGTACATTTGCTTTTTCCAGTTTTTTCAGTGGCTGCTGTTTTGATTTTGTTACACCAGAGAACTAATTTAGGTGGTAGAGGTCGTGTGATCTCAGGTGTTTTTGAAATTAGTAGAGTTGGTGCTTTTCAGGGTTTTTTGGGATTGCAGTAAGTGCCCTTCCTATCCTTTTCTATTTAGATAGTTTGGGCCCCAACGTTTGCTCATACTATTTTCTGTCTGTGTCAGTATTTCTTCTTGTCTAACCGCCATTACATGTTTGGGGGCTTTCTATGTTCTTTGGGGATCTGCTCCGGGGCAGATAGCTTTCCTCTTTCTATCTTTAGGTATAGTTAGTTTTCTCAGGCTGTGACGAGGCGTCTAGGACCAACGTAGGAACGCTCCACGGCTGCCTCTAGTTGTGTGGTTAGTCAGGGTACTGCAATCTCATAGATTCCAACTTCTCTGGTGTATTGCCTTTTTTATCTGCACTAGTCAGCTACCAAATCATAACAGGGGGCAGGATGGAGACATATCGGGGCAGAATGAAGACATATGGGGGGCAGGATGGAAACATATGGGGTAACAGGATGGAGACATATGGGGCCAGGAAGGGAGGACATATGTGGGGCAGGATTGGAGGAAATATTGGGGAAGCAGGATGGAGACTTGTGGGGGGCAGGATGGAGACATATGAGGGCTGCAGCATGAGAGGACATATATGGGGGCACGATGGAGACATATGGGGCCAGGATGGGAGGACATATGGAGGCAGGATGGGAGGACAAATGGGGTCAGAATGAGAGGACATATGGGGTCATGATGGGAGCACACATGTGGCCTGGATGGGAGGAAATATGGGAGCAGGATGAAGAAATATGTGGCCAGGAATGAGACACCTGGGTCAGGATGTGGGACATTATTGATGATATGTATTTTATTTTTTAGAATATTGTTTTCAGTGTCATGGGGTACTGTTACTGTGCAGGACAACACTGTTGCTTTTTTCTTCATCTGGAGTAGTGTAGAAGTTGGGAAGAAATTGAGGAATGTTATCTAGATAACTGTGTTATTTTCTGCAAAAATGGGTCCTGGCTGCAAGAAGTGATGGCAGTCTGCACTGGATGAAGAAGAAAAGTGAAGATGAATATCTTCAACTAGAGATGTCACTGATGAGTCAGTGTGTTACCTGTACATTTATGCTATACACTGACACTATACACAGTACAGTTAGCTGTACATTGACACTACACACTGTATATCTATGTACAGAGCTCCTGTGTTTAATGGTATTTATGGTAATATTAGTATAGTGTTTTTTATTATTGATCAGTATTGTAGTATTCGGTCACTATGTGGTGGTAATATGTGTTCTGGTCATGGTGTGGCAGTATTTGTTCTTTGTATTTTGTATTATTCGATCACTATGTGATGGTAATATGTGGTCTGGTCATGGTGTGTGGGTGTTTTAAAAGAACAGGGAGAAAAAAAGCACTACTGTATGATATGCACACTTGAGGTCAAATAACAATATAAAGAAAACTTTTGTGGCACACAATTACAAAAGTTTAAAACATAAGTAAAAGCATGTGGGTCCAACCACTCAAAGCCTAGAAAGCAAGAATTCTATATCCAACAACTTGAAGTAGGAACTAGCAGATGGATAATATATAACCTTTAATTGATTATGTTAAAAAACAACAATACAAAAACAAAAAACACCAAAGTGGCAACTAAAGAACCCTAAACCACATATAAGCGTGCAACCACAATAAAATATACCCTCAGGTATTTTACCTGCTATAACGAGTATAATGCCTCTTTTGATATATAATATTTTGTAATAATCAATGAACAAGGTGCAATATTATCATCCTTGGCTCTCTATATCAAATTACTACAAAACAGTTCACTATCAATAATATGTCTGAAGACTATCTTCAGTCAACAGAAAATATCTCGTTGGTGAATTAAGGTGCTAACAGCACACATTAAACATCCTCCTTTTTAGGAAAAAAATCATCCTTTAGGGAAAGAGGCCATAACAGACACAGTACCAATATGAGCACTAATGATACGGGCAACAGTTATGAGTAAAAAATCATCACAAATATCATCACAGATCAGGAATCATGTTTCCCATCAAAAGAATGGGCATTCCCTGTGAGCATTGTGATGCACATCGTTCTCCATAACATACTATAATGCATATAGATGAATTATTAGCCAACATTGTTGGATCTCACCCAATTAGTTCACTTAACTATAATCAATTAAAGGTTATATTTTATCCATCTGCTAGTTCCTCCAACCACTCAAAGCCCATGCTCTACATACATTAGTGGAAATGCAAAAAATATATAAGAAATATATCTATGCCACGAACAATAACAACAGATAATACAGTTGTGCTCGAAAGTTTACATACCCAGGCAGAATATTTGCTTTATTGGCCTTTTTTAAGAGCATATGAATGATAGTACCAAACCTTTTTCTCCACTCATGGTTAGTGGTTCAGTGAAGTCATTTATTGACAAACTACTGTGTTTTCTCTTTTTAAATCATAATGACAAACCAAAATATCCAAATGACTCTAATCAAAAGTTTACATGTAGCCAGAATGGCCCAGATGGAAGTAGCTTCTTACATGAATTAGGTGGAGCAGATGAGGTAGACAAAGGACATCCGGTTGGATCTTCTAGAGGGCCCCAGGTAGTGAGTCCGTTACCAGTGAGGGACCGGAGGAAGGCTCATCCATGAGAACAAGGGCATGAGTGGGGACCCGACAGTGGCCTCACGCGTATCGCCGTGTCAGGCACAGCTTCGTTAGGGGAAGTAGTGCTTTTCTTCTCCGTGTTCTTTGAGTCCATTTTGACTACTGGATATAGCACCTACATAGTATGTCATGATATTGAAGAGCGCCCAGTTGTTTAATTTCTTCGGTGTGTGGGCTTTTGTCCCTTGTATGTGGCATTATTTGGTCATTTTAAACAATGTATGTGACACATTTCCTCAAAGAAAAATAAATAAAACAAAAAATAAATACAAATATACCTATATATTTTAAGAAATATTTAATAGATTAGAGTAGTGTAAGACCCTGCCAAAAGAGTCTACCTTGTCTTGGTGGTGACTTAAAAAATCCTTTGGCCAAAACAAAAGCTGCTGTCTATGCATGTGATATGGTGTTCAATGGGAACTGTTAATGTGTGATTGGTGAGGACTTGGTGCAGAAGTGGACTTTTTCCAAGAGTGGGCGGTGGCACTGTGGAAGGTTTGAGGGGTGGAGGTGGAACTGGGGTGGAGACTATTTTGCCAGTATGGGGCCCTGAAATTCCTGGTGGCAGGCCTGGGTATCTATAACAGATGAGTTCTATTGAAGTACATTGGGTTGAGCTGTGATAATTTGCACAACCGATGGACAGGTGTGTCACTGCTTCGAGAAGAAAGCAGCCATGTTTTTATAATCCTCTACAAGTTTTTAATGCTTACTTAGTAATCATTGACCTGAAAAGACATTTGCTTCAGTGTAAAAATAACTTGTACCTACTCCCAGTGGAGATGATGTAGATATCATTTATGATTATTTATAAATATTCAGATTGTTATCTTGGCACATGCTAACCTGGTTTATTTTTTCAATTATTAGTACATGTGCTACTTGAGGGTACAATTGTACAGAGAATGGCTTTAGTTTCTTGTTTTGCCAAGTGTATGTACTTACACTTTAAAAGAAAAAAGTTTAAAAGATGATAAAACATAACAAGCCCCTAAAATTCCAGAAAAACTTGTATGTCAAAGTAATTAGATTTCTTATCATGAGTATACAGAGGACTGCATTGTATTGTCGCTCAGGAGACCGCACCTGAATATAAATATATTGATTAGGCGTCTTCTAATGTTCCACCCATTCATAACAATCCATGATTTTAAGGACTCTTTCTAGAATAACAAGAAACTGAATGGCAGGTGAATCATGAAATTCTTATTTTGGCACAGGGGATATACGTAGTAACACCTAGGCTTTAGGGTGGTGGGAGTAAATTAAAACAACCCTACTGATGAATAATAAATGTACACATTATCTAGAGCTTAGAAAGGAATTCCATCCAACGTCATCAATCCACCAAATTCTAGTCACAGTATAAAAGAGCAAGTTATCTTAACAGCAAACATCACTTGGAAGAACATCTATCTTTGATACCTGGTGAGATACCTCATCCATCACAAATCATGTCTGGAATCAAAGGAAAACCAGAAAAGCTTAATGAACACAAGGAACAGAAACCTGCCCAACCAACCGTGATACCAGGACCTTGTGAAGGTAAGCAATGCTTTTTCAGAATATGAAAATGGCACCAACGCAAACGCCTGTGTAAATAGTTTTATTAGTGTTTTATATCTGAATTTTAACATTATTTTAGTAATACAGCGTTTCTCAATGTTTTAAGACAAATTAAACCTAGTCACATATGTTATATTAAGTAAACTCTAAAAAAAATGTAACTATTAAAGGTCACCTTAAACTGAACTGACAACTTGCTAGGATCAGTGTGAACTCAAATATGGCTAGACATTTAAAACATAACTTTTAATTAAGGATGCTTTCTAAACGTCTTAAATGGTTGAAATGAAAAGTAAATTTGTAATTTACCTCTTATTATAAATCCTCTCTGTTTGCAACATACAACCAGCTTCAGTGTCCCTGTGATCTTCCACTATTCAATGGAATAGAGGCCGCTGCTGGGTAATGCAGATCCACTCCCTATTCCAATCAATAGAAGGTGGCAATATGCAGTTGATGGATCTGTGCTGTGCAGCTCCGCAACTCAGAACATTCAGCCGCCGCCTGCACTGGGAACAACTCATCGGCGGTGGAGCTGGGTGTCACACCCACACTGATCAGATATTGATGATATTGGAGATAATAATTAGTGAATTTATAAACACAAAAATACTCTCAGATGCATGGCCATATAGTACTATGCTCACAAATGAAGTATCTACAACAGTTATCCAATATTTGGACCAATGGTACCTGTTAGATTTTCTGATGAATGGACAAAAATCACAGAGGTTTGTTGACTATAGTAATGGGAACACAATGCAGTTAAGGTACAATATCAGAGGCAACACATCAATGTAGTTATCAAACAAAAATGTCTTACTACTTCTGTCCACATATGGTAGTGCAGTAGTCCACATCAGTAGGCCAAATTGGTCCAATCCCTGGTATGGCCTAGTATAGTGCTAGCATCCACTGTGGACTTGGCCTCAGTTAAGCCCTGTCCGTAAATGGCATTTTTCTGTTCGCCAAATGAAGGAGGATTCATGAACATAAGGCTTGAGTGTTTTGTAAAAATGTGTTAGGAAAATGTTACAATCCTGCCTCATCTTCTTGGCGGTAACTGCAGGATGGTTAGCAGATACGAAGCATGCCTCTACATGTTTTAGTTTTAAAAAAATCCTTCGTTTATATTTAATTGCAATTTTTTAGCTTTTTGCTAGCTCATTTAATTATCTTAGTTTATAAAAGCAATCAGTCAGACAATCACAAAAATAAATTTCCAAGAATTTATAGTAATGACATTCGTAGCAAACTATAAAGTAGGCATACAAAAACAAATGATGGCGTAAAGCTCTATAATGATTTCTTACTATCATTTTTCAATTGTTTTCCAGTGACAAATGTTTTACCACACCTGTGCCAACCTGTGTGAAACCAGGTAAAAGTCTATTAATATAATTAAACAAAATGAATACTGAAAAGGATAACAAAATGTAAAACAACAAGTGCAAAAGCATTGAAGTCAAAGAAGCATAAAAGTGACTCTGCTTTGCCTAAAGGTACATACAGCATAGGAACAGTCCAACTTTGGTATGGTACAACAAGATAAAATCCAGTCCTTGTGGGTTTTAGCTTCTTTGCTTTTAGGCTGTGGAAAAAGCGCTGGACTATGCTCTCCAAGCATTACCAGTACACTAAGGGTTCATAAATGGGTCATGGACAGCATGGCTGGTGTCAGCACCCTAACACACCCGGGCAAGTGCCGGGGCCCTGAGCACACTGGGGGGCCCACTCGACATCAGGGACATCAGCACACTATGGGGGCCCTGTGTCTGTTCCAGGGCCGACTCCCGTGAGTGGGCCCCCCCATTTGCTCAGGGCCCTGTCATTTGTGATACTTGCGTCTTCCCGTTCCATCACTGCGGCGTCTTCTGTGACGTTCAGGCCAGAGGACGCTATAACGTCACGTCTGTGCGCTTCTGCCTGAACAGTCACAGTGCAGAGAGCTGGAAGATGGTGATGTTGAGGAGTCCAGAGCAGAGCAGCAAGGAGAGGTGAGTATTTCATATTATTTTTTTTTATGTTTGGAGCATTATATATAGGGAACATCATACACTGGTATGAGGCCCATTATACACTAAAACATTGTCTATGGGGTCCATTATACACTGAAGCATCGTATATGGGGCCCATTATACACTGGAGCATCATATATGGGGCCAATATTTATGGATCATTATATGGGCACATCATATACTGGAGCATTATATGGAGTCATTATAGAAACATTGTATGGGCCTCTTTATATATTGAGCAATATATGGGGCCTATTATATACTGTATGGAGCAATATATGGGGCCTATTATATACTGAATGGAACAATATATGGGGCTCATTATTCTGCATGGAGCAATATATGTGGCTCATTATTCTGTATGGAGCAATATATAGGGCTCATTATTCTGTATGGAGCAAAATATGGGGTCCACGATTCTGTATGGAGCAATATATGATGCCCATAATACTGTATGAAGCATTAGATGTGGCTCATTATACTGTATTGAGCATTATATGGGGTCTATTATTCTGTATGAAACAATATATGGGGCTCATTATTCTGTATGGAGCACTATGTGGTGCCCATAATGCTGTATGGAGAAATATATGGGGCTTATTATTCTGTATGGAGCACTATGGGGTGCTCATAATACTGTATGGAGCAATATATGGGGCTCATTATTTCTTAACAGCATCATTTTTTCTATTGTTTTCCAGTGCCTGATGTTTTGCCCACACCTGTGCCAACCTGTGTGAAACCAGGTAAAAATCAGCTAATATAATGAAATAATATATATACTGCAGCAACCTGTAAAACAACTGTTATTGTATGCAAAAAAAAACTACCTATCATTTGCTTAAATGCACATATATCATAGAAACAGCCCACTATGGGTATGGTACAACTGCATGAGGTCCAGTCTTGGTAGGTTTTAGCTTCTTTGCTATTAGGTAGTGGAAAAAAAAATGTCGGACTCTGTTCTCCAGAGCATTATTAGTACACAACAGGTTCCTGAATGGGTCCAAGGATCATGGACCGGAGATGGAGTTGGAAACAACAACCGTTTCTGTCCAACATGGGGAAAAACAAACTGATACCATAATGTAGAGGGTGTGGGTGGTTTTATTTTGGCAGTAGGACTTTCCTTTCTGTGTTTATCACTTTTAAAAAACAGCAAGCCCATGATATACTGTTTTTTTTTTTTTTAAAATATATAAAGAAAAGTTTATCAGCTCACGCTTGAATTGTCCACAGCAGGAGCAGTCATCCACGGAGGTGCAGGGAATGGCGTTCAAACCCGCATGCAAAATGAATACATAATTATCCAGCACATCTTCTTGATTTAAAAAAAAATTTCTTTATTCAATTCCTCTTAAAAACATTCTTAGAGATCAAGACAAAAAGGGATAGCTAATCCCACATGAGCATAAAACTTTTACGCGTTTTGACCCATGCATGGGTTTTAATCATAATGAATAAAAAACAAAGTCTTGACTTGATATCCTGCTCAGGAGAGGAAATTACATTTGTGAAACAGCTGATGAGTAATCAATGTTAGAACACATACCAATCAACAAGGTGCACCACATGCACAAGAAACCACACACCTTCAGACAGGGTTTTAGTAAAAAAAAAAAAACATGGAGATCAAAACTACAGAGCAGCATCTTAAAGATAATTTCTATATATCAAAAATTTAATTATGAGAAAAAACTAATAAAAATAACAAGTCTGTTTCTGGTTCAAACCTAAGGGAGCGCTGGTGTATAAATGCAGAATCCAGCGTGCTTCTTTTTTATGTAAATCATGCACTATGTCTCCTCCTCGGTGTCTCATATTTAGTTTTTCGATTACAATAATTTTTAAATCAGACACATTACCGAAGTGAACGTGCAGAAAATGCTTTGAAACACCATACAGATTGCTCGTTGTGTGATTTTGTACATCATAAATGTGTTCTGATAACCGTTTGCGCAGTGTTCTGGTTGTGCACACAACATATTGGACTCTGCATTGCTCACATTAGATAAGATACAATAAATATGTGCTCCCACCATTCATCATTGATTTTATATTAAAAGTTTCTCCTGTTTGATAAGAAACAAACTGTTTGGTATTGTTCATATACCTGAAAGTTCCACATGTTCCTGAATGGGTCCAAGGATCATGAACAGGAGATGGATTTGGAAACAACAACAAACTGTTTCTGGCCAACATGGGGAAAAAAGAATTGATACCATAATGTAGAGGGTGTGGGTGGTTTTATTTTGGCAGTAGGACTTTCCTTACTGTGTATATCATTGGTAAAAACAGCAAATTTTGAAAGTAGTATCCTAGGTAACATGTTAACTGCTAGATCAATGTGGATCCCCATTTCTTTTAAGTCCTCCTAGTTGCACTTTTTTGGCCAGATGAGAATGTGAGGCAGATGTTCCTCATTCTGGTAATAGTTTGAATATTCAATGATGATTTATGTCTTTCATATGTGCAATGATCAGACAGAACTCACAACACTTGGGTATATTACAGCACTTTCAGCAGTTTAAGACAAAGTGAATCCAAGTAACAAGGTCTTTTCCAGCATATTGCATTAAGGGATGGTTCAGAAGAGCATATAACTTGTCCATGTGCTGTCTGTGTGTGCCATGGACTGCACACAGAGAGGAAGAGAACTAGAACTCTAGTGCCACCTATTGGAAGTAGCAATCCTAAAAATCAATGTCAACCCTTTAACGAGCCTTGTTACATGACAAAGAATAAAAGTCAAACCAGAATCTCAATTTGCAGACATTGTGTTTCGGGGTACTGCCCCTCGTCAGTGCAAAGTGTGAGATCTGGTTTGGCTGTATGAGAGGCGTCTGACCGATATCCAAGAAGTACTGTTTCTCCTTGTGGAGATTGACATGCTAAGCATGCCGAGATGAGGAAACTTAAAGTCGCAATGCTCCTCTGGGAAATATGCAAATTGTCTCTTCAGCGAGAAAGAGGACTAGAAATCTAGTGTCACCTATTGGAAGTAGCAATCCTAAAAGCCAATGTCGACCCTTTAACGAGCCTTGTTACAGGACATAGGTGTCTGCAAATTGAGATTCTGGTTTGGCTTTTATCGTATGTCATGTAACAAGGCTCGTTAAAGAGTCGATATTGACTTTTAGCATTGCTACTTCCTATAGGTGGAACTAAAGTTCTAGTCCTCTTCCTCTCTGAAGAGACAATTTGCATATTTCCCAGAGGAGCATTGCGACTTTAAGTCTCCTCATCTCAGCATGCTTAGCATGTCAATCTCCACAAAGAGAAATGATACTTCTTGCCATGGACTGCACACAGAGAGCACACAGACCAGTGCATATGGCTGATTTTCTATGCGGACTGATGGCCTCCATGGAAAAAATTGCAGCATTCAATAACTTACATTCTTTACATGCATGCCAGGGAAGGCAGCTCTGCCACCCATCCACAATGAGGACAAGCACACAGATCTGCACATGAACTCAGTCATGCCCTCAATTTGAGATTGTGAATGACCCGATGTTGAATACGGTCATCTGAACCCGACCTAACTCTAATTAATTGTACCAGTTGGCTACTATGGCTGGCAAATGGCCCATAAGTTTTCAATTTATAAAAGCAATCAGACAACCACAAAAATATATTTCTGAGAGTTTACACTAAAGACTGAGTCATTATACATTGATAGCTGCTATAAAATGGGTAATATCAAACAAATTATGGAGAGAAGCTTAATACTGATTTCTTAACAGTATCATTTTTTATCGTTTTCCAGTAACTGATATTTTGCCCACACCTGTGCAAACCTCTGTGAAACCAGGTAAAAATCAGCTAATATAAAGAAATAGCATATATACTACAACGAAATATAAAACAATTGTTATTGTAGTAGAAAAGTATCTATCATTAGCTTAACTGCACATGTATCAGAGAAACAGCCCACCATTGGTTTGGTACAACTGGATGCGGTCCAGTCCTGGTAGGTTTTAGCTTCTTTGCTATTAGGTAGCTGAAAAAAAGGCCGGCCTCTGCTCTCCAGAGCATTACTAGTACACAACGGGTTACTCAATGGGTCCAAGGATCTGAGAGTTTACATTCATTCCTCTGAGTCATTCTACTCTTATAGCATGCTAAAAATATGTTATATCAAACAAATTATGGAGTAAAGACTAATATTGATTTCTTAACACCATCATTTTTTCTATTGCTTTCCAGTGACTGATGTTTTGCCCACACCTGTGCCAACCTGTGTGAAACCAGGTAAATGTCAACCAATGTAATGAAATAAAAAGAATACTACAAATGATAACAAATTGTAAAACAATTGTAAAAACATTGTGGTCAACAAAGTACGTATCCTTTGCTTGAAGGCATAAATATCATAGAAACAGCCCACTACGGGTATTGTACAGCTGGATGAGGTCCAGTCCTTGTGGGTTATAGCTTCTTTGTTATTAGGTAGTGGAAAAAAACAAAGCCGGACTCTGTTCGCCAGAACACTAATAGCACACAACTGGCTCGTGAATGGGTCAAAGGATCATGAACGGAACATGGAGTGGGAAATAAACACCAAGCTCCTCTGTCCACCAACAGATAAAAAAACAATAAACACCATATTTGAGAGGGGGCAGTTTTAGTTTTGCAATGAGGACCCTCTCTTCTGAGTACATCACTGTAAAAAGCAGCAAGCCCATGATATGCTGTAATTTAAAAGGGGTATCCTCTTGAGACGAGTTAACTGTTAGATCATTGTGGATCCCCACTCCTTTTAATTTCTCCCATTGCAGTTTTCTAGTCAGGGGAGCATGTGGGATGTAAGATCCCCTTACTGGCTATAATTTGGATATTCAGTGGATAATTAAATCACTTATAAGAGTGAATGGTCTGAAAGAACTCACAACGCTTTGTTATATTACAGCACTTCGAGCAATTTAAAACAAAGTAAATCCAAGTGACAAGGGATCTTCCAGCATATTATATTAAGGGCTGGTTCAGAACAGCAACAAAATTGGTCCATGTGCTGTTCTTGTGCCACAGACCACATACAGAGAGCACCCGGACCCCTATAGCCAGTGTACCAGTGCATATGGCTGATTTCACTATGTAACACAATTTTTGTTCCTGGCTAACAAGTGTAATATTTCAATTGCTTATGTTTAAAGACTATGGAAAAATGACTACATTCAGCACAAACTGATTTTATCACCACAGGCCAGAAAAATGTTGTATTTATTGTGTAAAAAAAAGAAAATTATTATATTTTCGTTCATGCGGTCTGATAAAAAGCAACACTTGCATGGTAAACAGACAAAGACAGTCAAAAATCACTCAAAAAGGTTCAGAAATGAGTAGTTTTTCTAGATTTGCGAGTGTACTGCAAATCGCTTTCTCGAAGAAGCCCCCAAATGTAGTCCGCCATCATGTATTCGTTATACTGTCCTTGGTAACGACATTCAAAGACCAATATATCTTGATGAAAGCACTCGCATTGCTCCTCTGAGCTCCCATGTTCTTGAACTTGTCAAGATGAGCGTCAAGGATATGGACTGTTATGTTACGGTAGCTGAGGAGTGCAGGTAAAAAAGGCAATACACCAGAGCAGTTGGAATCTATGAGATTGCAGTACCCTGACTAACCACCACAACTAGAGGCAGCCGTGGAGCGTTCCTACGATGGTCCTAGACGCCTCGTCACAGCCTGAGAAACTAACTACACCTAAAGATAGAAATAGGAAAGCTATCTGCCCCGGAGCAGAACCCCAAAGATAATAGAAAGCCCCCAAACATATAATGGCGGTTAGACAAGAGGAAATACTGACACAGAAAGAAAATAGTATGAGCAAACGCTGGGGCCCAAACTATCTAAATAGAAAAGGACAGGAAGGGTACTTACTGCAATCCCAGAAAACCCTGAAAAACACCAACATACTAATTTCAAAATCACCTGAGATCACACGACCTCTACCACCTAAATTAGTTCTCTGGTGTAACAAAAACAGCAGCCACTGAAAAAACTGCAAAAAGCAAAAGTACAAAACACAGTGGCTGGACTAAACTGAGAGGGCAAAAAGCCCCCGGAGGGGACCCAGAAGGCCCCCACAGAAGTGCAGGACAAAATGCAAAAATATAGCAAAAACACAAAATAAGAAATTGTCTTATCTGATAGCAGGAGATGCAGACACGACACAGCAGGCTACAAGGGAAACTGGAAAGAAGGATTCAGACCAGAACAATTGATCACCGGCAACCCTGATGGGAAAATGATTCCCTTAAATAAGACCAATCAGTAACACCTGATTCCCAATCCTCACTAGCACCGCTTGTAACCACCAGAGGGAGCCTCTGCTCAGAACTCATCTCAAACCCATTCACAACAGTACCCCCTCCTTGAGGAGGGGTCACCGAACCCTCATTTGAGCAACCAGGTCGGTCAGGATGAGTTCTATGATACGCACGGATAAGTCTCCTAGCATGGATGTCCGAAGCAAACACCCAAGAATTATCTTCCTGACCATAACCTCTCCATTTAACCAAATACTGGAGTCTTCGTCTAGAAAAACGAGAATCCAATATTTTCTCAACCACATACTCCAGATTGCCCTCAACCAAAACAGGGTCAGGAGGCACAGCAGCAGGAACCACTGGCTCAACAAACCTCTTCAACAAGGACTTGTGGAACACGTTATGGATCTTAAATGTCCCTGGAAGAAGCAAACGAAAAGAAACAGGATTAATAATCTCCATGATCTTATAAGGTCCAATGAACCTAGGCTTAAATTTAGGAGATGCTACTCTCATAGGAATATTCTTTGAGGACAACCAGACCAAGTCCCCCACTTTAAACCGAGGACCATCAGTCCTATGCCGGTTAGCAAACCGCTGGGCCTTCTCCTGAGAGAGGGACAACCTCTCCACTACCTGGTCCCAAATCTGCTGCATACGCTCAACAACAGAGTCAACACCTGGACAGACAGAAGCCTCCGTCTGTCCTGAAGAAAATCGAGGGTGAAACCCAGAATTACAGAAAAACGGAGACATCAAAGTGGCAGAGCTAGCCCTATTATTAAGAGCAAACTCAGCCAAAGGCAAAAAAGAGACCCAGTCATCCTGATCAGCAGACACAAAGCATCTTAGATAAGTCTCCAATGTCTGGTTTGTTCTCTCAGTTTGACCATTGGTCTGAGGATGAAATGCCGAGGAGAAAGACAATTGAACACCCAGTTTAGAACAAAAAGTCCTCCAAAATCTGGAAACAAACTGGACTCCTCTGTCAGACACAATGTTCTCAGGAATGCCGTGTAAACGAACCACGTGCTGAAGGAACAACGGCACCAATTCAGAGGAGGAAGGCAACTTAGGTAATGGCACAAGATGTATCATTTTGGAAAACCTATCACAAATTACCCAGATGGTGGTCATTCTCTGAGAAACAGGAAGATCGGAAATGAAATCCATAGAGATATGGGTCCATGGTCTCTTGGGCACAGGCAATGGCATCAACAAACCACTAGAGCGAGAGCAAGGCTTGGAGCGAGAGCAAGTCCCGCAGGACTGCACAAATTCCCTGACATCGCGAGACAAGGTAGGCCACCAAAAGGACCGACTAACCAAGTCTCTGGTACCAAAAATTCCGGGATGCCCAGCCAATGCGGAACAATGAATCTCAGACATCACACTCTTTTTCCATTGGTCCGGGACAAACAATTTTCCAACAGGGCAGCGCTCGGGCCTATCCTCCTGACACCCTCCAGAGCAAGTCTCAAATTAGGCGAGATGGCGGAAAGAACTACACCCTCCTTCAAAATAACAGAGGGATCAGATAGCTCAGGAGAGTCCGCAAGGAAACTCCTCGAGAGGGCATCCGCCTTAACATTCTTAGTGCCAGGAAGAAAGGAAACCACAAAATTAAAACGTGTGAAAAACAAGGCCCACCTGGCCTGTCTAGGATTGAGTCGCTTGGCAGATTCCAGATAGACCAGATTCTTATGGTCCGTAAGGACCACCACCTGATGTTTGGCTCCCTCCAGCCAATGTCTCCACTCTTCAAAAGCCCACATCATGGCCAATAACTCCCGTTTACCAACGTCATAATTACGTTCAGTAGGAGAAAATTTTCGAGAGAAAAAGGCACAAGGGTTACTTTTAGAGGTCTCTGGATCTCTTTGGGACAAAACGGCACCTGCCCCAATTTCAGAGGCATCAACCTCCACCTGAAATGGCAGAGAAACATCAGGCTGCCGTAGAACAGGAGCAGAAGTGAATCTCTGCTTAAGTTCCTGAAACGCAGAGACTGCCTCAGGAGGCCAATTCACCACATCAGAACCCTTTCTGGTCAAATCAGTTAATGGTTTAACAATAACAGAGAAATTACCAATAAATTTACGATAAAAATTGGCAAAACCCAAAAATCTCTGAAGAGCCTTTAATGAAGTAGGTTGGACCCAATCACAGATGGCCTGAACCTTGACCGGGTCCATTTCAATAACAGATGGGGACAAAATGAATCCCAGAAATGAGATCTTCTGTACGCCAAAAAGACACTTTGATCCCTTCACATACAGAGCATTCTGTCTCAAAATCTGGAATACAGTTCGAACATGTTTCACATGAGAGTCCCAGTCATTAGAAAAAATCAAGATATCATCCAAATAAACAATCAGAAACTTGTCCACAAAATCCCTGAAAATGTCATTCATGAAGGACTGGAAGACGGAAGGAGCATTAGTGAGCCCAAAGGGCATCACAAGGTACTCAAAATGCCCTTCAGGGGTGTTAAATGCCGTCTTCCATTCATCCCCGTGCTTAATGCGAATAAGGTTATACGCCCCCCTGAGGTCAAGCTTGGTAAACCAAGTAGCGTTTTTCACCCTGGAAAACAGGTCAGAAATCAAGGGTAACGGGTATTGATATTTCACAGTAATATTGTTCAAGAGACGATAATCAATACACGGCCTTAATGAACCATCTTTTTTGGCCACAAAGAAAAAAACCGGCACCTAAGGGTGAAGAGGATGGTCTGATATGACCCTTCTCCAATGATTCCTTGATATAAGACCGCATAGCGTCATGTTCAGGTATAGACAAGTTAAAGAGGCGACCCTTAGGGAATTTACTACCTGGCACTAATTCAATAGCGCAGTCATAGCTCCTATGGGGAGGTAAGGATGCAGATTTACTTTCGCTAAACACATCAGAAAAATCAAACAAAAAGTCAGGAACATCCTCAGCCTGGGGGGAGGCAGAAAAAACAGGAGTGTTGGTATTAACACATTGGCAGCCCCAACTGGTTACAGACACAGATTTCCAATCCAAAACAGGATTATGAGACTGTAACCAAGGGAAACCCAGCACGATAATGTCATGCAGATTATATAGAACCAAAAATTTGCAGCACTCCTGGTGATCAGGTTCAACCCTCATTATCACCTGAGTAGAAAACTGGGGTTTATTCTCAGCCAAAGGGGTAGAATCGATCCCCAGTAGGGGAATAGACTTCTGTAGGGGTATCAAGGGAAATCCACAACGTTTAGCAAAATCATAATCCATCAGGTTAATAGCTGCTCCAGAATCAACGAAAGCCTGAGCAGAAAATGAGGACAGAGAGCATATCAGAGTGACAGTTAATAAAAACTTAGTCTGAACACTACCCAAGACAACTGAGCGTGCAAAACGTCTTCCCCGCTTAGGGCAGACTGAAATAGCATGAGAGGCATCACCACAGTAGAAACATAACCCATTGCGCTTTCGAAACTCATGACGCTGTGCCCCAGACACCACTCCATCACACTGCATGGGCTCAGCAGCTGGCCCACAAGGCAACACCACTCCACGCACACTTCTCCGCTCACGCAAACGTCCGTCAATTTGAATCGCTAATGACATAGAATCATTGAGACCAGAGGGGACAGGGAATCCCACCATAACATCCTTTACATTATCCGACAGACCCTTCCGGAAAAGGGCCGCCAAAGCGTCGTCATTCCATTTGGTCAGGACTGCCCACCTACGGAATCTCTGACAGTATAACTCAGCGTCATCAAGCCCCTGATTTAATGCCAACAAGGCTTTTTCAGCTTGATCAGTGATATTAGGCTCATCGTACAATAACCCCAAAGCCTGAAAAAATACATCAACATCACTCAAAACAGGATCCCCAGTGTGCAGGGAAAAAGCCCAATCCTGAGGATCGCCGCGCAGGAGAGAGATGACAATTTGAACCTGCTGCGCTGCGTTTCCTGAGGACTTAGATTTTAAGGCAAGAAACAATTTACAATTATTTTTGAAATTCTGAAACTTAGCTCGATCCCCTGAAAACAAATCTGGCATGGGGATCCTAGGTTCCACAACAGGCAACCTAGCAAGATATGCAGCAATACTCTGAACCTCAGTGGCAAGCTGATCCACACGGCCAGACAACTGTGCAAACTCCATTGAGAGAAAAGATCCTCCCAGCACCCAGAGATACAGAGGGAAAAAAAAAAAAAAAAAAAAAATGCAACAAACAGAAAAATATCTCTGACAACTTTTCTTCCTTCAAAATATTTTTTTTTTTCCCTTCTGTGAGTACCATACAATTTTTATGGCCGGTGATACTGTTATGTTACGGTAGCTGAGGAGTGCAGGTAAAAAAGGCAATACACCAGAGCAGTTGGAATCTATGAGATTGCAGTACCCTGACTAACCACCACAACTAGAGGCAGCCGTGGAGCGTTCCTACGATGGTCCTAGACGCCTCGTCACAGCCTGAGAAACTAACTACACCTAAAGATAGAAATAGGAAAGCTATCTGCCCCGGAGCAGAACCCCAAAGATAATAGAAAGCCCCCAAACATATAATGGCGGTTAGACAAGAGGAAATACTGACACAGAAAGAAAATAGTATGAGCAAACGCTGGGGCCCAAACTATCTAAATAGAAAAGGACAGGAAGGGTACTTACTGCAATCCCAGAAAACCCTGAAAAACACCAACATACTAATTTCAAAATCACCTGAGATCACACGACCTCTACCACCTAAATTAGTTCTCTGGTGTAACAAAAACAGCAGCCACTGAAAAAACTGCAAAAAGCAAAAGTACAAAACACAGTGGCTGGACTAAACTGAGAGGGCAAAAAGCCCCGGAGGGGACCCAGAAGGCCCCCACAGAAGTGCAGGACAAAATGCAAAAATATAGCAAAAACACAAAATAAGAAATTGTCTTATCTGATAGCAGGAGATGCAGACACGACACAGCAGGCTACAAGGGAAACTGGAAAGAAGGATTCAGACCAGAACAATTGATCACCGGCAACCCTGATGGGAAAATGATTCCCTTAAATAAGACCAATCAGTAACACCTGATTCCCAATCCTCACTAGCACCGCTTGTAACCACCAGAGGGAGCCTCTGCTCAGAACTCATCTCAAACCCATTCACAACAATGGACTGTGAGAGAGATTCTGCCGCCCATTATGGCGTAATTCTTCATGAGAGTCTGAACCAACTGCACATAGTTTTCAGCCTTGTGATTAGCCAGGAAGCCATTAACCACTGCAATGAAACTGTTCCAAGCCGCTTTCGCCGTCCTGTTAAGTAACTTGGCGAACTCGTCACATTCTATGATCTTCTTGATCTGCGGTCCGACGAAGATACCACCCTTGACCTTTGCCTCAGACAGCTTTGGAAAGAGATCTTGGAGGTACTTGAAAGCTGCAGTGCTGACTCCTTGTCAAGAACCGTGACAAATTGCTTGATGAGGTCTAACTTGATATGCAGTGGTGGCATCAGCACCTTCAGAGGTTTTGCTGTCAATATGGCCATGTGAGGGATTATTTTTTGTGGGACGAGTTGTACTTTTGAAGAATGCCATTGTTTTTCCCTGTCGTGTACTCGAAAACGGGAAAAAAATTCCAAGTGTGGTGAAATTGCAAAAAAAGTGCAATCCCACACTTGTTTTGTTTGGCTTTTTAGTTAGGTTCACTAAATGCTAAAACTAACCTGCCATTATGATTCTCCAGGTCATTTTGAGTTCATAGACACCAAACATGTCTAGGTTCTCTTTTATCTAAGTGGTGAAAAAAAATCCAAAGTTCGCTATAAAAAAAAAAAATTACGCCATTTTCCGAGACCCGTAGCGTCTCCATTTTTCGTGATCTTGGGTTGAGTGAGGGCTTATTTTTTGCATGCCGAGCTGACGTTTTTAATGATACCACTTATGTGCAGATACGTTCTTTTGATCGCCTGTTATTGCATTTTAATGCAATATCGTGGCAACCAAAAAAACGTAATTCTGGCGGTTTAATATTTTTTTCTCGCTACGCCATTTAGCGATCAGGTTAATCCTTTTTTTTATTGATAGATCGGACGATTCTGAACGCGGCGATACCAAATATGTGTATGTTTGATTTTCTTTTTATTGTTTTATTTTGAATGTTTTTCCGAAAACAGACAAATTTCCAAATTTCATTGTACTGATCACAAAAGCAAAGTTTTTGTGGAACAACAACTATTTTCTAATTGTTTTAGGCATAACGGGTTAGGAAAACACACTTTGGACCCAGGAACAAAAAATAAATAAAAATTTGTTACATTCTAAGCTGACAGATGGTCTGCATGGTAAAATATCTCAGCATGCACTAATTTGCATTGTTTTAAATGCATGCCATGGAAGCAAGCGCCGCAATCCATCCACAATGGGGACAAGCACACAGATCTGCACATGAAGCCAGTCACGTCCTCCATTTGAGATTGTGACTGGCCCGATTATGAATACAGTCTGACCCCCGGCCTATCTCTAATTAATTGTACCAAGTAGCTATTATGGCTGGCAAAGGCCCATGAGTTTTCAAACAATCAGACAACCACAAAAATACATTTCTGAAAGTTTATACTGATGTCTCTGAGTCATTCTACACTTATAGCATGCTATAAAATGGGTAATATCAAACAAATTATAGAGCGAAGTCTAATACTGATTTCTTAACAGCATCATTTTTTTATTCTTTTCCAGTGACTGATATTTTGCCTACACCTGTGCAAACCTCTGTGAAACCAGGTAAAAATCAGCTAATATAAAGAAATAACAAATATGCTACAACAAAATGTAAAACAACTGCTACTGTATGCAACAAAAGTACCTATGCTTTGCTTAAATTCATATATATTATAGAAACAGCCCACCATTGGTATGGTGCAACTGGATGAGGTCCAGTCCTGGTAGGACTTAGCTTCTTTGCTATTAGTTAGCACAAAAAAAAATGCTGGACTCCAGAGCATTACTAGTACACAACCCTGAATGGGTCCAAGGATCATGGACCAGAAATGGAGTGGGAAACAACAACCAACTGTTTCTGGCCAACATGGGGAAAAAAACAACTGACATCATAACAGAGAGGGTGTGGTGGTTTTTATTTGGCAGTAGGACTTTCCTTTCTGTGTATATCACTGGTAACAGCAAGCACATGATATACTGCATTTTGAAAGGGGTATCCTCAGAAACATATTAACTGTTATATCAATGTGGATCCCCATTCCTTTTAAGTCCTCCTAGTTGCACTTTTGTGGCCAGATTAGAATGTGAGACAAATGTTCCTCATTCTGGAGATAGTTTGGATATTCAATGAAGATTGAAGACATTTATAAGTGCAATGATCAGACAGAACTCACAACACTTGGGTATATTACAGCACTTTCAGCAGTTTAAGTCAAAGTGAATCCATGGTTCAGAAGAGCATATAATTTGTCCATGTGCTGTCTGTGTGTGCCATGGACTGCACACAGAAAGCATCCAGACCAGTGCGCATGGCTGATTTTCAATGCGGACTGATGGGTTGAATGGAAAACATTGCAGCATTCACTAATTTAGTTTGTTTTACATGCATACAATGGAAGACATCTCCGCCACCAATCCACCGTGAGGACAAGCCCACAGATCTGCACATTCTACACTTATAGCATGCTCTAAAATGGGTTACATCAAGCAAATTATGGAGCAAAGCTTAATATTGATTTCTTAACACCATCTTTTCCTATTGCTTTCCAGTAACTGATGTTTTGCCCACACCTGTGCCAACATGTGTGAAACCAGGTAAAAGTCAACCAATATAATGAAATAAAATGAATACTACAAAGGATAACAAAATGTATAACAATTGTAAAAATATTGTAGTAAAAAAAGTACGTATCCTTTGCTTAAAGGCATAAACATCATAGAAACAGCCCAGAGCACTACTAGTATATAACTGACTCGTGAATGGGTCAAAGGATAATGAACGGAACATGGAGTGGGAAATAAACACCAAGTTCCTCTGTCCTCCAATAGATAAAAAAATAAACACCATAATTGAAAGGGGGCAGTTTTATTTTTGTAGTGAGGACCCTCTATTCTGTGTATATCACTGGAAAAAACAGCAAGCACCATGATATATTGTAATTTAAAAGGGCTATCCTCTTGAGACAAGATACCTGTTAGATCAATGTGGTTCCTCACTCCTTTTAATTTCTCCCGAATGTAATTTTGTGGCCAGGGGAGCATGTGGGATGCAAGTTTCCCATTCTGGCCATAATTTGGATATTCAAATCACATAAAAGTGGCAATGATCTTAAAGAACTCACAATGCTTTGGTATATTACAGCACTTCGAGCAATTTAAGACAAAGTGGATCCAAGTATCAAGGCCTCTTCCAGCATATTACATTAAGGGCTGGGTCAGAACAGCAACAAAACTGGTTCTTGTGCTACAGACCACATACAGAGAGTACCCGGACCCACTATAGCCAGTGCACCAGTGCAAATGGCTGATTTTCTAAGCAGACAGATGGTCTGCATGGTAAAAAAAAATCTCAGCATGCACTAATTTGCATTGTTTTAAATGCATGCCATGGAAGTCAGCTCCGCAATCCATCTACAAAGGGTACAAGCACACAGATCTGCACATAAAGCCAGTCATGTCCTCAATTTGCGATTGTGACTGGCCCGATTTTGAACACAGTTATCTGAACCCGGCCTAACTCTAATTAATTGTACTAGTTGGCTATTTTGGCTGTCAAAGGGCCCATGAGTTTTCAGTTTATAAAAGCAATCAGACAACCACAAAAATACACTTCTGAAAGTATATTATTGACTATGAGTCATTCTACATTGATAGCATGCTATAAAATGGGTTATATCAAACAAATTATGGAGAGAAGCTTAATACTGATTTGTTAACAGCATAATTTTTTTTCTATTGTTTTCCAGTGACTGATATTTTGCCCAAACCTGTGCAAACCTCTGTGAAACCAGGTAAAATCAGCTAAAATAATGAAATAACATATATACTATAAAAAAAAGTAAAACTACTATTATTGCAGACAATAAAAGTACCTATTTTAAGACAGCGCTTACCACATGTGTTGGGGAGACTCGCTTGGCAAAGGGATTAAAGCACACAGGCACGTTTTTCTCACAAAACAGTCTTATTTCGGATTATTTGATCATCATAAACCGCACCACGCATAGTCCATTACACTTCACAGTTCACGGCTTAACTCGCAGTCACTAAGCACGCCGGACTTCGCACTCTGTCCAGTTACCGTGGGTCACTGCACGCCGAAAAGTTCATTAACGTCCACGGAACATAACAAACACCAACAGTCCGTTCCAATGGCAGATACCCGTCTGCCGTTATTAAACCCACTTTATCTGGAGTTGCCTTCCGGGAGCTCCTGCTCCACACGCCGACTCCTTTTCAGTCCTAGGTTCCAGAGGAAGCTGCCTAACTAGGATAACCATCCCAGACAATGCCTTGCTCACCAGGCCACCCGACAGTTCCAGACCCTCAGTAGGTCGGTAGCTTCCCCAACGCAGTGCCGTCACAGACTCTGCACTCACATGGCCTCTCCGTGTGCTATTCAGGACATCCGTCCCCTCCAAGGACCACCCAACACACAGGCCTCCAGGTCCATGGCCTGTCCTCGTGCTTTCCAGGAATGCGGTTTATACACACCCAGGACCTTCCAACACCGAGACCTTCAGGACCTTACACTCTCTGACTATGTGACCAGACCTCAGTCACATTATAACACTGTAGCCACCCCTATAGGTGGGAGGTGTTTGTGGTTAGTCAGTCCCATCCAGCTCTCCGACTAACCCTGTAAGCCCCCTTACAAAATAAACAAAACTCATGGAACATACAAGTACCAGTACAACAACATTATTTCAGGCTTACAGCACAGAGGACATCCTCTGTCTTTGTGACCCATATTGGCCATTCACAATCATGCCGGTCACTGTCTCACCATCATAATCACAGATACGCCTCTGACTGCCTTGCAGTCCCATGGACTCAATACGCCTCCGTGCGTATTCTGAGGAGAACATACAGTGCCCCTAGCTGTAACAGGTTTCATTGCCTCACACTATGCATTGCTTAAAGGCACATACAGCATAGAAACAGCACCCCATTGTTATGGTACAACTGGATGAGGTCAAGTCCGGGTAGGATTTAGCCTCTTTTCTAATAGGTAGTGGAAAAAACAAAGCTGGACTCTGTTCTCCAGAGCATTATTAGTGCACAATGGTTCATAAATGGGAGCAAGGATCATGAACAGAAGACGGAGTAGGGAAACAAACACCAAGTCATCCTTTCAAGCAATGGAAAAAAACAACAAAATCATAATTCAGAGGGGGCGGTTTTATTTTTGCAGTGAGAACTCTCTCTTCTGTGTATATCACTGGAAAAACAGCAAGTCTATGATATATTGTATTTTTAAAAGGTTGTCTGCTAGATACGTAATAATAACTGTTAGATCAATGTGGATCCCCACTCCTTGTATATCCTCCTGATTGCAGTTTTCTAGTCAGGGGAGAATGTGGGACAGAAGTTCCTGATTCTGGAGATAGTTTGGATATTCAGTGGACATTTAAATCACTTATAATTGCCAATGTTCTGACAGAACTCACAACACTTTGGAATATCACAGAACTTTGAGCAATGTAAGACAAAGTGAATCCAAGTGTCAAGGGCTCTTCCAGCATATTATATTAAGGGCTGGTTCAGAACAGCAACAAAATTGGTCCTTGTGCTCTCCATGTGCCAAAGACCACATACAGAGAGCACCCGGACCCACTATAGCCAGTGTACCAGTGCATATGGCTGATTTTCTAAGCAGTCAGATGGTCTGCATGATAAAATATCTCAGCTTGCATTAATTTGCACTGTTTTAAATGCATGCCATGGAAGTCAGCTCCGCAGTCCATCCACAACGGGGACAAGAACACAGATCTGCACATGAAGCCAGTCATGTCCTCAATTTGCAATTGTGACTGGCCCGATTATGAATACAGTCATCTGAACCCAGCCTAACTCTAATTAATTATACCAGTTGGCTATTATGGCTGTCAAAGGGCCCATGAGTTTTTAGTTTATTAAAACAATCAGACAACCACAAAAATACATTTCCAAGAGTTGATACTAATGACTTTGAGTTATTCTCCACATATAGCATGCTATAAAATGGGTTATATAAAACAAATGGTGAAGCAAAGCTCAATACTGATTTCTTAACACCATCATTCTCCATTGTTTTCCAGTGATTGATGTTTTGCCCGCACCTGTGCCAACCTGTGTGATACCAGGTAAATATCAGCTAATATAATGAAATAACATATGTACTACAAAGGATAATACAATGTAAAACAAGTTTAAAATGATTGCAGGCAAATAAGCTATTTACTTACAGTAATAATTTTTCATTACAGACACACAGCAAGTTACTCCACAGCCGCCTGCTCCCCTGCCTGTAAACCCACAGCCTTGTGCACCTGTACCCACTGTTACCCAGGATAAGAAAGGGTGCAAGAAGTAAATTGATTGTCTGTCGAAAATTGTGATTTCCTCTACAACTATGTTAGCAAACAAGCTGTTATTTTGATTCATTTAATATATCTCCCTCTTGATATGAGTTTACTCACATTAAATTAAATCCTTTAATGCAACATTTTTGTGTATTTATAACTAAATCTAATTGCAGCACTGCAAAACTTAGGTAGTAGAAAGTAGGCGTGATTAGTAGAGTTGAGCGAAACAGGTCGGTCAGATTCAAAAGTCGCCGACTTTCGCCAAAGTCGGGTTTCGCCAAGCGAAACCCGACCATAGTGTGCAGTCGGCCATGCGGTTGGCAAAACGAGCGCCAAAGTTGGATATCCCAGAATGCTTTCAGGCGCCTTTTTTCAGCCAATGAGCAAGGACGTACACTGTGGGCAACGAGATGACATGGGCAGCGTCCACCACCATCTTAGAGAAGGGCATTGCATTGATTGGCTTGCTTTGGGGGGCGTCATAGTGTCTATAAAAGCCCTGACCGCCGACAGCCATTTTACTTCTGCCGATCTTAACAGTGGGGAGAGGTTGCTGACGCTGTTTCAGTAGGGAGAGAGTTAGGGCTGGAAAGAGAAGTTCTTCTGTGCTTGTGCTGATAGCAATTGTGCTGTACAGTTAGTGTGCAGTGACAGGGGAGGATTTTCTTGTGTGCAGCAGCGCTGGTTATTAGGCTGCCTGATAGCTGTATTGCTGTGTGTACACTGCGGTGCAGACTGCTTTTTACACAGCACTAATACTTTTATTCTTTTTTTTCAGCACAGTTACCGAGCGTTCATTTTTTCCCACAACATATAAAGCTGTACGCTCCTCACACACTACCATGTACCGGCTGGTATCACGGACAAATAAATGCTGACTATCTGTGTGTGACTCCGGAAATATATACGGAGATTTAAATTTTCCCCAAAACCGTATACAGCTGTCAGCTTCTGATACAGTACCGTATATCTGCTCTTTGTATTTCAGTTAAATCCATACTGAGTGAGCGTCTGTGTGTGACTCCGGAAATATATACGGAGATTTAAATTTTTCCCTACACCGTATACAGCTGTACACTCCTCATAAAGTACCATATATCTGCTGGTATTTTTGGTACATTTTCACAAACATGAGGAAGTATGGTGGAAGAGGCCGTGGACTTGGGCGGGGGGGCCAGCTGGTACTGATGATGGTGGTGGTGCATCTGCTGGTAGTGCCAAAAGCACAATAGCACCTAAGGCAGGAGTTGTTGAGCCTAAATCATCGTCTGGCTCCAGAAGGCCTGGAAGGCTCCCTTTTCTGGGAGTAGGTAAACCGGTTTTAAAGCCTGAGCATCAGGAACAAGTTTTGGCTTACATTGCCGAAACAGCTTCCAGCTCTATCGCCTCCTCTTCTGAAGTTTCAAAAAATGCAAGCACTGACTCGCCAGTGTAGGCTCCTGGTAAGGAACAACACCTTTCCTTGTGTCTTTCACCCCCACCACAAGTGAAGGATGCGGCAGGCCACACTTCAGATTACTCCCTGGAGCTCTTTTCACATACCATGCCTGGGTTATCAAGTGAAATTCTGAATTCCTCAGTCCAAGATGAATATGACATGGAGTGCACTGATGCACAGCCACTGCTATATGATTCTGCTGGTACATTCACCCAGAGCACTGCATTGCCCTCGCAGTCTACTGAGCCAGATTCTGTCCCTGATGAAACTCAGGTGCCACTTCCCGCATACTATACCACCTTACACGGTGACACAGAGGAAGGTGCAGATGAAATTGAAGAGGAGGTGATGGATGACCCAGTTGTTAACCCGGATTGGCATCCATTGGGGGAAGAGTGTGCTGCTGGCAATAGATCAGAAGAGGAGGAGGATCCACAGCAGGCATCGACATCGCAGATGCGGTTATCTGGCAGGCCCGTAGCAGTCCAAAAACATGTTTAAAAAAAACAAAAAGAGTTGCAGGACAGCTTGGCCAGACGGTCAGATTAGCACAGCGTGCGAGCCCTAAAAATTTATCAAATAGTAGGAAGAGCGCAATGTGGCACTCTTTTGACCAAAATCCTATTGATGAGGCAAAGGTTATCTGTAAGAAGTGAGGAAGGACCTTTAGCTGAGGGAAAAATCTCCGAAAATTTAATATCAGTTGCACGCTTAGACATTTAAACACCATGCACTTGCGAGCGTGGACGGACTACAAAACCTCACT
>JARQOD010000003.1:474804989-474843413 GCA_033576555.1 Oophaga sylvatica | reverse complement strand
CGCATTGTCCATGCACTCAAACAATCAGTGAGTGGAAAGGTGCACCTCACAACAGATGCATGGGCCAGTAGGCATGGCCTGGGCCGTTACGTGTCCATCACTGCGCACTGGGTTAATGTGGTGGATGCAGGGTCCACAGGGGACAGCGGCAGTGGGACAATGCTGCCTAGCCCACGGTATAGGTAGCATTTGGCTGTAGGAGTTCGGCCCTCCTCCTCCAGAAGTGAAAGCTCATCGACAGAGCGCAGTCGCATGAGCACTCCATCCGCAGCTGCCAGTGTTGCACAAGAGGTGTCCCACTATCGAACAGCTAGTGGTAAGCGTCAGCATACTGATTTAAAGATGATGTCTTTGGGCGACAACAGACACACCGCGGAGGTACTGGCCGACTAATTGCAGCGAGAAACTGAGTCATGGTTGGGCAGTCTACATCTTGAGCCAGGCAAGGTAGTCAGTGATAACGGATGTAACATTGTGGCGGCCATAGCCCTGGCAAAACTCAGACACATAACTTGCCTGGCTCACACCTTGAACCTGGTGGTGCAGTGCTTCATAAATAATTTTCCGGAGTTACCAGCCCTGCTCCATAAGGTGCAAAGACTGTGCTCGCACATCCGTCGCTCACCTGTAGACTCCAGTCGTATGCAGAGGCTGCAGCGATCGCTCCACCTCCCCAAGCACCGCCTAATCATAGACGTTGCAAAAAGGTGGAACTCCACCATGCACATGGTTGAGAGGCTGTGCAAACAGAGGCAGGCTGTAATGCATTTGTGGGAGGATACACGGGCAGGCAGTTTGAGGGCAGACATCGAGCTGTCGGGTGAGCAGTGGTCAAAGCTGAAAGACCTCTGTAAAGTCCTTCAGTGTTTTGAGTAATGCACATGGCTGGTAAGTGCAGACGGCGCCATCATAAGCATGAGCCTCCCACTTATGCGTCTGCTCATGCAAACTTTGACGCACATTAAGGATCAGGAGTCTGCAGAGGAGGGAAGCCTTGATGACAGTCAGGTATTGTCTGCTCAGGGAACTGTCCTGGACGAGGTGGAGGAAGAAGAGGAAGAGGAGGAAGATGGGGGGATGATTATTTTGGGGAGGAGGATGCTTCTCAGGGGGCAAGAGAAAATGTTGGCTTGCCAAGGTCAGGTACAGGGTTTGTGCGTGACTGGAGGGATGTGGATTTGGCAGAAAGTGCTCATCCACCCACCACTGGCAGTGCATCATTGACACCTGGAACATTGGCCCACATGTGTGATTATGTCTTGCGGATCCTAAAAAGTGACCCCCGCATTGCCAAAATGATGAAGGATGATGACTATTGGTTGGCCGGCATCCTCGATCCACGCTATAAAGGCAAATTACAGAACATCATGCCACAGGAGAACCTAGAGCTAATATTGGCGAACAAACAAGCAGCTCTGGTAAACCGTTTGTTAGAGGCATTCCCAGCACACAGCAGCGGTGCAGGTTCTACCATGAGCCGTACTGGGCCAAATGGAAGAGGTGTTTGTGGTGCACAAGCCGAAGTAATCGATTGCAACAGACAGGAGACAGCAGTTGACAACTATGGTTCAAAATTACCTCTCCTCCCCTATCGATGTTCTCCCTCACAGTTCATTCTCCTTTGACTACTGGGCCTGTAAACTGGACACCTGGCCTGAATTGGCACAATATGCCTTACAGGAGCTCGCTTGCCCTGCTGGTAGTGTGCTATCAGAAAGAGTCTTCAGTGCTGCTGTATCAATCCTGACAGAGAAAAGGACCAGTCTGTTGACCCAAAATGTAGGTGATCTCACCTTCATTAAAATGAACCATGTCTGGCTTTCAAAAGATTTTGTACCACCTTCCCCTGATGACACATAGGTTGCCAGCAAATTGGCTCGCTTTGTCCTCCTCTTCCTCCAACTTCTCCAATTCCTCCATTTGCAGCTGCTGAACGTCCAGCATACACCTCAACATATGCCAGTTTTTTCACCTCCCTAACTGGGCTGTACCCCCCAAGGCCGGCGTCAGCACCTGGCACACTTGGGCAAGTGCCGGGCCCCTGAGCAGGTGGGGGGGCACACTCGCCATCAGAGACACCAGCGTACTATGGGGACCATTATATTTGGAGCATTATATGGGGCTCATCACACACTGGAGCATCATATATGGGGCCCATCATATACTAGAACATCATATGGGGTTCATTATTTATGGGGCATCATATAGGGTCCATTATATATGGAGCATCATATGGAGCACATATGGGGCCTATTCTGTATGGAGCTTTATATGGAGCCCATTCTGTATGGAGCAATATATGGGGCTCATTATTCTGTATAGAGCAATATATGGGGCTCATTATTCTGTATGGTGCACTATGTGGTGCCCGTAATACTGTATGGAGGATTATTCTACAATAACTCAAAAAACGGACAGAACTTAAAATAGATATCACTCATGTAATGTAAGAAGTGAAGTATTTGGCATTGTACTATACCTATATTTCTCTGCCGTATCGGAGCATCATGAATTGTGGTATGTGTTAAAGGGGCCCACTGAGACTCTTTTGCCCGGAGCCCACGAAAGCCTGGAGCCAACCCTCCCCCCCCCACAACTTTAGCCAAATAACCCCAAGTTTTCAATGCATTACAACTGTTATAAAGTAAATTAAGATTGACAAGGTTAAGTAATAAGAATTGATGTCATTGGCATTGAAATGGGCACTGTAGGTGTGTTTACTGTCCTCCACTCACTGCCGAATTTTATTCCCCATTGACTTGCATTGGGGTCGGGTTTTCGACTCCGACTCGACGTTTTCCGATAGTCGGCCGACTTCGTTCGACTCGACTTTTGGGAAAGTCGGGTGGTCCGAAACCCGACTCGACCCTCCGGAGGCAAAGTCGCTCATCTCTAGTGATTAGTCATTTGTACATTTGCAAATGTAAACGTCTACAACAAAAATCAAGAGCTCAAACTTTGCAAAAAATATATTTTTTTTTTAAATGGAACAGAGGTTAAAGAATTGAGAATATTTTATTAGTCTACTGGTTTTCTTGTGCACTTGCATTGAAAAATGAGTGCTGTCATACTGAATGCCAAAATTAATATTGAAGAGGCTATTTTTCAACACAGAAAAGTCAATTACAGGAATAAAATGGCATAGCTTTGCTGTATTCAGAAATGCATACCACGCTAAAATAATATTTTCTTTCTTACGTTGGGGTTTCCATAGAGCATGCATTTTATGACCTAATAAAAGTTTAAATAAATGGTGATTTAGACATAGTATAACTATAGGAAAGGGTGCTCACACTTGGGATGACAAAATCTATATCAGCATTTAAAAAACGGGCTTTATGCCTTTCTCTTAGAAAATAGAAAGGATGCAAATTAGGATGCTGGTCCATTTGTCATAATGACAGATGAGACCTAGTAAACACCAGAACATCCCAGGATGTTGGGGTGAGGATGTTAGTCGCACTGGTAAAGATTACCCTAGTCCCATTGCCATGGAGTACCGTAGTGATCACTAAGTGTCAAGATCCAGGCCGGCGTTTGTTTCATGTTATTCTCTTCCTGGTCTGGTCATGCGATGGTTAACCTTCTCTGCCTCGTTTTGGGTCCTCTGGGGCTATTTCAGCCTGCTGTGGCCTGCTGACCAATGGCAGTGATAGTTCATTCTTCCAGGCTAGAGCAGCTGACCCCTTGATACCGTGTTCTGTCCTCTGCCCATTTACTCTGTTCCCATGACCTACATTTCCTGCCACCCCGCTTGTCTTAATGCTCGCTCCCTGTGCTTGGACCCTTGGTATGTGACCCGGCTTGTCTACTGACCTGTTTATTGTCTCGCGTATCAGTTTATCTGCTCCTGTCTGGCTCTGACTTTTGGCTTGTATTTGACCACGTGAATTGCTGTGACCTCTGGTACTTCTTGTCCTGACTGTTTCTGACTCGGCTCATCTGACCACTCTTTCGCAACTGGGTGGCGCTTGTGCTGCTGCTCTGTGGTATTACGCTGTGTGTGCAACCTCTCTTCCCTCACCAGCATCCTCTAGTGGAGGTTGCACTATACTGCACTGCAGCAGCATTACACTAAGCAAGAGCAGTGCGTTTGCCCAACTTTAGTGGTAATACGTTTGCAATGCTTCTATTTATTCAAGTGATTTTGAGAATGTTTTTTAAGACTTCAGTTGTAAGGCAGGGGTGTTTCCCAGTGTATTTAGTGAGACAGTGACCCAGGCAAGTAAAATATAAGGATTTCAGACTATTACCACCACTTGAAAGTAATTGCAATAATAAACATGTGTATATGATATTATAGTTTATATCAATGGTTTTATTAAACATCACACAGACAAAAGACTACATACAAAATCAAACCCCTAAAAACCCTTAAAAAGTATAGTCAGGGAAGTGTGGTTCCTGATGGAATTATCAGTAAATATAGCATTATACAGTCATGGCCAAAAGTTTTGAGAATGACACAAATATTATATTTTCACATGATCTGCTGCCCTCTGGTTTTTATGTGTGTGTTTGACAGATGTTTTTATCACAGACAGAAATATAATTGCAAACATGTGAGTAACAAAAGCTTATATTGACAGTTAGAATGAGTTAATGCAGCAAGTCAATATTTGCAGTGTTGACCCTTCTTCTTCAGGACCTCTGCAATTCTCCCTGGCATGGTCTCAATCAACTTCTGGATCAAATCCTGACTGATAGCAGTCCATTCTTGCACAATCAATGCTTTCATTTTGTCAGAATTTTTAGGTTTTTGTTTGTCCACCCGTCTCTTGATGATTGACCACAAGTTCTCAATGGGATTAAGATCTGGGGAGTTTCCAGGCCATGGACCCAAAATCTCTATGTTTTGTTCCCTGAGCCATTTAGTTATCACCTTTGCTTTATGGCAAGGTGCTCCATCATGCTGGAAAAGGCATTGTTGATCGCCAAACTGCTCTTGGAGGGTTGGGAGAAGTTGCTCTTGGAGGACATTCTAGTACCATTCTTTATTCATGGCTGTGTTTTTAGGCAAAACTGTGAGAGAGCCGATTCCCTTGGCTGAGAAGCAACCCCACACATGAATGGTTTCAGAATGCTTAACAGTTGGCATGAGACAAGACTGGTGGTAGCGCTCACCTTGTCTTCTCCGAATGAGGCATTTTCCTGATGTCCCAAACAATCGAAAAGGGGATTCATCAGAGAAAATAACTTTACCCAGTCCTCAGCAGTCCACTGCCTGTACCTTTTGCAGAATATCAGTCTGTTCATGATGATTTTTCGGAGAGAAGTGGCTTCTTTGCTGCCCTCCTTGAGACCAGGCCTTGCTCCAAGAGTCTCCGCCTCACAGTGCGTGCAGATGCACTCACACCTGCCTGCTGCCATTCCTGAGCAAGCTCTGCACTGCTGGTAGCCCGATCCCACAGCTGAAACAATTTTAAGAGATGGTCCTGGCGCTTGCTGGTCTTTCTTGGGCGCCCTGGAGCCTTTTTGGCAACAATGGAACCTCTCTCCTTGAAGTTCTTGATGATGCGATAGATTGTTGACTGAGGTGCAATCTTTTAGCTGCGATACTCTTCCCTGTTAGGCCATTTTTGTGCATTGCAATGATGACTGCACGTGTTTCTTTAGAGATAACCATGGTTAACAGAAGAGAAACAATGATGCCAAGCACCAGCCTCCTTCTAAAGTGTCCAGTGGTGTCATTCTTACTTAATCATGACAGATTGATCTCCAGCCATGTCCTCATCAACACCCACACCTGTGTTAATGGAGCAATCACTGAAAAGAGGTTAGCTGGTCCTTTTAAGACAGGGCTGCAATGATGTTGAAATGTGTTTTGGGGGATAAAGTTCATTTTCTAGCCAAATATTGACTTTGCAAGTAATTGCTGATCACTCTTATAACATTCTGGAGTATATGCAAATTGCCATTAGAAAAAGTGAAGCAGTAGACTTTTTAAAAATTAATATTTGTGTCATTCTCAAAACTTTTGGCCATGACTGTATATTGACAGACATCATTGCACAATTGTAAGTATGCACATACATATAGCATTTGTAGCCACAATATTATCAATAAAACATAAGCATAGATCAAGAGATAAAACAGAGTGATGCTGAAGTAAGGAGGTATCCATTAGCTATCCTCATACATAGTCACCTATATATCTAAAGTGCCTATTCAGTTCACTCTGCATACATCAAGATCATAATTTATACAGACCTTGTGGCATTGTTTAGTACCACACTGCCCAGTACCCCAACGCACGTTTCTTGCATAGCTTTGTTAAATAAAATGTCCTTTATTGTCAAAATCCTGCACACACGAAATTGCTCACCTCCAAATTGCAGCCTGGAGCAGGTAATTTAAGTCCAGTGCCGCTGGGACTTGCACCCCCGTAAAGTTCTCGGGTGCTATCATGGTTGCCCACGTCACTGGCTCTGGTCTGGGTTAGCTTCACACAGCCAGGCATACATCCACATCACCTTCAGCTCTGCTGTGAAATACCAAACACAAATTGACACATCCAAACCTTAACTGTGGCCAAGGACCTGGCCTGGAAGGAGAGATACATCCCATTACCATCCTACAGATCTCTCCAAAAATTAAAGCCCAATACAGGTCTTCCTAAACTGACTTGTTTAAATAACTTGACCCAGTCCACACTTACTTTTATCTTGCATGGTAATGTGATTACAATGCACTCCAGTAGTTCAGTATGCTTCTAAGCACATTCTGGGGGATACATAATGACCCTCGAATATGGTTCCCTTAACTGTCTTACACAGTAAATTTAGGTCAATGTGTTTTTCTGTTAAATTATTATTTAAAAAAAAATACATAATTTTTTTGCCCCCAAAAATGCATTTAAAATTTTCCATATATTTTGCAGATTTTTTTTCTTTACCAATGTAGGCTAAAACACAGAAATGCAATATTTATTACCCTGTATATGTAATCTTTATAAATGTCTATGGCTGAAGTGTACAAGTTGATAAGTTGATTCAAACATATGCCTTAAGGATCCATAAGAAACTCTGTTGGGTTTTTGGAGGTCTCCTTTTTACTTCGACATTTTCCAAGCATCTGTGTAGATTTGTAGAGAATTTGTGTAAGCAAAACCACAAAAAGAGGACTTAGAAATCCTCCAAACATCTATGTAAACCAACAGGAAAAAAGGCAGAGATGCTTACCTGCCCAGGCCTCAAAACAAATGCACTATCAGGGTGCAGTGGACCCAATTAAAGATGCCGGCAACACAGGTGCAGCAATACCGATGAAACAGCCAGCCTACAATCAGGGGGTGGCCGTTTGGTACACCAGTGCACAAAAGATGGAATCGGTATGCAGCAGTGTTCACACACAGAGGATGCAGAGCATCTGTCTTACAGCCTATTAATAGCTTAAATATCGATACCACATCAGCTATCCTTCAATCCTGGGGCACCACCCCTGTTACAAGAGCGTCTAAGAATATAAAATATAGCGGACTGTCAATTGGGCTGGGGGATTTGTCAATGTTTGATTTGCTCAGATGCAGGTGTACTTCTTGTGTTAATTATATGAGATAGTGAACTTTAAGTTTTTGCCTTCTTGAATGATTCCTGGAACAGTCGTTCATTGGTGAACAAGGATTAAAAGTGCCTGTTTAATATTTCAGCCTTTTTTTTGTCCTCTTTTTGGCATCAATGTATTTATAAAATTTTTGGGCATTTATTTTAATGTCACTGGCAATTTATTTCTCTGTGGATAACTTTACTAGATTATTTTTTTTTTGCATTTCTCACTTAGATCTTTATACTCCTGAAATGCTATTTCTGTATTCTTGGTCTTCAGGATTTTGAATGCCATTTGTTTTAGTCTGATTATACTTTGTAATGTCTTATTTATCCATAATGGTTTCTTTTTTTTCTTGGACATTTTATTAACAGAGTGTATAAGTTTTCAACAGGATTTATTAGTATATCCTTAAACATATCCCATTTATGCTCGGCATCCCCAGTTACCATGAATGGTCCCAGTCTACATGATTAAGCGCTTCCCTTAATTTGTTGAAATAGGCTTTCCTAAAATTTCATGTTTTTGCATTTCCCCTTTTGAATGTTTGATTGGAAATTACTTTGAACCTTACCATATTATGGTCACTGCATCCCAAATGCTCCCTGACCTGTAAATCTGAAATTGTATCTGGTTTATTTGACAGACCCAGATCCAGCAGATTACCTCCCCTGGTCGGTTTATCTATCAGCTGAGAGAGGAAACTGTCCTGAATTGTGGATATGAACTTGCAGATTTAAGCACAACCAGAAGATTCTATGTCCCATTGAATGACTGACTGGATAGTTAAAATCCCCCATAATGAGGAACCTATTATTTGCTGCCTTTTTAGTTTGCCGCAGCATTTCCTCCTCTACCTGTTCAGCTATTTTAGCAGGATTGTAGCAAACTTCAATTAGCAGCTTTCCATTTAAGCCATCCAAATGTACTTTTTCCCATACTGACTCTATATTCTCTCAGTTCCCCCAATGTCTTCATTGAGCGCTGGTCTTAAGTTAGATTTCATAAAAAATGCACACCACTCCTCCTTTGTTGTCTTTTTAAATGTAGTGTAACCCTCTGTTTATCATCCAGTCATGGCTTTCATCCAGCCAGGTTTCCGTAATGTCCACCACATCGTATTCTGTGACTGACATAAGAGTCTCCGTTCATTCATTTTGTTTGCAAGACTTCTTGCATTTGCCAGTTGACATTTAATACTGTTATCACATTTATTACTCCTTCTCACCTTCCTATGTTCCTTGCATGTACCAGCCCCCCTAAATCCTCAATGACCTCAGCTTTCTCACTCTCTCTATCAACTCTATCTAACCCCTTTTCAGCAATTTTACCCTCCCTCCCCCCAGATCTTAGTTTAAAAGCTCCTTCATCCGTCTGACCATTTTTTCCTCAAGCACAGCTGCACCCTCCCCATTGAGGTGCAACTCATCCCTACTGTAGAGCCTGTAGCCAACAGAGAAGTCGGCCCAGTTCTCCATGAACCCAAACCCTTTCTTCCTGCACCAATTTGTAAGCCACTTATTTCTCTCCCTATGCTCCCGCTGTCTTTCTAGTGATGCTCGTGGCACCGGCAGTATTTCTGAAAACACCACCTTGGAGGTCCTGGCCTTCAGCTTCTCTCCTAGTTCCCTGTAATGGTTTTTAAGGACCTTCCACCTCCCTCTAACTTTGTCATTGGTACCGATGTGTACTATAACCACTGGGCTTTTCCCAGCCCCTCCCAGCAATCTGTCTATCCAATCCGCAATATACCGAACCCAAGCACCAGTCAAACAACACACTGTTCGGCATTCACTGACTTATTTTCAGCATTCACAATCGTTTTCCTGGTTGCTTGGAGTGCTGTAGTGATCCCTGTCCTGGGCATGCATTTATAATATTAATATTAGCCCAGCAGGCATATTTACTAGGTTGTGCCAGATCAGGACTGAGCTCCCTGGCACTTTTCCCCCTTGTTGTAACTGTGACCCAGCTACGTACTTCTGAGTCCTGATCTTCCCCACCTCCACCCTCCTCCATATCACTGACCCAGTCAGCGCATGCTCAGTGAGCTCTAAACTCCTCTCTAAGTTTGCAGTTATCCTGAGTGTTGCCAGCTGCACATTTAGATCCATTATCTGAGCTTCAAAACATGCAACTCGCTGACTTCGAGTGCAGTTATATTTACCCTCAAATGGTTATGCAAGGTATGCATACATCTCGCAAGACACACACCGGGTAGCATTGTCCATTTTGAAGATACGAATGGGGATGAACAGTAAAGACAAAAGCAAGAAAAACAAACTATGCTCCTATGCTCTTGAGTTAAACTATGATGTTATGTTTAACTATGCACTTACCTGCAGCCCTGTACTTAAATTCAGCAAAAAGCTTTGCGGTTTTGCTGCAGACTTGCGTGTGAGAAAGGCAGGAGGAAGAGTGTGCGGGCAGAGACTGTGTGTGTGTGGGAGGAGACTATGTGCGTGTCTGTCTGCAGGGGTCTGCGTGTATGTGTGTGTGCGGGTCGGTGTGTGTCTCTGTGTGTGCGTGTGTCTGCGGGTCTGTGTGGCCAGGCATAGTGTGATGGGACTACTGCTCCCATCCGGTATGAATGCTGTCACATATAACAGTGACAGCATTAGCCAATCATGGGGCAGTAGTCCCATCACACGATGCATGTGTTTAATAGTAAAAAAAAAGCAAAAAACATACAACATACAGTACATACAACATAAAGTACATACTCACCAATCACCTAGTCCCCGACGCCCTTGTTCTGTAACAAAAATAAAATAATAAACCAACCTATACTTACCTTTCCGCTGTAGTCCATTTAATAACAAGTGTCCCACGACGATCTCCCGTGTAGAAGTGACATCGGGAGATATCACTGTTCTATAAGGCCCTCCAGCATGCACTGAGCTGAGGTAATCCTCTGAAGTGTATCCCTCCCTACAGCGTTGCTGTAAAATGAGAGCCTGAACTCCGGTAACCTCTTCAGTGATGCACTGCAGGAGCCATTACATCCTGTCAGTGCATCGCGGGAGGCTTATAGAACAGCCGCATCTCCCGATGTGACAGCTCTATAGGGGAGATCGTCTATTCGTGAAAACTGGACTGCATTCAGATGTCATCTGAGTGTGGTCCAATGTTTTTCACAGACTCATAAACATGAATGGGTGAGTGCCATCCAATTATCGGAGGCAAATCTTGCATGCTGCAATTGTTTTGTTTTTTTTTGCCACTAACCACTTGGTCAGAGGAGATAAATTGTACTGCCTCATTGAATAACATGGGGATGAGCGGTATCATTCAAAACTGATATCACTCTTTCGAGTAATATGGTCGTCTGCATGAGCCCTATTATGGAGTGGCTGCTTTAGATAGGAGCCAGCAATGAGAGCGCACACTGACACTGCTGGAGCCCAGCCTTGTACTGCTCACACAGAGTCAGTGTGCGCTCTCACCACTGGCCCCCGTTTGTGTCTGATGATTGTTACTGTACTGCAGATGGGGATCATCTTACCGGGATGTATAATTAAGTAATGGAGCAGCAGGGGATAGGTAGGGAAGTGTGCTGTACTTTATATTTTTACATCATGCCTAACCCCTTTTTAAAATGGTGAAACCTTTTTATTTTTTTTGGGGGGGAGTGGAAGTCTTGATAGCAGGAAAAATAGAAAATCCACTTAAGTATTTTTTGCCTTTTTGTTAGTTTAGTTCAAGGGAAATAAAAAAAAATATCTATAAAGAAAATGAGAGACCATTTCCCTTGCCCCTTGGGTTGCCCACGAATGCTCTTTTCAGTCTAAAAGGACATATGTGAGATAAAATTTAATTCTTAAACCATCTCCTGCTTTAAAAAATATGCAGCTAAATCCACTGTGTAGATAAAAACACTACATTTTATAGTCGTACTACCCTGGATTTTGCTGCATATTTACCCCTTTGCATTTAAAAAGCTGAAATCTGTTACAACATCCCCAACATAAATTGATATTCTACAGATTTTTAATTTGCACTATTTCTCTGCAGCATGTACTGTATACGTATAAATTTTAGTGAAATCTTCTCATACCCAACACTGGTATGGTAGTACATAGTTGATTTCTGGCAAGAAAATCTGCAGTGAAAAATCATGAGTTAGTGATAATTATAAAGTTTCAGGATTTCCATCATCCTGGCATATAGAGAAGTAATAATAGTGCTTACACAATGACACATATGTCACACCCATATAATCTCTCAGGCGGACATGCAGACACACTGGGTGGCTCTGCCATCACCAGTTTCTGTATTTTGATGCCATGGATACTAAATGAAGCTTGTAGAGTTCGCTTTTTTACATTCTAAATCTACATTTTGCCATCCTTCCTCTTCTCATTTTAGATGTCAGTCTGTAAGATGATCTGGGGAGCTTACTAGCAAAGAATATGAGTATTCAAGCAGACGTGTCCACTGGAAAATTTTCCAATTTATGAAAACAGTTTATGAAACAGTGTGATCAGCAGTGCTAAATGGGTGTGGATGGGGTGTGGATATGGGTGTGACTAGTTGTGAAATGGTTGTGGTCAGGGCGTGGCCTAAAATTTGCCGCGGCACACTAGGCACACGCAAACTACCACAAACTACCGCAAACTTGTCCCTCTTTCCCTTCTTCAAAAGTTGGGAGGTATGCATATACACACAAATAACCTCATGTATAATTATCACCTGACTAAAATAAGTTACACTAATAAATCCTCATGTCCAATGAGGTAGCTATCAAATGCAAAATTGGGGGGTACCATGGAGCACCTTTGCATTTAATCCCTGGGAGAATATTGTGGGGAAATGTGTGGCTTTCTTGTGACGGCGCCCCCTATCTCTATCCGTCACAAGTGAACTGACAAGGACCAATCTAATAGGACACCACTGGAACTCATGATCGTTCCTTTTCTATATGTACACATCACCTGGACAGGTGCCTCATTGCTCATGAGGATTGATTAGTGTAACCTATTCAGGTGATTATACATGAGGTTATTTGTGTGTCTAGATCTATTGAATGTCAATGATACTGTACATTAAAGGTTACGTTTTAGTACATTTGTACCTTGCTGAATTTGAATGATATAGGAGAGATCACAGCCTCAGCTACAGACAGTTGTGTGATAAGGATTGTTCATGCAAACAGAAGGTGAAGCTCGGGAATCACTGCACCTCATAAATATCTGCATTACTACCCTGCATAGTAAGTGTGATTGCTGCATAGGGATTGAGTCGTTGTTCAATTCTCATTAATCTGGATTTAGCTGTGTAAAGTTGCAACAAGAAAATATTATCAACTAACACTCTGGCCTCCATGTTTTCTTGACTACTTGGAGTGCACCATATAACATCACACTACCAGAAAGCAGAGGTTAATGAAGGGCACCCTGGCATCAGAAACTCTCTCTTCTTTTTTTCTTTTCTTTTTGTCACTGCCATGGCGGAGTGGTGACTTCCACACACTGCATGGTACTCTGGCATGACATATCTACTGAGTCTGCAAAGCTTTCAACTAAGCTCCTTTTAATCTGGTTTACCATTTTTGCTGCTTGCAATCTCCCAGTAATGAAAATGTTCAAACTTGCAGTGTGACCACATGTGTACTGAGATAATAGGGCGTTGTCACAGAAATGCTTATAATAAAATACAGTACATTAAAGTGTTATCAAGTTACTAACAACTGTCACAATCAGGGAAGGACTGGGATGAAACTCAGCACTGGCATTTAAAAGCACACAGGCTTATACTGTCCCCCTTCTCACCTCCGAGTGACATCTTTTACTAATATTGCCCTCCCTGGAGGAAATCAGGGTTTACAAGACCAATATGTTTAATAATGTCCCTATATAAGATGTATGCAAATTGCCTCTAAAGAGAAAAAGAGGACTTGTACTCTATAGCGCCACCTATTGGAAGTAGCGATCCTACAAGTCACAATCAACCCTTTAATGAGTCTTGTAATATGACTTAGGATAAAAGCCAAATCAGTATCTCAATTTGCAGACACGGTGTTTTGAACTATTGGTCCTCGTCAGTTCAAAGTATGAGATCTGATTTGGCTAGATGAGAGGCTCTGGACTGAGGTCTAAAGGGGTAAGGTTTCTCCTTGTGGAGAGTGACATACCAGCTCTGGCTTGTCAAAGTATATAAGATATAATAATATTGTAGTATAGAAAACTTTAACTTCAAGCCTGGACAACCCTTTAACCAAAATCACTGTACTAGGACTGGTGCAGTGGCATGTAAATGTTTCGACACCCCTGGTCAAAACTGCTGTTATTGTTAACATTTAATCAAATTATAGGTGAAAAGATCTATGAAAGGCCTTTTAAAAGTATCACAGCTTGTAAATGCTTTCCGTAGCCATCCAAGAGTCTTTCAATTCAAAATAATTCTTGTTTGAGGGATTTTCATTCATTCTTCCTTGGAAAATTCTGCCCGTTCTGATAGATTTAAAAAATGGAGAATAAGGAGTAACAGATTATTAAAGTATAAATATATACATTTTATTAGAGTATTTAGTATAAAACGTAATAAGGTAAAGTGACAAGATGGATAGAAAAACACAGAAGCAGGGTCATACTTAACCCCTCTGCCATTCGACGTACTATACCGTCCATGTGACCTGGCACAATTTGACCATGGAGGGTATAGTACGTCATAGCGATCGGCTGCGCTCACAGGGGGAGCGCGGCTGTGTGTCAGCTGATTCTGACAGCGGACACCCAGAACTAGGTGCAAGGAGCGGTCACAGACTGCTCCCTGCACTTTAAGGCCCAAAATACTGCAATCTAACAAGATTGCACCATTCAGGAGCCGGCACGGACTGAAAGCCCCTGGATCATTGCCATGATGAGCCGGATGTCGTCATGACGGCATCCAACTCACCGGAGCTAAGTAAACTTGCTGATCATGGGCAGTGCATGATCAGCAAGTTCTCCCTGTCAGTGCATCACTGACAGTTTCTATAGCATTCAGATGCTGCTTCATAAGTAAAAAAGTTAGGAAAAAGTTAAAAAAAACTTTTAAATAATTGTAAAAATATAAAAAAAATCAAAAATAACAATTAAAAAATCAATATATATTTTATCATAAATAAATATCTGAATGAAAAAAAAACAAAACAATAAAAGTACACATATTTGTTATTGCCACGTCCGGAACAACCCCACCTATAAAACTGTCTCACTAGTTAACCCCTTTAGTAAAAACCATAAAAAAACAAGGCTTTACCATCATAATGCTGAACAAAAAGTGGAATAACACGTGATCAAAAAGACGAATATAAGTAATCATGGTACCGCTGAAATCGTCATCTTGTCCCGCAAAAAACAAGCCACGATACAGCTCCATCAGCGGAAACATAAAAAAGTTATAGTTCTCAGAATAAAGTGATGAAAAAACAATTATTTTTTTTTATAAAATGTTTTTTATTGTATAAAAGCGCCTAAACATAAAAAAAAATCTATATATGAGGTATCGCTGTAATCGTCCTGACCCGAAGAATAAAAGTGCTTTATCAATTTTACCGCACACAGAATGGTATAAATCCCCACAAATAAGAAATTCATGAATTTTTTTTTTCATGAAGTTTTTGCTAATTCTGTCTCCCAAAAATCAGAATAGAAAGCGAGCAAAAAATGTCATGGGCCCGAAAATGGTACCAATAAAAACATCAACTCATCCAACAAAAATCAAGACTTGACATGACTCTGTGGGCCAAAATATGGAAAAACTATAGCTCTCAAAATGTGGTGATACAACAACTATTTTGAAATAAAAAGCGTCTTTTAGGGTGTGACAGCAGCCAAACATAAAAACATTAGTATTCAACCTGGATGGTGCCAAGATGCGACCGTCCAGACTGAGAACCATTGCTGAATGAGCTTGTCACTGGGCTCTGTTCCCAGCCAGGCTGAGCTGCGCTGAAATCCCCGCTAGCACCGTGAGCACTCATGTTTGTGTAAAAAATATGATTTTTTATTTTCACGCCCGGCGTTATAAACTTTAGTGAAACACCTGGGGGTTCAAAGTGCTCACCACACATCTAGATAAGTTCCTTGGGGGGTTTAGTTTCCATAATGGGGTCACTTGTGGGGGTTTCCACTGTTTAGGCACATCAGGGGCTCTCCAAAAGCGACATGGCATCCGATCTCAATTCCAGCCAATTTTGCTTTGAAAAAGTCAAATGTCGCTCCTTCCCATCTGAGCTCTGCCATGCGCCCAAACTGTGGTTTACCCCCACATATGGGGTATCAACGTGCTTAGGACAAATTTCACAATAATTTTTGGGGTCCAATATCTCCTGTTACCCTTGGGAAAATAAAAAATTGGGGGTGAAGAGATCATGTTTGTGGATAAAATATGAATTTTTAATTTTAAGGCTCTACTTTATAAACTTCTGTGAAACCCTTGGGAGTTCAAAGTGCTCACCACACATCTACATAAGTTCCTTGGAATGTCTAGTTTTCAAAATGGTGTCATTTGGGGGGGTTTCCACTGGTTAAGCACATCAGGGGCTCTCCAAACACTACATGGTGGCTGATCTCAATTCCAGCCAATTCTGCTTTGAAAAAGTCAAACGGCGCTCCTTCCATTCTGAGCTCTGCCATGCGCCCAAACAGTGGTTCCCCCCCACATACGGGGTATCAGCGTACAAAAGACAAATTGCACAATAACTTTTGAGGTCCAATTTCTCCTGTTACCCTTGGGAAAATAAAAAAAATTGGATCTAAAGTAAATGTTTTGTGAAAAAAGTTAAATATTCATTTTTTTAAAACATTCCAAAATTCCTGTGAAGTACCAGAAGGGTTAATAAACTTCTTGAATGTGGTTTTTACCATGTTGAGGGGTGCAGTTTTTAGAATGGTGTCACTTTTGGGCATTTTCTATCATATAGATCCCTCAAAGTGACTTCAAATGTGATGTGGTCCCTAAAAAAATGGTGTAAAAATGAGAAATCGCTGTTTAATTTTTAACCCTTATAACTAGCTAACAAAAAAAAATTTTGGTTCCAAAATTGTACTGATGTAAAGTAGACATGTGGGAAATGTTACTTATTAAGTATCTTATGTGACATATCTGTGTGATTTAAGGCCATGAAAACTCAAAGTTGGAAAATTGCAAAATTTTCTAAATTTTTGCCAAATCTCTGTTTTTTCACAAATAAACACAAGTCATATTAAACAAATTTCACTACTATCATGAAGAACAATATGTCACAAAAAAGAAATGTCAGAATCACCGGGATTCACGGAAGCGTTAAAGAGTTATTACCTCATAAATGGACAATGGTCAGAATAGTAAAAATTAGCCCAATCATTAACATGCAAACCACCCTCGGGGTTTAGGGGTTAATCACAACATCCCTAGTGGATAAAACAATAATACATGGTAGTTTCAATTTATGCTCCCTGGTCAGGCATGTCCCGATGTGTAAAAGTAACTAGTAACAAGTGAAAAAGTCATAGATAATACACATGAAAGGGACAAAGCTTACCAAGGGATGTGATGGGTGACCCTGAGCCGGATCGCGTTTCGCTTCTTTAAGGCACTGCTTTCTCAAGGGAATGCAGTGAAGGTGTGCAACAAGGACCATCGTGTAGCCCTGGTGATCGGTCACATGTTAGATCACATGGTCCGTGTGGACCAATGGAAAAGGCTCGCCTGGCGCATGTGCACTGCGTCCAGCAGGTCCCAGCAGCTACAACACAAAACGTCAAGCATCGATGCGCACGTGCAAGGAGGAAGACAAGTGTCACAGTCCCTGGGCGGGCGCAGGAGGCATGAAGACGTCTGCCCGTGCACAGGACACGGTGGATAGCAGTACGCACGTGCGCTGCCATTAGGGAGATGTGCAAAGCATCAACCCTTGTGTATAACCAGACCGGAAGGAGAGGAGGATGATGTGAACCTAGCTTACAATAAACAACACAGAGAAAAAAAACAACATGCAATAACAAATCAAACAACAGTGGCCATGTAATAATATATACAGTGGTGTTGTGAATAGGCTGGAAATGAGTTCTGAGCAGAAGCTCCCTCTGGTGGTTACAAACGGTACTGGACTGTCCAGTGAAGATTGTGAGGATTGGGAATCAGGTGTTACTGACTGGTCTTATATAAGGGAGTCGCCTTCCCATCAGGGTTGCCGGTGATCAATTGTTCTGGTCTCAATCCTTGATTCCTGTTTCCTTGGTAGCCTGCTGTGTCGTGTCTGAATCTCCTGCTAACAGATAAGACATTTTCTTCTTTTTGTTTTTGTGCTTGATTTTTGCATTTTTTCCTGCACTTCTGTGGGGGCCTTCAGGGTCCCCTCTGGGGGCTTTTGCCCTCTCAGTTCAGTTCAGCCACTGATGTTTGTACATTTGCTTTTTCCAGTTTTTTCAGTGGCTGCTGTTTAGTTTTTGGTTACACCAGAGAACTAATTTAGGTGGTAGAGGTCGAGTGATCTCAGGTGTTTTTGAAATTAGTAGAGTTGGTGCTTTTCAGGGTTTTTTGGGATTGCAGTAAGTGCCCTTCCTATCCTTTTCTATTTAGTAAGTTTGGGCCCCAACGTTTGCTCATACTATTTTCTGTCTGTGTCAGTATTTCTTCTTGTCTAACCGCCATTACATGTTTGGGGGCTTTCTATGTTCTTTGGGGATCTGCTCCGGGGCAGATAGCTTTCCTCTTTCTATCTTTAGGTGTAGTTAGTTTCTCAGGCTGTGACGAGGCGTCTAGGACCAACGTAGGAACGCTCCACCGCTGCCTCTAGTTGTGGTGGTTAGTCAGGGTACTGCAATCTCATAGTTTCCAACTGCTCTGGTGTATTTCCTTTTTGCCTGCTCTCCTCAGCTACCAAATCATAACACAGTGGGTTCGGAAAGTATTCAGACCTCTTTAAATTGTTCACTCTGTTTCATTGCAGCCATTTGGTAAATGCAAAACAGTCAATTTTTTTTCTCCCTAATGTGCACTCTGCACCCCATCTTGACTGAAAAAAAACAGAAATGTAGAAATTTTTGCAAATTTATTAAAAAAGAAAAACTGAAATATTACTTAGTCATAAGTATTCGGATCCTTTGCTCAGTATAGAGTAGAAGCACCCTTTTGAGCTAGTACAGCCATGAGTCTTCTTGGAAATGATTCAACAAGTTTTTCACACCAGGATTTGGGGATCCTCTGCCAGTCTTCCTTGCAGATCCTCTCCAGTTCCGTCAGGTTGGATTGTGAACGTTGGTGAACAGCCATTTTCAGGTCTCTCCAGAGATGTTCAATTGGGTTTAGGTCAGGGCTCTGGCTGGGCTAGTCAAGAATGGTCATAGAGTTGTTCTGAAGCCACTGCTTTGTTATTTTAGCTGTGTGCTTAGGGTCATTGTCTTGTTGGAAGGTGAACGTTCGGCCAAGTCTAAGGTCCAGAGCACTCTGGAAGAGGTTTTCATCCAAGATATCTCTGTACTTGGCCACATTCATGTTTACTTCAATTGCAATCAGTCGTCCTGTCCCTGCAGCTGAAAAAACACCCCCATAGAATGATGCTGCCACCACCATGTTTCACTGTTGGGATTGTATTGGGAAGGTAATGAGCAGTGCCTGGTTTTCTCCACACATACTGCTTAGAATTATCATCAAAATGTTCTATCTTTGTCTCATCAGACCAGAAAATCTTATTTCTCATAGTCTGGGAGTCCTTCATGTGTTTTTTTTAGCAAACTCTATGTGGGCTTTCATATGTCTTGCACTGAGGAGAGGCTTCCATCGGACCACTCTGCCATAAAGGCCCGGCTGATGGAGGGCTGCAGTGATAGTTGACTTTGTGGAACTTTCTCCTACCTCCCCTCTGCATTTGTGGAGCTTAGCCACAGTGATCTTGGGGTTCTTCTTTACCTCTCTCACCAAGGCTCTTCTCCCACGATTTCTCAGTTTGGCTGAAAGTCCAGGTCTAGGAAGACTTCTGTGGTCCCAAACTTCTTCCATTTAAGGAAATGGACAGCATGTGACATAAATATGAGTGTCTGAGCAAAGGGTCTGAGTACTTATGACCATGTGATATTTCAGTTTTTCTTTTTTTAATAAATTTGCAAAAATTTCTACATTTCTGGTTCTTATCAGTCAAGATGGGTTGCAGAGTGTACATTAGAAAAAAATGAACTTTTTTGCATTTACCAAATGGCTGCAATGAAACAAAGAGTAAAAAATTTAAAGGGGTCTGAATACTTTCCGAACCCACTGTAGATGTATGTTCTTTTGCAGGATAAGAAGTGTTGTAAAAGGACATCACTGGGAGTTGTAAGGATTCAGAGGGCAAATTCAGAGGTCACTGTTGACAGCACAGATCAATAATGGCTCTAAATAATGGGAATATCAAAATGAGTGAGGAGGAGAAAAAAAAAAGAAACATAAAAGGATTAAAATCAAAACATCTGTAATGGGGGGTTCAATGGGGAACAAGGGCTGGAAACATATATACATTTGTGTTAGTTATTTGCATATTTATAGGAAAGAGTTGAAACTAAGAGACTCATTGAGGCCCTTGGGTGCCTTGGTGTCTAATGTGACAATCCACCTGGTTTCCCTCTGGGCTAGAAGTCTTTTATTGTTACCCCCTCTGACTCCTGTGTGTATAATATCGATGTCCCTGACCATGAATGAATTGGGATAACAATTATGGTGAGCCATAAAGTGGCGGGGGATCGTTTTCAGGTCAGAGGGGTCTGCCACTGTCTTGGCCGCACAAATGTCCCTCACATGCTCTAGCACCTGTACGTGGAACTCTCTAGATGTAAGACCAACATATGTCATGGAGCAGCCACATGTTGCGTAGTACATTACATTAGTACTGCTGCATGATAAATGCTGTATGATATGGAATTGTCTGGAGACGTCTGAGGAGTGAAAGGTGGAGCAGCGATGGACATTTGAGCAGACAAGACAGTGGCCGCAGGGAATAGACCTCGTGTTTGGACCCTTTGTGGCAAATGGATTAGTACTGGCTGGAGTGTAATGACTCTTAACTAGAAGGTCATTAAACTTTTTTGACCTCCTTGAGGTCATGGTAAGAAAATCACTTAAGGAAGGACTTAAGGGAGGGCTCGGCACTGAGAATGGCCCAATGTTTAGTGAGGATTTGCCTCATGCTGCTCCACTCATGGTTGTAGGTAGAGATGAACCTGGTTTTCCAATCCATATCCACACTGGATATAGGAGGCTATTGTGAGGTGTTCCTAGCCCTCTCATAGCCATTCTTGATGCACCTGTGACTATAGCCGCGGGACCTGAAACGTGTCTTAAGAGCCAAGGCCTGTGCCTCGAATCTAGCATCAAAGGAACAGATTTGCCTCAGCCTTAGGAGCTGTCAGACCGGGACAGCCCTAATGGTGGCAGGGTTGTGAGCCAAATCTGTATGTATCAGAGCACTGACAGATGTTGGTTTCCTGTAAACATTCGTCTTGATATGTAGATTTGCATCAATCTCCAGAGAAATGTCCAGGAAATCTATTTTATTGAAGTCATAATTATATGTCTATCTGATAGCGTGTGAGTTTGAATTAATTTGTTCCATAAACTCTTTGAGCTGCAGCACCGTCCCATCCCATAACATCATGATGTCATTAATATAATCAGAGCCAGCACAGCACATGGGAGGCGGCCGACGCGCCCCCATAGCCAAAAAGGAATCTCTCCCATGAGCCCAGGAAGAGTTAAGCTTATGAGGGCGCACAGGCTGTGCCCATGGCCGTGCCAAGCTTCTGCAAGTAAAAGGTGTCTTTAAAGACAAAGAAGTTTTGGGTAAGGACAAAGGGCAGCTCACATGAAGGGCCATCCAGGGGTGAGGTCCCCAAGAAGAGGCGGACCTCATCCAAACCATTTCAGTGGCCGATGCAGGTATATAAGGTTTTGATATCCGCAGTGACAAGTAGTGTTTTTGTCCACAAGGATTCCATCAACCCGTGCCAGGATGTCCATCTTGTCGCGAACATACAATGGCAGTGACTCAACAAGGGGCTTGAGATAGTAATCAATAAATCTGCAAATAAGATCACAGAGCCCCTTAATCCCCGAGACGATCTGACATCCCTGAGGGACAAGTGGGAGAGAACCTCTTTGATCTAGGCAAAATGGAGGATGGGAAAGGACCTTGATGTGAGATGGATTATTCACCAAAAAGGTCCTCTAAATTTCGTAATGCCTCCTTCTCAGTTTCACTCATGAACTCCTGAGATTGATTTTTACTGTGTAATTTTCTCAAGATGAGCTTGCAAGAGAATAATTGCAGGTCCTTCAGAGCTGTAAAATAATCAAAATAATTTGTGGGGGAAAAGGTCAGGCACCTGCCTAAAACTTCCAGTTGTGTGTTAGAAAGAATTTCAGTAGATCAATTCAGTGCCTGTAACTGAACAACCAGCATCTTCCCCCCCCCCGGGGCATTTGTTCTTTGAAAATTGTCTGGTCATAATCCGTTTGGCAGAGGAGTCTGATGTGGATTGACCTCCATGTTGGTTCACTTTGGGAGATGTATCCTTATCACATGATCTATTAGATTTGAAAGACATGGATCTAGACCTGGAGTGTGGGGCATTTCTATATTGTGGCCGAGAGCGGTCATTGGGATTGCACCATCTATAAACCCTAGACGACTGTTTATCTTGGATATCTCTCTTGAATTTTTTGGATCTAGTGGCTTGGCCCACTTCTGTAGCTCTGCTTCAGTTTCCTCATTGAATTTTCTGAGGGAATCGCCCTCCATGTCCCTTTGTATAATAATTTGTAAGCTCTCAATTTCAGCTTCTAAAGTCCCCAAAGAGCTCTGATTCATTTCCTTCAGCAGCTCCATAAACCCTTTATAGCAAGCATTGGAAAGTTCAAAACACAGAACATATTATTGTAAACAGAAATCCCAGTTGCATTCTAGATGCCAGGGTGGTTACAAGATGTACAACCCACCCAACAAGGAGAAAAGCCAATTCCAATGATACATTTAAAATTAGGAAAATAAAGGAGTAACAGATTATTAGAGTATCAATATATAAATTGTATTAGAGTATTTAGTATAAAACGTAATAAGGTAAAGTGACAAGATGCATAGACAAACAAAGAAGCAGGATCACACTTAATCACAATAATCATCCATAGTGGGTAAAACAATAATATTATTATTATTATTATTATAGATTTTTATAGCGCCATTTATTCCATGGCGCTTTACATGTGAAGAGGGGCAAATATAGACAAGTACAGTAAACATGAGCACACACAAGTACAGAAGGAGAGAGGACCCTGCCCGCGAGGGCTCACAATCTACAGGTAGATATAATAATATATGGTAGTATCAAAATATGCATCCTGGACAGGCATGTCCCGATGTGTAAAAATAATTAATAACAACTTGTGAAAAAGTCACAGATGATACATATGAAAGGGACAAAGATTTCTGGGTTGTCTTTCATGCACTGCTATTTTGAGGTCTAGGCACATATTTTCAATGATGTTCAAATGAGGGGACTGTGAGGGCCATTGTAAAACCTTCAGCTTGCTCCTATTGAGGTAGTTCATTGTTTATTTTGATGTGTGCTTATTATCATTATCCACTTGTAGAAGCAATCCTCTTTTAAAATTCAACTTTTTTACAGATGGTGTTATGTTTTCATTAAGAATTTGTTGAAATTTAATTGAATGAATTCTTCTCTCTGCCAGTGAAATGTCCCCGTGCCATTGGCTGATCCACCCCTATGCTTAATGTTTTCTTTTCCCGAAATTCTGTTCTCTTTTTTTCTCCACACATACCTTTTAAATAATTGTGGCCAAAGAGCTCCTTTTTAACTTCATTGGTCCAGAGGACTTGTTTCCAAAATGCATCAGGCTTGTTTAGATGTTCTTTTGCATACTTCTGACACTGAATTTTATGGTGAGGATACAGGAGAGGTTTTCTTCTGATGACTCTCCATGAAGGCCATATTTTTGCAGGTGTTTCTGAACAGTAGAACAATGTACCACACCTCCAGAGTCTGCTTAATCTTTCTGAAGGTCTTTTGCAGTCATAAGGTGGTTCGGATTTTCCTTTCTAGCAATCCTAAAAGCAGCTCTCATTGAGATTTTGCTTGATTTTCCAGACGTTATCTTGACTTCCACAATTCCTTTTAACTGCCAATTCTTAATGATATTTTAGAACTGTAAAAAAGCAACTTGAAAATGCTTTGCTATCGTTTTATAGCCTTGTCCTGCTTTGTGTGCCTCTACCAAAAAAATATTTCAATTGCACTTTTTAAACAGGACTAATATATGTTCCTTTTCTGATATATAAATCTAATCATTGAAGGGTCTTTATTACATTCAGTAGTCGTTTCTGACTCATTTATTTTAATAATGTGTTGTTTTATTTATGTTCTATTATGGCACCTTATGGATTTAATATCTGTGAAAGATCTTCAGTATTTCTCTGAATGACTTAGCAACTCTGCATTTGGTCTCTTTTTATTATGTGTATATATTGTCCTTTTGTTTATTAATAAAGATTGAAATTTTCAAATTATATAAATGTTGCTTGGATTGGTCCTTTCTAACTTAAATCTCAAAAGGTGGCATCTTATCCTCCTCTCCTGATGAAAAGCAGGTTTGTCTGTCCTTTATTTTTTTGTCAGAGGAGATAGGTGTCAAGAAAGCATTCACAAAATGAACCTGAACAGAGCCATGTTGGAGGTCTGAGGTGTACAAAACATTGGAGCAGCACTGTCAACTGTCAGGAGCCAAGTCCATAAATTACATAGTATAACTATCAAATGAATCATGCAATGGCAATGTGACAGAAGAAAAGCCCTCTCATATGGGTTATGTATAGGAATTTCTCCATCTGCTACTGCTGGCAGCCACAGGTATTTGGAAAACATGCCAGAATTCTGTCCAAACTGTATCACAAAAAAATGAGTAAATGACATGCACTAAATTTCTTAAGCATGTTAATATGCAAATAGCCACTTCAGAGAGGAGGAAGACTTGAACTCTAGCGCCACCTATTGAATGTAACTAAGTGATAAAGAGATTATTATTATTATTATTAGCACCATAATAGTGTCATATCCAGTATATGTAAGACAGCCATGGATGATGAGAAAACACTGTCTACTGTGTCTGTTTTAAGTAGTTGTGACAAATTTCTAATTCAAATGTGCATTCTTTTTGTAAACCTGAAAAGTTTCTGCTTTTTAGTAATGTATCCTATAGCAGCATTGATGGATCTCTCAAGTCCTGCTTTACCATCTGAAGCACATTGGCGAGAGCATGTTTTTCTGAACATGTTTTTTCTTATGAGGCTAAGAACTGATAGGTAGTTAGTTGCTAGCTACCTGCCTGTTTTGCCCAGTGCCAATCTCTGCCAGCTCAGAGTTGCTCTGTCGATGGGTGTCACTGCCAACATCATGTTGACTGACCGCTGGCTCCACTCAGGCAGCAGGGAGATGGCTGTCAATCAGCATGACTATGACATAGACACCCCATTGACAAATCATCACAAAAAATGGCCAAAATGAATCACAAAAAGTGGCACTTCACTATCATTGAAATACTCAAAATTCCTTCAAATGAAAAATATAAAATGAACAAAATATAAACAAACAAACAGAATGCCTCAATAAGAGGATGGGCCAGCTACCATGAACAAAAATGGACCAAAAGATAAAGTGCGGTAGTATAAATAGTAGGGATAACAACCAAATAGCACAGTAGTAGATTATATGGCTACAATCATTTTACATAAATAAATATAAAGTGCTTAGTGCAATGTAAATTACATAGGCCATTAATAAATGATATTAATAGAAAAGTGGGTAAATCCATAGAAAATGTATAAAATACACCATAACTCAGGTCCACAAAAGATACAAAGCTGCAGTCAGCTTAATCGGTGAGACTCCCATATATACCACTGAAGAGTGTGACATAAAAATAAAATTGCCACACCATAATCGTAATATGGGTAAACCGATTCACCTGATCATGGAGTTGAGTAACCTCTTCCTGTCACCCCTACGCGCGTTTCACCACAAGACTTCATCCTGGGGGCGTGGAAAGGTGCTGGGCGGTAAGCTATTTACAGAAAGTGCAACCAATAACGTAGAGAGGCCAGGTCACATGCCAGATCAATGACGCATGAAACAATAGCCATGCCCCCGGTACAACTAAACTGCCCGGAAGTGCTCTGTGGTACCTAGCGTGGAACGCAAGCAATCACTGTGTCGGCACATACGGGAGTCTGGGTCTCAAAGCGCATGCGTACTCTGGGACGGACCATTGCCAATTAAAGTGTGAAGACAGAAGAGTATTAAAGCGAGGACGATACTAAGGTGTAGGTGCGTGGATCGGTAATAAGAAACTGGGAATAAGGTACATAACTATAATGAGAGTGCAACTGAATACAATTTATTGAATTGTTAAAAAAAAAAAAAAAAAATACTGCAAAGAGTGAACAATTGCATAAATTTGCTTAAATTTATTAAAAAAAATCTAAAAAAGTGAACCAGTGCATGCAAGGCATATTTCCTGACATAAGTGCCTAATAAAGTGCAATGAATATAAAGTGACATAGTGACCAAATGACCAGAATAAATGGATACAATAAATATCCTAAAAAATTACATAAGATCAAAAAACATCAACCAACAGCAATATGACTCAATATATATATAGGCTAGAACAGTAATAATTATAAAAAAGCCAAAAGGTAGTGAAAAGTGCAAATATGCATCGGGGTGACAGGACGAGGTCACTCAGCTCCATGATCAGGTGAATCGCTTTCCCCATATTACGATTATGGTGTGGCAATTTTATTTTTATGTGGCACTTAAGAATTTACTCTTCAGTGGTATATATGGGAGTCTCACCGATTAAGCTGACTGCAGCTTTGTATCTTTTGTGGACCTGAGTTATGGTGTATTTTATATATTTTCTAGGGATTTACCCACTTTTCTATTAACCCCTTAGTGACAGAGCCATTTTGCAGCTTAATGACCGGGCCAATTTTTACAATTCTGACCACTGTCAATTTATGAGGTTATAATTCTGGAACGCTTTAACGAATCCAGCTGATTCTGAGATTGTTTCTTCGTGACATATTGTACTTCACGTTAGTGGTAAAATTTCTTTGATATGACTTGTGTTTATTTATGAAAAAAACGGAAATATGGCGAAAATTTTGAAAATTTAACAATTTTCAAACTTTAAATTTTTATGCCCTTAAATCAGAGAGATATGTCACACAAATTTCTTAATAAATATCATTTCCCACATGTCTACTTTACATCAGCACAATTTTGAGAACAAAATTTTTTTTTGTTACAAAGTTATAAGGGTTAAAAGTTGACCAGCGATTTCTTATTTTTACAACACCATTTTTTTTTTAGGGACCACATCACATTTGAAGTCACTTTGAGGGGTCTATACGATAGAAAATAGCCAAAAAGTGACACCATTCTAAAAACTGCACCCCTCAAGGTGCTCAAAACCACATTCAAGAAGTTTATTAACCCTTTACGTGCTTCACAGGAACTGAAGCAATGTGGAAGGAAAAAAATAACATTTAACTTTTTTTGCAAAAACTTTACTTCGGAACCAATTTTTTTTATTTTCACAACTGTTAAAAGAAAAAATGAACCACAAAATTTGTTGTGCAATTTCTCCTGAATAAGCCGATATCCCATATGTGGGGGTAAACCACTTTTTGGACGCACGGCAGAGGTCACAAGGGAAGGAGCGACATTTGACTTTTTCAACGCAGAATTGGCTGGACCCCATGTCGCGTTTGTAGAGGCCCTGATGTGTCTAAACAGTGGAAACCCATCACAAGTGACCCCATTTTGGAAACTAGATCCCCTAAGTAACTTATCTAGATGAGTGGTGAGCACTTTGAACCATCAAGTGCTTCACAGAAGTTTATAACATAGAACCGTGAAAATAAAAAATCATATTTTTTCCACAAAAACGATCTGTTCACCCCAATTTTTATTTTCCCAAGGGTAACAAGACCCCAAAAGTTTTTGTGCAATTTGTCCTGAGCATGCTGATACCCCATATGTGGGGGTAAACCACTGTTTGGGTGCATGGCAGGGCTTGGAAGGGAAGAAACGTTGTTTCACTTTTTCAGCGCAGAATTGGCTGGATGTCATGTCGTGTTTGTAGAGGCCCTGATGTGTCTAAACAGTGGAAACCCCCCACAAGTGACCCCATTTTGGAAACTAGACCCCTAAGGAACTTATCTAGATGTGTGGTGAGCACTTTGAACCCCCAAGTGTTTCACAGAAGTTTATAACTCCCGGGCATGAAAATAAAAAGTCATATTTTTTCCACAAACCTGATCATTTAGTCCCCAATTTTTTATTTTCCCAAGGGTAACAGGAGAAATTAGACCACAAAAGTTGTTGTCCAATTTGTCCTGAGTACGCTGATACCCCATATGTGGGGGGGGACCACTGTTTGGGCGCACGGCAGGGCTTGGAAGGGAATGAGCGCCGTTTGACTTTTTCAAACCAAAATTGGCTGGAATTGAAATTGGACGCCATGTCGCGTTTGGAGAGCCCCTGATACGCCTAAACAGTGGAAACCCCCCACAAATGACACCATTTTGGAAACTAGACCCCTTAAGGAACTTATCTAGATGTGTGGTGAGCACTTTGAACCCCCAAATGCTTCACAGAAATTTATAAACGTAGAGCCGTGAAAATAAAAAATCATTTTTTTCCTCAAAAATGATTCTTTAGCCCGCTATTTTTTTTATTTTCCCAAGGGTAACAGGAGAAATTGGACCCAAAAAGTTGTTGTGCAATTATTCCTGAGTATGCTGATACCCCATATGTGGGGTGAAACCACTGTTTGGGCGCATGGGAGTGCTTGGAAGGGAAGGAGCGCCATTTTGTAATGCAGACTCTGATGGAATGTTCTGCGGGCGTCTTGTTGTGTTTGCAGAGCCCTTGATGTGCCTAAACATTAGAAACCCCCTGCAAGTGACCCCATTTTGGAAACTAGACCCCCCCAAGGAGATTATCTAGATGTGTGGTGAGCACTTTGAACCCCCAAGTGCTTCACAGAAATTTATAAACGCAGAGCCGTGAAAATGAAAATTAATTTTTTCCCCAAAAATGATTTTTTTAGTAAGCTATGTTTTATTTTCCCAAGGGTAACAGGAGAAATTAGAAACCCAAAATTGGTGTGCAATTTGTCTTGAATACGCTGATACCCCATATGTTGGGGTAAACCACTGTTTGGGCGCACGGCAGGGCTCGGAAGGGAGGGAGCGCCATTTGAGTTTTTGAACGCCACGTCGTGTTTGGAGACCCCCTGATGTGTCTAAACAGTGGAAACCCCCCACAAGTGACCCCATTTTGGAAACTAGACCCCTTAAGGAACTTATCTAGATGTGTGGTGAGCACTTTGAACCCCCAAGTGTTTCACAGAAATTTATAAACGCAGAGCTGTGAAAATAAAAAAATCATTTTTTTTCTCAAAAATGATTTTTTTAGCCAGCTATTTTTTATTTTCCCAAGGGTAACAGGAGAAATTAGAACCCCAAAATTGGTGTGCAATTTGTCCTGAGTACGCTGATACCCCATATGTTGGGGTAAACCACTGTTTGGGCGCACGGCAGGGCTCGGAAGGGAGGGAACGCCATTTGACTTTTTGAACGCCACGTCATGTTTGGAGACCCCCTGATGTGCCTAAATAGTGGAAACCCCTCAATTCTAGCTCCAACTCTAACCCCAACACACCCCTAACCCTAATCCCAACCCTAATCCTAACCTAAATCCCAACTCTAATTCCAACCCTAATTGTAACCCTAACCTTAATTGTAACCCTAACTCTAATTGTAACCATAACCCTAATTTTAACCCTAACCTTAATTGTAACCCTAACCCTAATTATAACCCTAATTATAACCCTAACCCTAAGGCTAGGTTGATTTTGCATTTTACCAGCCCGTTCAACACATAGCGTTGACGGGCTGGTAACGGTATAGCATAACGCGATCGCGCTATGCTATACCCGCTAGCGCAGAGGAATCAGCAGATGATTCATCTGCGCTAGCGGTGACGGAGCCCAGACGCTGCAGCCCGCGTCCGAGGCTCCGTCACTGAATGATGGCACGTCGCGAACGCATGCCACTTTACGGCATGCATCGCGATGCGCCCTCAAAAGGGGTGAATGGCAGTGTTAACGGACTGCGTTACACCGCGTTTTACCGCGGTGTAACGCAGTCCGTCTAAAAGACTGCCATAACGCAGTATGAACCCAGCCTAACCCTAACCCTAATTATAACCCTAACCCTAATGCTAACCCTAACCCTAATGCTAACCCTCCTAAATACCCTAATATATAACCCTAACCCTAACCCTAACGGAAAAATGAAAATAAATATAATTTCTATATTTTATTATATGTCCCTAACTAAGGGGGTGATAAATGGGGGGGTTATGTACTGTTTTTTTTATTTTGATCACTGTGATAGTTTATCACAGTGATCAAAATGTACTTTCTGGAGAATGAATGAAAAAAAATTTGAATCTGCGGCCAAGCAGATCGGTGGGCGCACTGCGCATGCGCCCGCCATTTTTTTTCCAGGAAGAAGACCGGGAGGATCGGAGGCCAGGGGGACCTGCCGGAGGACACCGGCAGGTACAGGGGGGGTTTTGGGGGAGCTGGGGACCCTCATTTTCTCCTCTCTGATGTGCGATCACATCAGAGGGGAGAGAAATCATTTTTTATTATTTTTTTGTTGCGGTCGCCGTTATGCTGTATAGCGGCGATCGCAACACCGGGATCGGTGAATACCGACCCGGATCATGTTCTCTGGGGTCTCGGCTACCCCCGGTAGCCGAGACCCCAGAGAAAATTGCCCATCCCCCAGCACATAGCGGCGGGCGCACTGAGCATGCGCCTGCCATTTTCTCCATAGCGGCGGCACCGAGGGACAATGGAGGGCCTGGGGGCCACATGCAGGGGATCAGGGGCCACATGGGGGTCCCGGGGACCCTTTTTCTCTGTCCTCTTATGTCCGATGACATCAGAGGACAGAGAAATTAAATGGCACAACTTTTTTTTTTTGTTGCGATCGCCGTTATGGGGTTAATAACGGCGATCGCAACATCGGTGTCGGTAAAAACCGACCCGATTCATGTTCTCTGGGGTCTCGGCTACCCCTGGTAGCCGAGACCCCGGAGAAAATGCACCTCTGGGGGGCGCTATTCACTTTTTCCACAGCGCCGTTAATTAACGGCGCTGTGGTTTAAGTACCCTTAATGACCGCCGTTAAAAGGCGTATCGGCGATCGTTAAGGGGTTAATATTGTTTATTAATGGCCATGTAATTTACATTGCACTAAGCACTTTATATTCATTCATGTAAAATGATTGTAGCCATATAATCTACTACTGTGCTTTTTGGTTGCTATCCCTACTATTTATACTACCGCACTTTTTCTCTTTGTCCATTTTTGTTCATGGTAGCTGGCCCATCCTCTTATTGAGGCATTCTGTTTTGTTGTTTATATTTTGTTTATTTTATATTTTTCATTTGAATAAATATTAATTTTATGGATCTCTTTGGGTTTTCCTTCTTTATTTTGAGTAAGGAATTTTGAGTATTTTACCCCATTGACAGAGCAGAATGCTAGATTTGATGTTAACAGAAGCCTCAGAATTGCTAGCAGTAGCCATCTATGACTGCTTTGTGCCAGCAGAGATATCCACTGGACAGAACAGGCAGAACCCGCATGTAAAATATTAGCCCAGTAACAAAAAAAAATCCAGGGTAACCCCTTAAATTTGTGCCATTTTATGGTGGCTACTGCTATTCTTGTGTTTCATGGAAATTTGAAAAAGGGAATTTGTTTTTATTATTGACATTGATGTTCGGTCTACAGTCATGACCGAAAGTGTTGGCACCCTTGAAATTGTTTCAGAAAATGAAGTATTTCTCCAAGAAAATGATTGCAATTTCACATGACTTGGACTACTCTTCTCTTGCAAAATGCTCCAGGTTTCTTATATTTAAAGGGTGCCTTCTCCCAACTGCAATTTTAAGATCTCTCCACAGGTGTTCAATGGGATTTAGATCTGGACTCATTACTGGCCACTTCAGAACTTTCCAGTGCTTTGTTTCTATTCTGGATGCTTGTTGAAATATGTTTGGGGTCCTTGTCCTGATGAAAAACTACCAACCTAGGACACATACCCAGCTACACTGCGACCAAAAAACATATGGTAATCTTAAGATTTCATGATGTCTTACACACAGTCAATGCACCCAGTGCCATATGCAGCAAAACATCTTTGAACCTCCACCATATTTAACTGTAGGTACTGTGTTCTTTTCTTTGTCGGCCCCATTCCATTTTCGGTAAACAGTAGAATAATGTGCTTAACCAAAAAGCTCTATCTTGGTCACATCCATCCTCAAGAAGGATTTTGGCTTATGTACATTTTAGCAAACTGCTGTCTAGTTTTTTATGTCTCTATGTTAGCAGTGGGGTCCTTCTGGATCTCCTGCCATAGCATTTGTAAAGCCAGTCTCCTTGCATGACTCTTCTTCCTACTCCAACACCGATATGCTCACCACCACGGCCGCTCTGTTGTTCCAGTCCCTGTTGCGGCTTCGTCCACCCTGGGCTTGGTCACACCATGCAGACCTCTAGGCAATGAGCCTATAGCGCGCGCTCCCCATACCTTAAAAGGTCCAGAGCATGCATTTCTGTTGTGTCCCCAATCAATGGCTGGGAATGATCAGGTACTTAAGGCATCTTCCTCTGTAGGGAGGTGGCAATGCAAATGCAACTAAGTATTAAGCAACTTCATTATATCAAAACCTTCCTCTCTTTTTTCCTTATGTTTTTTCTTCCTCTCCACGGGATTTTTTTTAACTCACTTACATAAAAGGGATACTCCAGGGTAAGATGGGTTCAATGGAGTTCAGCAGAGAGAGAGACTTTCCAGCTGAAAGATTACCTTGCTATGTCATTACACAGCAAAACCACAAAAAGAGGTATTACAAATCCTCCAAAAATTATTAAAAAAACACCAGAAAGAAGGCAGAGATGCTTACCTGCCCAGGCTTCCAAACAAATCACTCTCAACCTACCAATCCTATCATACAGACTATTTTTTGTGCACTATTATACCAAACAACCACCCCTCCATGGATTGGTAGGTTGAGAGTGGTTGTTCCATCGGTATTGTTGTACCTGTGTTGCCACCATTTTTAATTGGGTCCATTGCACCTTGATAGTGCATTTGTATGGAGGCCTGGGCAGGTAAGCATCTCTGCCTTTTTTCTGGTATTTTTTATGTCATTACACAGCCAGCACTGTTCGCACTTCATTCTGATTATTTCAGAAGCCCTTCAATTTATTAAATTATTATGGCACATATTCCCACATATTTGTTTCACCACATAAAAATAGTCAATTATTGAATGCATAATAAATAGTTGTTTTTTTATTTATTTCTTTTTTTTCACATAAGGCTATGAATTCTTCTTGTTAACTTAATTTAATGGGGCACTAAATTTAAATTCATTTTATTTAAATAAATATATATTTTTATTTTTTAAATACATATATATATTTTTTTTTGTTACAAAAGTATGTCAGCACTATCAACCTGTAAAGAATCCTTTTTTCTCTTTTTTTTTTCCCCTTATGAACTTTGAAGAAGTTCATCAGGGAAAAAATGTGTCTCTTGTGTATATTTAGCTCCAAGATTTGAACTTTTATCACTATAAATGTAACTGCATTGTGGTGTGATTTATGCTTTTCTTGTCCTGATGAAGAAACGTGTAGACTAAATAAAGAAAAGAAGAACGTACTTTCTGTTTGGATTTGTATTTATGTGATAACAGCAGCAAAGTTTATCCACAAATCCTCCTTATCTGTGTTTTCCCAGTCTGAAGAACCATTGGACCTGCAGTAGCTAAGTCCATTATCAGATGCCTGTCCCCAACCAGAATCCTGAACCTGAACCCACCTGTCAGTACCTGAACCTGAACCCTGAACCTGAAACCGCCTTGCCGATACTTGAACCTGAAATCTGAACCTGGAACCGTCCTGTCTGTACCTGAACCTGAATCATGAACCTGTTACCTGTCTGAACCTGAACCTGTTATGTCTGTACCTGAACCTGAATCCATCCTGGCTGTACCTGAACATGAAACTGTCCAGTACAGTGTTCCAGGATTCACACTGTCTGAACCAGCACCAGGGTCCAGTCTGTCAAGTGTCCCAGAACCTGCACTGCCTGAACCAGCATCAATATCCGGTAATGCCTTGGACTCTGAGTCCATACCTGTGTCCCTGACTAGTAGAGTCAGCTACTGCAGTACCGGGGACTGCCCTGTAGTAGTGCTTGGCTGCTACCTGCAGCTAAAGCCTAACTCCACTAGTAGGAGCTCTAGTGAAAACCAGGTAGCCACTTAGCTACAAGCATGACAGTTTGCACAGGCCATGGACTCCCCTGACACTCGATACCCCTCCACCCTCTGAGTTGCTCTAGAAACTCTCCTGAGGGACAGCGTGTAAGAAAACCACTATATCTGGCCCTGTCTTTCCAGAGGTCGCTCTTCCCTCAGCCATCCATGTTAGCTGATTACCCCAACCTATGAAACTTTACCGTGTAAGGCTGGCCGAGCAATGGCAGGAGATCTGTCTAGCTAAGGGATTATGCTACTTCTGTGATAGAACGGGACAGGTCTCCTAATCCTGTTCCAAAAAGTCAGGAGAACTCTCAAGCCTAGGCTCTGTTGGAGTGGCTAGTCTAGGTTAAAGTCATTCCTATCTACCATTGACCCAGTCCTTATCTGTAGCAAGTGCAGATACCCAGTTCTCTGAGACGGCCCACTTTGATTCAGGATGGGCAGGAAACCTCATATAGCAAGCCGTGGTGAATCGCTACCATATCCCGTTTAATGCCTTCTAGGTTAGGTCCTTTGATTCTGGTGCTTGTCGATGGAGTGGCCCTATCTGAAGCCTTTCATTTTGTTACACAATAGGTGGGGCTCTGGATGGGAATTCATATGGAGAAGATTGCCTTCTATGTGTTGCTTAGCCTGTCACACCTACTGCTCCTGTGCCTGCCATGATTATGGCTCACTAAACCTGCCTTAGAATGGAGATCCGGTGAAGTGTTTCGCTGGGAACAGTCTTGTAACAAGAGATGTCTATTCCCTGTATGTCTAGTTCAACCGCCAGCAACTCTGTCTAGCCTGTTAGGCCTACTACCTGCTTTCCAATCATATGGTGATGCCTCACATTTTCTTTAGAGATTCCTTGTGGGCTTGAAGAAGAGGCATAAGGGGGCACTGTTATGCTGGAGTCCCTGCATGATTTCCCCCCCTTTTTCCCAGCAGGGACGCTGACATGCTAACTGCCATGGCTGTCCTGTTACGCCGGTCGCTGCGCCCACGGCTTCCTTCTCCCTGGATGCTTAAGACACCTTCCCCTATAGGGAGGGTGCCTGTGCAATATTCGTGATCGTGTCACTAAGTCTTTAAGTCTGTTATCAGGTCCCTGTTCCTGTACCAGAATCCTGAATAGGGACGAACCTCTCGGTACCTGAACCTGGATATGTATATATATACAATATATATGTATTCTTTGTGTATATATCTATTCTTTTCTAACCTGTCAGTGTAATTTTGCTGTACACCGCACATGAATTGGCAGCTTTTCAAAGGACACCGTAGCCTAAAAATCAGACAGCACTTGCATGGTGCGAGTGCTGTGTGATTTTTTTCTCGCACCCATTGACTTCTATTGCGGGATGCGGTCCAAATACTGATTACAATCGCAGCATGCTGTGATTTTTTTTTCTAGTCCGATCGTGATCCAATCCGAGCTGGAAAAAAAAAAGCAGATCAAGAAACAATGATAAAAAATAGAGTTGAGCGAAATAGGTTGGTCAGATTCAAAAGTAAAAGAAAACTGACTAGCACATCCAAACCAGTGTGAATTAGGTGCAAACCAGGAGCAGCTACCTCCATAGACAATATACAAAAAAAGGTTGCACTCTATCGTGCCAAAGCAAGTCAATGTGAAATATGAAACATGAATAGCAATATGGCTTTTGAATATTAGAAAAAAATGAATGAGACGCTTTGCACAAAATTTGGCCAAGGTCAGATTCAAAAGTCGCCATTTTTCAGCCAATGAGCAAGGACGTACACTGTGGGCAACGAGATGACATGGGCAGCGGCCACCAACATCTTAGAGAAGGGCATTGCAGTGATTGGCTTGCTTTGGGGGGCGTCATAGTGTCTATAAAAGCCCTGACCGCCGACCACCATTTTACTTCTGCCGATCTTAACAGTAGGGAGAGGTTGCTGACTCTGTTTATCAGTAGGGAGAGAGTTAGGGCTGTAAACAGAAGTTCTTATGTGCTTGTGCTGATAGAAATTGTGCTGTACAGTTAGTGTGTAGTGACAGGGGATGATTTTCTTGTGTGCAGCAGTGCTGGTTATTAGGCTGCCTGCCAGCGACAGGGGAGGATTTTCTTGTGTGCAGCAGCGCTGATTAATAGGCTGCTTTCTAGCTATATTGCTGTGTGTACACTGCGGTGCAGACTGCTTTTTACACAGCAATAATTTTTTGATTCTTTTTTCTGCACAATTACCGAGTGTTCATTTCTTCCCACACCGTATAGAGCTGTATGCTCCTCACACACTACCGAGTACCGGCTGGTATCACGGACAAATACATGCTGACTATCTGTGTGTGCCTCCGGAAAAATATACGGAGATTTACAATTACCCCTAGACTGTATACAGCTGTACGCTTGTGATACAGTACCCTTTTTCTGCTTTTTATATTCTGGTCTAAGCCATACTGAGCCTGTGAGTGTCTGTGTCTGACTCTGGAAATATATACAGAGATTTACAATTTTTCCCTTCAACGTATACAGCTGTACGCTTCTGATACAGTACCATATATCTGCAGGTATTTTTGGTACATTTTCCCAAACATGAGGAAGTATGGTGGAAGAGGCCGCGGAAGTGGGGGTCCAGCTGGTACTGATAGTGGTGGTGGTGCATCTACTGGTAGTGCCAAAAGCACAATAGCACCTAAGGCAGGAGGCGTTGAGCCTGCGTCATCTTCTGGCTCCAGAAGGCCTGGAAAGCTCCCTTTAAAGCCGGAGCATCAGGAACAGATTTTGGCTTACATTGCCAAAACAGCCTCCAGCTCTATCGCCTCCTCTTCTGAACTTTCAAAAAATGCAAGCACTGAGTCATCAGTGCAGGCTCCTGGTCAGGAACAACACCTTTCCTTGTGTCCTTCACCCCCACCAAAAGTGAAGGATGCGTCATGCCACACTTCAGATTACTCCATGGAGCTCTTTTCACATACCATGCCTGGGTTATCAAGTCAAATCCTGAATTCCCCAGTCCAAGATGAATCTGACATGGAGTGCACTGATGCACAGCCACTGCTAGATTATTCTGCTGGTACATTCACCCTGAGCACTACATTGCCCTCGCAGTCTACTGAGCCAGAAACTGACCCTGATGAAACTCAGGTGCCCCTTCCCGCATACTATACCACCTTACACGGTGACACAGAGGAAGGTGAAGATGAAATTGAACAGGAGGTGATGGATGACCGAGTTGTTGACCCGGATTGGCATCCATTGGGGGAAGAGGGTGCCGCTGGCAATAGCTCAAAAGAGAAGGATCCGCAGCAGGCATCGACATCGCAGCAGCGGTTATCTGGCAGGCCCTTAGCAGTCCAAAAATGTGTTAAAAAAACAAAAAGAGTTGCAGGACAGCTTGACCAGATGGTCAAATTAGCACAGCGTGCAAGCCCTGAAAATTTATACCATAGTAGGAAGAGTGCAGTGTGGCACTTTTTTAACCTTTGCCTCATCAATAGGATTTTGGTCAACTGTAAGAAGTGCAGAAGGACCTTTATCCGTTACGTGTCCATCACTGCACACTGGGTTAATGTGGTGGATGCAGGGTCAACAGGGGACAGCGGCGGTGGGACAATGCTACCTAGCCCACGGTATAGGCAACAGTTGGCTGTAGGCGTTCAACCCTCCTCCTCCAGAAGCGAAAGCTCGTCGACAGAGCGCATTCGCACGAGCACTCCATCCGCAGCTGCAAGTGTTGCACACAAGGTGTCCCACTATCGAACAACTAGTGGTAAGCATCAGCAGGCTATTTTAAAGATGATGTCTTTGGGCGACAACAGACGCGGAGGTACTGGCCGACTACTTGCCGCGAGAAACTGAGTCATGGCTGGGCAGTCTACATCTTGCACCAGGCAAGGTAGTCAGTGAAAACGGCTGTAATTTTGTGGCGGCCATAGCCCTGGCCAAACTCAGACACATACCTTGCCTGGCTCACACCTTGAACCTTCCTAAATAATTATCTGGAGTTAACCCCTTCACCCCCAAGGGTGGTTTGCACGTTAATGACCGGCCAATTTTTACAATTCTGACCACTGTCTCTTTATGAGGTTATAACTCTGGAACGCTTCAACAGATCTTCACGATTCTGAGAGACTGTTTTCTCGTGACATATTGTACTTCATGTTAGTGGTAAAATTTCTTCGATATAACTTGCGTTTATTTTTTAAAAAAACGCAAATATGGCGAAAATTTTAAAAATTTTGCAATTTTCAAACTTTGAATTTTTTTTCCCTTAAAACAGAGAAATATGTCACACAAAATAGTTAAGAAATAACATTTCCCACATGTCTACTTTACATCAGCACAATTTTGGAACGAAAATTTTTCTTTGTTAGGAAATTAGAAGGGTTAAAAGTTGACCAGTGATTTCTCATTTTTACAACAAAATTTACAAAGCCATTTTTTTAGGGACCACCTCACATTTGAAGTCACTTTGACGGGTCTATATGGCAGAAAA
>JARQOD010000003.1:474745632-474804889 GCA_033576555.1 Oophaga sylvatica | reverse complement strand
AAAATGTTTGTTCGACAGGTAAAATTATCTTTTGGCCGGCTTAAAAAAATCATTGCCCTGAGCAGCACCTCAGCATGTGCTGCGGAGAACAATGATAATCTATGCACACAGAATGATCTATTACTGATTGTGCAGTGTGCTTCTGAAGTGCACTCATCATTTCTAAGCAGGGTAATAAATGACCACAGATTAGTTTCTATAGAAAATACAGGACACAGCAATTGATATATGCCCAATTATATAGATCAATGTGTCTGTTAATTTATAGAATAAGAGGTATATATCTGCTTAGTAGATGAATGGTTGACCACACGGAAACTAAGTGGAAACTGAGAAAAAAGGAGAAACCAAACCTGTGTTTCTTAACATTGCTTTTATCTTTGATGTATTGTCATTTTCTTATTGTACGGTGTGGACACCTCTTGTATGCGGTGCTACCTCTTACCAATTTGTTAATAAAGGTATTTTATTTATATATATCTTCTCGTCCCATATTATTCTGATCACAGATTAGTTTCTATGTAGCCGAACAGCGGTTGTTTTCAGCCATAGATGGCATGGCGTAAACCCTACCCTTCCTCTGTTCTTACCTTCTAAATTTACCTACATTAGTGAACGATGGTCAAGTAGCTTAATGTGGTGGTCTTCCATCTATTACTAACCAGCTCTAGAAAATTACAATGTGGTCTGCTAAGTTATAATTTTTACGACAGTTACCAAGTCACAGGGGAACACTTTCCCAGAGTGTAAAACGATATCTTAATTTTTGTATGGTAAATACAGTTGTATAATTTTCAACTAAATATTTAACTTCATATCATTTCTTATGTAAAAGTATCATATCATTTTATATTAAATTACTTCTAATGATTGTATCATTTTCATTTCCAGCATGCAAACCAGTTCAGGTCTGCCAGGACAAGGACAAGAGTGTTGGTAAGTCAAAAAGAATTTGGAATTTGCAAAATTAAATGTTTGTTCTTTACTTATAATTATTATGCAATATACAATATGTAATAGCATTTGTTTAAAGTACTCAGTAGGCCACTTTCTTATATACATTAATGAATTAATTAAAATTTTAGATTTCGTTAATGGACCATATTTCATACATATACATCTTTGGATTCTTATAGAGATCAAAATTTGTATTTTAATACATAGATTAATATTGTGCACAAAATTGTTGGAAAGCCTGAATATAACCTCATCTAGTGTAACCTAATAAATGGTTTAATGGAGGCCCCTCTTATGGAAAAAATTATTAGCAAATAATGCCTCTGGCAAATCACTATCATATGTCATCTCATCGATGTTAGATAAGCTTCTAGCGAGTGATTTAAAGATTCCCTCCCATGAACTCTTTTATTTCCTCTGTGTATGTGAATGTAATGTAGAGTCAGTGTGTTAATATCACTTACCACTGTCTTCTCCTGTATCCAGCAGCGCGCCACTCTTCTTCTGAGTGAGATCACCGCTCTTTGGACTCTCTGAGTCACACTGTGCCCTTTGTGATCTGGAAGTGGCTTTTACAATGTAAGCCTATGGAGTGTTAGAACAAGGCTCAGAATGACGCTCCATAAGCTTACATTGTAAAGGAGATTTCAGGCTCACACATAGCGCATAGAGTGATCAGGATAGCCGTCAGAGTGGTGATGTCACTGAGAAGAGGCGCATAATGGCGCTGGATCCCAGAGAAAGCTGATGTAGGTAAGTATTAGTGATGAGCGAGTATACTCATTGCTCAAGTTTTCCCGAGCATGCTCGGGTGATCTCCGAGTATTTGTGCATGCTCGGAGATTTAGTTTGTGTGGCCCCGTAGCTGTATGATTTGTGGCTGCTAGACAGTCTGAATACATGTGGGGATTGCCTGTTTGTTAGGGAATCCCCACATGTATTCAGGCTGTCTAGCAGCTGCAAATCATGCAGCTACCGCGACGCAAAGTAAATCTCCAAACACGCCCAAATACTCGGAGGACACCACTAGTACACCACTAGTATGTATATTAATACACTCGCACTACATTACATGCATTTTTACACAGGTTTAGGTGTAAGAAAGGAAGGCTTCTTTATAATCATCCATTCAGTGATCATTCATGCAGATAAAGTTTTCTATCATGTAGATTGAACATAAAAATGTAGCTTTGTTAATTTTTTTTTGTCTTTTTTACAGATCCCTGCAACCCTTGCCCAGTTGACCCCTGTCAAAAACAACAACAGGGAGTCAAAAAGTAAAAATCACAGGAGTGATAAAAACATGGTTTCACACAAGCAGCTTGTGGAACAGTAATGGTTAATATGCATAATATACTCAATAAACGGATCAATAAATGAACACTTGGCTGAATGGTATTTACTTGTCACATCAACACTTACATTGTAAGAGAGATAGATAGATAGATAGATAGATAGATAGATAGATAGATATCAAAAAATAAAACATAAAAACAGCACAGATAAGAGCTATTTGGGTGCAAGGTCCACCAGGTTTTTAACAAACCTTCAATATAAGTCCAAAGATTGGAGGCAGCACACCATTCAAGTAAAAAAAGCTTCTTATTTAATGGCCTACCATGGCCATGCTGAGCCAACAAATAAGAAGCTTTTTTCACTTGAATGGTGTGCTGTTGTGAACGTATTGGAGATGACTTCGGAGCTGAAGCTCCCTCTGGTGGTTGCTGAGGGTATTGAACCTATGTTTGTTAGGGTTCGAGTTCCCGCTGCTGCACAAGGGGAGTCTCAAACCAGTCCCGCTGCAGTCCCCCATCTATCTCCATCCACAGTGGAACCTGCTCAGCAGAGACGTCGGTCCCACCGTCTTGCCCATTCCAATACTGTGCAGAGACTTGCTGCTGCCCCTTCTGGATCTTCTATAATAGCCAGTGCTGGAGCAGACGTCTTTGGGACGAAGTCCTGCATTTCCCCTTCTGAGCATGCCCAGGGTAAGATCTCTCATTGGAGATCAGGGGTCACATGTTCAGGTACTGCAGCAGCTCCTATTGGTCCGTCAGGAAGGTCCTGAAACTACATGTGTTTTGGAACAGTTTCTCATTGGTCCTTTTTCTGGCAGGTCCTGTAGCTGTTACTATAAAAGGGTGATATGGCTGGGCCGCCATGTGCTAGTATCAATTGCATTATGTGCTTTGCGCCAGTGTGATCATGTACGCATGTGGTTAGGGCTCGGCTGAAATAAGCCCCTAGAATGCCGGCTTCTCCGGTGAGGAGATTTGGTGCACGTGGTTAGGGCTTGGCTGAAATAAGCCCCTAGAATACCGGCTTCTCCGGTGAGGAGATTGCTTGATTGTGTTGCTTTCCGCATGATCACGGACTGCTATCCGCACAGCAGTTATTTGTGTATCCCTGTGAGTCTAACAGGACACAGTCTTTTTCTCAGCGTCTCTTTGAAGCAACAGGGTTCGCTTTATAACGCTGGTTCAGCGCCCTAGCATTTTACTTTGTGGCTCACTGAATCTAAGTGAGTTCGTACTTATCACCATATAGCGCTGTGGCATTCCCGTTAGCGGCTCTGGGGATTAACAGAGTTTGCACTAACTGCCACAGCGCGCAACGGCGTTTATTTTAGCGACTCTGCGGGATAACAGAGTTTGCTACTTTTGCCATCTTACTAGCAGGGGCTTCACCTGCACGGTGGACCCCGGGCTGCAAACGCACCTCTCTACAATATCTATTAGGTGGGTTCCGCAGACCCTAACAATGTTGAACACCAAGAGTCCTACACCTGCAGTTCACGAGTGGTTGTCAGGTGATACTGACTGGCCTGATATAAGTGAGATGACCTCCCATGATCCTCGCCGGTGATCAATTGTTCTTCCTGGTCTGGGTTGGAATTCAGCTTGCTTTTCTGCTGTCTCCTGCTTGCATTCAGATAAGTCTCTTTCAGTTTTTTTTGCTGTGGTTTGAATTCTTTGCTGCATTGCTTTTTGTCTTCAGCCGGGTCCCCTTTGGGGGCTTTGGCTGGTCTCTGTTCGTTTTTTGTATTTGTTCATTTGCTCAGTTCTTGTGATAATTTACTGCTGCGTTGCGACGTGTCCACACCAGAGATCTGATTTAGGTGGTCGAGACCGTGTGGTCTCAGTATTTTTGGATTCAGAAGTGTTGGAGTTTTTCCTAGGGTTTTTTGGGTTGCAGACAGTATTCTCTCCTTTGCTGTCCTGTCTAGACAGTTTTGGGCCCCAGCGTTTGCTCAATCTATTTTCTGTCTGTGTTCGTATTTTCATCTTGTCTAACCGCCATTATATGTCTGGGTGCTTCCTATTCTCTTGGGGTCTACTCCGGGGCAGTTAGCTTTCCTCTTTCCATCTTCAGGGATAGCTATCTCTCCGGCTGTGATGAGGCATCTAGGGCACCGTAGGAACATCCCACGGCTACTTCTAGTTGTGCGGTTAGTTTAGGGGTCTGCAACCTATTAGTTTCCAACCTCTCTGGTGTTAGACTGCCTATGCAGTTTTTGCTCCTGCTTCCTCAGCTACCTAAACATAACAGTGTGCTGCCTCCATACTTTAGGCTTAGATAGATAGATAGATAGATAGATAGATAGATAGATAGATAGATAGATAGATAGAATGTGTGTATAGATCACCATGGCATTTGACATTTGTAGATTTGTTGAGATGGTTGAACTCAAAGTCAAGAGTTAACATCATCAAGTGCTCATCATAACTATTCTTATCCAAATGTATATTTGGTACATATGGACATTATAAAGGGGGCCATGTCTGACATAGAGTGTCTCTAGCTCTGGCAGTCTCTGTTGTCCATGTATTACTCATTTGAATACCTGGCATGTACTATATCATATTTTCCCTTGGCCATATATTATATTAAGAAAACACATCCTGGATTTTTCGCTCCTCAATTCCCCACAAATTATGCAAGATATAAGCCTTTATATGAAGTATGAGTGAATTTAACTTTACTGAAATAAATAATTAAAACTGTCATTGTAATTAATTGAGCCATTCTTATGAGTCATTTTTCTCATTAAATTTAGAGTAGACGATGTCATATTAAAGGGGCTGTCCATTTTCAGTGTAAAAGTCTGCAAGCAGTGAATGTGTCTGCAGACTGCCAAATCTTGGCAGTGTGGGATGCATATGCTGTCACGACTCCCCTGGATTCCCCATACAGGTGAGCAGTAATGTGACCACATGTATGTGATTTGCATACTTGTAGTCACGTGTCACCTAATCTCACCTGGCTCCTCTCAATACAAGAAAAGTACTGAGAGAAGCTGGATTAAACTAGTTAGCAGGGGCAGGCTTGGCCAAGAGGTTGAGGGGCATATGCCCCATGAGCCACTCCCCTAGCAGCTGTGAAGGGATGCCTGCTTCTTCTTCTGCAGAGCAGAAATGCACTTAAAGTTGTATGTGCTGTCCCAGCCACATCACAGTTAGCATACATGGCCCTGTACATGGCCGTGTCTGCTAAAGTGATATCATGGCTTGCGCCCTGTACTGCCACCTTACCACCGGAAAAGAGCTGGATGGGAGACAATCTAGGGATGGTGAGTGACTTGTGTTGCTTCTCCATGTAAAAACATCCCTACTGTGTCTGTGTATATATGCAGTCAGTATGTGTATATTTGTATGTCTGTTCATATATATTTTTGTATATGTCTTTAAATATGTGTATGCCTGTATATGTATGTGTATTTGTATATATCTGGATATACAGTATGTTTGTGTGTGTGCACGTTTCTGCAACTGAATGTGTGCGTGACTGCGTGTGTATAACTGCATGTGCGTGACTGTGTGTGTGAATGCGTGTGTGTGCATTACTGTGTGTCTACGTGACTGCATGTGTGTTGGCAACTGAGTGTGTGTTTGCATGACTGTATGACTGCATGTGTATATCTCATGTCTTGGCAATGTCAGCAACGAGACCACGTTATCAGATCACACTGCTGACATCAGTCTCCAGAGGCGTGAAGAATGTTGGTGTGGTAAGCACACCAATGGAGCTGAGGAAACCAATGGTTAATTGTAATTGGGGACAGAAATTTTTATGCAGACAGTATGGGAGAATCTGTGAGCAAACAGTATGAGGAGCAGAGGGGAATGTGTGTTGAAACCTCCAACCTAACAGCAGATTGGTTAACAACCTGAAGCACCTTGATGGGCCCTACAAACTTGGGACCCAATTTTTTAGAAGGAATCCTCAACCGCAGATTCTTAGAGGACAACCAAACCATGTCACCAATAGCAAACAAAACCTCTTGCCTTTTCCTATCAAAGTACCTTTTAGATTTTCTGTTAGCCTCCTGAAGATTACCACGCACATCCGTCCAAACTCTCTCCAAATCACCAGAAAAGTTCTCCTCTTCAGGCACGGCCGATACCAATTTGGAGAATGACCCAAACGATGTCTCCCGGTACAACAAAAAAAAGACGAACAACCAGCAGAAGAAGATGTATGGTTGTTAAGAGCAAATTCAGCAAGTGGCAGAAACTCCGACCACCCCTCTTGATTGTCTGCCACAAAACAACGCAAGAACTGCTCAACATCCTGGTTTTTCCTTTCTGTCTGGCCATTAGACTCAGGATGATATCCGGACGAGAACGACAAATGAACTACCAACCTGTCACAAAAGGCGCGCCAAAAACGAGCCACGAACTGAGGTCCCCTATCAGAAACAATGTCAGTAGGAACGCCATGTAGTCTGACAATTTCCTTGACAAAGGCCTTAGCGAGAGTCTTAGCACAGGGCAGTTTGATGAAAGGAACCAAGTGACACTTGCTAAAACGGTCCACGACCACCCAGATGACAGTGAAACCCTCAGAGGGGGAAGGTCAGTAATAAAGTCCATAGCCAAATGTGTCCAAGGTGCACTAGGGATCTCCAGAGGGCAAAGCAACCCTGCAGCAGGAGTATGTGAAGACTTAGATCTAGCACACACAGTGCACTGACGCACCTACTTAATAACTTCCTTCTGCCATCCAGGCCACCAAAAACTGCGACCCACAAGTCTCTTGGTCTCAGAGATTCCAGGATGACCTGCCAACCAAGACTCATGACACTCAACAAACAAATCTCTCCTAAAGGTCCCAGGCACAAACAACCTCCCATGGGAAGTGTTAGATGGGGCATTCTCCTGTGCTTTAAGAATCTCATTTTCCAACACAGAGTCCAAAGCAGCAATCACAACCCCTTCTTGTAAAATTTTCTCCTCCTCCTCAGCACCAACCATGGGAGAAAAGCTGCGAGACAAAGCATTGGCTTTAACATTCTTAGTACCTGGGATGTATGTAACGGAAAAATTAAACCGCGAGAAAAACAGTGCCCACCTAGCATGACGGGCATTCAAGTGTTTGGCAGCATCAAGATACAGTACAGACCAAAAGTTTGGACACACCTTATCATTCAATGATTTTTCTGTATTTTCATGACTATGAAAATTGTAGAATCAAACTGAAGGCATCAAAACTATGAATTAACACATGTGGAATTATACATTACACTTTATAAAAAAGTGTGAAACAACTGAAAATATGTCTTATATTCTAGGTTCTTCAAAGTAGCCACCTTTTGCTTTGATTACTGCTTTGCACGCAGAAAAGGTGAACGGATGGACTCTACATGCCTGGTTCCCACTGTGAAGCATGGAGGAGGAGGTGTGATAGTGTGGGGGTGCTTTGCTGGTGACACTGTTGGGGATTTATTCAAAATTGAAGGCATACTGTACCAGCATGGCTACCACAGCATCTTGCATCGGCATGCTATTCCATCTGGTTTGCATTTAGTTGGACCATCATTTATCTTTCAACAGGACAATGACCCCAAACACACCTTCAGGCTGTGTAAGGGCTATTTGACCAAGAAGGAGAGTGTTGGGGTGCTACGCCAGATGACCTGTCATCCACAGTCACCAGACCTGAACCCAATCGAGATGGTTTGGGGTGAGCTGGACCGCTCACCGCTTCAATTTTGAATAAATCCCCAACAGTGTCACCAGCAAAGCACCCCCACACCATCACACCACCTCCTCCATGCTTCACGGTAGGAACTAGGCATGTAGAGTCCATCCATTCACCTTTTCTGCGTGCAAAACAGTAATCAAAGCAAAAGGTGGCTACTTTGAAGAACCTAGAATATAAGACATATTTTCAGTTGTTTCACACTTTTTTGTAAAGTGTAATGTATAATTCCACATGTGTTAATTCATAGTTTTGATGCCTTCAGTGTGATTCTACAATTTTCATAGTCATGAAAATACAGAAAAATCTTTGAATGAGAAGGTGTGTCCAAACTTTTGGTCTGTACTGTAGATCAAATTTTTATGATCAGTGAAAACCTGAGCGGGAAATTCAGCACCTTCCAAGAGATGCCGCCAGTGTTCAAATGCGAGTTTAATGGCCAACAATTCCCGATTACCAATATCATAATTCAGTTCAGTCTCAGAAAATTTTTTTGAAAAAAAGGCACAGGGATGTATTCCATCCGTGTTTTCCTGAGACAACACCGTGCCGACCCCCACAGAAGAAGCATCCACCTCAACCAAAAACGGTTTAGTCACATCAGGCTGCATAAGGATGGGAGCTGAGCTGAACCTCTCCTTTAAAACCACAAAAATTTCAATGGCCTCAGTAGTCCACTGAACCGCATTAGGACCTTTCCTGGTGAGATCGGTCAGTGGTTTGACAATAATAGAAACATTTTTAATGAATTTTCTATAATAATTGGCGAAACCCAAAAACCTCTGTAACGATTTCAAACCAATAGGCCTAGGCCACTCCTGCACAGCTTGAACTTTCACCGGATCCATCTCAAAACCTTCGCTGGAGATAATGTAGCCCAAAAAACTAATTCTCTGTACAGCGAACTCACATTTCTCCAGCTTAGCAAAAAGCGAATTGTCACTCAATAACTGTAATACCTCACGAACGCTCCGCCAATGAGACTCCAAATCCGGCGAATAAATCAAAATGTCATCCAAATACACAACCACATTTTTGCCGATCAAAGGTCTAAGGATGTCATTAATAAGATTCTGAAAAGATGCAGGAGCCTTGGTAAGGCCAAAAGGCATAACCAGATTCTCAAAATGACCCACAGGAGTGTTAAAAGCAGTCTTCCATTCGTCACCCTCCTTTATGCGCAACAAATTGTATGCCCCCCGAAGATCAATTTTAGAGAACCACTTGGCCCCCGCTAACTGGTTAAACAAATCAGGAATCAATAGCAGTGGGTAAGGATTGCGTACAGTAATTTTATTAATCTCACGAAAGTCCAGACAAGGACGTAAACCGCCGTCCTTTTTTTTAATAAAAAAAAATCCAACAGCCACAGGAGACTTGGAAGGCCTAATGTGCCCAGCGGCCAAGCTTGTCTGTATGTATGCCTCCAAAGCCTTTCTCTCAGGTATAGTAAGATTAAATAACCGACTTTTAGGAAGAGTCACTCCAGGGACAAATTCAATAGTACAATCATAGTATCTATGGGGAGGTAACATCTGCGATTCCTTCTCAGAAAAAACTTTCCAAAAATCCTGAATAGGTACAGGTAATTCCCCTTTATCCACAGCAGCAATACGCCCGTTACAACACTTGTCATAACACTGAGGGCTTCAAGGCTTAATTTCATTGGTAGACCAATCCTGAACAGGATTGTGCAATTTTAACCAGGGTAACCCCAAAATCACCGGAGAAGGCAAATTATTCAATACTACCAAATCCAAATTTTCTTGGTGAACACCATTAATAGTGAGGGGAAATTCACAGACCTTGTGAGTAACATTCTTCAAGGGAGAGCCATCAACAGAAACCACAGCAATAGGGGATGACAAAGGTTTGGGTTTTAATTTAAGTTTTTCCAAGAATTCCCCATCAATCACATTCAGAGTAGAACCACAATCGACAAATACCCGAAATTCCATTAATTCTTCCTGAGCAGCAGTAGTGGCAGAAAGAAATACACCCTTAGTGTTTAAACAGGCTATAAGGGCGAAACTGACCTCTTTGTTTTTTTTCTTTGTTCATACGAAGCACACAGTTCTTAATGAAATGGTCAGATTTGCCGCAATAAAAGCACAAACCCTCCGAAAACCTGCGGTCTTTTTCCTGAGAGCGGAGTGCCATCGCTCCAATCTCCATCGGCTCTCCAATGTCAGTACAAACCCTCTCAAGACTAGGAGCTCACATGGCAGATTTACTCTCATTAACCCTTGCACGCAGTCTCCTATCCATCCGTATAGCTAATTGCATAGCCTCCTGCAAGTATCCAGGTATGGGATAAGCAATCAGCAAATCTTTAACCCTTTCACCTAGCCCTGCAAGAAACAAACTTTTCAAAGCTGAATCGTTCCACTCCACCTGAGTAGACTACCGTCGGAAGTGAGTACAATATTTTTCCACATTACCAGATCCCTGCCTCAAAAGTCTCAATTCTGTCTCAGCTGATGAGACACGATCAGGATCATCATACAGCAACCCCAAAGCAGAAAAAAAACTATCCACTGATCTAAAGCATGGATCAGTAGGTTACAGAGAAAAAGCCCATTCCTGAGGTTCTTTGCGCAAAAGTGACATTATGAACCCTATGCGCTGCGATTCATCACCAGAGGATCTGGGTCTCAAACGAAAATACAACAAGCAAGCATTTTTAAAAGAAAAAAAATCTTGTTGTTCACCAAAAAATAAATCAGGCAAATGTACCTTTGGCTCCACGAAATGTGCTCCAGAACAGCTACTCACGTGTTGCTGGAGTTCGGTCACCTCCAGAGAGAGTCCCTGCAGGCGTTGAGCCAATTCCTGAACCAACACCATAATGGAAACTGGTAATCTTTCCTTAGGCCTCTTTCACACATCCATTTTTTTGTATCAGGCATGATCCGTCGAACACCTGAAGGGACGGATCCGGCGCTGAAATAAAAAAAAATGATGCAACGGATCCGTTTTTTTGCTGGATCCGACCTGAACTTTTGAACCCAGAAAAAGACGGTTTTGGATGCCCGGAGACACTGGAAAATGTAGTAGTAGTAGTAGTAGTAGTAGTAGTAGTTAGTAGTAGTAGACCTTGATTTCCAGAATCCGGATCAGACTTTTGACGGATTGCACAAAAGTCTAATCCAGTTCCATTGACTTCTATTGTTTCCGGCCGCCTGATGCGCCGCTTCAGGCACATCAGGCGGCTCCGGCAAACAAAAAAAACGTTACATGCTCAGTTTTGTCAGGCCGCCGGAATGTACATTTCAGCCGGATCCGAACAAAAACGGATACAACGCAATGACATCAGGCACGATCCGGCGCTAATGAAAGTCAATGGTAAAAAAACGCATCCGGTACCAGATCCGTTTTTTTACCAACACGCCGGATCATGCCTGATACAAAAAGACGGATGTGTGAAAGAGGCCTTAGAGATATTTTTGGGCTGGACTTACTGTTATGTTCTGCTACAAGCACTAAGGAAAGAAAGGGATATCTGTCCCTACAATAGAACTAAGCTCAATCCCTACGATGTAACGGGGAACCTGATCCTGCGATCAGACTCGCTAAAGTCCTCAGCTAGTCTGAACGAAGACCTATAGATGCGAGGAAGGGATCCCTACAAGCACTAGGGACTGGGAGAAAAGATGGACACCTCCTAACAGAAGTTGTAGCAGTAAAAAGAAAAACAAAACAACATAGAACATAGAGGTCTGAAGACCAAGCAAAACTATTTGAGTAAGGTAACAAAGCACCCGGCTAGCTTAAGAGTAGAAGTTACAATGAAGTCCAGAAAAGCCAGAAGGGCGGAGCAGGATTAAGTAGGCAAAAAAGGTCAGGTGACCAGCAAGATAGAAAAAACCTAACAGGAGAGTTCTAACAGGAATGAGTGCAGAAACAGTATGTGAGGAGGGATGTATGAAGAGGCAGTATGAAGAGCGAAGGAGGGAATATGCGAATAGACAGTATGGTGAGTGGGGGAAATGTGTGATGAGACTGAGACAGTATACATAACTGAAGAGGGTTCTGTGAGAAGACAGTATGGGGAGTGTGGAATGTGTGAGGAAACAGTATGGGGAGTAGGAGGATGTGTGGAGACAGTATTGAGAGCAAGAGGACACAGTGTGAGATGTGTTCAGAGGAGGGCATGTACTGTAACATAAAAGTGACAGTGTGAGAGTCATATTTTGTGCAGGGAATACAATGAGTGGCAAATATTTATTCAGAGGCACACCGTAGGGCATATATTTTTATTCATCAGCATTACAATCACTAAATTTAAGGGTACTGTGTTGGGATGTGCTGCAGAAGATTGGAGAATATGGAATCTGCAGAGATGAGATGGTGTCTTGACAAGATGAAGAAGAAAAGAAAGACAATGACCCTAATCAGAGAAGATATCACCTATAAGGTACCTGGACGCAAATGTTTGTTTGTGATACTGTCAACATTTCTTCCGTACTGTGCTTCCTGCATCGTCCAAAGTCTGATGATGGCTGTTGACAACAACTCCCAGTATTTCTTTAGCATTATTAAGGACATGCTGGAAGTTGTAGGTTCATACGATACAAATGTTTATCCACCTGATCTGAGATTTCATTGATGTACCATGAGCTGATGGTGGTACTGGGGCTGAATCTATGCACAAATGGTGATCCTGGTGATGTATTCATCTGCTGGTTGTTCTGGTGCTGTATATCTGTATTGATAATGGTTCAGGTGACGTATTTCTGTCCTAATGAGGGTTGTGATGCTGTGTTTCTGTACTGCTGGTAGTTCCGATGATGTATTTCTGTACGAATTGGGGTTGTGATGCTGTGTTTCTGTACTGATGAAGGTTCTAGTGCTGTATTTTGTACTGTTGATGTTTTGATGGTCTATTCTTCTGCTGTTATTGGTTCTGATCCTGTACACATGTAACAATCCATAGTTTATAAGTGAATTAAGCCTGTTAAAGCCTGTTACCTCTGCTGCTTTAGTTCAGGGACCAGAGATAAGCAGGCTAAAGAAGGGCTTTTGCAAATCAAGGGCCACTGCTTTGTGGTTGCCTCACTGGCCAAAATTTGCAAGCCTGCCCTTGCTAATCAGGACCTGATTGAAGGTAAGCAAATAATAGTCACAAATAGCTGCCCATGATTTTTATTTTGGAAAAATTATTGTTTTTTGTGCCCACAGTTCTGAACAAGGGCCTTATTTTGTGCATCGTCTTACTGATGGAATTCACATCCGTTGAAGTACATAAAATAGTAATTTTTACAAAAAAGTATGATGCTATAAAAAGTTATAGTCATGGTTGTCTGCACATTAATTTGATTTAGAAAGAAAAATCTTTAAACTTTTTTGCCCAGCCCTGTGCAGGGAATTAATCCTGTGTGGTGTCTTACTTGGGGAATTAACACTAGCTGAATCACAGTAAATCCTATTGAGCTTAAATGAAAAAAAAAGATCATGGAAGCACTTGGATTTTATGTTTTCAAAGAATGTATCTTCTTTTGTGCCCAGCCCTGAGCTGCATCCTACTGGGGATTTCACACCAGTCAAAACACAGAAAATCCTTGTCCTTGCAAGAAATGAGGATGGAGCAGAAATTCGCAGGTCCAGCAAAGGAAACAGGTTATTGAAAACTTGTACGGGCACTTCTAGTCCTAATTCTAACCAATAGGCCAGACAGAATATCAAATACTTGGGTTGAGGATCACTTAGGTAATAGTGATCACAAAATATTATGTTTTCATATATCCTTTAATAAGATGGAGAGTAGAAGGGCTGCAAAGGCCTTAAGCTTTAGGAAGGTGAATTTCAAACAGCTAAGAGATTATATTAGTGCTCTAAACTGGGTCGATTTCCTTGAATGTATGAGTACTCAAATCAAATCGGACACTTTTATAAGCATTCTGAATAGAAACTGTGCACAATATATACCCTATGGGAATAAACAAGCTAGAAATAGAATGAAACCACTATGGGCAAGATAGAGCTGTAATAAATGACAAATAGAGCGCAATGAATGACAAATAAAAGCATTTAGAGAATTAAAGTAAGAAGATAGTGATGAGGCATTAAATAATTGTAGAAGAAAAATTGTGTAAAATGTAAATCAAGGCAGCAAATATTGAGAGAGAGAGGGTCGCTGCCAAAGGAAGTAGAAAAAATCCAAAAATATTCTTCAACTGCATAAACAGTAAGAAACTCAAAAATTAAAGTATTGCTCCCCTCAAAAATAATATGGAAGAAATGGTGGAAGAGGATGAGAGGAAAGCCAATGTGCTAGACATCTTCTTATCTACAGTATTTACAAATGAAAATGCAATGACAGATGACATGATCAGAGATACCTAAAATTCATCATTATATGTCACCTGATTTAACCAGCAGGAAGTACAGCATCACCTCAAAATCACTAAAGTAGACAAATCACCGAGCCCGCATAGCATACACTCCTGAGTACTGCAGGAATTAAGAACTGTGACTGACAGATCATTATTTCTAATATTCAATGACTAAGATAATAACAGGGTCTTTATCACAGGACTATACAATATAAAAGTAATTGTGGCACTACTGTTATTCGGTGCACAAATCGGATCCACTCCAGTTTAAAATAAATACCAAAAAACTTGGTGTTAAGCATGTGGTTGTGAAACCACTGTGCCATGGTCCAGGGAGAGCCTGGAGGGGCATAATTAAGAGACCACCTTGTTTTTACTGTGACGACTCATGGAGTGGACCCTCTGGGTTGCAATACCAGCCCACCCTGGGCGAACTGACCTAGTGCGAACCACTCCCTGAACAGGGAAAGACCCAGGGGGATAAAGTACCACGACTGTGGCCAGCTCACAGAAGACGAGAGTACGCAGGAAAAGCAAGGACATGGGAACACGCAGAATACAGAACACTGCAAGGCGTGTATACGAGGGCTCGCAGAGTACAGGGCAGTGCAAGGCGTGTACACGAGGGCACGCAGAGTACAGTGTATATGGGGCACGCACTGGTATAAGGCAAGGAAGGGCATGCGCTAGGAAGCACGCCTGGGTATAAGGCAAGGCAGAGCACACGCTGGGAAGCAGCCAAGCAGGGACCAAGCAGGTCTAGCTAGGAAGTTAAACAATAATCAGGTGCCGCATACAGGAAGAGGCAGCCTGATATAGGGCAAGTGTGCTGGGACTTCCAGGTCAGGTCCTCCAGGACCATAGAGACGTCAGAGATGGAGTGACCATAGTCAGGCTCAGGAGCGCATGCGCGCTGGACAAGGATCTGGAGTCGAGTGAACAGCCACAGGGTCAAGTGCGCGAGGTGCGCGTGAGCACTCGACGTGATGACATCAGGCACTGAGCCCCAGCGCCAGAGGAATGCAGTGAGAGTGGCATGACACTACCCCTCTCTTTAAGGCCCCCTTTCTAAGGCTGGAAAGAAACTTAGACAAAATCTGGGGACCTTTGATATTGTCCTGGGGTTCCCAAGATCTTTCTTCTGGACCAAAGCCTTTCCAGTCAATTAAGAAAAGAGTTTTCCCTCATACCATCTTCATGGCCAGGATATAATTTACCTCAAATTCATCCCCCATGCCAACAAGCTGAGGTGTGTGGCCCAGAGAAGGATGGAACCAATTGAGCACCACGGGCTTGAGGAGGGACACATGGAAGGAATTGGGAATGCGGAGTGAGGCCGGTAGCTTCAATTTGTACACCACATCATTAACACGCTGTCATGTGTGCATTGCCACGAAGATCGTCGCGGTTGCACATTTTGACTTCTCACAGCTGATCTGCTGTTTCTTTGTGTTTGGCAGCTAGGGAGTTAATTCTGTCTGTGCTCGGTGCTGGGACTGGGTGCAGTTTCTCCCGGCTGCAATTGATTATTTGTTGATTGGTTTCCTTTAAATTCCTGGTTGTCTGCTTGGGGAGTTGCCAGTGAAACCTTCATGCAGACCACAGATAGGAATGAATCTGTATAGACTTTAGTTGTGAGCTCCTTAGTTGTTCTAAGCTCAACTTGGTTAGAGTTTATTTCCCAGACCATTTATGTTCCTTTGGTGTATGAATGTGTATGCAAGAGAGTGCTATCCTGTCTGTCTTATATGTCTAATCTGTGTATTTAGCTGAGAGCAGCCCATATCCCTTTGGTGGTAGTCAGGATCCTTCTTAGGACTGATTACAGGGTTCAGGGTCTGATAGGAGACAGGGTTAGGTTGGAGACTTGGACCTCTGAACCATTATCAGTACCTCCAAGGTGAGGGATTAGTTAGGACCCCAGTTTAGGGTCAGGTTAGATCCCGGTCCACCTCTTTCCTGTTTCAGCTCATCAAGTCCTCAAGATTAACCCTGAGTTCAGCAGATATCGTGTCAGGTAAATCTATTCTATACTTACATGCTGATGTTGCTATACTAGTTGTTGTATAGAGTGTTGTTCCTGTATTAATAGTTTACTGACATTGTATACATATCATTAGACAATAGCGTGACATTTTCACTGGCCATAAAAATTATCTCCAGTTACCATGGATCCAGTAGCCCAGCTGGCTCTGCAGTTGCAGGGATTATCCATGGAGCTGACGGACATTAAGTCCAAAGTTTTGTCTCCCCTGGAGCAAACCAGAGTTGAACCTAAAGTAGCTCTCCCGGACAGGTTCACTGGTGGGCGAGACAAATTTTTCACCTTCCGGGAGGCATGTAAATTGTATTTTCGGCTTCGGCCTCGATCATCAGGGAGTGATGAGCAGAGAGTGGGAATTGTTATCTCACTTCTGCAAGGGGACCCTCAATCCTGGGCATTTTCCCATCCTCCGGGATCCCCGGCTCTACTGTCTGTAGATCAATTTTTTACTGCCCTGGGATTGGTATATGATGACCCAGATCGGGTCTCTCTTGCTGAGACAAAATTACGTAAGATACAGCAGGGAGATCGTCCTGCAGAGGAATTTGCTTCTGAGTTTCGTAGATGGGCCACAGATACTCAGTGGAATGACCCAGCTCTTAGGAGCCAGTTTTGTCATGGGCTTTCTGATAAATTAAAAGACGTTTTGGCTCAGTATGAGTCTCCTCATTCACTGGAGGCTGCTATGGCCTTAGCTATCCGTACTGATAGACGGCTTCGGGAGAGGGGTGAGGTAACCCCACTCCCTGTTGTTTCTCCACCTACCACTAAAGTCCCTTATGTTGAGGTTCCACTTGTCTGTTCGGATGAGCCTATGCAGTTGGGAGGGACATAATTTCGTAGGAGGGGATTGGCGGTACGCCGCAGGACTAGAGGATGTTTTTTCTGCGGGAAAGAGGGACATTTTGTTGGAGAATGTCCATCCCGTGCCTTGTTGAGCCAAAAGTCGCCGGAAAACTGTTAATCCCAGGTTGTGTGGTGGACGACAACCTGGGAGTATGTATTTCATCCGCCAGTTCTTCTCAGTTCCTTTTACCAGTGGAGGTGGAGGTTGGTACGAGAGTGGAGAGATTGTCTGTTCTTCTTGATAGTGGTTCTGGGGCTAATCTGGTTGACGCTCAGTTTGCTCAGGCTCAAGGTATGCATCTGAGTGTATTGGTCAAACCGATCCCTATATTCTCCATTGACGCCAGGCCTCTCGGCCAAGGTAGCTTTGTTCATGAGGTTCATAACATTGACCTTCGGGTAGGGGCAATACATAGGGAACAATTATCTTGTTATGTGTTGGAGGGTCTACCTACTCCCATTGTGTTGGGACTTCCTTGGTTGGTTAAACATAACCCTGTGATTAATTGGCAGTCCAGAGAAATAAGCCAATGGGGTGAGTTTTGCAAAAGCAACTGCATGAACACAGTCATCAGTGCGGTCGTGCCTAGTACATTGCCTCCTTTTTTGGAGGATTTTGGGGATGTTTTCTCTGAGGAGGGGTGTCAGGAGTTGCCTCCTCATCGCGTGTATGACTGCTCTATTAATCTCCTTCCTGATGCTAAATTGCCTAAAGCTAGGTTGTATAATCTTTCTGGTCCTGAGAGGCAGGCTATGAAAGATTATATTTCTGAAAGTCTGGCCAAAGGGCATATTAGACCTTCATCTTCCCCAGTAGCCGCGGGGTTCTTCTTTGTGAAGAAGAAAGATGGAGGCCTACGCCCTTGCTTGGATTTCCGCGAACTTAATCGGATTACTGTTCGAGATCCGTATCCACTCCCTCTTATTCCTGATCTCTTCAATCAAATTTTTGGCGCCAAATGGTTCTCTAAATTGGATCTCAGGGGGGCGTATAATCTGATTAGGATAAAAGAGGGGATGAGTGGAAAACGGCGTTTAACACGCCGGAGGGACATTATGAGAACCTTGTCATGCCTTTTGGTCTGACTACTGCACCAGCAGTATTCCAACATTTTGTTAATGACATTTTTCGTCACCTTGTGGGGCTGTTTGTGGTTGTATATTTGGACGACATTTTAATTTACTCGCCAGATCTTGTGTCTCATCAGGAGCATGTGAGACAGGTGTTGCAGATCTTGCGAGACAATAAACTATACGCCAAACTGGAGAAGTGTGTATTTGCCGTACAGGAACTTCAGTTTTTGGGTTTTTTGGTGTCAGCCTCCGGTTTCCGTATGGACCCTGAAAAGGTGAGAGCAGTGCTTGAATGGGATCAGCCAGGGGATCTTAAGGCTCTGCAGCGTTTTTTGGGGTTTGCTAACTACTACCGGAAATTTATTTGTAATTTCTCATCTGTCGTCAAAGATCTCACTGACATGACAAGAAAAGGGACGGATTTTTCTAAATGGTCGGACAAAGCTTGCCAAGCCTTTTCCTCTTTGAAGAAATGTTTTGCTTCGGCACCCGTTCTCATCCAACCAGATGCATCTCAGCCGTTCATTGTGGAGGTGGATGCGTCTGACGTAGGGGTGGGTGCTATATTGTCCCAGGGTCCGTCCCCTGGTAAATGGCATCCGTGCGCTTTCTTTTCTAAGAAATTGTCGTCCGCCGAAAGGAATTATGATATCGGCAATAGGGAACTTTTGGCCATTAAGTTAGCTTTTGAAGAATGGCGTCACTTTTTGGAGGGGGCAGTCCACCCGGTTACCGTTATTACTGATCACAAGAACCTGTTGTATTTGGAATCCGCTAAGCGTCTGAATTCCAGACAAGCTCGATGGTCGTTGTTTTTTACCAGGTTTAATTTTGTCGTCACTTATCGCCCGGGGTCTAAGAATGTAAAGGCTGATGCCTTGTCTCGCAGTTTCCCAGGGGCCGGGAAAACGGATGACCCGATTCCTATCCTTCAGGAGGGGGTGGTAGTGTCGGCTGTATTTTCTGAGCTTGAGGAGGAGGTGTTAGAGGCTCAGGGGGACGCCCCTGCAGGACCTCCAGGGAGACTGTTTGTCCCAAATCTGTTGAGACAAAAGGTTATTGAGGCACATCATAATTCTGCTCTAGCAGGACATCCAGGGAGTAAGGCTACTTTAGATCTCCTTTCTCGCCGGTTTTGGTGGCCTAATGCTAATAAAGATGTTATAACTTTTGTCGCGTCATGAGGGGTGTGTGCTCGCTCTAAAACCCCTCATACCCGTCCGTCTGGGACCCTTTTACCCTTGAAACTTCCGGAGCGTCCATGGACTCATTTATCTATGGACTTCATTACGGACCTTCCTCCGTCGTCAGGGAATATTGTCATACTGGTGGTTGTTGACAGGTTCAGTAAGATGGCACATTTCGTTGCTCTTCCTGCATCTCCTAATGCTAAAACTCTGGCGCAGGTGTTCATTAGGGAGATCGTTAGACTTCATGGGTTGCCTTCTGATGTGGTGTCAGATAGGGGGTCTCAGTTTGTGTCCAAATTTTGGAGGGCATTTTGTTTACGTCGGGGGATGCAATTGTCATTTTCCTCGGCTTTTCATCCGCAGACCAATGGTCAGACAGAGCGTCTGAATCAGAGCTTAGAGACATATCTCCGGTGTTTTGTTTCAGAGAACCAAGAGGACTGGTCTTCTTTCTTGCCTCTGGCAGAGTTCGCTCTTAACAACAGGCGGAGCGAGTCCACTGGTAAGTCCCCGTTTTTTTGGGGCATATGGTTTCCATCCCCAGTTTTGTACTTTCAATGGGGGGGCCCTTCTGGGGTTCCTGAGGAGGAGCGTTTCTCGTCGTCACTTGCTTCTGTGTGGAGAGGTGTATTGAATAATCTGAGTGCGATGGGGAACCGTTACAAACGTATGGCTGATAGGAGGAGAGTTTCTGGTCCAGATCTGAATGTGAACGATCTGGTATGGTTGTCTACCAGGAATATAAAACTTAAGGTGCCCTCCTGGAAACTGGGTCCCAGATTCATCGGGCCGTACAGGATCAGTTCCATAATTAATCCTGTGGCATTTCGTCTGGACCTCTCTCCTACGTTTAAAATTCATAATGTGTTCCACAAGTCATTACTTAAAAGGTATGTGGCACCAGTCATACCGTCACCTCTACCTCCTCCTCCTGTGTTGGTCAATGGTAACTTGGAATTTCAAGTATCAAAGATCATTGACTCACGTCTGAATCGCCGGTCCCTTCAGTACTTGGTGCATTGGAAGGGATATGGTCCGGAGGAGAGGACGTGGGTCCCTGCGTCTGATGTTAACGCAGATCGTTTGGTTCGGACCTTCCACAGAACTCACCCGGGCAGGCCTGGCCCTGAGGGTCTGGAGGCCCCTCGTAGAAGGGGGGGTACTGTCATGTGTGCATTGCCACGAAGATCGTCGCGGTTGCACATTTTGACTTCTCACAGCTGATCTGCTGTTTCTTTGTGTTTGGCAGCTAGGGAGTTAATTCTGTCTGTGCTCGGTGCTGGGACTGGGTGCAGTTTCTCCCGGCTGCAATTGATTATTTGTTGATTGGTTTCCTTTAAATTCCTGGTTGTCTGCTTGGGGAGTTGCCAGTGAAACCTTCATGCAGACCACAGATAGGAATGAATCTGTATAGACTTTAGTTGTGAGCTCCTTAGTTGTTCTAAGCTCAACTTGGTTAGAGTTTATTTCCCAGACCATTTATGTTCCTTTGGTGTATGAATGTGTATGCAAGAGAGTGCTATCCTGTCTGTCTTATATGTCTAATCTGTGTATTTAGCTGAGAGCAGCCCATATCCCTTTGGTGGTAGTCAGGATCCTTCTTAGGACTGATTACAGGGTTCAGGGTCTGATAGGAGACAGGGTTAGGTTGGAGACTTGGACCTCTGAACCATTATCAGTACCTCCAAGGTGAGGGATTAGTTAGGACCCCAGTTTAGGGTCAGGTTAGATCCCGGTCCACCTCTTTCCTGTTTCAGCTCATCAAGTCCTCAAGATTAACCCTGAGTTCAGCAGATATCGTGTCAGGTAAATCTATTCTATACTTACATGCTGATGTTGCTATACTAGTTGTTGTATAGAGTGTTGTTCCTGTATTAATAGTTTACTGACATTGTATACATATCATTAGACAGCGTGACACACGTTTGAGGATCTCAAAAGGACCAATGTATTGAGGACCCAGTTTGTAAGATGGTACCTTAAGGCGAATGTATTTGGAGGAAAGCCACACTTTGTCACCAGGAAGAAAAGGAGGAGAGTCCATGCGCCTTTTATCTGCATGGTGTTTCATCCATTTTCGTGCTTTTTCGAGAGCAGTTTTGGTCTCCTGCCAGACCCTGGAGAATTCCACGGACAGAGAGTCGGCCGCAGGCACTCCCAAGACAGGAGGTACCGGTAGAAGCACACTGGGATGTTGTCTGAAGACGATGAAGAAGGGAGACTTGGGGGAAGATTTACTGGTGTGGTTGTATGCAAACTCTGCCCATGGAAGTAAACTAACCCAGTCGTTCTGATGAACATTCAAAAAGTGGCGAAGATAAGATATGAGGATTTGAATCGTACGGTTTTCTTGCCCATTGGTTTGGGGATGGTAGGCGGAGGAAAAGTCCAATGTCACTTTCATAAGGCCACAAAGGGCTCTCCCGAACCGGGAGGTGAATTGAACTCCTCTGTCTGACACGATGTGCAGAGGAAAGCAATTCTAAAGATGTGAGTGTTGAAAATCTTCGCCAATTCAGGAGCAGAGGGCAGTCCGGGAAGAGGAACAAAATGGGCAATTTTCGAGAATCAATCCCCAACCACCTGGATCACAGTACAGCCAGAGGAACAAGGTAGATCGTTAATAAAATCCATGGCTATGTGCTGCCATGGAGCCGAAGGTACAGGAAGAGGAAGCAAAAGGCCAGAGGGTGGTTGTCTGGGTACCTTGTTCTTGACGCAGGAGGGACAAGAAGCCACAAAGTCTTTGACCTCCTGGGAAAGAGATGGCCACCAGTAGTAGCGGAATAACAGCTAGAGAGTCATTTTGACTCCGACGTGGCCAGCAATTTTGGATGAATGTCCCCAGCATAACACTCGTTTTCGGTTGCTCTCGGCCACAAAAGTCCTTCCCGGAGGTAAAGAAGTCAGGTTGACAGGCGCCACGGTAATTATCTTAGTGGGGTCAATGATATGTGCAGGTTCCTCTTCAGTATCGGTTGACTGAAAAGACCTAGATAAAGCGACAGCTTTAACGTTCTTATCGCCTGGCCGGAAGTGAAGTTCAAAGTCAAAGCGGGTGAAGAACAAGGACCACCTGGCTTTCCGGGGGTTGAGCCTTTGTGCAGACTGGATGTACGCCACATTTTTATGGTCCGTGAAGATCTTGAACGGATGTATGGCACCTTCTAGTAAGTATCTCCATTCCTCCAAGGCCAACTTAATGGCCAATAAATCCTTGTCGCCAATTGAGTACTTTCGCTCAGATGGGGAGAATACTTTAGAAAAGAAGCCGCAGGTGAAAAGGCATCCAGAAGAAGACTTCTGCCGAAGGACGGCGCCGGCCCCGGTAGAGGATGCGTCTACCTCAAGAGTGAAAGGTTTACTAACCTCTGACGGTGAAGCACAGGAGCTGTAGCAAATGATTGCTTCAAGGATAGAAAAGCTTCCTCTGCTTCAGTAGACCAAGCATTAGGGTTAGCTCCTTTGTGAGTAAGAGACGAGATAGGCTGAACCAGAGAGGAAAAAGGGGAACGAACTGCCGATAATAATTCGCAAAGCAAAGGAATCGCTGGATTGCTTTCACCCCGTGGGGCCGTGGCCAATCGAGAACGGTGGACACTTTCACCGGATCTATGCGTAGACCAGAGTCCAAGATAATGTACCCCAGGAACGGTAAGGACGTTTGTAGACACATTTCTCGATCTTGGCATATAGGCTGTTTTCTCTTAAACGCAGGAGTACTTGGAGCACGTTCTTTCTGTGGGTAGACAGATCTGGAGAAAACATGAGGATATCATCCAGGTAGACCACTACGCAGGAGTACAGCAAATCCCGGAAAACATCATTCACAAACTCCTGGAACACCGCTGGAGCGTTGCATAGGCCGAAGGGCATGACCAAATACTTATAGTGGCCATCTCGGGTGTTAAAGGCGGTCTTCCACTTGTCACAAGAACGAATACGGATCAAGTTGTAGGCCCCACGAAGATCCAACTTGATGAAAATTCGCGCACCTCTTAGGTGGTTAAAAAGTTTCGGGATCAGAGGCAGCGGGTATTTGTTTTTGACCTTGATGTCGTTCAGCCCTCTATAGTAGTGTTGAGCATTCCGATACCGCAAGTATCGGGTATCGGCCGATATTCGCGTTATCGGTATTCCGATACTTAATTCCGATACTTTTTCAATATCGTATACCGGAATCGGAAGTTCCCATAATTCTTTGAGAGGCAATGTGATGTTAGTCAGCCAATGATGAATCCTAAGAAGTGTGGGCACATCCTGTAATGCTGCGGTCATCTTAACTAATGGCATGGCTGTGATTGGCTGCTGAAATGATGTCAGAATGCACTATAAAAGGCGCCGCAGCCATTTTAGCGTCACTGTGCTGTGAACTCAGTTAGGGACAGAACGCTACTCTGCTCACTCTGAGGGACAGTTAGATATTGCGATTTTGTGTACTACTGTGCTTTAGGCAGGCTAGTTTACCAACCGCTGTGTAAAGCTTCATTTTGCCAGTGTTGTTTTAACAGCTCTGTGCAAGGTGTGTGTGTGACAGTGCAGGTGACGCTGCAGTTTGCTCTGCATCCACCGCTGTTTGTAGGCATCTGCACGTGTCACTGACTCTTTTTTTTTTTTTATTTTATTTAGTGGAATTGGTGCAGCTCCATTATATTAGAAAAAAATCAAATCTATTAGTGTGACGTGCTTCCATACGTATACAATACATTGGTTGCAAACACTATAGAAGTACAGAAAGGAGCCTTTCACAGCTACTGAACAGTTGTCTGCAGGGTTTACTGTAGTCTGTGAGCTTTTCATTTTGTGAGTGCAGATTACGCTCCAGTTAGTTCTTCAACCACTGCCGGTTGTAGTCTGCTGACAGTGCTGAGCGTGTGTCACTGCCTCATTCTTCACATTTTTCTCTAATTGGTGCTGCTCCATTTTAGTGGAAAAAAATCTAATCTATTAGTGTGACGCGCTTCCATCCGTATACAATACATTGGTTGCAAACACTATAGAAGTAGACAAAGGGGCCTTTAACAGCTACTGAACAGTTGTGTTTCAGTGTTCACTGTAGTCTGTGAGCTTTTCATTTTGTGAGTGCAGATTACGCTCCAGTTTGTTCTTCAACCACTGCCGGTTGTAGTCTGCTGAGCGTTTGTCACTGCCTCATCCTTCACATTTTTCTCTAATTGGTGCTGCTCCATTTTAGTGGAAAAAAATCTAATCTATTAGTGTGACGTGCTTCCATCCGTATACAATACATTGGTTGCAAACACTATAGAAGTACACAAAGGGGCCTTTAACAGCTACTGAACAGTTGTGTTTCAGTGTTCACTGTAGTCTGTGAGCTTTTCATTTTGTGAGTGCAGATTACGCTCCAGTTTGTTCTTCAACCACTGCCGGTTGTAGTCTGCTGAGCGTTTGTCACTGCCTCATCCTTCACATTTTTCTCTAATTGGTGCTGCTCCATTTTAGTGGAAAAAAATCTAATCTATTAGTGTGACGCGCTTCCATCCGTATATAATACATTGGTTGCAAACACTATAGAAGTAGACAAAGGGGCCTTTAACAGCTACTGAACAGTTGTGTTTCAGTGTTCACTGTAGTCTGTGAGCTTTTCATTTTGTGAGTGCAGATTACGCTCCAGTTTGTTCTTCAACCACTGCCGGTTGTAGTCTGCTGAGCGTTTGTCACTGCCTCATCCTTCACATTTTTCTCTAATTGGTGCTGCTCCATTTTAGTGGAAAAAAATCTAATCTATTAGTGTGACGCGCTTCCATCCGTATACAATACATTGGTTGCAAACACTATAGAAGTACACAAAGGGGCCTTTAACAGCTACTGAACAGTTGTGTTTCAGTGTTCACTGTAGTCTGTGAGCTTTTCATTTTGTGAGTGCAGATTACGCTCCAGTTTGTTCTTCAACCACTGCCGGTTGTAGTCTGCTGAGCGTTTGTCACTGCCTCATCCTTCACATTTTTCTCTAATTGGTGCTGCTCCATTTTAGTGGAAAAAAATCTAATCTATTAGTGTGACGCGCTTCCATCCGTATACAATACATTGGTTGCAAACACTATAGAAGTACACAAAGGGGCCTTTCACAGATACTGAACAGTTGTCTGCAGGGTTCACTGTAGTCTGTGAGGAATAACCACACTTAGGCCTTATAACTTTTCTGACTTTCTTTATCAATCTACCAAGATGAAGAAGTCAGTGAGTAAGGCACGTGGTCGTGGTCGTGGCCGTGGATTTGCAGCAGGGAGAGGACGTGGGGATTCTGTGGCTGCTGCCGCACCCAGTGACACAGCATCCACCAGTTTTCCCCGTGAGCGTTCCTTTATGCGCACTTTTGTAGGAGCTCAGCGTACCCCCCTGCTGCGTGAAGAACAAATTGAAGCCGTTGTTGGTTGGATGGCAGCCAATGCATCGACTTCAATAGCTTCCACCTCCTCTCAGGACCACAGCACTGTTGAACAACCATCAGTCTCTTCACCGCCTGCCAAATTGCCCAGGCAGTCAGAGAGCTCTGTACAGGAGCCAGCTGAGTCTCTGCTTCTGTTCTCAGAATCTGTTGGCTTGCAAACAGGGGCCCAGCCAAGCAGCATTCTGGAATGTGAAGAAGAGGCAGTATGCAGTGATGCGCAACAGCTGTGTCTCTCTGAATCTGAAGAGGCGGGTGAGCCAGTGCCGATGGTCAGCACACCGCAGAACGCATCTGATGATGATGAGACTCAGTTGCCAGTTTCTGTTGAGCATGGTGCTGGCCAGACCACCCAACAACAGCAGGTGTTGGAAGAGGGTAGTGATGGAGATGATGAGGTCCAAGATCCAACATGGCGTGAGGAACAGGAAGGTGGTGGGAGCAGCTCTGAGGAAGAGATTGCCCCAACGGTCCAAACAGTAGGGAGAGGTAGGCTGCAGACTCGCTTGCCTGTAGCCTCCAGTTTGGCACCCGTTCGGAGCAGTTCTCTTACAACAGCCAAACCGGGCGCTCCCAGGACTTGCTCTGCGTGGTCCTTTTTTGATACAGTTGCAGATGATATTTGCTATGTCAAATGCAAGCTGTGTAATCAAAAAATTAAAAGAGGTAAAAGTGTCAGTAACCTTAATACAACAAATATGTGGAAACATGTGCGGTCAAAGCACTTTGTTGAGTTACAAAGACACACTGGAGATGTAGGCCAACCTACAGCAGCACCTACATCTTCAGCTCGTGTTGGAGCCTCTTCCTCCAGTTCACACACAGCTGGTTCGGCTTCCTCAAAGGATCGCCATGGAAGAACCTCTGTCACTGTTGTCCAGAGACACAGTGTTATTCCACCCACAGCTGCAAGTTCCCTGTCATCCTCACACACCCAGGCCACAAAACAGCCATCGGTAGCACAGGCATGGGATAAAAGACGGCCATACTCGGCAAACCATCCACGAGCACAGGCTCTGAATGCTGGCATTGCAAAACTCCTGTCCCTTGAAATGCTGTCATTCAGGCTGGTGGAGACTGACAGTTTCCGTGAATTAATGGCATTGGCAGTCCCACAATACAATGTGCCCAGCCGATTTTATTTCAGCAGGCAAGCCGTCCCTGGTCTGCAAAAGCATGTTGAGGCAAAAATTAAACATGCGCTACTAAACGCCGTCAGTAGCAATGTCCACCTGACCACCGATGCGTGGACCAGTACCCATGGCCAGGGACGATACCTTTCACTCACTGCCCATTGGGTGAATGTTGTGGAGCCGGGTACAGATCTTGCGAGTGGCGCTGTACGTGTTCTGCCAACTCCAAGGATTGCCGGAATCAAGTCTGTCCACATTGACTCCTCCTCCTACTCCAGTTCCTCAGAATCATCGCTGCAGGAGCCGTCACGGTCTACCTCCACATGGACCCGTGGACGCTTACCTGATGCGACCGATATGAGCACAGCCGTGGCCAAACGGCAACAGGCCGTTCTGAAATTAATTCCCATGGGGAATCTAAGCCACACAGCGCAGGAGGTCTGGAATGCCATCAAGCAGGAGAGCGACGTGTGGTTTTTGCCAGCGAATCTCCAGCCAGGCTTGGTAGTGTGTGACAATGGCCGAAATCTGGTGGCAGCTCTGGGCCTTGGCAAACTCACTCACATACCATGTCTGGCACATGTGCTCAACTTGGTCGTGCAGAGTTTTTTGAGGGACTATCCGGATCTTGATGCACTGCTGCACAAGGTCCGCCTAGAGTGCGCTCACTTGCGACGTTCCAGCATGGCCAGATCGCGCATTGCAGCTCTGCAACGCAGATTGCGCCTTCCTGAACATCGCATCATATGTGACGTATCCACCAGGTGGAATTCAACGTTACATATGTTGGAGCGGTTGTGTGAGCAGCAGCCAGCAGTAATGGAGTATCAGCTGCATCAGGCGCAATCAACACGCAATTTGCGCCGTCCACACTTCACCATTAATGAGTGGGCCACTATGAAGGACATGTGCCACGTTTTGCGTGCGTTTGATGAGTCAACGCGGATGGCGAGTGCAGATGATGCACTAGTCAGCCTGACTGTCCCCCTTATCTGCCTGCTTCAAAAAACACTGCAAGCAATAAGGGATGAGGTTTTGGAAGAGGTGGAGGATGAGGAGTCACAAATTCCATCACCTTCTGGAAAGTCAGCGCAACGTGGTTCCTCACAAAGGGCTGGGCAGGGCTCACTTTGTGAGGAGGATGAGGAGGAGGAGTCAATGGAGGAGGAAGACATCGCTCCAGAGGGAGGTACACAACGCTCTAGTCAGTATGTAGAGCGAGGGTGGGGTGATGCAGAGCAGGCAGAGATGACGCCTCTTGCAGAGGACAGCGTTTCTTTGCCAGTTGGGAGTCTGCAGCACATGGTTGATTTCATGCTGCAGTGCCTAAGAAACGACCGCCGCATCGCCCACATTCTCACGACGTCTGATTATTGGGTGTACACCCTCCTAGACCCTCGCTACCGGGACAACGTCAAAAGCCTCATCACACCGTTGAACCGGGAGCGTAAAATGCGGGAGTACCAAGACACACTGGTGCAATCCCTAATGTTCTACCTTACTGCCGAGAGCACTGCTGCTGCTACTGCTTTACAAAGCAGCTCTGTGCATCGAGGCAGTGTAGAGAGCTCTGCAACAAGAGGGAGCACACGCAGTGCCTCTGCACAGGGAAAGACCAGTATGTTAAAAATGTGGCAAAGTTTTGTGGCAGCGCCACAAATGTCTACACCATCCGAGAGGGCTCCAGTCAGCGGGAGGCAACGTATCCGTCAGATGGTGACAGACTACTTGGCTTTGCCTCTCAGTGTACTCCCAGATGGCTCTTCCCCATTCAAGTTTTGGGTCTGTAAGCTGGATACATGGCCAGAGCTTAGCCAGTATGCATTGGAGGTGCTGGCTTGCCCTGCTGCCAGTGTATTATCGGAGCGCGTCTTTAGTGCTGCAGGTGGTGTACTAACAGACCGTCGCATGCGACTATCCTCCGATAATGTAGACCGGCTTACTTTTCTGAAAATGAACAAGGCATGGATCTCGCCAGAATTTGTCTGTCCGTTTTCAGATTAAATTACTGGTTCGCAACGTTATCCATGTCTCCTGTTATGTTCATCTTTCTACCACCTGAACTCTACTCCCTGGGCTCCAACACTGCCAGTTGCTGCTCAGAAGTGTCGTGTCCACAGAACAAAACACAAGCTCTACTGTTAGTGGGGTTCAGTAACGCCAGCTGTTCCCCTGCTGTGTGAACGGCAAGAAGTCTCCTGTTCCCGACACATGGACAGAAAAACACATGACCAACATGCTCCAAATAGGGAAGAGCCGTCACCCTGCTTGTTATGCTGAAAACATGAAATTGTGAAGTTTTGCAGGCCTAGAATGATAAATTTTTATGACAAATATGGACAAATAATAATTTGTCATCACAGCGCATATCTGCACATGTCTATTAGAAATGGTAACAAAAAATAAAACATAGTCTACTCTTCACATTTTGAAATTAATGCATAAAAGTACATTTCATACTTATGAATTAATGCTTTTTAAGGAACTTTATCTGTACCTGTAAGATAATGCAGTCAATGGATGTACGAATCATTAAATCCTCATCATCATCATCACGAGTTTTATTTATGACAGACATTATAAAATACACATACTGATGCCAACTGTAACTTCAAACACCATATATGAAATGGCCAGCATGTAAACATGGTAATAATGTCCAATAATAAATTATTACATCTAGAAAGTGCATCATGCATACTGACAATAGGTAGTTATACCTGCAAGTGCTGTTGAAACAACCACAAGAGATATAAATTAAGACTGGTATATAGGTATCACAGTGCATAGTTACTCATGGACAATGTTGATGTAATACTGTATCTCAATTAAGTCAGCGTCAACCATTAGGCTTGTTAGTCTTGTACATTGTTAAAGAGGGAACGTAATTTTTTTGTTTGTCATAGGTGGAGTATTACACATTCAATTATTACTGCTGTATTTTTTTTTGCATCCCTAGTGCGCAATAACGCAGCCTAACCTCACATTTTATAGTCAGCTAATTGCCACACGCTACCCTACCCTACGCGTGACAGTAGGAAGGTAGTGTTGACGGATAAAGCTTTGCGCAACCAGACATTCTTTTACCCTCTTCAACACTCTACAAGCAAAAAATGCATGATTTCAGCCGCAGACTTTATTGACGTACAGTATAACATCGGCATTACCCATCAGAGGCTGTCCACTGTCTGATACAGACATAGAATATACCTTTGCTATCCGTAGCCTTTGTTTCACCTATACTTGCAGGCACACACTTAAATTGTGACAAACAATGCCTAATGTTTTTTTAAATGGTTATTTTTTATCGTACATTATTGTGTCATCAATCATCACATTGATGAGTCCATGCTGGACATGTCATACATGCTATAGAAAGTTACGATTTTATGAACTTAAATAATTGAAATGTCTGTGACTGTCACATAAAATTTGCGATGATGATGATGAGTGACTATTACAAAATCCATTGTTTTCACTATGTTATGGTTTAACATAGCGTTCCTTAAGCATTATTCATAAAAAAAAAAATGGACTTTTATTCTTAAATTTACAACACTATATTTTGTTACCAATTTTTTGGGTGTTGTGTTGTTCCATTTATTTTTGGCATGTGCATATATGCGTTTATATTTGTATTTTCTTTATTTTTCCTTCTTGAAATTAGAAAACATGTGTATCTTTGTACCGTGTTAGCCAGTAGATAGAAAAATATTTAGACTTCAGAGTCAGCAGTGGTTGATACCTTTTAATGGATAACTGAAAAGATGGAAACAAATTGCAAGCTTTCAAGGCTACTCACGTCTCTTCATCAGGCAAAGACTAAATAAAAAAATTAAGCATCACATATTTCTATACACAACAGGACACAGGAATAGTGCAATAGGTAAGACAAGTAAGTGACGTGTATCAGAACTGTCATTATCTCACAGGGATGAACATAAATATTGGAACAGTTCCTAGATAAGGATAGAAAGTTTGATTGCCCTCTCATTGGCGTTTTTTTATGGGTTTTCATGACCCTGGAAGGGCATAGACGCAGATTCCTTAATTGATATAGAATGACATAAATCCATGTGATCTATTCATTCCATCACTAACAGTGTCAAAGGTCATGATGAGCTTATATTCTGAAACCTTTGTACGTTTCTCATATTTGAAGTTATATTTTAATACCAGTAATTCCATATCCATCATGCTATGACCGGGCATACAAAAGTCTTTTGCCACAGGTAAATTCATTAATTTATCTGTGATTGTGTGGCGCTGATAATTCATCCTTGTTCTCCTTTTTGTTGCCGGTCTCCCCTCACTTGTCCCTCCCTCACTTGTCTTAGCTATTCCTGTGTCCTGTTGTGTGTAGAAATATGTGATTCTTCATTTTTGGCTTTACTCTTAGCCTGATGAAGACACCTGAGTAGTCTCGAAAGCTTTGAATTTGTTACCATATTTTCAGTTAGCTATTAAACGTTATCAACCACAGAGGACTGAAAAGTATAAATATTTTTCTATTCTTGTAATTGAAATTCATCATTTTATTGTCGTAGTAAAACTTCATTTATTCTTGTTTGAAGTACATACATTTGCAATGGCCACGTAACAAGGCAATAACTCAATATTTTATGCCTACACCCTCCTTGACCCTGGGCTTCAACAGCGCCAGTTGCTGCTCAGAAGTGTTAGATGCACAGATGAAAACAATCGCTGATGTGTTTCTGGGGTTCAGTAACGCCTGCTGTTCCCCTGCTGTGTGTCTGGCAAAAAGTCCTGCTGCCTCCACCATGTTCTCTTCTCATCCCTGGGTTACAACACCGCCAGTTGTTTCTCGGAAGTGCTGTTAGCACAGTTAACACTTGCTCCCGTGTTACTGGGGTTCAGTAATGTCAGCTGTTCCCCTGCTGTGTTAACGGCAAAAAGTCCTGCTGCCTCCACCATGTTCTCTTCTCATCCCTGGGTTACAACACCGCCAGTTGTTTCTCGGAAGTGCTGTTAGCACAGTTAACACTTGCTCCCGTGTTACTGGGGTTCAGTAATGTCAGCTGTTCCCCTGCTGTGTTAACGGCAAAAAGTCCTGCTGCCTCAACTTTAATTTCCATGGGTACCTTCTGCTACCCATCCGGGTTCCAGTACTGTCAGCTGGTTCTCCGCAGTGCCTTTGGCCTAGGTGCCTCCATGTCGGTATCCGAGTTCCAGCAACGTCTGCTGGTCCTTGGTAGTGCTTTGGAGCACAGGTACCTCCTGCTTAGTAACCATGTCCCAGTAACGTCAGCTGGTCCTCGGTTGTGCCATTGGCTCTTTTCCTTCTGCTAACCCTCCGGGTTCCAGCACAGTCAGCTGGTCCTCGTTACTTTCATTGGCTCTTGTACCTTCTGCTACCCATCCGGGTTCCAGTACCGTCAGCTGGTTCTCCGCAGTGCCTTTGGCCTAGGTGCCTCCATGTCGGTATCCGAGTTCCAGCAACGTCTGCTGGTCCTTGGTAGTGCTTTGGAGCACAGGTACCTCCTGCTTAGTAACCGTGTCCCAGTAACGTCAGCTGGTCCTCGGTTGTGCCATTGGCTCTTTTCCTTCTGCTAACCCTCCGGGTTCCAGCACAGTCAGCTGGTCCTCGTTACTTTCATTGGCTCTTGTACCTTCTGCTACCCATCCGGGTTCCAGTACCGTCAGCTGGTTCTCCGCAGTGCCTTTGGCCTAGGTGCCTCCATGTCGGTATCCGAGTTCCAGCAACGTCTGCTGGTCCTTGGTAGTGCTTTGGAGCACAGGTACCTCCTGCTTAGTAACCGTGTCCCAGTAACGTCAGCTGGTCCTCGGTTGTGCCATTGGCTCTTTTCCTTCTGCTAACCCTCCGGGTTCCAGCACAGTCAGCTGGTCCTCGTTACTTTCATTGGCTCTTGTACCTTCTGCTACCCATCCGGGTTCCAGTACCGTCAGCTGGTTCTCCGCAGTGCCTTTGGCCTAGGTGCCTCCATGTCGGTATCCGAGTTCCAGCAACGTCTGCTGGTCCTTGGTAGTGCTTTGGAGCACAGGTACCTCAAGCTTAGTAACCGTGTCCCAGTAACGTCAGCTGGTCCTCGGTTGTGCCATTGGCTCTTTTCCTTCTGCTAACCCTCCGGGTTCCAGCACAGTCAGCTGGTCCTCGTTACTTTCATTGGCTCTTGTACCTTCTGCTACCCATCCGGGTTCCAGTACCGTCAGCTGGTTCTCCGCAGTGCCTTTGGCCTAGGTGCCTCCATGTCGGTATCCGAGTTTCAGCAACGTCTGCTGGTCCTTGGTAGTGCTTTGGAGCACAGGTACCTCCTGCTTAGTAACCGTGTCCCAGTAACGTCAGCTGGTCCTCGGTTGTGCCATTGGCTCTTTTCCTTCTGCTAACCCTCCGGGTTCCAGCACAGTCAGCTGGTCCTCTTTACTTTCATTGGCTCTTGTACCTTCTGCTACCCATCCGGGTTCCAGTACCGTCAGCTGGTTCTCCGCAGTGCCTTTGGCCTAGGTGCCTCCATGTCGGTATCCGAGTTCCAGCAACGTCTGCTGGTCCTTGGTAGTGCTTTGGAGCACAGGTACCTCCTGCTTAGTAACCGTGTCCCAGTAACGTCAGCTGGTCCTCGGTTGTGCCATTGGCTCTTTTCCTTCTGCTAACCCTCCGGGTTCCAGCACAGTCAGCTGGTCCTCGTTACTTTCATTGGCTCTTGTACCTTCTGCTACCCATCCGGGTTCCAGTACCGTCAGCTGGTTCTCCGCAGTGCCTTTGGCCTAGGTGCCTCCATGTCGGTATCCGAGTTCCAGCAACGTCTGCTGGTCCTCGGTTGTGCCATTGGCTCTTTTCCTTCTGCTGACCCTCCGGTTTCCAGCACAGTCAGCTGGTCCTCGTTACTTCCATTGGCTTTTGTACCATCACCAACAGGACAAAGAAGGTTAAGACAAACTACAAGATACAGAACAAGAGACAGAAGAACAATAAGCAGAAGATCAAAAAGCAGAAGAACATTAAGTATAAGACCAAAATGAAGAGCAAAATATATGCTCTAAATTATAAGCAGAAGAAGACTAAGCAGTGTATGGGGGTGAGTCCGTTCCTCCTCGTGGTGCCCCTGGAAAATGCCTGCTGCTGCTGCAGGCTAAACTGAACACGGACAAATACTGTTGTAATTTAAATCTTTTGTGACAGCAAGAACGGAAGAATGAAAAATTCATACTTTGACAGATTACAAGTACAGGATTCTCTGTCACAAATAAGAATATGATGAAGAAGATGAAGTACAATATGAATTAGAATAATAGTTTAATAAGAAGAATATGAGTAATGTTAACAAAAAGATGAATAGCAAGAAGTTTAAGAAGAAGATAAAGAAGGTGAAGATGAAGAATAATTTGATGAAAAAGATGATGCTGCTGAAGATTATGAAGGAGAAAGTGTGTCAAAAGTTAAAAAGGTGAAAAGCATGGAAGTTATGAAATATACATATTTGCCAAAATAGAAAAAACGTGAACAACATTGTCAATTTCTTCGTCAATCCGAACATCTTTAAAAAAAAAAATATTTATGCTATTCCATTTGATTGGGTTAAACATCTATGCCTTTAATGTCTCCTCAACCTTCCCCAATACATTCTACATTACTCTTTGTTGTTTTCCTTCATGTACAATTAACCAACAAGGCAAGAATGGGTTTTTTTTAATTCCGATATTTTGTTCCCATAGACTTACATTGTATTTCCGGTATCGGTATCGGGTATCGCCGATATTTTTTGGGTATCGGCGATACCATTCCGATTCCGATACTTTTGGATATCGGAAAGTATCGCTCAACTCTACTCTATAGTCTATGCAGGGATGGAGGGAGCCATCCATTTTTTTGACAAAGAAAAACCCTGCTCCTGCGGGCGAGAAAGACTTATCGATGAAACCCCTGTCTAAATTTTTCTGGATATATTCCGACATAGTTTGAGTTTCAGCAGGAGTAATGGGTATATTCTACCCCTGGGTGGGGTAGAACCAGGGACGAGGTCAATAGGACAGTCGTATGGTCGATGTGGGGGCAGAGTCTCGGCCTCCTTCTTGTCGAAGACGTCTGCAAAAGATCAATAAGCCGATGCCAGACCATCAGGTGCCGAGGACTGGCAGAACCCATCGGATGGACGGACAGCAGGCACTTCTTCTGACAAGATGGTCCCCAACGGAGTACATCGCCGGATCGCCAGTCAAGAGTTGGCTCGTGCTCGTAACCAAGGAAGACCCAGAAGAAGTGTGTGGGACAAAGTCGACAGGACGTGGAAGGATATCTTCTCTCGATGCAGGGCTCCAATCTGCAGCTCCACTTCTTCGGTGACCTGGGTAACGGTCTACTGCAAGGGCTTATCGTCGACTGAAGCTATCAGCCGAGGAGTCTCCAGGGACCTGACAGGAATCCAGTATTTTTTAACTGCCTTGAGCCTGATGAAGTTCCCTGCTGCGACTGAATCCACATAAGCCTCCTCAGAGTAACATTTGGAACCAAGATTCAGCAAAACAGACACAGTCAGGGGAAGAGAGGAATCACATACATCTAGGGAGGCCTCTCCTACCAAAAATATGTGGTGAAGTTTCCAGGCCTCTCGGGGCAGGAGCGAAGGAGGTGAGAAGCACTCCCACAGTAGAAGCAGAACCCTTCTGCAAGTCTCTCCCTACGACGCTGTTCAGCCATCTTGAGTCGGTCCACCTGCATAGGCTCAGATACAGGGCCGGCAGAAGATACCATGGATCGTAAGTGAGGAGGACTGCGAGTAGACGAAGAGAGACAAGGAGGTCATCTCTCCATGGCTGCCTCGCGGGTGCATTCTTTGAAATGCAGATCAATGCGTGTCGCAAGAGTGATTAAGTCCTCCAAAGAGGTCGGGGTACCCCGACCCACCAATTCGTCTTTAACCGACTGGACTGGCCACGCCAAAAGGAGTTCAGAGGATAATGTACGAAAACGGATGGCATATTGTCCAATGGATAGAGTACCCTGATGGAGGTTGAAGAGGGCCTCGTTGGTGGGAGCCAGACGACCCGGCTCGTCGAACACCTTGCGGAAGATGTCCAAAAAGGTGGAGAGCTGAGAGACAAGTGGGTCATCACACTCCCAGAGAGTTTTATCCATGCCAATGCCTCCCCCTCCAAGTTGGAAACAATAAAGGCCACCTTAGCTCGGTGGGATATTGCAGTTGCAAAAACTCAAAATGCAGTCGGCATTGATTCAAAAAACCCCAACACAACTTAGGGTCAGCACTTTATCATGGTGGTTTGCCTAAGCGGGGCAGCGTGTGCAAGACCGAAGCTTGGGCAGGTACGGAGGCAACAGCTTGGAGGGAAAGGAGTCGGTTATCTACAGACGCCATATAGTTGAGGATGTGGTCCTGGGTGTCACGTTGCTTAATGAGCTCTTGTTGGAGACTGGCCAACTGAGAGGTGTTCCCTGGGTCAGAGGTCTGTAAGCGGACAGCCGGGTATCCATAGATTTCATAAATGACATAATCCGTGTCTGGTTTTCTCGCAAAAAGAGCAACTCTTTTTGAGTTGCAGCCGAGGTAACAGCAGGGTCCATCACCTGATTATACTGTGACAACACCTGGAGTGGACCCTCTGGATCGCGATACCAACCCACCCTGGGCGATCTGACCTAGTGAAAACCACCCCCTATACAGTGAGCGTCAGGGGCAGACTCAGGGGGATAAAGTACCACGACTGCTGGAACCAGGTGGCCAGCTCACAGAAGACAAGAGTATGCTGGAAAAGTGAGGACATGGGAACACGCAGAATACGGAACAGTGCAAGACGTGTACACGAGGGCTCGCAGAATACAGGACAGTGCAAGGCATGTACATGAGGGCACACAGAGTACAGGATAGTGCAGGGCGTGTATATGGGGCACGCACGGGTATAAGGCAAGGCAGGGCATGCGCTAGGAAGCACGCCTGGTATAAGGCAAGGCAGAGAGCGCTCTGGGAAGCACGCCTGGGTATAAGGCAGGGCAGAGAGCGTGCTGGGAAGCACGTTAGAGCACAAGGCAATGGACCTGAGTACAGAGAGCAGCCAAACAGGGACCAAGCAGGTCTAGCTAGGAAGCAAAACAATAATCAGGCGCCGCATACAGGAAGAGGCAGCCTGGTATAGGGCAAGTGTGCTGGAACTTCCGGGTCAGGTCCTCCAGGAGCATAGAAACGTCAGAGATAAAGTGGCCATAGCCAGGCTCAGGAGAGCATGTGCGCTGGACAAGGATTTGTAGTCGTGTGAACAGCCACAGGGTCAAGTGCGAGAGGTGCGTGTGCGCACTCGACGTGATGATGTCGCACGCTGAGCCCGGTGCCAGAGGAATGCGGTGAGAGCGGCATGACATTTACTAGAGCCCCTGATGGTGTAGTAAGACTTGGACCTAGGTGAAATCCACAAGATACTAGAGGACAGATCTCGGAGCCGAGGCAGGATCAGCCAGGAACTGATTAACAGGAGAAAGTGCGGCTTGAAGACAGAATAAGTTCAAGATCAGGACTGTGTGGCTGGCAAACAGGACAGGTACTGGGACAGGAATGGACAAGACAAGTTCAGGAATACAGGACAGACTTGGGTACAAGATCACAGGTGCAGGTTCAGACTGGACTGGTGAGGGTAGTGCTACAGGAGCAGACAAGACAGATCAAGCTCTGGATTTGGTAGAGGAAGGACAGCCTCAGGAATAGGTTATAGCAGGGTGGACAGGATTAAGTTCAGACAGGGCAAGCAAGATCAGGTGCAGGCAGAACATACATGATCAGGTTCAGACAGGGCAGGCAGAATACACAAGATCAGGTTCAGGGAGCACAGGTACAGGGACCTTACAACTAGGTAGCAGCAAGCACACTGATAACTAGAGTTACGAAAGCACCTCCCAATAGGAATGGTGCATTAAATATCAGACATCTCCCAGCAATTGGCTGGGAACATTTTCTGAAGCTTGAGCTATGCCTCTTTAAGAGGCAGGAAGCTTGCATGCATGCCCTAAGTACACTCCCAGGAGACCTGCATGTCATGCGCAGATCCTGGGAAGAAACAGATGCCAAGGGAGTGCAAGTGGGTAAGTGAACACGCCAGTGTCCCTGCTGGGAGGAGGTAGGGGACTCAAGCAGTGGTGCTGGTGCTGTTCTAACAGTACTCCCCTTTATGCTCCCTCTTCTTCAAGCTCACTAAGAATTTCTGTAGAGGAAGAGGAGAATGCATACTTTCTTTGAGCTCCCAAGATCTTTCTTCAGGATCAAATGTCTTCCAGTCAACTATGAAAACTGTTTTTCCTCTCACCATCTTCAAGGCTAAGATATTGCTCATCTCAAAAGACATCCACGGAGCTGATTGGAGCAGGCATAGCACCAGGTTCCTTGAAGAAGTGACTGAAAATGACCAGCTTCAGGAGGGACACATGAAAGCAATTGGGTACTCGCAAAGAGACTGGCAGCTTCAACTTATAGGATACGTTATTAATTTGCTTCATGACTTCAAAGGGACAGATGAAGTGAGGAGTCGGACAAAACTTGTACCATGGAATCTTGAGATGTATCTACTTAAAATATATCCACGCCTTATCCCCTGGACTATAAAAAGATGGCTATAAGCGGCTCTTGTCCACCTGACTCTTCATACACTCAGACGATCTCTCCAAAGTGGCTTTGGTGTATTCCCATATCTTCGAGAAATCCTTTTTTAAAGCATCGGCTTTTGGTACTCCAAAAGTGGACAACACCTGAAGAGGGATTCCTGGCTGTTGACCGAAGACAATAAATAATGGAGAACTTACAGAAGACTTACTTGCGTGTTTGTTATAGGAGAACGCTGCCCATGGTAAGAGCATGACCCAATCATCACGATGTGTGTTTGTGATGTTCTGCAGCAAGTTGGCCAGAATCTGGTTGATTCTCTTTACCTGTTCATTGGATTGAGGGTAGTATGCAAACAAGAAGTCCAGCACTACGTTCAGAAGCTTGCACAAAGCTCACAATAATCTGGATATGAATTAGACACCTCAGTCGAACGCGATGTGACGAATGAACCCTTTAAGACAAAAGATGTGCTGGATGAATTTCTCTGCAGGCTCTGGAGCAGATGCCTCTTTGGACAAGTTTACTTGAGCAACAGTAATCATCCTTGACAGAACGATGATAAGTTGAGGTTCCTCCTCCTGGTCAGTGAGCAGGAAGGGGCATCAAGGTTGATGTACTTGTCAGTTGGCAGAAAATGCAGGACAAAATCAAAAAGGGTAAAACATAGTGACCACCTAAGCCTGGCGTGGGTTCCGTCTTTGTGCGGACAGCAGGTAGGCCAGGGTCTTATGGTCTGTATGAATGATGACTGGATGGACTGCTCCATCAAGAAGATACTGCTGCTCCTCCAGAGCTATCTTATTTGGCAACAATTCTCGGTCGCCAATTAAGTAGTTGCCAAAATTCATAAATGTTTGGAAAAAAACCCTGGTCATCCAATAGTCATTTCCACTGACTCTCCGCTCTCACCACTTTCAATCTTTTTGGAGCAGATATTGACCCCCTTTATTAAATTCAGTATCTCTTTTTTACTAGAAACAGGGGTCTTTCTCCAAATAATTTCAGATCTGGGCCAGATTTCCTCTGAGGCAATTTTAGTCATGTTTAACATTAATAGCCTCTATATCTTCATTCCACATAATAGGAGAATTAAATCCGTCCATAATTTACTTGTACAATCCTGTATGGACCCTAGGGCATTGAATTTTGTATAGCTTTGCTTATACTTGTTCTCACCAAGAATTATTTTTTATTTGATAATGCCTTCTATTTACAGATGCAAGGGATTGCAGTAGGGGTATAACGTAGCCCCCATATGCAAATTACTCCCTGCTCTCCTTTTAGTCTAGCTTAATTCACTATTCAAACAACATTGAGTGTTGTGGAAATGTTACATTAATGACATATTTTGCATATAAGGCCCCCTCCCCCTTCTCGAATCCCTCAATGAATTTCTCTCCTTTTTAAACATTGTATGGCCTGGACTATGTTTCACCATGTCCTTTAATACCGATAGTATCAGTTTTTTGAATACTATGGTACTAAAAGATGTCCCTCGGTTTTTAACCACAGACCGTTTCATAAAAGAAACTGACTGCAATGGTCTTCTACATTTTAATAGTCTTCACCCCCTAGGTATGAAAAGGGCCATACCTAACATACCTAAATCCCAGTTTCATCACGTTAAAAAGATTGTCAGCAACCCAGATATTTGCACAAAATGCTTAGAGGAAATGTCAGAGAATATAAACTAAGGCCGGGGTGAGACATGTGAGAAACTCGCACGGGTCTCGCATGTCAAGACCGGCACTCGGACAGGAGCGTACGGCTGCGTGTATTTCTATGCAGCCGCATGCTCTGCAGTGCCGGGTATTGAGGTGCGAGACTTGTGAGTTTCTCGCATGTCTGACCCTGGCCTAACAGACATTCTACAACACTCGCTAGAGGCCACCCATTTCCCACATACAAAGATCTCAGACCATATTCCATTCATACATTCAGTATTTACCATCCATATGCATACATAATACATAACAAAATTAGAAAACACTAGAATATTTTGCAAACAGCATATCCAAATGTGAAAAAAATTTGGTCCCCATTCCTTCCCTGTTTCAAACAAGCATGCAATATAAAAGATAGTCAGGTGAAAACAGGCTTTGGTCCTTCTCGCAATATCATTAGACAGCATTTTTACAGACTCTAAACCTGACACTTTTTTCTGTTTTCAATGCCACAAATGTAGCAATGTCCTAACAGTCAATAACATGCATCATCCCCATACACACAGGTGGCACAAAATTAAAGATATTTCTACATGTCAATACCATGCATCATCCCTATACATGCAGGTGGCCCAAAATTAAAGATTTTTCCACATGTGACTTGTCATACGTAGTGTATTTGATCAAATGTCCTTGTATACACATCTACATAGGAGAGACCACTCAACCTGTGAAAGATTGTATCTCCAAAAATAATTCCACAATTCATTGTACAAACTTATTACTACCATTACACCCTACCACTTCATCACCTCAGGACACAATATTGCCCAGTTAAAATATCGAATAATAGAACATATACCACCACCATGTAGAAGGGGTGACCATTTACATCTGTTAAAATGCTGTGAAGCATTTCAGATCCAAGAATTGTAGTCTCTCTCTCCTAAGGGCCTAAAGAGGGGTTATGACCTCCAATCTTTCATGTAATTATATGCTTCAATAATGTCTCTGTAGTCTATAATAATATTGTTTTTTCTCTTATTATGTGCCACACTATACTTATCCAATAGTAACAAGAGAGACTTTTGATTTTTTTTCTAATATTTGATTACAATGACCTTGCAAGTTATATTCCTTTATTGGATTTCACATATATCTATTAATATTATCTTTTTTTCCTCCTTTAGAGCCAGATGTAATTACCCATTAGTGGTATCCTTCTACGATTGAACACTGCATGCTTCTGCAAATCATTACCTCATATAGATCCACAGGCTTTATCTCCTTCTCACCACATCCTATTTATTGGTTTCCACAGGGACTGGTGAGAGGCCTCAAATCCCCATCTGATAAGCACGCTAGTCGGATGCTTATGTCAGAGTCCTGGGCGTGCATCTCTCTATCCGGCTTACTAGTCTCCAAGACAACATTCTGACTGAGCACATACATCAGATGTCTGAACATGCCTCTTAATCTACCTCTATCTTGGGACATACTGTCACGATCCATGACCTAATTGGTAAGTATGGTGGTCTTGATCCCGCCTCTTCCCTTTGTCTCCCTTAGGCCGGGTCACACTTGCAACTGTTATGGGAGAAACTCACGTGAGTCTCTCTCCTCAATACCCGGCATTGCCGCTGTCACTCTGGACCAGAGCGTTCAGCTGCATAGAAATACATGCAGCCGCAGACTACGGTACCAAGTGCCGGGTATTGAGGCAAGAGACTTGCGCGAGATTCTCGCATTGCAGTGTGACCCCGACCTTACCATGCATGTCTTCAAGTTCTTGATGACACTGATTAAAGTGATACTTTTGGTGAAGGAATCTAATCAGTGGTTCTTTTTTAAACATGGTTCTAAGTTTCCTTCTGATGACGACTTCGGTGCATCTGAGCAGGCCTATGGGGTTTCAGTCTTCTTCTCCGGCTCTTCTGCCTAACTCCTGTGTTTCTACAGGTCACTGAGTATTTAATGACCTGCTTCCATTTTGAAATTTCATGCCTCCATCATCATTCCACATCTGGTCTTCGAGTTTTTAGTAATATGGCACCGGAGATGGCACATGTGCAGATCCAGATGCATAGTGGAGCACAGTATTCATGAAATCACATCCACTTTGCTTGAACAGTTAAACACAGCAGAATTTCTGCGTAAAAAAAAAGTTGCAAAAAAATGCAGTATTTACATTACATGTGAACAAAGTCTAAATATCCAAGCAGAGACGTTGTGATCTCATGAAAACTCCTCCCTCCGTGCATCTAAAGATGCTGTTTTACTGTATGGTTTTGATACTTTTTTTCTTTATAGGTTTCTATGTGGAAGTTGAAAAAAGCACATCAAAATAAAAATGTACTTTTAAGGGCAGAATCAAAGCTTTTTATACTATTAAAAAAGCTTTAAAACCTTGCCTCACATCTGCACCAAAAAACACAACAAATAAAGAGGAAAACGCATAAAAGAAAAGCAGCAAACACACAGAGGAGATTTTTTATTGTGTTGTGTGGTGCAGACACCTGCAGAAAATGTGTAGAAAGAAAACAGTTAGAAAAATTAAGTATTTACACTAAATGTGAACACGGCCTCAGGGTTACATTTTGAAAACATTTTTATGGGTGTAATAGAGAAAAAAATCAATCAAGCCATTTACCGATCACTATAAATAATCTGATCACTGTGTTATGTATTCTGTAACAGTTACATGGACCCCAAATATGTCTGTTATCTGCTGATTTGTAATGTTTATTATTTTTTTAAAAAGCAGAGTAAAAATTATTGTAAATGCTTTTTAGTAATTTTATTGGAATTTGGAAGACAAAAATCTATTTTTTAATTTTCCTCCAGAGTACAGGGAAATAGAAATATACTGTTATATAAAGATGTTTCTCTGTGTACCAATATCATCTGACTATGGTTTTAGTGGCTGCAATGCAGCTTCAAGTATAGAAAATCCTCCCACAAGTGTCAGTGTAGACTGTTGCTAATACCTTTAGCTACCGCCTGCAATGATAGAGGTTGTGGGTTCAATTCCTGGGGAGACCAGATCACAAGAAGAGAAAATGACATTTGTGTAATTATTTTTATTATTTCTTAGTAGTTTTGTAGGAAATCTGACCTTTTCTTCTATGCACCTATAGGTAGAGTTGATTGAATTTGTTCGGGTTCCCTCTTATTCGGCCAGCTATAGCGCTTATCGAAAAAGCTGCAGAGGGAACCCAGCTTCCTGGATTGCGCCAGCTGATTGGCTAATCAGCTGATCAGCGCCGCAGCTGCATGTGTTGTGGCTGTGTCACAGTCACAGCACATGCATGAAGAGCCCAACAAACAGGCTCTCCATGCATTTGCTGTGACTGTAACATAGCCGCCACACATGCAGCTGCAACACCAATCAGCTGATCAGCTGGCATGATCCAGGAAGCCGAGTTCCCTCTGTAGCTTATTCGGTAAGCGCTAAAGCTGGCCAAATAAGAGGGAACCTGAACAAATTTGCTCAAATCTACCTACAGGATACAGGTACATAGAAATACACGGCTATGTACAGATGTATCTCTATATACCAGTATTATCTGCCCTAGAGTTCACTGCTTGCAATGCAGCTTCAAATGCACAAACTCCTCCCATGTTGATCAGTGCAGACTGTGGCTCATAGCTTTAGCTACTTCCAGCAAAGTTAGAGGATGTAGGTTCAATTATCAAAAAAACTAGACCATAAAAGAAGATAATTGCTTATTTAATTAATGTAAGTGTGTGCAGAGAAATGCAGGCCCAACCCTTGACCCTAAAGAGGAGGAGCCACAGAGAGATGGAGACATGCACACCAAGAAGAAAGTGAAGTGAGTGGACATTGAGACAAAGCCCTGACCTGTTGGGAAAGCAGGACTGACCCTTCAAATCAGGACAGTCTTGCTGAATCTGGGATGGCTGGGAGCTATGATTAAGTTGCTCAATTGCAGTTGAAAGGGAACCATCCAGCAAAGCGACATTCTGCCCTTATGCTATGGGCACATGGGGATGTACACTGTGGGGTAAGTGAAAAAAATGAGTAATCATTGCCCTGAGTGGAGGTGTCACCAGTACCACCTAACTTCTTTGCATTAGTGTCTCACCACTGTTGAAAACATTGACTCTTTGGGCAATGAAACTAATGCAAATACCCTGACCATATTTGCTGCTGTCAACAGTGAAGTGCAATTCTAAGAAGTGGTCCATGGTTTCTGCTATGGGAGATTACAAAGCAGTGATGGCTTTCTTCAAGAAATAATGATGGTTAGGTATTTTCTGTAGAAGCTGAGCACACACCATCTGTGGAGACATGAGGGTCATTGGGTGCTCTTGTCTGCTGGCATGGCTGTCTTTAGAAAGACCACATGGACAAGGACTCATCCCACTGAACACCCTCACTCCTTCCCCATGGGCATAATACTACTCAAACAACAAAGGGTGAGGATAAAACAGTGTGACAATACTTTATTGAACCACCAACAAACAATAACATATAGAACATTCCCAGTAAAATACACAAGATTGTGCAAATTACAGAGTCTGGCTGTCCAGGATTCGAGCAGCTGTGACTTTGGGATTCCAGTACCGACTACCACCACCAATGCTATCCTGCTTTTGGCGAGCACCCACAGAGAGGAGATAACGACAAGCTTAGGAAGCTGACAGTCCATTGAGATACATGGCGAAGTATGGCTAAGTTCACACTTGTGTTTGGCTGGTCTGAATATGGCTGCGTACTTCCTCCCTTAAGCTCCACCTACTCTCCGCCTACTGCCGCATGCGTCCTGCATCATCCTGCATACCTATCATTAACATTGGGTATGCAGGGACATGCAGAAGTATGAGGATAGGTCCGCATGCGGTGTTTTGATGTGCACTGAAACGCAACAGGTAGTCACTAGTATCACATTGTGTAGTGACTAGTGTGACAGGTGTAGGTCATATATTCCTACATAGCAAAAGGAGTGAAAGAGCTCTCAAACATACAAATAAGAAAATTTGTAGAAAAATATTAAAGTTTATTAATCCATTAAGTTTACAAAAAGTATACGGGCATAAAGCCCCAATAAGAACAAACGAGACAATATGGAAAATGGGAGAGAGGAGGAGCAATCACCACCACCCCATATACCCCATAAATACCTCATGCAATACAAAGTGTAGCTAGGGTAGGTATATCGAGATATCCTCAATTATATATTAAAAGTAGCTGGGTCAAAAAAATGTATATGCCCCACAGAAAAAGTACATATATATAGAGGGATATACCTAACCTCCACATATGCAACACATAGTGATAAAACAAGATATAGACTAAGTCCCAGCACAGTGGACAGAGTCTGCCTATTGCATGAGGAGAATAAAGTGCTTATGGATCGCCCGCCAGGGCAGTGGGATACTCGGTAGCGGGCCGGCGTCTTAAATGGATGTGTCACGGCAGCAGTGACCCGGTCCGTGGCCCTTGGCGTCCAATAAAAGGAGAATATTTACAGGGGAGATAAATAGAGTTTGTAGTATAGTGTTTGTGATGCCACCTGTGGTTTCTAGTCAGAGGTGACCAGTGCTGCAGTGCAGATCCTCTGAGACTGGTGGTGATGCAGCTGAGTTGGAATAGCAGTCCACAGGCAGAGCTTGTTGTCTCAGAGCACAAGTATGTAGTAGAAGATGATAAAGGCATAGTATTTAGCAAGGGATGTAGCAGTGCTGAGTGAGTGTTGCAGGAAGAACTTGAGAAGACAAAGTCAGATGCAGATTCCAAAGCTTTACTCACAGTTCTGGCTGCAGCACAGATGCCCGCTTGGTACAGTGTCCTCCAGGTGAGCGGCTCAGCAAACTCCCAGGTAGTTTGGGATGCATCTTTCCAGGACTCCTTTCAATGTGTTCCTTTCACTGGCCGTCTCACTGTGCTGATTCCCACTCCTGCTTCCTTTCCAGCACCCCACAAACAGTGTCCCAGATTGGCTGCTGCGAATCCTGTCGGATAACGTTCTCTCTCTGTGTTTCCTTGATTCTATATAGCTGCCTGTCAGGAGAAGATGAATGTGGATGTTCGCTGTGATCCCTAAGGTTATCACAGCTGTCGGCTTGCTAGCTGAGTCCTAAAATTCTCCACTAGGCTAGGGGCTGAGTCCCTTCTGTGACCTGGTCCCTCCACAATTGGATCGGGCCCCACAGATGGATCACTCACTATCCGTGCCCCAAGGACCCCTTCTTTCCTTCCAAAAGCTTCCCTTCTGTTCCTTCCGTAACTCACTTTCTCTGTCTGGGGCCGAGCTCCTACCAGCTCCAGGTCCCCTCCCAGACTGTCTGACTAGACTCTGTTTCCCGCTCTCTAAAGCTTCACTTCCACTCCTTCTTACCTTCTCCACCCATCACCCATGCACTCTTTCCTATCCAGCCTGGGATGAGACCATCCTTCCTTAGGGTACGTCCAGGGTGCCCGGCTGCTATAGCCTGTGTTGGGTGCAGATGTTAGAGTCCTGGTTGGTGATCCCTCCTTACCTGAGAATGGGGTATCACACCTCTTGATGAGGTGCAATACCTCTGTGGTGACTGAACCCTCAGGGGCATCACACTTACCCATGTGGGGAGGGGATATCGGGTGAATGGTGCGCTCTCCAGCCCCAACGCGCGTTTTGCGTGGTCAGCTTCCTCGGGGGGCTATGCACACCACCCAAGCATGCCTAGTATATATACACAAGGTTTCCAGGTGTTTTAAATTGGCGCCCCATCGATGCAGCGCATGCGCACTGCACACCACGCCGAATCTCACGTAGTCTCCGGCAGTCCTGGACATGGCGGCGGTGAAGGGAAAACTCTCTTTGATGTCATTATCCCGCGTCCGGCCAGATGGACGCCTTCGACGATGCAGGTCGGCAAGGTGCACTTCCGCGTACGCGCACCATAAGGCGCCATTGTGAGTGTGGGCAACAGTATACAGGCATGCTAGTTATGGATATTAAATGCAGTATGCATAAAAATATTATAACAATCACAAAATTAATAAACACAAACAATTGGAAATCCTCCAAATAAGCACATGATCCACTGCTCATATAGTCACGAAGTAATCTTCAGAATCCTTTATGTAAATCAGTCCATTATGAAAAATAGAGCATATCATCGCTGGCGATTTGGAAGATGCTATAGACATACATCCCTAATTGTTCCCATAGAAGGACTACTGTTAAAAAATAAAATAAATACAAATAAATAACATACCACAAAGAAAGGGGAAATATGATACAAAAAAAATGGAATAAATGAAAGATCAAAATAAAAGAACAACAGGAAGACACCTCACACAATCAAGCCTCGAAGGATACACAGCTGCTGTATCATAAAAATGGGACAAAGGACAGTTTTTCATTAAGACCATATGGGGACATCGTGCCCAAAGTGACGATCCAATGGCACTCCAACTGCGCCAATGTCCGCTTGAGATTACCTCCTCTCACACCACAGTGGACCTTATCAATACCATGAATTTTAAGTGCATTGGGATCGCAGTCATGGTGCAGTCTGAAGTGCCTAGATAACGTCTTCAATTCCACATCAGCTTCAACATGTTTTGCGGCCACGATGTCCCTCACATGTTCCCGTGTCCTTATTCTAAGCTCAAGTGAGGTGAGTCCCACATAAATTAGACCACAGGTACAGGTGGCATAATACACCACATGGGTGGTGTTACATGTGATGTAACTGGTTATTCGGCAATCCCTACTGCCATCCGCCGATGAGAAGGACATGGCACGAATGATGTTGCGACAGGCTGCACAAGATCCACAAGGATAGCGACCCCACTTCTGTTTACTAGCCCCAAATGGATTAGGGGGGTCAGTCACATAGTGACTTCTGACAAGGAAGTCTTTCAAATTTGTACCCCTTCTTGCAGTGAGAAGAGGGCGATCAGGAATCACTTTCTTCAAAGTGGGGTCCGTCATCAAAACAGGCCAGAGTCTCTAAAATATTGCAATTGATCCCCACTGTTCATTAAATGTGGTGATAAACCGCAAGGGTGGATCCTTTTTGACAATGGAAATGTGCTGTTCATAAAATTTGGTCACGTGGTGTTTTTCGAGCCGTTGATAACCCTGTCGGATGTTCCTGTTACTGTAACCTCTCTCCTGGAATCTGCTGGAGAGGTCACAGGCCTGAACCTCGAAGAACCCATCCAATGAGCAAATGTGTCGCATGCGTAAGAACTGTCCAATTGGGACAGCTTGTATTGTCGAGGAAATATGTGCACTAGATGCATGTAATAGTGCATTGACCAACGTTTCCTTACGGAACACGGCAGTTTGCACCATGCCAGCATCATCAACCACGATCTTAATATCTAGAAAGTAAATTTCTTTTAATACGATCTTATATGTTAGCTTGATGTTATACTGATTGCAATTAAGCTCTTGGATGAATTCATCAAGGTCAGACCTGCGACCCTGCCACACAACAAGGATGTCGTCTATGTTCCATTGCAGTGCCGCTTTGTTGAAGACAAAATCGGTCCTTAAAGGTGAAAAAGTTGTGTGTTAACATAAACTCCAGCAGTTCCAGGATGAGAGAGCTCAGTTCAGGGTTCAAGTTGCTCGATCCAAGAAAGAACCCCACTGCCCTCAACCCATCCAAATGTCCAATGCTTGAGTAAAGTGACTCTACATCAATAGTGGTGAAGAGCATGTCAGTCTCAACCACTAGGCCACTAACTTCCCCAGGACGTCCGTCGTGTCTCTAACATAGGAAGGCAGCGTTTCCACCAAAGGATGAAGATAGTATTCAAAAAATTTACATATTGGGTCGCAAAGCTCTCCAATGCCAGAGACAATACGAAGTCCCGGGGGAGTCAGGGGATCCTTGTGGATCTTGTGCAACAGATAAAACGTAGGGATTACCGGATTTTTGACAGTAAGGCCCTCATAAATTTTCTTTGGAATAACACCGTGCACAAATGCCTTTTCCAGAATCTCATCAAGAGACCCTGAAAAATCAGCAATGGGATTTTTTGATAGTACACTATATGCTTCTCTATCTTTCAATTGGTGAAAGGCTTCCTTTTCATATAAATCCACAGGCCAGATCACCACATTCCCCCCTTATCGACTGGCTTAATAACCACATCTTTCATTAATCTCAATTATTTAAGTGTCTGCCGTTGGGCCCTAGTTATATTATCACTTCTCCTATTACATGAGATATTTCTGAAATCTGCCAATACCAGTTTATTAAAGATTTCAACTTGTGGGCATAGGGAGAAGGAGGGGAACGCGGCAGACCTTGGCATGACGCATGTAGGAAAAGTATGCTCCAATGTGGTGTCCAGGCCATCCGAACCCGTTAGTCTAGTATGTAACTTGCGCAGAATGATCTTACGCAAATACAACTGCAGATACTTCATGGCTGAAAAAAAGTTAAAATTATTGGTGGGAACAAAGTCAAACTAAGAACATCATTTTGGGTACTTGATAGTACATGCCTCGAAAAGGTTAATTACCTGTTAATTATTGTTAGTTTTAGACATTTTTTCTGAAGGTTGTGGAGGAGTAAGTTTCCTCTTATTGAAGTATGAACCCCTCTTCGATGCATGTCTGTCAATTCCCAAACGCACATCATGTTGAATGATGGAGTGGCTTAATGTAGACATCTCCTCATCCATTGATGATGCTGAAGAATAGGAATTCCGGTGGGGTCTAGATATAACTGTGAGTGTTGGTTGTCTCCTTTTCCACCTATAGACCAGATTACTAGAAAAATCCATGGAATCTCGCTGATATTTTTTTGTCTTTGTAGCCACTATATCCTTCTCCCACTTCACAAATTCCACCTCCAATTCTTTATTAAACTTTGTTAATGTCTCTGGGGTAGTGTTGAGCGATACTGCTCGATATCTAAAAATATCGGATCGGAATGGTATCGCCGATATCACTAAATATCGTCGATATCCGATTCCGATACCGGAAGTCCAATGTAAGTCTATGGGAACAAAATATCGCAACTAAAAAAAACCTTTATTTCCTTGTAAACACTAAATATACACACATAGAATACATATATATATATATATATATAATATATATATATATACATGTCATTGTGACATATATATATACATATATGTATAGTTTATACACTTCTACATAGTAAAATATCCTCTGATTCAATTGCCGGGTAAAGCCGGCTTCTGTGAAAAGACAGAAGCACCCGACATGAAATGACACTTGGTGTACATAGGGTTAACCATGTCTTTTCATGTCCTTTGCTATCTGATTTGCACAAACAATTACATCAGTCTATGTGTGCAAAATTTCACACCTGTAGGGGTTAATTAAAGGTGTAATTGACGTTGTAAAAAAAAACGGACTTTTTTGCTACGAATTTACACCTTTCGGGTTCTGCATTTTCACAAAAGCCGGCAATTGAACTAGCGGCTATTATACTATGTAGAAGTGTATGAACTATAAATATAAATATATATATATATGTGTCACAAATTCAATGACATGTATATATTATATATATATATATATATATATATATATATGAGGTGTAAAATTGTTTAAAAAAAATGCGTGGGCTCCCGCCCTATTTTCGCAACCAGACAGACAAAGCCAGCGAATGGGGGCAGATAATAATAGCCCAGAGAGGGACCATTATTTTTGGCCCCCCCTGGCTACTAACATCTGCCCCCAGACACCCCAGAAAAGACAAATCTAAAATTAGATTCGCCCTTTCTGGCACTTTGCCCGTCTATTCCCATTGCCCTGTAGCGGTGGCGAATGGGTTAATATGGGGTTAAAGCCACATTGCAATTGAAAGGTGACCTTAAGCCAGGTTAATAATTGAGAGCTGTCAATTAGACAACTATCAATTATTAATCCTATTGCATGAAATAAAAATAAAACACACACACTTTAATTAAAAATCATTTTAATGAAATAAAGACACATGTTTTTGACCATCTTTTATTTGACTGCAAAAACCATTTCCTGTAATAAAAATAAAATAAAAAAGCAAAATTATTCTTACCTATCCCATGCACAGTCAGATCCCACGGTGTAATCCTTCAGAAAGGGTTAATGTTTACTGCAGGGACCGCAGCTAATGCTGCAGCCTCACAGTAAACCCCCAAATGAATGAGTTCCTCTCCTGGCTGACAGGAGAGGAAGTGGAAAGCTTAATTGATTGCTTTCCACTTTCACTTCAGGTCAGCCAGGGACACAATCAGTGACGTCAGAGGGAACTGATTAACAAAAATAGGGGTTCCCTTCGAATAAAAAATGGCGTGGGGTCCCCCCCTATTTTTGTTAACCAGCCAGATGAAGCAGACCGCTGAGGCCTGGATTTTCAGGCTGTTAAGGAGCCAAGATCCATGGACCTTGCCAGCCTGATAATACCAGGCCACAGCAGTCTGCATATCTTGGCTGATTAACAAAAATAGGGGATCCCCTCGAAAAAAATTGGCGTGGGGTCCCCCCTATTTTTGTTAACCAGCCAGATGAAGCAGACCGCTGAGGCCTGGTTTTTCAGGCTGGTAAGGATCCAATATCCATGGACCTTGCAAGCCTGATAATACCAGGCCACAGCAGTCTGCTTAGCTTGGCTGGTTAACAAAAATAGGGGATCCCCTCGAAAAAAAAACGGCGTAGGGGTCCCCCTATTTTTGTTAACCAGCCAAGTAAAATGCAGACTGCTGCGGCCTGGTATTAAAAGACTGTCAAGGCCCATGGATTTTGGCCCTCAACAGCCTGATAATACCAGGCTACAGCAGCCCCACATTTGGCGCATCAAAAGATGTGCCAATTGTGGCACTTTACCCGGCTCTTCCCACTGCCCTGTAGCGGTGGCAAGTGGGGTAATAAGGGGTTAATGTCACCGTTGATTGCACGGTGACAATAAGCCCGGTTAATAATGGAGAGGTGTCAATAAGACACCGATCCATTATTAATCCCAAAGTTATTAAATGCATAAAAAAAAGACAAAGCAAGAAAAAAGTATTTTAATGAAATAAAAGAGACAACACAGTTTTCATTTCTTTTATTGTACACTCATTCCTGCGACGCCATCGATCTCCTGTAAAAAAAGAAAAAAAAAAAAACAACAGTATACCACCTGTCCGACGCAGTCCATAGTAACGACTGTCCCACAACGATTCAGCTCTGCTACATCGCAATGACAGGCAGAGCCTGTCATCGCGACCCAGCACAGCTGATTACCTGCTTCCCCGGCGGTGACGTCATCAGACTGACTGCTTTACGGCCGGGATTACCCAGCAGTCACTGCAGTTATCGCGAGAAACTGCATGTGACCGCCGGGGAAAGATGATGGCGGCCATGAAGCAGTCCAGGCCGTGACCGCCGGAGATCTTCTGCCAGGTAAGTGCCGCTGACTCTTGACAGACCCGACCGACGGACACTGACAGTGACAGACCGACCGACGGACACTGACAGTGACAGTGACAATCCCGATTCCAGTATCCGATATGACGAAAATATCGGTACTCAGAATCGAAAGCCCGATACAGCTAATATCGGCCGATACCCGATATTTGCAGTATCGTATCGCTCAACACTACTCTGGGGATAATTTGGTGGTCAAATCATTCTGAATCGAATTAATTTCAGATTTCACTTCTTTTAAGGATGACTTTTAACAGATACAATATTGTTACTCTCCAGGAATACATCCAGGCCTCTCTTGAACCCCTCGACTGAGTTCGCCATCACCACCTCCTCAGGCAATTCCAGATTCTCACCAGCCTAACAGTAAAGAATCCTCTATGTTGGTGGAAAAACCTTCTCTCCTACAGATGCAGAGAATGCCCCCTGTGACCATCACCTTCCTTGATATAAACAGATCCTCGGAGAGATATTTGTTTTGTCCCCTTATATACTTATATATAGTTATTAGATCGCCACTCAGTCGTCTTTTTCTAGACTAAATAATCCTAATTTTGCTAATCTCTCTGGGTATTGTAGTTCCCCCATCCCCTTTATTAATTTTGTTGCCCTCCTTTGTACTCGCTCTAGTTCCATTATATCCTTCCTGAGCACTGGTGCCCAAAACTGTACACAGTACTCCATGTCCGGTCTAACCAGGGATTTGAACAGAGGCAGTATGTGTATCCAGACCTCTATAAATGCACCCAGGGTAGGACTGAGGCACCGGGACACCGGAGAAACCTCAGGTGGGCCCCGCCCCCAGCCTCAGCTCCTGCCTCCTACATTAGTCCCTGCCCTGCATGCCAATAGTGTGCACGGATCGGTGCACTCGTTATTCTATAGCCGGAGACAGTGAGTAGGCTATACAAATGACGTGAACAGTGCAGCCACGCGGCAGCTCTTTCACATCACCTGCTGCTACTGCCAGTGTCTATTGACTAAGCGGTGCTCTGTGCACAGCGTGCCTGTGTGTGCAGATGCAGAGTGCCGTCCTCCACCTCACTTCAGCCAGCACAGTCAGAGCCGCACAGAGAGACACACACAGGCATGCAATGCAACAGCTGACCAGACCGCAGTGGCCTGTTTCTTGCCAAGTTGCCTGGGTCTCCCACTTTTCTTCAATACTGTGGACAGAGGTGGTCTAAAGCTGATTGGCTGACATGCAGCCAATCAGCATTAGTTTTCTTTGTGTGACCTCACAGCACAGCTTAGGCAATGAGCTATGCTGTGATTGGTCGGCTGTCCTGCCCAAGCAGCACAGCAATATCAGAGGAGCTGAGGGACCTTTATGATTGGTGACCACAGCAATGTGAGTGTAAGTAAAATATACTATCCCTGCAGGCAGCCTGCAGCATAGCTCTCCAGCCACTGAGGCAATTAGGGGAGGGGGCCCCCATACAATCTAAAGGTGAAACAAGGTGGGGGTCCACCTTAGAAACAGTGGGGAAGGGGTCCCTCATAATATTAGGTAACACAGTGGGGAGGGGAGCCTCAGAAAATTAGGTGACACAGTGGGGAAGGGGGCCCTCAGAAAATTAGGTGACACAGTGGGGAAGGGGGCCCTCAGAAAGTTAGATGACACAGTGGGGAAGGGGGGCCCTCAGAAAAGTAGGTGACACAGTGGGGAAGGGGGCCCTGAGAAAAGTAGGTGGCACAGTGGAGAAGGGAGCCCTCAGAAAAGTAGGTGACACAGTGGGGAAGGGAGCCCTCAGGAAAGTAGGTAACACAGTGGGGAAGGGGGCCCTCAGAATATTAGGTAGCACAGTGGGGAAGGGGGCCCTCAGAATATTAGGTAGCACAGTGGGGAAGGGGGCTCTCAGAAAAGTAGGTAACACAATGGGGAAGGGGGCCCTCAGAAAAGTAGGTAACACAGTGGGGAAGGGGGCCCTCAGAATATTAGGTAGCACAGTGGGGAAGGGGGCCCTCAGAAAAGTAGGTAACTCAGTGGGGAAGGGGGCCTCAGAATATTAGGTAGCACAGTGGGGAAGGGGGCCCTCAGAAAAGTAGGTAACTCAGTGGGGAAGGGGGCCTCAGAAAATTAGGTGACACAGTGGGGAAGGGGGACCTCAGAAAAGTAGATGACACAGTGGGGAAGGGGGCCCTCAGAAAATTAGGTGACACAGTGGGGAAGGGGGCCCTCAGAAAAGTAGGTGGCACAGTGGAGAAGGGAGCCCTCAGAAAAGTAGGTGACACAGTGGGGAAGGGAGCCCTCAGGAAAGTAGGTAACACAGTGGGGAAGGGGGCCCTCAGAATATTAGGTAGCACAGTGGGGAAGGGGGCCCTCAGAATATTAGGTAGCACAGTGGGGAAGGGGGCTCTCAGAAAAGTAGGTAACACAATGGGGAAGGGGGCCCTCAGAAAAGTAGGTAACACAGTGGGGAAGGGGGCCCTCAGAATATTAGGTAGCACAGTGGGGAAGGGGGCCCTCAGAAAAGTAGGTAACTCAGTGGGGAAGGGGGCCTCAGAATATTAGGTAGCACAGTGGGGAAGGGGGCCCTCAGAAAAGTAGGTAACTCAGTGGGGAAGGGGGCCTCAGAAAATTAGGTGACACAGTGGGGAAGGGGACCTCAGAAAAGTAGATGACACAGTGGGGAAGGGGGCCCTCAGAAAATTAGGTGACACAGTGGAGAAGGGGGCCCTCAGAAAATTAGGTGACACAGTGGGGAAGGGAGCCCTCAGGTATTAGACCCCTTCACGACATCCGCCTTACATGTATGGCACATGTTAAATGTTAAATGCCACTGTCAATCTCTGACAGCGGCATTTAACATGCGGCGCCGACATGCGTGCGCATCATTCTTTTGCCCATCGGCACACCTGTTACGTGATAGGGGTCGCCGATGGGTTGCCATGACAGCAAGGGTTCAGCTGATGACCCCTGTACCTGTCATTACGGAGCTCCTTCGAAACCCCACAGGAAACTGTGATTTCTGCTTTGGCATCACTGTATATAGCAGGGGCGATCAATCGCAGCTTTAAGTCCCCTAAAGGCAATAACAATAAGTGAAAAGTAAAAAAAAAAATTTTAAAAATACCTTAAAGTTCAAATCATCCCCCTTGTATCCCATTGAAAATAAAGATGTTTAAAAAATTTAAAAAGTCAGCAATTATCAAAATATAAAAACAATCAACTCGATCAGTAAACACTGTGAGGGTATGTTTCCACGGTCAGGAAACAGTCAGGAATTGCTGTGTGTTTGACGCTGTGCGCTGGCATAGTGGAGGGGATTTAAAGAAATACCGTCTCCACTATGCTTAAAAACACGCAGGCGGCAGGCCTGCGTTTCCGGACATGCGGCACATCTTTTTAGACCGCAGCATGTCCTATTCCTTTGCGGCGGCGCTGCGTCGCCGCAAGGGAAATAACACAGGGCTGTGTAGCCCTGCGGTCATTCCGGATGTGTTCTGGATGTGTTCCATGAACACATCCGGATTGACCGCGCGTTCAGTAGGGGGCGGGGCTTTAGGCAGAGCAGACTTTCCGCTCCGTCCAAAGCTCTGTGTTTCCTGATCATAGAAACACAGCCTAAGGCTATGTTCACACATTGCGTTTTTTGCACTACATATTGCTTTCAATAGGTGAAAAAACACTACTAGCGCATGTTCACACTGGGCAGTTTTTCACCGTTTTTCAACCATTGACTTGAATGGATGGTGAAAAAACGCTGCAAATAAGCAGGTTGACTTTTCTTGCAGCGTATTTGCTGCAGAAACGTCAAGGACAGCTGGATGTGACCTCACACTCGGCTCTGTTACCTCTAGATGGCAGGCTGAATGATGAGTCCATACAGCCTGTCATCCAGCAGAGCGGACCCGAACCCCATTCACTTGAATGGGGGCCCGACGACAATACAGTGCTTGACACGCTATCTATTATGTGCGCCAATTCTTCCCACTTGCCCTATAGCGGTGTCAAGTGGGGTTTATATTTGAGGAGTTGATGTCACATTTGTATTGTCCGGTGACATCAAGCATTTTATTTTCCACCTGAATACCGTGGAGAATAAGGTGATTAACCCCTTTCTACCATTTGATGTACGATCCCGTCCATGTGACTTGGGCCTCAAGTCCCATGGAGGGAATAGTACGTCATAGTCGATCGGCCGCTCTCATGGGGGGAGCGCAGCTGATCGTGGCCGGGTGTCAGCTGATTCTCTGCTTTTGGATCAGAGACCCCGCAGCATGACTCGGGGTCTCGATCATTCACATGGAGATCTGGATGTCATCACGACGACATCCGGGTCTCCAGGTCAAAGATTTCCTGACATGCACAGTGCATGTCAGGAAGTCTCAGAGGTACGTGCTCAAAAGCTGCAATGCTGCAAGCTTCTATAGCATGTTGCACATCAGGTGCTCTCCAAATGCGACATGGCGTCCCATCTCAATTCCAGCCAATTCTGCGTTGAAAAGTCAAACGGTACTCCTTGCCTTCCGAGCTCTACCATGCGCCCAAACTGTGGTTCCCCCCCCACATATGAGGTATCAGAGTCCTGGGTTTGAATCCCACCTAGGACAACATCTGCAAGGAGTTTGTATGTTCTCCCCATGTTTGCGTGGGTTTCCTCCCGGTACTCCGGTTTTCTCCCACACTCCAAAAACATACTGATAGGGAATCTAGATTGTGAGCCCCATCGGGGACAGTGACGATAATGTGTTCAAACTGTAAAGCGCTGTGGAATATGTTAGCGCTATATAAAAATAATAAATAAATAAAGCACTCAGTACAAATTGCACAGCAACTTTTATGGCACAATTTCTCCTGTTATAATTGGTAAAATAAAAAAAATTGGATCTGAAGTAAATATTTTGTGAAAAAAAGTTAAATGTTCATTTTTTTAAACATTCCAAAATTTCCTGTGAAGAACCCAAAGGGTTAATAAACTTTCTTTAGTGAGGTTTTGAGCACATTGAGAGGTGCAGTTTTTTGAATGGTGTCACTTTTGGGTATTTTCTATCATATAGACCCCTCAAAGTGACATCAAATGTGATGTGGTCGCTAAAAAAAAATGATGTTGGAAAAATGAGAAATCGCTGGTCAACTTTTAACCCTTATAACTTCGTAACTTCTTGAACTCTGCCTAGCTATTGGCTTAAATATACTGTATAAAATGCTTTGGTCTTTGCTCTTTAAACCAAACTTCTGAAGCCTCATGAGACCCCATGTTACCAGTAACGGGCATCCAATCAGTCTGTATAAATAATTAATGATGCGCATCACTAACACATTTTTTCATTAAAAATGGCGCTGTAATCATGTGCTAAAAGCACTTTATATAGTTAGATCATACCGGTAACGCTGTGTGACTAGTGTTGAGCGATACGATACCGCAAGTATCGGGTATCGGCCGATATTAGCTCTATCGGCCTTTCGATACTTAGTTCCGATATTTTCGTCTTATCGGATACCGGAATCGGGATTGTCACTGTCACTGTCAGTGTCCGTCGGTCGGGTCTGTCAGGAGTCAGCGGCACTTACCTGGCAGAAGATCTCCGGCGGTCACGGGCTGGACTGCTTCATGGCCGCCATCCTCTTCTCCCCGGCGGTCACATGCAGTTTCTCGCGATAACTGCAGTGACTGCTGGGTAATCCCGGCCGTAAAGCAGTCAGTCCGATGACGTCACCGCCGGGGAAGCAGGTAATCAGCTGTGCTGCGTCGCGATGACAGGCTCTGCCTGTCATTGCGATGTAGCAGAGCTGGATCGTCGTGGGACTGTCGTTACTATGGACTGCGCCGGACAGGTGGTATACTGTTGGTTGTTTTTTTTCTTTTTTTACAGGAGATCGATGGCGTCGCAGGAATGAGTGTATAATAAAATTAATGAAAACTGTGTTGTCTCTTTTATTTCATTAAAAGACTTTTTTCTTGCTTTGTCTTTTTTTTATACATTTAATAACTTTGGGATTAATAATGGATCGGTGTCTTATTGACACCTCTCCATTATTAACCGGGCTTATTGTCACCGTTCAATCAACGGTGACATTAACCCCTTATTACCCCACTTGCCACCGCTACAGGGCAGTGGGAAGAGCGGGTAAAGTGCCACAATTAGCACATCTTTTGATGCGCCAAATGTGGGGCTGCTGTAGCCTGGTATTATCAGGCTGTTGAGGGCCAAAATCCATGGGCCTTGACAGTCTTTTATATACCAGGCCGCAGCAGTCTGCAATTTTACTTGGCTGGTTAACAAAAATAGGGGGACCCCTACGCCGTTTTTTTTTTTTCGAGGGGATCCCCTATTTTTGTTAACCAGCCAAGCTAAGCAGACTGCTGTGGCCTGGTATTATCAGGCTTGCAAGGTCATGGATTATTGGATCCTTACCAGCCTGAAAAACCAGGCCTCAGCGGTCTGCTTCATCTGGCTGGTTAACAAAAATAGGGGGGACCCCACGCCAATTTTTTTCGAGGGGATCCCCTATTTTTGTTAATCAGCCAAGATATGCAGACTGCTGTGGCTGGTATTATCAGGCTGGCAAGGTCCATGGATCTTGGCTCCTTAACAGCCTGAAAATCCAGGCCTCAGCGGTCTGCTTCATCTGGCTGGTTAACAAAAATAGGGGGGACCCCACGCCAATTTTTTTCGAGGGGATCCCCTATTTTTGTTAATCAGCC
>JARQOD010000003.1:474574094-474745532 GCA_033576555.1 Oophaga sylvatica | reverse complement strand
AAAAAAAAAAGATTTCTCATCAGAGGGGTAAGAACTAGGGTCCCCAGGTCCCCCGAACCCCCCCTGTACCTCCCGGTGTCCTCTTGTCCTCCAGCAGGTCCCCCTGTCCTCCGATACTCCCGGGTCTTCTTTCTGTATAAAAATATGGCATGCGCATGCGCAGTGCCCCCGCCGAATCTGCCTGGCGGCAGATTCAAAAATTTTTTCATTCATTCTCCTAAAAGTACATTTTGATCACTGTGATGAACTATCACAGTGATTGAAATAAAAAAAAACAGTACATAAACCCCCCCTTTATCACCCCCTTAGTTAGGGACATATAATAAAATATAGAAATTATATTTATTTTCATTTTTCCGTTAGGGTTAGGGTGGGTTCACATTGCGTTGAGGGCAATGTGCTGACGACATCCGTCACATAGCGGCACTACCGCTATGTAACGGATGCGTTAACACCGCCATTCCCCGCAATAGCAGTAGCGCATCCTAACGCATGCCGTTAGCGATGTGCCGTCATTCTGTGACGGACCCTCGGACGCAGTCTGCAGCGTTCGGGGGTCCGTCACTGCTAGCTCAGATAGAGACGCTGCTCTAGCGTGATCGCATAGCGCGATCACAAAATGACAGTAGAGTTAATGCAGTCCGTCATTGCTATGCGTTGAACGGACTGCATTAACGCTATGTGAACCTAGCCTTAGGGTTAGGGCTAGGGTTAGGGTTATAATTAGGGTTATAATTAGGGTTAGGGTTAGCATTAGGGTTAGGCTGGGTTCATACTGCGTTATGGCAGTCCGTTAGACGGACTGTGTTACACCGCGGTATAACGCGGTGTAACGCAGTCCATTAACGCTGCCATTCACCCCCATTTGAGGGCGCATCGCGACGCATGCCGTAAAGCGGCATGCTTTCACTACGTGCCATCATTCAGTGACGGAGCCTCAGACGCGGCCTGCAGCATCTGGGCTCCGTCACCACTAGCGCAAATGAATCATCTGCTGATTCCTCTGCGCTAGCGGGTATAGCATAACGCGATCGCGGTATGCTATACCGTTACCAGCCCGTCAACGCTATGTGTTGAACGGGCTGGTAAAACGCAAAATTAACCTAGCCTTAGGGTTAGGGTTTTAATTAGGGGTTAGGGTTTGAATTAGGGTAAGGGTTAGGGTTACAATTAGGGTTAGGGTTACAATTAGGGTTAGGGTTACAATTAGGGTTGGGATTTAGGTTAGGATTAGGATTAGGGTTGGGATTAGAGTTAAGGGTGTGTTGGGGTTAGGGTTGGAGCTAGAATTGAGGGTTTCCACTATTTATGCACATCAGGGGGTCTCCAAACACGACGTGGCATTCAAAAAGTCAAATGGCACTCCCTCCCTTCCGAGCCCTGCCGTGCGCCCAAACAGTGGTTTACCCCAACTTATGGGATATCAGCGTACTCAGGACAAATTGCACACCAATTTTGGGTTTCTAATTTCTCCTGTTACCCTTGGGAAAATAAAAAATAGCTGGCTAAAAAACTCATTTTTGAGGAATAAAATGATTTTTTATTTTCACGGCTCTGCGTTTATAAATTTCTGTGAAGCACTTGGGGGTTCAAAGTGCTCACCACCCATCTAGATAAGCTCCTTGGGGGGTCTGGTTTCCAAAATGGTGTCACTTGCAGGGGGTTTCTACTGTTTAGGCACATCAAGGGCTCTGCAAACACAACATGACGCCCGCAGAACATTCCATCAAAGTCTGCATTACAAAATGGCGCTCCTTCCCTTCCAAGCTCTCCCATGCGCCCAAACAGTGGTTTTACCCCACATATGGAGTATCAGTGTACTCAGGAAATATGGCACAACAACTTTTGGGGTCCAATTTCTCCTGTTACCCTTGGGAAAATAAAAAAATAGCAGGCTAAAGAATAATTTTTGAGGAAAAAATGATTTTTTTATTTTCACGGCTGTTGTGAATGTGCTAGAAATGAATTCTGAGCAGAAGCTCCCTCTGGTGGTTACAAACAGTACTGAACTATCCAATGAAGATTGGCGATCAGGTGTTACTGACTGGTCTTATGTAAGGAGGTTCCCTCCCATCAGGGTTGCCGGTGATCAATTGTTCTGGTCACATCTTTGATTCCTGTTCACTTTGTAGCCTGCTGTTTCGTGCCTGCATCTTCTGCTAACAGATAAGACATTTTCTTCTTTTTGTTTTTTGTGCTTGCTTTTTGCATTTTGTCCTGCACTTCTGTGGGGGTCTGCCGGGTCCCCTCTGGGGGCTTGTGCTCCTCTCAGTTTAGTTCAGCCACTGTTGTTTGTTCATTTGCCTTTTCCAGTTTTTTCAGTGGCTGCTGTTTAGTTTTTGTTACACCAGAGAACTAATTTAGGTGGTAGAGGTCGTGTGATCTCAGGTGTTTTTGTAATTAGTAGAGTTGGTACTTTTCAGGGTTTTTTGGGGTTGCAGTAAGTGTCCTTCCTATCCTTTTCTATTTAGGAAGTTTGGGCCCCAACGTTTGCTCATACTATTTTCTGTCTGTGTCAGTATTTCCTCTTGTCTAACCGCCATTACATGTTTGGGGGCTTTCTATATTCTTTGGGGATCTGCTCCGGGGCAGATAGTTTTCCTCTTTCTGTCTTTAGGTGTAGTTAGCTTCTCAGGCTGTGACGAGGCGTCTAGGACCAACGTAGGTACGCTCCATGGCTGCCTTTAGTTGTGGTGGTTAGTCAGGTTACTGCAATCCCATAGATTCCAACCTCTCTGGTGTATTTCCTTTTTTGCTTGCTCTCCTCAGCTACCAAATCATAACAGGATCACCGGCCTTAAAAAACTGATATTTGTGTGGTACTCACAGAAGGGAAAAATAGTGTTAAAGAAAGAAGATTGTCAGAGTTGTCAGAGATTTTTTTTTTCTTTTTTCCCTCTGTATCTCTGGGTGCTGAGGAGGATTTTTTTTTTCTCTCAATGGAGTTTGCACAGTTGTCTGGCCGTGTGGATCAGCTTGCCACTGAAGTTCGGAGTATTGCTATCTATCTTGCAGGGTTGCCTGTTGTGGAACCTAGGATTCCCATGCCAGATTTGTTTTTAGGGGATCGAGCTAAATTTCTGAATTTCAAAAATAACTGTAAGTTGTTTTTTGCCTTGAAATCTAAGTCCTCAGGGAACGCAGCACAGCAGGTTCAAATTGTCATCTCTCTCCTGCGCGGCATCCTCAGGATTGGGCTTTTTCCCTGACACCTGGGGACCCTGTTTTGAGTAATGTTGATGCATTTTTTCAGGCTCTGGGGTTATTGTACGATGAGCCTAATGTCACTGATCAAGCTGAAAAAGCCTTGTTGGCATTAAATCAGGGGCTTGAGGACGCTGAGTTATACTGTCAGAGATTCCGAAGGTGGGCAGTCCTGACCAAATGGAATGACGATGCTTTGGCAGCCCTTTTTCGGAAGGGTCTGTCAGAGAATGTAAAGGATGTTATGGTGGGATTCCTTGTCCCCTCTGGTCTCAATGATTCTATGTCATTAGCGATTCAAATTGACAGACGTTTGCGTGAGCGTAGAGGTATGCGTGGAATAGTGTTGCCTTGTGAACCAGCTTCTGAACCCATGCAGTGTGATAGAGTGGCTTCTGGGGCACAGCGTCATGAGTTTCGAAAACGCAATGGGTTATGTTTCTACTGTGGTGATGCCTCTCATGCTATTTCAGTCTGCCCTAAGCGGGGAAGACGTTTTGCACGCTCAGTTGTCTTGGGTAGTGTTCAGACTAAATTTTTGTTGACTGTTACCCTGATTTGCTCCCTGTCCACATTTTCTGCTCAGGCTTTCGTTGATTCGGGAGCAGCTATTAACCTGATGGATTTTGATTTTGCTAAACGTTGTGGGTTTCCCTTGATACCCCTACGGAAGTCTATTCCCTACTGGGGATCGATTCTACCCCTTTGGCTGAGAATAAACCTCAGTTCTCTACTCAGGTGATAATGAGGGTTGAACCTGATCATCAGGAGAGTTGCAAATTTTTGGTGCTGTATAATCTGCATGACATTATCGTACTGGGTTTCCCTTGGTTGCAGTCTCATAATCCTGTTTTGGATTGGAAATCTGTGTCTGTAACCAGTTGGGGCTGCCAATGTGTTAATACCAACACTCCTGTTTTTTCTGCCTCCCCCCAGGCTCAGGATGTTCCTGACTTTTTGACTGATTTTTCTGATGTGTTTAGCGAAAGTAAATCTGCATCCTTGCCCCCCATAGGAGCTATGACTGCGCTATTGAATTAGTGCCTGGTAGTAAATTCCCTAAAGGTCGCCTTTTTAACTTGTCTGTACCTGAACATGACACTATGCGGTCTTATATCAAGGAGTCATTGGAGAAGGGTCATATCAGACCATCCTCTTCACCCTTGGGTGCAGTTTTTTTCTTTGTGGCCAAAAAGGATGGTTCATTAAGGCCGTGTATTGATTATCGTCTCTTGAACAATATCACTGTGAAATAATAATATCCGTTACCCTTGATTTCTGACCTGTTTTCCAGGGTGAAAAGTGCTACTTGGTTTACCAAGCTTGACCTCATGGGGGCATATAACCTTATTCGCATTTCGCACGGGGATGAATGGAAGACGGCATTTAGTACCCCAGAGGGGCATTTTGAGTACCTAGTGATGCCCTTTGGGCTCACTAATGCTCCTTCTGTCTTCCAGTCCTTCATGAATGATATTTTCAGGGATTTTGTGGATAAATTTCTGATTGTTTATTTGGATGATATCTTGATTTTTTCCAATGACTGGGACTCTCATGTGAAACATGTTCGGACTGTGTTCCAGATTTTGAGAGAGAATGCTCTGTATGTGAAGGGATCAAAGTGTCTTTTTGGCGTACAGAGGATCTCATTTCTGGGATTCATTTTGTCCCCATCTGTTATTGAAATAATAATAATAATAATAATAATCTTTATTTATATAGCGCCAACATATTCCGCAGCGCTTTACACTTTAACAGTTTCAAAACACAAGTCATAGGTAACAACGTTAACAATACAATAATTAAAGCAAAATAAGCCGACCCTGCTCGTGAGAGCTTACAATCTACAATGAGGTGGGGGAGATACAAAGTACAGATGTGTATATACAATGGTGCATTTACAATGATGGTCCAGCCATCTTGATGGAGTGAGGCATGGATGGAGATAGTGAATGGGCTACACATACACACTTAAGCATAGAACGACTTTGGTTAGTGAATGTGATAGGCCACTTTGAACAAATGTGTTTTGAGGAAGCGCCTGAAACCATGCAAATTGTGGATAGTCCTAATTTCTTGGGGTAGAGCATTCCAGAGGATTGGTGCAGCGCGGGAGAAGTCTTGGAGTCGGGAGTGGGAGGTACGGATTAGTGCAGAGGTTAGTCGAAAGTCGTTTGCAGAGCGCAGCAGTCGGTTAGGCCGATAGATAGAAATGAGGGAGGAGATGTAGGGGGGTGCTGCACTGTGGAGAGCTTTGTGGGTGAGAACCAGTACTTTGAATTGGATCCTATAATGAATGGGCAGCCAGTGTAAGGACTGGCGAAGAGCGGACGCGTCCGAGTACCGATTAGCCAGATGGATGACCCTGGCTGCTGCATTAAGGATGGACTGGAGAGGGGATAGTCGAGTAATGGGGAGGCCAAGTAATAGAGCATTGCAGTAGTCCAGGCGGGAGTGGATCAGTGCTACAGTGAGGGTTTTTGTTGTTTCCATGGTGAGAAAAGGGCGGATTCTAGAGATGTTCTTTAGGTGTAGACGGCAAGAGCGGGCAAGAGATTGTATATGGGAGGTGAAGGAGAGATTGGTGTCAAACATAACACCCAGACAGCGAGCCTGCTGCCGGGGTGTTTATTATGGTGCCGCCCACAGAGAGGGAAATGTCAGATTTAGGGAGGTTAGTAGACGGCGGGAGCAGAAGGAGTTCAGTCTTGGAGAGGTTAAGTTTTAGATAGAGAGCGGACATGATGTTGGAGACTGCGGACAGACAGTCGGTGGTGTTCTGTAGAACAGCGGGGGTAAGGTCGGGGGATGACGTGTATAGTTGTGTGTCATCGGCATAAAGATGGTACTGAAAGCCAAATCTGCTGATGGTCTGTCCAATTGGGGCCGTGTAGAGAGAGAAGAGAAGGGTGCCAAGGACTGAGCCCTGGGGTACACCGACAGTGAGAGGAAGAGGAGATGACGTGGAGCCAGAGAACGAAACACTGAAGGAGCGGTCAGAAAGATAGGAGGAGAACCAGGAGAGAACAGTGTCCTTAATACCTAGTGACTGGAGCCTAGACAGTAGGAGACAGTGGTCAACAGTGTCGAAAGCTGCAGAAAGGTCGAGTAGAATGAGCAGAGAGTGGTCGTCGTTACGTTTTGCTGTAAGAAGGTCATTGGTCACTTTGATGAGTGCAGTTTCAGTCGAATGTAGGGGGCGGAAGCCGGACTGTGAAGGGTCTAGGAGGGAGTAAGTGGAGAGGTAACGGGTGAGGCGGGAGTAGACTAGGCGCTCCAAAAGTTTAGAGATGAAGGGGAGATTGGAGACCGGTCTGTAGTTGTTTGTGCAGGAAGGGTCAAGAGCGGGTTTCTTTAGTAATGGAGTAATGATGGAGTGTTTGAAGGAGGATGGGAAAATGCCAGAGGAGAGTGAGAGATTAAAGATTGTAGTTAGGTGAGTTGTGACAACTGGAGAGAGAGACTGGAGGAGATGTGAGGGGATGGGGTCGGTAGTGCATGTAGTCGGACGAGAGGAAGAGAGGAGTCTGGAGACTTCTTCTTCTGTGATGGGATCAAATGTGGAAAGTGAGCCAGGGGAAATGCAGGGTGGGATGGGAGTCACAGCACTTGGTGGTTGAGAGCAGATTTCCTGACAGATAGTATCTATTTTTTCTATAAAGTGGGAGGCCAGGTCGTCAGCACAAATGTCTGTGATAGGGGCTTGTGCTTTTGGCCTGAGGAGGGAGTGAAAAGTGTCAAAAAGTTTCTTGGGGTTGTTGGCTAGTGAGGAGATCAGGGTGGTGAAGTAGGTCTGTTTGGCGAGGTGAAGGCAGCATTGTAAGTTCTTAACATGAATTTAAAGTGGATGAAGTCTTCTGGTGTGCGGGTTTTTCTCCAGAGGCGTTCAGCACTCCTAGAGCATCGCTGAAGAAGTCGAGTTTGCAATGTGAGCCAAGGCTGTTTTACTGTGTGTTTGGAGGTTCTGAGGGTGAGCGGTGCTACTTGGTCAAGGGTGCTTTTAAGAATGTCATTGTAGTGATGAACAGCCAGATCAGGACAGGAAAAAGAGGAGATTGGGGACAGCGATGAGTGTAGGGAGTCTGAAAGTGTCTGAGGGTTAATGGCTTGTAGATTTCTGAATGTGTGGTAGGTAGGAGTGCGCTGGGGTGGTGGAGGATTTGTGAGCGTGAAGGAGAGAATGTTGTGGTCAGAGAGTGGAAGCGGTGAGTTATTTAGGTGGGAGATTGAACAGAGACGGACAAAGACCAGGTCAAGGGTGTTGCCATCCTTGTGTGTCTCAGAGGTTGAAAGCTGTGAGAGGCCTAGAGAAGTGGTTAGTGATAGAAGCTGAGATGCAGATGTGGAAGTAGGGCTGTTAATGGGGATGTTGAAGTCTCCAAGGATAAGGGTTGGTAGTTCTGAGGACATGAAGTGCGGCAGCCAGGCTGAGAAGTGGTCAAGGAACTGGGTGGGTGAGCCTGGGGGCCGATATATGACCGCTACTCTGAGGGAGAGGGGATGGAAGAGCCTGATGGTGTGGACCTCAAAAGAAGGGAATGAGAGTGATGGAATTGGGGGGATGACCTGGAAAGTGCATTGTGGGGACAGGAGTATGCCAACTCCACCACCATGTCTGTTTGTGGGTCTCGGAGAATAGGAGAACTGTAAACCACCATAGGAAATGGCATCAGGGGAGACAGTGTCAGAATCCTGAATCCAGGTTTCAGTGAGGGCCAACAGATTAAGAGAGTGGTTCAGAAAGTAGTTGTGCAGGAAGGATAGCTTGTTGCATGCAGACCGTGGATTCCAGAGGGCACAATTGAAAGAAGGAGATGAGGGAGTGCAAGTAATATTAATAAGATTATTATGGTTTCGGTATGAGGTAGGGTAGGGATTGAGGTTGGGGGATGGTGGACCAGGGTTGGGGAGATGTCCCCTGAAATCAGTAGGAGTAGGAAGATAAAGAGCAGGTAGTTGTTGGAATTGTAAGTAGGTTTTTTATGTGATGTGTTTGGGCAAATGGGCTGAGGTTTTTCAGGAAGGTGAGGAGTGCATGGGAGCTGTACATGGGAGAGGGAAGGATAGAGGGGCTGATGTGTATGAGTCGTGATGGAGGGGGGATGGGGCGGTGAATGTGGATGGCAAGGGAACACAGGAGGAAATAGATAAAGTACATAATGAAAAATAAGGCAAAGTGTGGGGTACCTGATTCCAGCCCTGATTAACTGCCATGAATAACTGCCATTTTCAAGATGCTTTTCTTCTGTGATGCTTAACTTCTGGGATGCATGCACCCCCACATGCATGCGCCCCTTAGACTACTCCTAAATATATAGTCCACACTACAGGGTCAGGAAAGTGGGATTGTGGGAGCTGCTTTGGGATAATTTGCCAGCTGGGGCCAGCACACCAGGGGGTGGTTAGATCATCAAAGGCACTAAACCTGGCAACATCTATATGTTACAGCACTTTCCACCTGATAGCATCTACAAAGGCCCCAGTCACAGGAATACACAGCAGTAAGTATTAAGCACAGTGCAAAAAATGAATTATACTAAAGTTTTACCAGGCACATTAAACTATGTTGCAAGATGGTACAGCAGTGGTTGGCAGCAATCAGAAGTATGGAGTGCATACTATTGCTATATATTTCCACATGCAAGACAGAAGGGGCTTGTGTCATTCAGCTGCTTGCTGACAATGAATGGAGTGCATACATGCAGAGAGGATCAATTCAGAGGATGAATGATTTGGTTACCATTGCTATATATTTCCACATGCAAGACAGAAGGGGCTTGTGTCATTCAGCTGCTTGCTGACAATGAATGGAGTGCATACATGCAGAGAGGATCAATTCAGAGGATGAATGATTTGGTTACCATTGCTATATATTTCCACATGCAAGACAGAAGGGGCTTGTGTCATTCAGCTGCTTGCTGACAATGAATGGAGTGCATACATGCAGAGAGGATCAATTCAGAGGATGAATGATTTGGTTACCATTGCTATATATTTCCACATGCAAGACAGAAGGGGCTTGTGTCATTCAGCTGCTTGCTGACAATGAATGGAGTGCATACATGCAGAGAGGATCAATTCAGAGGATGAATGATTTGGTTACCATTGCTATATATTTCCACATGCAAGACAGAAGGGGCTTGTGTCATTCAGCTGCTTGCTGACAATGAATGGAGTGCATACATGCAGAGAGGATCAATTCAGAAGATGAATGATTTGGTTACCATTGCTATATATTTCCACATGCAAGACAGAAGGGGCTTGTGTCATTCAGCTGCTTGCTGACAATGAATGGAGTGCATACATGCAGAGAGGATCAATTCAGAGGATGAATGATTTGGTTTACCATTGCTATATATTTCCACATGCAAGACAGAAGGGGCTTGTGTCATTCAGCTGCTTGCTGACAATGAATGGAGTGCATACATGCAGAGAGGATCAATTCAGAGGATGAATGATTTGGTTACCATTGCTATATATTTCCACATGCAAGACAGAAGGGGCTTGTGTCATTCAGCTGCTTGCTGACAATGAATGGAGTGCATACATGCAGAGAGGATCAATTCAGAGGATGAATGATTTGGTTACCATTGCTATATATTTCCACATGCAAGACAGAAGGGGCTTGTGTCATTCAGCTGCTTGCTGACAATGAATGGAGTGCATACATGCAGAGAGGATCAATTCAGAGGATGAATGATTTGGTTACCATTGCTATATATTTCCACATGCAAGACAGAAGGGGCTTGTGTCATTCAGCTGCTTGCTGACAATGAATGGAGTGCATACATGCAGAGAGGATCAATTCAGAGGATGAATGATTTGGTTACCATTGCTATATATTTCCACATGCAAGACAGAAGGGGCTTGTGTCATTCAGCTGCTTGCTGACAATGAATGGAGTGCATACATGCAGAGAGGATCAATTCAGAGGATGAATGATTTGGTTACCTGTGTGAAGAGAGAAGATGAATGTTAATTCTTTGCCATGAATAACTGCCGTTTTCAAGATGCTTGAAATGGACCCGGTCAAGGTTCAGGCCATCTGTGATTGGGTCCAACCTACTTCATTAAAGGCTCTTCAAAGATTCTTGGGTTTTGCCAATTTTTATCGTAAATTTATTGGTAATTTCTCTGTTATTGTTAAACCATTGACTGATTTGACCAAAAAGGGTTCTGATGTGGTGAATTGGCCTCCTGAGGCAGTCTCTGCGTTTCAGGAACTTAAGCAGAGATTCACTTCTGCTCCTGTTCTACGGCAGCCTGATGTTTCTCTGCCATTTCAGGTGGAGGTTGATGCCTATGAAATTGGGGCAGGTGCCGTTTTGTCCCAAAGAGATCCAGAGACCTCTAAAAGTAACCCTTGTGCTTTTTTCTCTCGAAAATTTTCTCCAACTGAACGTAATTATGACGTGGGTAATCGGGAGTTATTGGCCATGAAGTGGGCTTTTGAAGACTGGAGACATTGGCTGGAGGGAGCCAAACATCAGGTGGTGGTCCTCATGGACCATAAGAATCTGGTTTATCTGGAATCAGCCAAGCGACTTAATCCTAGACAGGCCAGGTGGGCCTTGTTTTTCACACGTTTTAATTTTGTGGTTTCCTTTCTTCCTGGCACTAAGAATGTTAAGGCGGATGCCCTCTCGAGGAGTTTCCTTGCGGACTCTCCTGAGTTATCTGATCCTGCTGTTATTTTGAAAGAGGGTGTAGTTCTTTCCGCCATCTCGCCCAATTTGAGACTGGCTCTGGAAGGGTGTCAGGAGGATAAACCCGAGCGCTGCCCTATTGGGAAATTGTTTGTCCCAGACCGATGGAAAAAGAGTGTGATGTCTGAGATTCATTGTTCCGCGTTGGCCGGTCATCCCGGAATTTTTGGTACCAGAGACTTGGTTAGTCGGTCCTTTTGGTGGCCTACTTTGTCTCGTGACGTCAGGGAATTTGTGCAGTCCTGCGGGACTTGCTCTCGCTCTAGTGGTTTGTTGATGCCATTGCCTGTGCCCAAGAGACCATGGACCCATATCTCTATGGATTTCATTTCCGACCTCCCTGTTTCTCAGAGAATGACCGTTATCTGGGTGATTTGTGATAGGTTTTCCAAAATGATACATCTTGTGCCATTACCTAAGTTGCCTTCCTCCTCTGAATTGGTGCCTTTGTTCCTTCAGCACGTGGTTCGGTTACACGGCATTCCTGAGAACATTGTGTCTGACAGAGGAGTCCAGTTTGTTTCCAGATTTTGGAGGACTTTTTGTTCTAAACTTGGTGTTCAATTGTCTTTCTCCTCGGCTTTTCATCCTCAGACCAATGGACAAACTGAGAGAACAAACCAGACATTGGAGACTTATCTGAGATGCTTTGTGTCTGCTGATCAGGATGACTGGGTCTCTTTTTTGCCTTGGGCTGAGTTTGCTCTTAATAATAGGGCTAGCTCTGCCACTTTGATGTCTCCATTTTTCTGCAATTTTGGGTTTCACCCTCGATTTTCTTCAGGACAGACGGAGGCTTCTGTCTGTCCAGGTGTTGACTCTGTTGTGGAGCGTATGCAGCAGATTTGGGACCAGGTAGTGGAGAGGTTGTCCCTCTCTCAGGAGAGGGCCCAGCGGTTTGCCAACCGGCATAGGACTGATGGTCCTCGGTTTGAAGTGGGGGACTTGGTCTGGTTGTCCTCAAGAAATATCCCTATGAGAGTTGCATCTCCTAAGTTTAAGCCTAGGTTCATTGGACCTTATAAGATCATGGAGATTCTTAATCCTGTTTCCTTTCGTTTACTTCTTCCAGGGACATTTAAGATCCATAACGTGTTCCACAAGTCCTTATTGAAGAGGTTTGTCGAGCCAGTGGTTCCTATGGCTATGCCTCCTGACCCTGTTTTGGTTGAGGGCAATCTGGAGTATGTGGTTGAGAAAATATTGAATTCTCGTTTTTCTAGACGGAAACTCAGTATTTGGTTAAGTGGAGAGGTTATGGTCAGGAGGACAATTCTTTGCTTCGGACATCCATGCCAGGAGACTCATCCGTGCGTATCACAGAGCTCATCCTGACCAACCTGGTTGCTCAAATGAGGGTTCGGTGACCCCTCCTCAAGGGGGGGGTACTGTTGTGAATGTGCTAGAAATGAATTCTGAGCAGAAGCTCCCTCTGGTGGTTACAAACAGTACTGAACTCTCCAATGAAGATTGTGAAGATTGGCGATCAGGTGTTACTGACTGGTCTTATGTAAGGGAGGTTCCCTCCCATCAGGGTTGCTGGTGATCAATTGTTCTGGTCTCATCTTTGATTCCTGTTCACTTTGTAGCCTGCTGTTTCGTGCCTGCATCTTCTGCTAACAGATAAGACATTTTCTTCTTTTTGTTTTTTGTGCTTGCTTTTTGCATTTTGTCCTGCACTTCTGTGGGGGTCTGCCGGGTCCCCTCCGGGGGCTTGTGCTCCTCTCAGTTTAGTTCAGCCACTGTTGTTTGTTCATTTGCCTTTTCCAGTTTTTTCAGTGGCTGCTGTTTAGTTTTTGTTACACCAGAGAACTAATTTAGGTGGTAGAGGTCGTGTGATCTCAGGTGTTTTTGTAATTAGTAGAGTTGGTACTTTTCAGGGCTTTTGGGGTTGCAGTAAGTGTCTTTCCTATCCTTTTCTATTTAGGAAGTTTGGGCCCCAACGTTTGCTCATACTATTTTCTGTCTGTGTCAGTATTTCCTCTTGTCTAACCGCCATTACATGTTTGGGGGCTTTCTATATTCTTTGGGGATCTTCTCCGGGGCAGATAGTTTTCCTCTTTCTGTCTTTAGGTGTAGTTAGTAGGGTTGAGCATTCCGATATTGCAAATATCGGGTATCGGCCGATATTGGCTGTATCGGAATTCTGATTCCGAGTACCGATATTTTCGTCATATCGGATACCGGAATCGGAATGTCACTGTCACTGTCAGTGTCCGTCGGTCGGGTCTGTCAGGAGTCAGCGGCACTTACCCGGCAGAAGATCTCCGGTGGTCTCGTCCTGTACTGCTTGATGGCCGCCATCATCTTCTCCCTGGCGGTCACATGCAGTTTCTCGCGATAACTGCAGTGACTGCTGGGTAATCGCGGCCGTAAAGCAGTCCGATGACGTCACCGCCGGGGAAGCAGGTAATCAGCTGTGCTGCGTCGGGATGTCAGGCTCTGCCTGGCATTCCGATGTAGCAGAGCTGGATCGTCGTGGGACACTCGTTACTATGGACTGCGTCGGACAGGTGGTATACTGTTGGTTTGTTTTTTTTATTTTTTTACAGGAGATCGATGGCGTCGCAGGAATGAGAGAGTAATAAAAGAAATGAAAACTGTGTTGTCTCTTTTATTTCATTAAAAGACCTTTTTCTTGCTGTGTCTTTTTTTTAAACATTTAAAAACTTTGGGATTAATAATGGATCGGTGTCTTATTGACGCCTCTCCATTATTAACCGGGCTTATTGTCACCGTGCAATCAACGGTGACATTAACCCCTTATTACCCCGCTTGCCACCGCTACAGGGCAAGTGGGAAGAGCCGGGTAAAGTGCCACAATTGGCACATCTTTTGATGCGCCAAATGCGGGGCTGCTGTAGCCTGGTATTATCAGGCTGTTGAGGGCCAAAATCCATAGGCCTTGACAGTCTTCTAATACCAGGCCGCAGCAGTCTGCATTTTACTTGGCTGGTTAACAAAAATAGGGGGACCCCTAGGCCGTTTTTTTTTCGAGGGGATCCCCTATTTTTGTTAACCAGCCAAGCTAAGCAGACTGCTGTGGCCTGGTATTATCAGGCTGGCAAGGTCCATGGATATTGGATCCTTACCAGCCTGAAAAACCAGGCCTCAGCAGTCTGCTTCATCTGGCTGGTTAACAAAAATAGGGGGGACCCCACGCCAATTTTATTTCGAGGGGATCCCCTATTTTTGTTAACCAGCCAAGATATGCAGACTGCTGTGGCCTGGTATTATCAGGCTGGCAAGGTCCATGGATCTTGGCTCCTTACCAGCCTGAAAAACCAGGCCTCAGCAGTCTGCTTCATCTGGCTGGTTAACAAAAATAGGGGGGACCCCACGCCAATTTTTTTTCGAGGGGATCCCCTATTTTGTTAACCAGCCAAGATATGCAGACTGCTGTGGCCTGGTATTATCAGGCTGGCAAGGTCCATGGATCTTGGCTCCTTACCAACCTGAAAAACCAGGCCTCAGCAGTCTGCTTCATCTGGCTGGTTAACAAAAATAGGGGGAACCCCACGCCAATTTTTTTTCGAGGGGATCCCCTATTTTTGTTAACCAGCCAAGATATGCAGACTGCTGTGGCCTGGTATTATCAGGCTGGCAAGGTCCATGGATCTTGGCTCCTTACCAGCCTGAAAAACCAGGCCTCAGCAGTCTGCTTCATCTGGCTGGTTAACAAAAATAGGGGGGACCCCACGCCAAATTTTTTCGACGGGATCCCCTATTTTTGTTAACCAGCAAAGATAAGCAGACTGCTGTGGCCTGGTATTATCAGGCTGGCAAGCAGGGTCGGACTGAGCCACCGGAGAAAACCTCCGGTGGGCCCCAGCTCCTGCGTGGTGGGCCCTGATTTGAAAGGATAGGTCGCGGGGCAGAGGGGGCGGTGGCCCCGGGCCCCACGCTCTGAGGGGGCCCACCCGGAGCTACGCTAAAGTAACTGTATCGGCGTGCACAGCACGCCGATACAGTTACATTCTGCGGCAGAGCAGGGAGAATCGATCTTCCTGCTCTGCCGCCCAGAAGCTATGGGGCCTGAACAGGCGTTGGGGGGGCCCGGTGCCAGCAGTGGGCCCCCCACCCGTCATCGGAGGGTCAGCTGTATCGGCATCCAGCCGATACAGCTGACCGCATAGAGAGAGAAGGAGCGAGCGCTCCTTCTCTCCCATAATCCCCCTCTCAGCGTCTGACAGCGGGCGGATGACATCACCTGCAGGCGCCCGCTGTCAGACGCTGAGAGGGAGAACAGTGAGCAGCACAGGAGCCGGGAGGTGAGTATTGTTTTTTTTTTTTTAATGGGGGTGCATTATACTACAGAGGCTGTATATGGGGGGTGCATTATACTACAGAGGCTGTATATGGGGGCTGCATTATACTACAGAGGCTCCATATTGGGGTGCATTATACTACAGAGACTCCCTATGGGGATGCATTATACTACAGAGGCTGCCTATGGGGGTGCATTATAATATAGCGGCTGCCTATGGTGGTGCATTATATTATAGACTCTGCCTATGGGTGTTTATTATAATATAGAGGCTGCCTATGGGGGTGCATTATACTATATTGAGGACTATCTGATGTATTATGCTGTATGGATGCTATCTAGGGGCCATCATACAGTGTTGGACCCATTAAATAGTTTGGCGACATTAAGGGGTCAGTATATATCCAGTGAGGGGCATTATTCTGTGTATAGGGGAGATGTACAGGGGGAGACTTGGGACATTATTAAATGTAAAGTGGACACTTATTGTTATAGGGGAACTCGGGTTACTGTGACTGTCAAAGGGGCACACAGGGCATTATTACAGTCTAGGGGACAAAATGTGGTCACTGTTTTCTAGGGCACTTGCACCCGGCATTACTATATTCTAGAGGGGTGCTTTAAAATTTAGAGGTCACACAGAACCACACAGCAGGTGCAGTAATAGGGACACATACGGCAGCAGCAGCAGCAGCAGCTCAGTATTGGGGTATCACGTGCAGTAATAGGGACACATACGGCAGCAGCGGCTCAGTATTGGGGTATTAGGTGCAGTAATAGGGACACATATGGCAGCAGGCTCACTATTGGGGTATCAGGTGCAGAAATAGGGACACATATGGCAGCAGCGGCTCAGTATTGGGGTATCAGCAGGATGAGGAGTTTGTGCAGGTTGAGAATAGTCCAATTGGTGACCAAGACAGTGCTAAAAATATGAGAAGTGAAATGTGTCTTTGTTGTAATCTCTACAGTCGAGTCCTGGCTGGAGAAGTCGTCATGTCGGTCTGGGCCAGATGGAAAAGAAATGAAAAGTGAACAATTCCATTAGAAAGAACATCAGCGGTAAGTCATTATCTGTACCTGTGCTGTAATCTATTATATGTTCTGTAGGACTGGTATTATTTACCACAGACCATATGGCGGTAATATCAATATTGGTCTTTTTATATATAGATTATTTTTGGCAACAGCGCGGTCATTTGCTGAGGTTCTCTGATTAGGGGCCCACTCAGAAGTTTCGCCCTCACTAAACCAAAACCCTAGCTACGCCTCTGGCTCTCTCTCTCTAGTCTTTCTTTCTCTCTCTAGTCTTTCTCGCCTCTGTTCTTTCTTTCTCACTCTCTGTTCTTTTTTCTCTCTGTTCTTTCTTTCTCTCTCTCTTTTCTTTCTTTCCTCTCTTTCTTTCTCTGTTTGTTCTTTCTCTCTCGCTGCTCTTTCTTTCTTTTCCTCAGTACCAGCCACTGTGCCCTCATTACCAGTCAGTGTGATCAGCAGTGCTAAATGGGTACGCTTGGGGCCAGGATATGGGTGTGATTAGCTGTTAAATGGGTGTTGTCGGGGCGTGGCCTAAAATTTGCAGCGACGCCCTACGCGCGCCACAGCCTTTAACCCTTTTTCCTGTCTTCAAAATTTGGGAGGTATGCTGTATGACCTCACTACAACTTCTGGCCATGCTCCTGATGAGCGCGACGGATGGTCTCCTGAGGGATCTCCTCCCACACCTGGACTAAAGCATCCACCAACTCCTGGACAGTCTGTGGTGCAACGTGGCATGGCCTAAAATTTGCTGCAGCAGGCACAGCATGCCACAGCCTTTGTCCCTCTTTCCCTTCTTCAAAGGTTGGGAAGTATGATGGTGGGCCCCAAGAATATTTTTTCTCTGGTGGGCCCAAGATACTCCAGTCCGACGCTGCTGGCAAGGTCCATGGATATTGGCTCCTTAACAGCCTTAAATACCATGCCTCAGCAGCAGGGGCGTACATAGAAATCATGGGGCCCCATAGCAAAAGTCTGAATGGGCCCCCCCCCAAAAAAAAAAAACCCAGAGCCATTGTAAATGTAAAGTGCCAGCACAGTGAGGGGACACATTAAACAAAAAAATGTATTATGCCCCCATAGATTGTGCCCCCATAGATGCTCCATAGTATAGGCCCTTATGCTGCCGCAGCTGCTGCAACCAAAAAAAAAAAAAAGACATACTCACCTTTCGTCGCTGGGGGCCAGGTGCCGGTGTCCTGAGCAGGGGGTGACACCAGGTGCCGATGTCACCGCTCGCTCAGGGCCCCGGCACCTGAGATATTTACCTGTCCTCTCTCCACTGCTGAGTGCCGCTGTCTTCGGGGTCCTCCAGCAGTGAATGATCAGGCAGAGGGCGCGGCGCGCACTAACGACGTCATCGCGCCCTCTGACCTGAACATTGCAGCAAGAGGACGCGAGCAACGGTGGAACGGGACAGGTAAATATCCCTTATACTCACCCTTCCGCCGGCGCGGTCTGTGCAGCCCCTGCTCTTCTCCCACGGTCTCCGCCGCCAGTGTTCAGCGGTCACGCGGGACAGCTCATTAAAGTCATGAATATGTGCGTATTCATGACTGTAATGAGCGGTACCACCTGACCGCTGAACACAGGCGTCGGAGACCGTGGGAGAAGAGCAGGGGCTGCAGAGACCGCACCAGGAGGGGTGAGTATATAGAAGAGCTGCGCTCCCCCTCCCCCGCCGACCCCCTGGTAGTACTGTGTCAGCACAGCTACCTGGCCGTCGAGGGCCCCCTCACCTGTCCGGGCCCCATAGCAGCTGCTTGGTCTGCTTCATTCACGGTACGCCACTGCTCAGCAGTCTGCTTCATCAGGCTGGTTAACAAAAATAGGGGGGACCCGACGCCATTTTTTTTTCGAAGGGAACCCCTATTTTTGTTAATCAGTTCCCTCTGACGTCACTGATTGTGTCCCTGGCTGACCTGAAGTGAAAGTGGAAAGCAATCAATTAAGCTTTCCACTTCCTCTCCTGTCAGCCAGGAGAGGAACTCATTCATTTGGGGGTTTACTGTGAGGCTGCAGCATTAGCTGCGGTCCCTGCAGTAAACATTAACCCTTTCTGAAGGATTACACCGTGGGACCTGACTGTGCATGGGATAGGTAAGAATAATTTTGCTTTTTTATTTTATTTTTATTACAGGAAATGGTTTTTGCAGTCAAATAAAAGATGGTCAAAAACATGTGTCTTTATTTCATTAAAATGATTTTTAATTAAAGTGTGTGTGTTTTATTTTTATTTCATGCAATAGGATTAATAATTGATAGTTGTCTAATTGACAGCTCTCAATTATTAACCTGGCTTAAGGTCACCTTTCAATTGCAAGGTGGCTTTAACCCCATATTAACCCATTCGCCACCGCTACAGGGCAATGGGAATAGACGGGCAAAGTGCCAGAAAGGGTGAATCTAATTATAGATTTGTCTTTTCTGGGGTGTCTGGGGGCAGATGTTAGTAGCCAGGGGGGGCCAAAAATAATGGTCCCTCTCTGGGCTATTATTATCTGCCCCCATTCGCTGGCTTTGTCTGTCTGGTTGCGAAAATAGGGCGGGAGCCCACGTATTTTTTTTAAACAATTTTACACCTCATATATATATATATACATGTCATTGAATTTGTGACACATATATATATATATATTTATATTTATAGTTCATACACTTCTACATAGTATAATAGCCGCTAATTCAATTACCGGCTTTTGTGAAAATGCAGAACCCGACATGAAATGACACTTGGTGTACATAGGGTTAACCATTTCCTTTGCTATCTGATTTGCACAAACAATTACATCAGTCTATGTGTGCAAAATTTCACACCTGTAGGGGTTAATTAAAGGTGTAAATTCGTAGCAAAAAAGTCCGTTTTTTTTACAACGAATTTACACCTTTAATTAACCCTACAGGTGTGAAATTTTGCACACATAGACTGATGTAATTGTTTGTGCAAATCAGATAGCAAACGACATGAAAAGACATGGTTAACCCTATGTACACCAAGTGTCATTTCATGTCGGGTGCTTCTGTCTTTTCACAGAAGCCGGCTTTACCCGGCAATTGAATCAGAGGCTATTTTACTATGTAGAAGTGTATAAACTATACATATATGTATATATATATATGTCACAATGACATGTATATATATATATATATATATATATAATGTATTCTATGTGTGTATATTTTGTGTTTACAACGAAAGAAAGGTTTTTTTTAGTTGCGATATTTTGTTCCCATAGACTTACATGGGACTTCCGGTATCGGTAACGGGTATCGCCGATATTTTAGTGATATCGGCGATACCATTCCGATCCGATATTTTTGGTATCGGAAAGTATCGCTCAACACTACTCACCACACATCTAGATAAGTTCCTTAGGAGGTATAGTTTCCAAAATGGAGTCACTTGTGGGGGGTTTCTACTGTTTAGACACATCAGGCTCCTTCCCTTGCGACCTCTGCCGTGCGCCCAAAAAGTGGTTTACCCCCACATATGGGGTATCTGCGTATTCAGGAGAAATTGCACAACAAATTTTGTGGTTCATTTTTTTCTTTTAACACTTGAGAAAATAAAAAAAATTGGTTCCGAAGTAAAGTTTTTGCAAAAAAAGTTAAATGTTAATTTTTTCCTTCCACATTGCTTCAGTTCTTGTGAAGCTCGTAAAGGGTTAATAGACTTCTTGAATGTGGTTTTGAGCACCTTGAGGGGTGCAGTTTGTAGAATGGTGTCACTTTTGGGTATTTTCTATCATATAGACCCCTCGAAGGGACTTCAAATGTGATGTGGTCCCTAAAAAAAAAATGGTGTTGTAAAAATGAGAAATTGCTGGTCAACTTTTAACCCTTATAACTTCGTAACAAAAAAAAATTTTGTTCCCAAAATTGTGCTGATGTAAAGTATACATGTGAGAAATGTTATTTATTAAGAAATTTGTGTGACATATCTCTCTGATTTAAGGGCATAAAAATTTAAAATTTGAAAATTGCTAAATTTTCAAAATTTTCGCCATATTTCCGCTTTTTTCATAAATAAAAGCAAGTCATATAAAAAAATTTTTACCACTAACGTGAAGTACAATATGTCACGAAAAAAACAGTCTTAGAATCAGCTGGATTCATTAAAGCGTTCCAGAGTTATAACCTCATAAATTGACAGTGGTCAGAATTGTAAAAATTGGCCTGGTCATTAAGCTGCAAAATGGCTCTGTCACTAAGGGAGTTAAACACTTAGGAAGCCTTTACTGGTGTTTTTGATAATTATTGTAATTTACTGAGATAATGACTTTTGGGTTTTCATTGGCAGTAAGCCATAATCATCAACATTAACAGAAATAAACACTTGAAATAGATCACTCTGTTTTTAAAGACTCTATATAAAATATGAGATTGACTTTTTGTATTTAAAAGCAGAAATAAATTAACTTTTTGATGATATTCTAATTTAGTGAGAAGCACTTGTACATTAAACATTAAACATTCCTTGAAATATTTAATTAAAAAAGGCTAATTTTTACTTTTATTAGGAATTATTTTCATTATTTGCACTGCTTTTAGTTGGAGGATATCTAATACGCGTGCTGTTCCTAAAGAATACAGAATGGACTTTCTTGTTCAGTTTATGCAACAAGTTATAGTAAAAATGACATTATAAAGATTAGGGATCCTTTATTGATTCTGTGGTGCTGAACACTATCTCTTTATATATTATGCAAGTAGCCAGTTCTTTTGCGCACATTTCAGTTTCTACCTTGCCAGGAAATGATCTGTTATATTGCGCCATCACTTGGCTTGCCGGTGTCTCGTTTACAGATTAATGGGGCTAAAGAGATGTTGTACGACCAGTAACTATGAAAAATAAATTTGCCATTGGTGTTCTTGCATCTTGGGAACAAAGTTTTCCCACATAAAGTAGTTGGATACATTTTCTTGCATACTTTTTAACAATTAGCCCTCTACTCCATTAGAGCTTACTTTTTCTGTTATAATCTACAGAAGAGCAACTGCTTTGTTAACGAGAGAAAGTTAAATAAATTTTTTTTTTTCAGAGTATTACTGCCCATAGCGGCAGATCATGTAACTGCCGTGAGCTGGGAGGGTCCAATGCTAAGCCACACACCCCCGCGCACACTCTTATGCCGGACATTGCAATCTCATTTGTATATGCATCCTCAAGATGCAAATAACATTGAGCACAATTTTGCCTGTACATCTGTGCTCTGATGTCTCAGTGCAACAGGAATGATGACAACATTATACCGCATCTGCCTTTTGGAGTCCTGGTCTCCTCACAGCACAAACCAGAGCAGCAGGGAAAAGGATTGGGGAAGGGCTTTTTCTTGATTTTTATCGACTCGAAAATACTAGGCATTATGATACTATGTGAGGGGCTGTTGGAGCCATAATAATAATTTTATTTCTACAGCGCCAACATACAACATATTCCGCAGCACTTTACATTTTAGAGGGGACTTCTACAGTCAAAAAAAGACATTAAAGAAAAAACAACAGATACCAAGAGGAATGAGGGCCCTGCTTTCAAGCTTACAATCTATGAGACGAAAGGAGGATGGTAACCATTGCTTTCATTGTTCTGACCAGCCATAATGTAATAAATTGGGTGTTCATGTAATGCATGAACCGGTAATCAACTAGTATGTGTAAATGTACAGACGCAGAGGGCTATTAAATGCATAAAGCCTGTGGGAACATGATATGAGGGCCCTGTTTATGAAGAAAATTTTAAATGGGCAATACAGCAATAGTTAAATAAATATGTTGAGGTGGTAGGCCAGTCTGAAGAAATGCATTTTTAGAGCATGCTTAAAACTATGTGTATTGGGGATTAATCAAATTATCCTGGGTAGTGCATTCCAAAGAATTGGCGCAGCACGTGAGAAGTCTTGGAGACGGGAGTGAGAAGTTCTAATTATTGAGGATTTTAACCTTAGGTCATTAGCAGAATGGAGGGCATGGGTAGGGTGGTAGACTGAGATGAAGGAGGAGATATAGGGTGGTGCTGAACCGTGGAGCACTTTGTGGGTGAGAGTGATAAGTTTGTGTTGAACTCTGTAGTGGATGGGTAACCAGTGCAATGACTGGCACAAGGTAGAGGCATCATTGTAATGGTTGGTGAAGAATATGATCCTTGCTGCAGCCTTCCAGACAGATTGGAGAGTTTGGTGAGAGGGAGACCGATTAGTAGAGAGTTACAATAGTCCAGATGAGAATAAATAAAAGCTACAGTAAGAGGCAGAGTCAAAAGTAAGAAAAGGTCAAATTCTAGAAATGTTTTTGAAGAGTAAATAACAAGAGCAAGCCAGTGATCGGATGTGGGGGTGAATGAAAGATCTGAATCAAGTATGACACCAAGACAGTGGGCATGTTGCTGGGGAGTAATGGTAGAGCCTCACATGGAAATGGCAATGTCGGGTATAGATAAGTTAGTGGAGGGAGGAAACACAAGGAGTGCAATTTTTGATTCAGTTTCATATAGAGAGAGGACATGATGGAGACAGTGGTAAGACAAACACTGGGGTTTTGTAATAATGCAGGCTTGATGATAGGAGTAGAGGTGTAAAATTGGGTGTTATCAGCATAGAGATGTTACTGGAAACCAAAGCTACTGATTGTTTGTCCAGTAGGGACAGTATACAAGGAGAAGGCCTGGGACTGATCCTTGAGGAACTACAACTGTAAGGGCAAAATGAGAGGATCAGGAGCCAGCAAAAGACATAGTGAAGGAGCGGACAGAGAGGTAGGAAGAGATCAAGGAGAGAACAGTGCCCTTGAACCCGATGGGACGGAGCATAGTGAAGAGGAGCTGATGAACCACAGTGTCGAATGCTGCAAACAAAGAAATGGAGTCTAATGACTCTCACAGCTGCCCACACCATGTATTATGCACCCCACAGGCATCCACACCTTATATAAAGTCTATGCAGCCACCCACACATGTATAAAGCCCCTAAAGCCACAACACTATGTGTGATGTCCCTCATAACCACCCATATTATATATGATGTCCCCTATAGCATCACACTCCATGCATGATGCTCCCACAGTCACTCGCACGATGAATAAAGCCTTCAAAGCCACCCACAATATGTATAAATATGAGGCACCCACAGCCGCCCCCACTATCTATTATGCCAAATTTTCTCTCATGTAACATCCTGACCCTCATCATGGGAGACTTTAACATCCCCATTGGTTTTCCCCTCTCCCCATCTGCCACGCACCTTTTATCTCTAACCTCCTTATTTGGCCTTTCACAGCTTACTAAAGGCTGGGTCTCACATAACGATACACCAGCGATCCCGACAATGATATGCACTTGTCAGGATCGCTGGTGTATCACTACATGATCGCTGCTGAGCTGCCAAACAGGCAGCTCAGGCAGCGATCTGGGACAGCGACACTGCGGGTAACATCACTTAGTTACCCGCAGTGTACATTGGATACCAGCGCCCTGATGCAGGGAGCTGGTAACCAAGGTACACGTCGGGTTTCCAAGCGCTGGGCGGTGCCTGGAAACCCATTGTGTACCTTGGATACCAGCTCCCTGCATCAGGGCGCTGGTATCCAAGGTACACAGCGGGTTTCTAGGCACAGCCCCGCGCCTGGAAACCCGCTGTGTACCTTGGTTACCAACGGATCGCTGGTCTCCCGCCTGTCACACTCAGCGATGCGTGCCTGTCAGCGGGAGACCAGCGATCAAAAAAATGTCCTGATATTTCAGCGACGATCAGCGATACCCAGCAGGGGGGCTGATCGTCGCTGAATGTCACACACAGCGATATCGCTGGTGAGCTCGGTGCTGCGTCACAAAACTAGTGACTCAGCACCGATCTCGGTAGCGATATCGCTATGTGAGACGGGCCCTTAACTCTCCTACACATGAAGATGGAAACTCCCTGGACCTTGTCTTCTCCCGGCTATGCTCAGTTCATGATTTTACCAACTCCCCTTTCCTGCTTTCTGACCACAGCTTCTTTCATTCTCTGTCAAGAACTGTCATCCCTCTCAGGACACCTGTAGGGTCCATCATTTATGGTGTGGTGGGTTGTGGGGTCTATCATACTGTGTGATGGAATGTGGGGGGCCATCATACATGGTGTAGGTTGCTTTACACATAGTGTGAGCGACTGTGGGGGACTCATATATGATGTTGATGGGTGTGGCGTCCATCTTACTGGGTGGGGGGTTGTGGGGTCTATCATACACAATATATGGAGTTGTGAGGGTCAATCATACTGTGTGAGGAACCATGATACATGGCGTGGTGGACTTTGGGAGCCATCATACTGGGTGGGGCCACCATATATAGTGTGGGAGTTATGGGGTCAATCATTCAAGGTGTAGAGAGCTGTGAGGTCCACCATACTGTGAGATTTTCAAATCAGTAATTGACGATATGCAACCTTCAAGTGTAGCGACACCTTGATGTCCCTTAATAGAGATAAACCAATTGAATAATTTTAATTCTGAAATGTTCTTATACACCTGTTCCTGAAGGACCTATAAGCATACTTATTTTACCTGTGTGCTATGGAACCAGAAAAGCTCTGGAATAGACTCATTTGTATGTTTCTCGAGCAGAAACTTCTTCAAAGAACCATATAGCTCTGATTTTTAGAATAGAAGGTTCTAGGACAAACTGGTTTGAGAGAAAACTAGGTGTCACAAGATGATGCTCTGAGGAAGACTCAAAACTTGGGTACCATATCCATTTTTATTATACTCAACACAAATGGATCTGAAACATTTTTTCTCCAGGCATAATAAAAATGTATCAGTTGCTCTGACCTGAAGAGTTCTTCAGGTTGTTGACAACCCTGGGTCTTCTATTTGAACAACTCTGGGAATGCTTAACACCATACTCTATGGCTCATTGAGAATGGCATCATTCTATCTTCTGGAACACTAGGAAAGGCATTTCTCCTTCTTGTTTGAGAAATCTTTCAATCTACCAGGCTAAAATTCGATGCTGCATAGATTGGAAGTCACATTAGATAACCAAGGTTTAAGTCAGAGAGCTCTTCTGCTGGGAGAAGATAGAGTAATGATGTAACAGCAAATTTTGCCTGGAAAGTTAAAACATCTAAGATGTACTCAAAGGCCATATTTACAAATTTGAAGGAAGAAAGAAACTACTGTAACTACTCGCCACTCCAATATCATACTCAATTTGATAAATTCAATCTAAGACATTTAGCAGCATTGAAAGCTGCTAGGATCACTTTTTCCTTAGAGGCTGAGGCAATATAACTAGGCCTCAAAGTGCAATCAATCCTTCTATCCATTCAAATTAGAGCCATTCTCTGATGGTACAATAATGTGCTATGATAGCTAAGCTGTAGCCATATTTACTTTTGGGGGAGACAGTCAAACTAAGCTTTCTTCACCCTCTAAGATTAGTTGGTTCTTCCATTCACATGACATAAGAGCTGAGAAGAACTACTCTACATTAAAGGACAAAAAACCTTCTAGAGGTAGATTCTTGATGTTCTCCCTGGGCAGAGGCCTGGTCCTTTGATCATATAGCCCCAATGATGCCAAAAAGGGTCAGATGCTTCAATATTAGAAGAGGAGGAGTGCCCCTCATCAATGACAATCAGAGAGCTTATTCAGGCTTTTTAAGAAAGTGACCTTTTTAACTTATCATTCATTTCCTGGATTGAAGAGTGGACATAATCCTTAACCCACACAATTAACATGTTATTAGGGCTGTCAGAAGGGTCTTCAGGCATATAATCCCTGCAATAGGATGTGTCGCTTCCATCCAGAAGAGGAGGAGTGCTGCATCCCCTCCACACCAGATGGTGCCTTTTTCCCAAGCTATTTCTTGGGTCAAACTCATGACCTGGCATCTGCATAGACATAGAACAATGGAAAAAGATTAAAAAAGTAATGACTTAAAAAACCCTAAACTTTTCAAAAAATATAAGAGGTTAAATGAGTAAAGATATGGTAAAAAAGCAGCTGGACAAGTCCTGGATGGGAGGTATGTGTTATCAAGTTGGTTAGCCTCGGTGATGTGAGTTCAGGATAGAAGGCGATTTTTCTAATGGGACCATATTTCTGACTACGGGTTTTAGAAGCGACCAGAATAGCTAGGTGGGACTGGTCCTTCCCATGCCTCCAATACAGGTTGTGCAGCTTATAGAAAAGACTGCTAAATTGACTCATGGGTAGAGTTGAGCGATACTTTCCGATATCCAAAAGTATCGGAATCGGAATGGTATCGCCGATACCCAAAAAATATCGGCGATACCCGATACCGATACCGGAAGTCCAATGTAAGTCTATGGGAACAAAATATCGGAATTAAAAAAACCCCATTCTTGCCTTGTAGGTTAATTGTACATGAAGGAAAACAACAAAGAGTAATGTAGAATGTATTGGGGGAGGTTGAGGAGACATTAAAGGCATAGATGTTTAACCCAATCCAATGGAATAGCATTAATTTTTTTTTTTAGGAAATACGTTCGGATTGATGAAGAAATTGACAATGTTGTTAACCTTTTTTCTATTTTGGCAAATATGTATGTTTCACAACTTCCATGCTCTTCACCTTTTTAACTTTTGCCACACTTTCTCCTTCATAATCTTCAGCAGCATCATCTTTGTCATCAAATTATTCTTCATCTTCACCTTCTTTATCTTCTTCTAAAACTTCTTACTTTTCATCTTTTTGTTAACATTACTCATATTGTTCTTTTTAAACTATTATTCTTCTTCATATTATAGTCCTTCATCTTCTTCATCATATTCTTATTTGTGACAGAGATTCCTGTACTTGTAATCTGTAAAAGTATGATTTTTTCATCGTTCCGTTCTTGCTGCCACAAAAGATTTAAATTACAACAGTATTTGTCCGTGTTCAGTTTAGCCTGCAGCATCAGGCATTTACCAGGGGCACCACGAGGAGGAACGGACTCACCCCCATACACTGCTTAGTCTTCCTCTGCTTATAATTTAGAGCATATATTTTGCTCTTCATTTTGGTCTTATACTTCATGTTCTTCTGCTTTTAGATCTTCTGCTTATTGTTCTTGTGTCTCTTGTTCTGTATCTTGTATTTGTAGCACAACCTTGTACCAGCTGATGTTACTGGGACACGGTTACTAAGCAGGAGGTACCTGTGCTCCAAAGCACTACCAAGGACCAGCAGACATTGCTGGAACTCGGATACCGAGATGGAGGCACCTAGGCCAAAGGCACTGCGGAGAACCAGTTGACGGTACTGGAACCCGGACGGGTAGCAGAAGGTACAAGAGCCAATGCAAGTAACGAGGAGCAGCTGACTGTGCTGGAACCTGGAGGGGCAGCAGAAGGAAAAGAGCCAATGGCACAACCGAGGACCAGCTGACGTTACTGGGACACGGTTACTAAGCAGGAGGTACCTGTGCTCCAAAGCACTACCAAGGACCAGCAGACGTTGCTGGAACTCGGATACCGAGATGGAGGCACCTAGGCCAAAGGCACTGTGGAGAACCAGCTGACGGTACTGGAACTCGGACGGGTACCATAAGGCACCCATGAAAATGTAAGTTGACAGGCCGCAAGCCGTCTGCAGTTACCAAATCACACAGTCCTACAGTGGGTGCTTGTCCTATTTTCACAACGGAAAGAGCCTTTATTTACATATCCCACAGCACACATAGGAATCACCTAAACTGCAGGCACCATAGAGTCGGATAACCGGAATGCAACATGACAGGACAACTTATTGGAGGCTAATTTACGTTGACACTGCCAGGAAACAGCTGTCGTGCTGTAACCAGGGTGGGCATGAGTCAGTACCCGTGCCAATTACTTCCGAGCAACAACTGGCGGTGTTGGAGTCCAGGGATGAGAGGAGGACAGGGTGGAGGCAGCATGACTTTTTGTCGTACACACAGCAGGGGAACAGCTGCCATTACTCAACCCCAGTAACACAGGAGCAAGTGTTGACTGTGCTAACAGCACTTACAGGCAACAACTGGCGGTGTTGGAGCCCAGGGTCCAATGCATCGACTTCAATTGCTTCCACCTCCTCTCAGGACCACAGCACTGTTGAGCAACCATCTGTCTCTTCACCGCCTGCCAAATTGCCCAGTCAGTCAGAAAGTTCTGTACAGGAGCCAGCTGAGTCTCTGCTTCTGTTCTCAGAATCTGTTGGTTTGCAAACAGGGGCCCAGCCAAGCAGCATTCTGGAATGTGAAGAAGAGGGAGTATGCAGTGATGCGCAACAGCTGTGTCTCTCTGAATCTGAAGAGGCGGGTGAGCCAGTGCCGATGGTCAGCACACCGCAGAACGCATCTGATGATGATGAGACTCAGGTGCCAGTTTCTGTTGAGCATGGTGGTGGCCAGACCACCCAACAGCAGCAGGTGTTGGAAGAGGTTAGTGGAGATGATGAGGTCCAAGACCCAACATGGCGTGAGGAACAGGAAGGTTGTGGGAGCAGCTCTGAGGAAGCGATTGCCCCAACGGTACAAACAGGAGGGAGAGTTAGGCTGCATACTCTGTTGCCTGTAGCCTCCATTTTGGCACCTGTTCGGATAATTTCTCTTCCAAAAGTCTAAACGGACGCTCCCAGGACTTGCACTGCGTGGTCCTTTTTTCACACACTTGCAGATGATATTTGCTATGTCAAATGCAAGCTGTGTAATCCAAAAGTAAAAAGAGGTAAAGTGTCAGTAACCTCAATACCACAAATATGTGTAAACATGTGCGGAGAAAACACGTAGTTGAGTTACAAAGACACACTGAAGATGTACAGTCTATAGAGAATCACTGCACAAGTTTAACTGCATATGTCATGGTTAAATTGGAAATTTTTATTGCACACTTGATGTGAAAAAAGAAAATAGCTATGAGACGACTGACTGACGTTTTGGGCAACGCAGTGGCCTTTATCAAATAGTCGCTGGAAGAGATAGAAAAATTTACAGTCAATGACAATGTATAATATATACAATATATACAATATATACAAAGGGTGAAGAATATATATCCATAGGAATTAGGCAACATGTTAAACATTTGGGTGATACTGTAGAACACGGAGAATTATCCCTCTAGGGTATGCGGGTGGATAATGTAGTTTTTTATTGATTTTTGGGAGTGTGTAGAAAACAGGGGTGATGGGGTATTGAATATTAAGGAATGTCATAGTCTTACAGTCTATGGTGATCAATTAAAGATGTTTTGTCAGGATACGATAAATTTTTTGACAGATGTAAAATGTAGGGTCACAATTGAGTTGTCTGTAGGTTAGGTTAACTGACAGTTGTCTATGAATTTCGGCAATAGATTGGGTCTTATTCATAATAATGATAGCACCCCCCTTATCTGCTGGTTTAATAATAATGTTGGGGTTATCTTTCAGAGATTTTATGGCTTGTTTATCTGTGGGTGTCAGGTTGTGGCGTATCGGGTGTAGGCCCAATCTCGCAAACCATCCACGAGCACAGGCTCTGAATGCTGGCATTGCAAAACTCCTGTCCTTGAAATGCTGTCCTTCAGGCTGGTGGAGACTGACAGTTTACGGAACTTAATGGCATTGGCAGTCCCACAATACAATGTGCCAAGCTGATTTTATTTCAGCAGGCAAGCCGTCCCTGGTCTGCAAAAGCATGTTGTTGAGGTTAAAATTAAACATGCGCTACTAAACTCCGTCAGTAGCAATGTCCACCTGACCACCGCTGCGTGGACCAGTACCCATGGCCAGGGACGATACCTTTCCCTCACTGCCCATTGGGTCAATGTTGTGGAGCCGGGTACAGATCTTGCGAGTGGCGCTGTACGTGTTCAGCCAACTACAAGGATTGCAGGAATCAAGTCTGTACACATTGACTCCTCCTTCTCCAGTTCCTCAGAAACATCGTTGCAGGAGCCGTCACGGTCTACCTCCACATGGACCCGTGAACGCTTAATAAGAATCTTTAGTTATATAGCGCCAACAGATTACGCAGCGCTTTACAGTTTAACAGTTTCAGAACACAAGTCATAAGTAACAACGTTACCAATACAATTATTAAAGCAATATAATCCGCACATGCTCGTGAGAGCTTACAATTTACAAATATGTGGGGGAGATACAAAGTACAGGTGTTTATATACAATGGTGTATTTAGAATGATGGTCCAGCCATTTTGAGGGAGTGAGGGATGGATGGAGATAGTGAATGGGCTACACACACACACTTACACATAGAATGACTTTGATTAGTGAATGTGATAGGCCGCTCTGAAGAAATGTGTTTTGAGTGAGCGCCCGAAAACATGCAAATTGTGGATAGTTCTAATTTCTTGGGGTACAGCATTCCACAGTATTGGCGCAGCGCGGGAGAAGTCTTGGATTCGGGAGAGATGTTCTTTAGGTGTAGGCGGCAATAGCGGGCAACAGATTGTATATGGGAGGTGAAGGAGAGATTGGTGTCAAACATAACACCCAAACAGCGAGCCTGTTGACCGATATGAGCACAGACGTGGCCAAACGTCAACAGGCCGTCCTGAAATTAATTTCCATGGGGAATCAAAGCCACACAGCGCTGGAGCTCTGGAATGCCATAAAGCAAGAGAGCGACATGTGTATTTTGCCAGCGAATCTCCAGCCAGGCTTGGTAGTGTGTGACAATGGCCGATATCTGGTGGCAGGTCTGGGCCTAGGCAACGTCACTCACATACCATGTCTGGCACATGTGCTAAACTTGGTCGTCCAGAGTTTTTTGAGGGACTATCCGGATCTTGATGCACTGCTGCACAAGGTCCGTCTACAGTGCGCTAACTTGCGACGTTCCACCATGGCTAGATCGCACATTGCAGCTCTGCAACGCAGATTTTGCCTTCCTGAACATCGCATCATATGTGACGTACCCACCAGGTGGAATTCCACGTTACATATGTTGGAGCGGTTGTGTGAGCAGCAGCCAGCAGTAATGGAGTATCAGCTGCATCAGTCGCAATCAACTCGCAATTTGCGCCATTCACACTTCACCACTACTGAGTGGGCCTCTATAATAATAATAATAATCTTTATTTATATAGCGCCAACAGATTCCGCAGCGCTGTACAGTTTAACAGTTTCATAACACAAGTCATAAGTGACAACGTTAACAATACAATAATTAAAGCAATATAAGCCGCCCCTGCTCGTGAGAGCTTACAATCTACAATGAGGAGGGGGAGCTACAAAGTACAGTTGTTTTATATACAATGGTGTATTTACAATGATGGTCCAGCCATTTTCAGGGAGTGAGGGATGGATGGAGATAGTGAATGGGCTACACACACACAGTTACACATAGAATTACTTTGATTAGTGAATGTGATAGGCCGCTCTGAACAAATGTGTTTTGAGTGTGGAAGTAGGGCTGTTAATGGGGATGTTGAAGTCTCCAAGGATAAGGGATGGTACTTCTGAGGACATGAAAGTGCGGCAGCCAGGCAGAGAAGTGGTCAAGGAACTGTGTGGGCGAGCCTGGGGTCCGATATATTACCGCTACTCTGAGGGAGAGGGGACGAAAGAGCCTGATGGTGTGGACCTCATAATTTGCAAAATCTTTATATAAAATTTACATGTTACATATTTACATCTAGTATAAAACATTTAACCATTAAGCCTACTAACAGAACAAGGAAGTGTAAAAAACCTTGTGCTTAAAAAAAAAAGTGCAAATAAAATGTGACAAGGGCAGTGTAACAAATAATTTAGGAAAAAGATAAACTAACATCAAGTGCTGTGTGCTGTGTAAGAGCCACACACATTAACATGAAATCAGTCTGGAATAGCGGTGATTTTCTCCCCATAACCCGAGTAACATTCTGGGGAGAGGGGTGTAGAGTCAACGATCAGCAACTAGCTACGGTAGATAAAATACCTAAAAAAAAAAAAAGTTATTTAACATTTATAAGATACATTGTATTTAAAAAAAAAAAAAAAAGTTATTTAACATTCATAAGATACATTGTATTTAAAAAAAAAAAAAAAAAAACATAAAAACTATAATACACAGCAGGATCTTTAGTAAAAACCAGACTTGACACTGTAACCTCTTAATCCTTGCAAGCTTCAACACAACGTTGACAAGGTACACAGCAGGGGTGGTCGGTCTACTAGACAACGAGCAAACTCCTTCATGTTGAGAGAGGCCACCATCTCCTTAGCTTTCTGGTACTTTTCTGTGGGAATGCGCTTGTCTCCAACCAGCCAGGAATATCCATTGAATGGCACACCATGGTTTGGTATTAGCACCCAGTACCAAAAGTGAAGCCAACCACAGTTCCCATTTCTCATGAACTTTATTTGATATACTGGCTGGCCAAACATTAGTTTCTCACAAAGGAGCTGAAGACCCTGAGTGGCAGTAGGTGCAAGTCTCTCCAGCATGACCTGTTTGTTAGATATCAGAGGGAGAAGGATTGGGCCTTGCCAAGGTGCCCGATTGCATCTTAAGTCTTATTGAATGTTGGAGCCAGTCCACCGTATAAAAGCAGCCATAGAGTGTCCGGGTACCTGCTTGGATTTCGATCCAAATGAAGACTACTTTGATGTACATGTACACCAATTAGAGAAAAATGACAAGGATGAGGCAGTAAGACACGCTCAGCAGAGTACAAGCAGCATGGCTTGAAGAAGTAACTTGAGCGTGATCAAAATTCAATAAATTAAAATCTCAGACTACAGTGAACACAACTGTTAGCTGTGAAAGGGTTTTTTGTGTCCTTCTACAGTGTTTTCAACCAATGTATTGGATACGGATGGAAGCACGTCACACTATAATTTCAATTGAATGGAGCAGCAAGAATTACACTAAAGAAAAAAAAAAAAAAAAAGAGTGTGAGAGTGACATGTGACAAATAAGCCGGTCTACATTGTCTGAGGATAGTCGCATGCGACGGTCTGTTAGTACACCACCTGCAGCACTAAAGACGCGCTCAGATAATACACTGGCAGCAGGGCAAGCCAGCACCTCCAAGGCATACTGGCTAAGCTCTGGCCATGTATCCAGCTTAGAGACCCAAAACTTGAAAGGGGAAGAGGCATCTGGGAGTACACTGAGAGGGAAAGACATGTAGTCTGTCACCATCTTACGGAAACGTTGCTTCCTGGTGAATGGAGCCGTCTCGGATGGTGTAGTAGTGATGGGTAGTTCGTGAGTGAGTAGTTCAAAATGAACTAATCTTCAGAGTGAACTAGTTCATCTAGTTCACCATCCTGACACAGATTAGTTCATTGTGAACTAAACAGTAAGTGGGAGGAGACAGAGAGTGATCCAGGTTCATACAGCTCCAGGAAGCTCCCTGCTCTGTCTCACACTGGCTCTTTACAGCTCTTGATGCTGGAAAACAAGGTAGTAAAACACTATACCACACATCAAATACAAATATAATAGTAATAATAATATTATTAATAAAAACTGAAATTGCACACACAGTACACAGACACAGCTCATATGTGTGTATGAGAGAGTGTTTCTGTGTGTAGTTCATGCCTCTAGCCTAGAAGATCAGTCTTGCTAAAATCTTTAACACTGACCCCTGTTCTGTTCTTAAAATGGTGAATGCTGAACTGCTTCTCAGCCCCCTCATACACAATCATTATGTGGCACTGCTGGGCTCAGTGAGAGGCATCAAATTGAACTAGGCTGTCCTGAGTCATTCTCAATAGAACATTTTGTTCAGCAGTTCATCTAGTTCATTTAGTTCAGAGGTCACATGATGCATTTCCTATCAGCTCCTCACAGGATAGGGTGGAGAAAAACTGAACTAAATGAACTAATCTTTTGAACTAATCTTTTCAGTGAACTAGTTCATGGTGAACTAATCACCAAAATTAACTAGATTTCCCATCACTATGGTGTAGACCTTGGTGGCGCTGTCACAAAACTTCGCCACATTTGTAACATACAGCTCTTGCCCTGTGCAGAGGCACTGCTTGTGCTCCCTCTTGTTGCAGAGGTGTCTACAATGCCTCGACGCACAGAGCTGCTTTGTAAAGCAGTAGCAGCAGCAGCGCTCTCGGCTGGAATGGAGAACATTATGGATTTCAACAGTGTGTCTTGGTCCTCCAGCATTTTACGGTCCCGGTTCAACGGTGTGATGAGGCTTTGTAAGTTGTCCCGGTAGCGAGGGTCTAGGAGGGTGTACACCCAATAATCTGACTTGGTGAGAATGTGGGCGATGCGGCGGTCGTTTCTCAGGCACTGCAGCATGAAATCAACCATGTGCTGCAGACTCCCAACTGGCCAACAAACGCTGTCCTCTGGAAGAGCGTCACACTAATAGATTTTTGTAAATTTAAAATAGAATAAAGCAGCACCAATTTTTGAAAAATGACAAGGATGAGGCAGTGACAGACACTCAGCAGAGTACACGCAGCTGTGGTTGAAGTAAGTGGAGCGGGATCTACACTCCTAAAAAAAAATTAAACCTCAGACTAGAGTGAACACTGAAACACAATGTTCACTTGCTGTGAAAGGCCTTTTTGTGGACTTCTATTATGTTTGCAAGCAATGTATTGTATTTTGATGGAAGAGCGTCACACTAATAGATTTTTGTAAATTTAAAATAGAATAAAGCAGCACCAATTTTTGAAAAATGACAAGGATGAGGCAGTGACAGACACTCAGCAGAGTACACGCAGCGGTGGTTGAAGTAAGTGGAGCGGGATCTACACTCCTACAAAAAAATTAAACCTCAGACTAGAGTGAACACTGAAACACAACTGTTCACTTGCTGTGAAAGGCCTTTTTGTGGACTTCTATTATGTTTGCAAGCAATGTATTGTATTTTGATGGAAGAGCGTCACACTAATAGATTTTTGTAAATTTAAAATAGAATAAAGCAGCACCAATTTTTGAAAAATGACAAGGATGAGGCAGTGACAGACACTCAGCAGAGTACACGCAGCGGTGGTTGAAGTAAGTGGAGCGGGATCTACACTCCTACAAAAAAATTAAACCTCAGACTAGAGTGAACACTGAAACACAACTGTTCACTTGCTGTGAAAGGCCTTTTTGTGGACTTCTATTATGTTTGCAAGCAATGTATTGTATTTTGATAGAAGAGCGTCACACTAATAGATTTTTGTAAATTTAAAATAGAATAAAGCAGCAGCAATTTTTGAAAAATTACAAGGATGAGCCAGTGACAGACGCTCAGCAGAGTACACGCAGCATTAGTTGAAGTAACTGGAGCGTGATCTGCACTCAAAAAAAAAAAAAAACCTCACAGACTGCAGTGAACACTGAAACACAACTGTTCACTATCTGTGAAAGGCTCCTTTGTGGACTTCTATAGTGTTTGCAACCAAGGTATTGTATACGGATGGAAGCACGTCACACTATTATTTCAATTGCATGGAGCAGCAAGAATTACACTGAAGAAAAAAAAAGAGTCTGTCAGTGACACGTGCAGATGCCTACAGACAGCGTTGCATACAGAGCAAACTGCAGCATCACCTGCACTCACCCACACCTTGCAGAGCTGTTAAAACAACACTGCAGGCAAAAGGAAGCTTTACACAGCCGGTGGTAAACTAGCCTGCCTAAAGCACAGTACACTAAATCGCAATCTCTAACTGTCCCTCAGAGTCAGCAGAGCAGCGTTCTTTCCCTAACTGAGTTCACAGCACAGTGACGCTAAAATGGCGGCGGCGCCTTTTATAGTGCATTCTGACATCATTTCAGCATCCAATCACAGCCATGCCATTAGTTAACATGACCGCAGCAGTACAGGATGCGCCCACACTTCTTAGGATTCCTCATTGGCTGACTAAAATCACATTGCCTCTCAAAGAATTATGGGAACTTCCGATTCCGGTATACGATATATGGAAAAAATCTGAACTAAGTATCGGAATTCCGATACAGCGAATATCGGCCGATACCCGATACTTGCAGTATCGGAATGCTCAACACTACTCATGGGGCTGTGGTGTTAGAGAAAGAAAAAAATGTTTAATGGTGTACAGACTGTGTCTTAACAGTGCCTGTATTGCTCTGTGAGTAGGGTTGAGCATTCCGATACCGAAACCCGGTTCCGATACCTGAAATCCAATGTAAATCTATGGGAACAAAATATCGGAATATTTTTAATTCCGATATTTTGTTCCCATAGACTTACATTGGATTTCAGGTATCGGAACCGGGTTTCGGTATCGGAATGCTCAAACCTATCTGTGAGTAAAAACTATCTGTACTTGCTACTTTATTATGCCAAACTGGAGAGAGGACTGTATGTTTGTTTTGAACATTTTGGCTAAGGAAAAAGTTATTTTTGCTTTGGAAAGTTTATGCAAGTAAGTAAACTTTAACCAGTTTTGGCCATAAGAACTTTATGCCTCTGTGTAGCACAGCCAGAAATTGAGGATCCCTACAATATATAAAAAAATATATCCATTTTCTACACAATAGGACGCACCTTACTATACGACACACTCCAGATTTAGCAGAAAATAGGAAAATCATTTCCTACCAATTAAAAATAGAATTGGATGGGTCAATGCGACTAATTTTAAGCAGAGTTGAATAGGGAGGTATTAAATCAATTCTTAGTGTTTCTCTGTAGCATGTCTATTATACACATATAACTTTTCAGCACACACATATACACATCACGTATATTGTCATGTATAGTACACGCACAATAAGATTTGCTGTATATACAATAAAGTACAAGGTCTGCTCAACTGTGTGGGTTTTGTACTTAGAAGAATGATATACATCATAATAGTAAAATGAGAACTTTGGCACTGAATAATGAAATGCTCACAAAATTGCTGCTCAACTGGTATTTAATTAAACTCTGACCTGGGAAATACACAGATAAGACAGAAAAAGACAATTCAATATACATAAATCTACGTCATGTACTTTTTTATTATTACTCTGTTCCATTATTATTTTAGCATTCTTAATTCTTTTTTTCATGGATATTGAATTGTCTTTTTTGTGTATATAATATTGACAGATTGCCATGACAAATACCTCAATAGGCCAAAACACTGGATTCTTATCTGTGTTTCACTGATCAGAGCTTATTTAAATATCAGCTGATCAGCAATTTTATGAGCATTTCATTTTTCAGTGCAGAAGGTATCATTTTGCTGTATATACACACACAGCACTATTACACATACACACAGCTCAGCTACATCAACACACAACTCTGCTACATCAAGACACACACATTTTAAATACAATACATTCAGCTACATCATGAGAGCACACACAGCTCATTTTAGCTAAATCATCAAAAATCATACACTATGGCTCAACTCAGCTAGAACACACTTGGCTCAGCTACAACACACTCGGCACACTACATCATGAAAATAACACACACAGCTCAGTTTCATTATTACAACACATAACTCAACTACAAGAAACTAAGCACAACTACATCATCAAAACAATACACACAACAAGTGAACTCCAATGTACACAGCTCAGCTACGTCATGAAAACACACACACAACTCTACATCAGCACGCTCAGCTCAACAACATTATTAAAATAACAAATATAGCTCACCTACAACATACTCAGGACAGCTACATCATCAAAGAAACAAACGGGGAGCAATTAATCAAAGTTTTTTTTTCAAAATAACTGGCAGAAAGCACTTTGAAAAGTCATACATTTTTTGCACTACATGGAGTAGTGAAAAAATGTTGTGACTTTTTGTGTTTTAATGCCAGTTTTAAGCAGTTCTGCCAAAATGGGTAAAGCTGGGAAAGAGTCTGGACGGGGTATAATTACACCATCAAATTCAGCGTAGGTTTTGGGGTTTCTTATGCCAGATATGCTATTTCAGTCCTTCACTGGAGTATCATATCTGGTGAGGCGCACAGCAATGATAAGATGTGGTGAATTCATTAAGTGACATGCAGCTGTTAATGAATTTGGCGCATTGTCTTCCAGCGAGTACTCAGTGCCTGTCTAAATGAATCACCGTCATTGTGTACCCATTACCAAATGTTGATGTTCCTTCCAGGAATATGACTGACTATATTAACTGAAATGTGTTTCAGCTACATGCAGCATCCAAGCAGGTCCTCACAGCTTCCTCTCCTGCTCTTCACTGCTCAGATAGATCGCTGCTGGTAGGAGGAAAAGAGCAGTTCTCTCGATGGTCAGCAATTACTCAGTGTCAGCAAACATAGCAAGCTGCCCCCAGACTTTTTAGCAGATAGACAGACAGAGACATAGATGATAGGCAAATGTGTAAATATAACAAACTGATTTATTTTATCTATGACCTTGAATGTAATATAAAAAATAACCATAAGGTGGCAGAACAACACAGCAAGAGTGAGTAGCTGAGAGTAAGGCTTCTTTTACACTTGCCGGGTTTTTTTGAAGCCCATTATTGCAGGCCTTTTTTGCGGGCCGTATTGCCGCAAAAAAGGCCGTCTGCCGCAATGACGGGCCGCAAAAAACTTGCGGATTGCTGTTTTTCAGTTTTCCAATACTATGGAAGAAGTATTGGAAAAAAAACGGCGTTCCGCAAAACAGGAAGTGACGGTGCACCGCAAAAACAAACTTCTGTTTGTTTTTGCAGACCCATTGATTTTCAATAGGGCCATGTCCGTACTCTGTGAAAAAGATCGAGCAGGCTCAAACTTTTTCACAGACGCAAATACAACCCTCATGGCCATACGGCACACGGTGCACCGTGGAATTTTTGCGGGCCGATTTTGCGGCCCCATAGAAATCCATTACGGCCACAAAAACAGCCTGCAAAAACATGGTAAATGTAAAAGAACCATAAAAGCAAATGTTTAGAAGAAGCACTCAGCAAAACTGACAGGGTCCAGGTGGCTTATCTACAGAAGACCCCCACCTCCTGACCTACCTCAGAGGCACTGATAAGGCAACATCTAGACTTGTGCATAAATCAAGCCAAAGCCAACCTGTTGAATGCAGCAAGGAGCGCACACAACCTCATGAAACCCCAAGTACTGCACAGCACAGGAGGCATATAATAAAAATGACATCCTATAACCCTACCAGTAGGCGGCAGCCTGGTCAGAAGTACAAACATGGAGGAGATCCTAATTCCACTCTTTGGCCGGGGTCACACTGGCCACAAAATCGGACGACTGCAATGCGATGAAATATCACATTGCAGTTGGACCAATGTTAATCTATGGAGCAGCTCCCACCATCAGATTTTTTGTGGTCCGTTTTATACATGCGAGTGCAATCGCAGCATGCTGCGATTGTCACCGATTGTGGGTCGACTTTGAACCCCCAAGTGCTTAACAGTGCTCCATGACACGTTCAGAGCTTGAGATATTTTTTTTATACCCCAACCTCAAAAAATGATTTTTTTTAGCCAGCAATTTTATATTTTCACAAGGGTAACAGGAGAAATTGGACCCCAAAGTTGTTGTCCAGTTTGTCCTGAGTACGCTGGTACCCCATATGTGAAGCACTTGGGGGTTCAAAGTGCTCACCACACACCTAGATAAGTTCCTTGGGGGGTCTAGTTACCAAAATGGGGTCACTTGTGGGGGGTTTCCACTGTTTAGGCACATCAGGGTCTCTCCAAATGTTACATGACACCCACAGACCATTCCATGAAAGTCTGCATTACAAAACATCACTACTTCTCTTACCAGCCCCGACATGTTCTCACACAGTAGTTTTCTCCCACATATGGGGTATCTCGATTCCAGCCAATTTTGGTTTGAAAAAGTCAAATGGCGCTCCTTCCCTTTCAAGCTCTGCCGTGCGCCAAAACAGTGGTTCCCCCCACATATGGTGTATCAGCGTACTCAAGTCAAATTGATCATCAACTTTTGGGGTCCAATTTCTCTGGTTACCCTTGGGAAAATAAAAAAATGGTGACTAAAAGATCATTTTTGTGGGAAAAAAATAGGATTTTTAATTTCATGCACGGGCATTATAAACTTGTGTGAAGCACTTGGGGATTCAAAGTGCTCACCACAGATCTAGAGAAGTTCCTTAGGGGTCTATTTTCCAAAATGGGGTCACTTGTGGGGGGTTTCCACTGTTTAGGCACATCAGGGGCTCTTCAAACTGAACATGACACCCATCAAAGTCTGCATTCCAAAACGTCATTACTTCCTTTCCAAGCCCTACCGTGCACCCAAACAGTTTTTTCCTCCCCCACATTTGGGGTATCAGCGTACTCAGGACAAATTGGACAACTTTTGAGGTCCAATTTCCTTGGGAAAACAAAAATTTGGGACTAAAAAATAATTTTTGTGGAATCTTTTTTTTCGCACCCAGGCATTATAAACTTTAGTGAAACACTTGGTGGTTCAAAGTGCTCACAACAGATCTAGATAAGTTTCTTAGGGGTCTGGTTTCCAAAATGGTGTAACTTGTGGGGGGATTCCACTGTTTAGGCACATTAGGGGCTCTCCAAACACTACATGGCATCCAATTTCAATTCCAGACAATTTTGGTTTGAAAAAGTCAAATGGCGCTCCTTCCCTTCCGAGCCCTGCCGTGTGCCCAGACAGTGTTTTTCCCCCACATATGGAGTATCGGTGTACTCAGGAGAAATTGCAAAACAACTTTATCTGTCTATTTTCTCCTTTTAGCATTGTAAAAATAAAAGAAATGTTTGTAAAAGATCATTTTTGTGACTAAAAAGTTAAATATTCATTTTTTCCTTCTACGTTGCTTCAGCTCCTGTGAAGCACCTGAAGGATTAATAAACTTCTTTAATGTGGTTTAGATCAGCTTGAGGGGTGCAGTTTTTAGAATGGTGTCACTTTTGGGTATTTTCAGCCATATAGACCCCTCAAACTGACTTCAAATGTGAGGTGGTCCCTAAAAAAAATGGTTTTGTAAATTTTGTTGTAAAAATGAGAAATCGCTGTTCAACTTTTAACCCTTAGAACTTCCTAACAAAAAAAAATTGTTTCCAAAATTGTGTTGATGTAAAGTAGACATGTGGAAAATGTTATTTATTAACTATTTTGTGTCACATAATTCTCTGGTTTAACAGAAAAAAAATAAAAAATTTGAAAATTGCGAAATTTTCAAAATTTTCACCAAATTTCCTGATTTTTTTCACAAATAAGCACAAAAATTATTAAACTAAATTTACCACTAACATGAAGCCCAATATGTCACAAAAAAACAATCTCAGAATCGCTAGGATCCGTTGAAGCTTTCCTGAGTTATTACCACATAAAGGCACACTGGTCAGAATTGCAAAAAATGGCCAGGTCATTAAGGTCAAAATAGGCTGGGTCATGAGGGGGTTAAGCTAAGTGTTTTGGAGAAAAGTTGTTGTATAGGTGTTCTCTTGGGTCGTGTGTGTTTATCTCCTGGTCCCTTTTCACATTTATTTTTTCCTCCCTATCCCTATCCTTCCTAGTGTTGATTGGTGCTTTTGTATGGTAGAGGGTTTCTGTTATCCCTGTTTTGTCTTGTGTGTCTTGTTCACATTACATTTCTGTCCCAGGCTCCATGGGGTGGGGGAGGGGATAGACCAGGGATTAACAGGAGCATAGTGAGGTCAGAAACTCTGGCCTCTCTACCATCAAGAGTACACCTGGGATAGGGATAGTTAGGGTCCCAGTTCCAGGAATAATTTGAGGCCCCCCTACCTAAGACCACCACAGAGTGATAGACAGTTGGGGGTTGATATTAATAAGCATGGAATGTCCTTCCAAGGCCCCTTCCCAGCCTAATAAGACCAGTCCTCAGCCGCCACAGAAATGGTGCATCTATTAAATGCGCTAATTATGGAGTTAAGCCTCGGCTATTTCCAATTATCCTAGTGCATTGGCTATAGGTGTAATAGTTTTTGACGTTGATGTCAGCTGTGTAATGTCCACTAGTATGAAGCCCATGGGTTAGTAATGGAGAGACGTCTTTTCAGACACCCCCATTACTAACACAGTAACTAAACAGAGAAAATACTCACCAAAAAAAATTATTTATAAAAAAAGCTCCCCAACAATTTCTCTATTTTACCCATTTATTAAGAAAAAAAAACAGTCCAGTCCACCGTAGTTGACATGGAGGTCCCTCTCCAGTCCGCTGTAGTCCACAAAGAGGTCCCATGATGATCCCTGTCTCAGTCTTTCAGAGAACAGGGCAACATGGACTGGCCGGGTCTCAATCTGTTAGGGGCAGGCAGACCAGGCAGCTGCCTAGGCCCCCACTCCTCCAGGGGTCCCCAGCCAGTGGACAATATGGGACCCGTAAGAGGGGTCTTGTGCTGTCCCACGCATTGCGCATTCAACTTATCGACATCATCGATGCCAATACAGTTGAAAGCAGCGATAGAGAGAGAGGATCAGATGACGCTCCCTCTCCCCTCTGCTTGTGACTCAGTGGGCAAGATGTTGTCACTTCATTGTGTGCCACGCTGTGCCAGCAGTGGAGCCAAGGAGTGTGAGTGGGTTGCACTATACTGTGAGTGGGGGGCTGCATTATACTATGTATGTCAGGGGCTGCATTATACTATGTGTGCGGAGGGGGATTCATTATACTCTTTGTGGGGGCTGCACTATACTTTGTGTGTGAGTGTGTGTGTGGTGTGACTGCATTATACTGTGTGTGGGGGGCTCCATTATACTGTGTGTGTGTTTGCATTATAATCTGACAGGTCTGAATTATACTCTGAGGGGGCTGCATTATACTCTGAGAGGGCTGCATTTTACAGTGTGTAGAGGGGGCTGCATTATACTGTGTGTCAGGCTGAAGTATACTCTGAGTGGGCTGCATTACACTGTGTGTGGGCCTGCAGTATACTCTAAGGGGGGCTGAGGTATACTCTGTCAGCAGAATATATTAGGATATCATCTAAGTAGATAACCACAAAGCGACCGATGAGGTCTGCAAATACTACATTGATGAAATTTTGGAAAACTGCTGGTGCTTTGGTGACCAAACAGCATAACTAAATTCTCAAATAATCCCTCTGACGTAAGAAAAGCTGTTTTCCATTCGTCCCCTTCCCTTATTCTTATCACGATATAGGCCCCTCTAAGGTCCAATTTAGAAAACCACTTAGCCCCAGAGAGCTGGTTTCAAAGATCTGGAATCAGAGGCAGGGGGTATGCATTCCTGATAGTAATTTTATTAAGTTCTCGAAAGTCGAGGCAGGGATGTAGGCCGCCATCTTTCTTTTTAACAAAGAAAAATCCTGCTGCTACCGGGGAAACTGAAGGTCCTATATGCCCTTTACGAAGACTCTCAGTGACATATTCTTTCATGGCAAGCCGCTCTTGGCCTGACAAATTAAATAGACAAGCTTTGGGCAATTTGGCCCCAGGAATAAGATCAATAGTACAATCAAATGGCCTATGCAGGGGGTAATGCCTCGGCCTCACTTTCAGAAAACACATCCTCAAAGTCTTTTAGGTACTCCGAATACCCTCCAGACTGACAGAACACTCTGAGACAGATTTTACAGGTGTCACACAAAGAACAGATTTATAGCAACAGTCAATCTCCCCTTTTTCCCAGTCAATCACCAGATTGTGCCGTTGAAGCCACAGCATGCCCAGCACCAGCCTCGCAGGCAATTTATCCATAACAAAACATTTTATCTCTTCCTGATGAGAACTGATTTGCAGAAAAAAACTTTCCGAAACATAAAGGATCCCTGTACGGGTGAGGGGATAAGAGTCGATGGCCACAATTTTTAGTGGAGTCTCCAGCCTGACTGTCCCTATCTTGTGTTGGGAGATGATACATTGAGAGATGACCCACAGTCCACCAGTGCTGTAGAAAAAAAATGACAATTGTCAACCAACAGTTTGACCTTAAGCAAGATTTTAGGGCATGAAGAAAGAAGTACCAGAAGGTCTGGGCAGCCTCTTTGACCACTACCCAGACCTAGTAGCTTCCCGTCGCCTTAGAGGATGACGGACACGATGGACAATCCCTTCTCCAATGTCCAGACTCTACGCAATAGAAACAGAGTTGCTTCTCCCGCCGACGTTTTCTCTCCTTTTCCTTGAACGAGGTGACGCCAATCTCCATGACATCAAACTCTTTACTGCCAGAAAATAGTGATGATTCTAAGTGCATGACTCCTCTAGCCCATAGCCGGCGATCCACTCGCATGGCCTGAGTCATGACATCTTCCAGAGTGTCAGGTGGCTGATGTAGGGCCAGAGCGTCCTGGAGGGGTTCGGATACGCCTCTGCGGAACAGCCCCCGAAGGGCAGCATCATTCCAGGAGACCTACGCTGCCCACCGTTGGAACTCCAAACAAAACCACTCAGCTGAGTGTCGACCCTGATGTGCATTCATTACCATATCCTCAGCCAACCGTCTGGTTCAGCATAAATGTGACCCAGGGCCTCAAAAAAGCATCAACAGTCATCCGTTCAGGAGCAGAGGAAGCAAGAGAAAAAGCCCAGGCTTGTGGGGCACACCGAAGAAGGGAAATAATGACCCCCACTCTCTGAAATTCATCCCCAGATGCACGGGACCTCAGGGAGAAAAACAGCTTTCATCCCTCCCTGAAAGCCCTGAATTCCTTTAACCCCCGGAGAAGGGGTCGGGCAGTTTAACCGAAAACTTGGGGAACATAAGTGATACATCCCTACCCCCAGAACCAAGAGCCCCCAGCAGAGACAGCCCCCTGCACAGTGTCCACCAGCTGCTGCTGGGTATGGGCCATCGTGCGATGTTCTACGCGCGTCAGAGAAAGGGGCGGAACTACCGCAAAGCCCCACTGGGAGCCGACAGCAGTGCAGGAATGCAGCGGTGAAGAGGAAGAAACAGTAGTCAGGTCAGCAAAGCAATATTGTCATACACAGAGAGGGCGGTGAGGTACAGCAGGGACAGCCGGAGGGAGGTTAGGACGTAGCAAAAGGTCATACACAGAGTGGGCGGCGAGGTACAGCAGGGACAACCAAAGGGAGATCAAGACGTAGCCAAAAGGTCATGCACAGAGAGGGTGGCGAGGTACAGAATCAGCAGACGGAAGACTTTAACAGGGACGGGACTAGATCAAAAACCAAGCAGACATACAAAGATAGGCACAAAGCACAGGCAGAACAGGGTCAGAAACACTCAGCTCAGAGTATAAACAACAGAGAATGGCCCCACAATGAGGCTATAAGAACCCTCCCAAGATCCCTAAGAGCGGCCATCCACATTAACTCCTAAACCACTTAATCTGCAAACCCAGCGAACCATGACAACAGGAACATCAAGCTGCTTTAAGATGGTCATATAACTTTTACCTTTAACATGCTTGTCTATAATTTTCTTTCTAATCTCCTGAGACAACTCTTTCCTTTGCTTCCTCTGTTCCATGTTGAGTGTGACACACACCATGTCACCAAACAGCATAGTGAGTATCTATAGTTCTCTTTACAGGCACACTCACTGATTCCAAGATTGTAGACACCTGTGATGCTAATTAGTGGATACACCTTGCTTTAACATGTCCCTTTTGTCACATTATTTTCAGGGATAGCATAATTTCTGTCCAGGCCTAAATCATGACTTTTTTTCAATTCTGTGGAAGCATGGTTGAAAAGCAATGTCTGACTTTCATTTGTTCATTTTCATAGATTTTTGATTTATTATTACTTTTGTCAGATTCAAGTTATTTCTGTCAAAATTGGGGATTTTCTGTCATTAAACGAGGGGTACCAACAATTTTGAACACGTATGTTAGGGTTCAATTTCCCGCTGCTGCACAAGGGGAGTCTCGAACCCGTCCCGCTGCGGTCTCCCATTCATCTCTGGCCCAGTGGAGCCTGCTCAGTAGAGACGTCGGTCCAGGCGTCTTGCCCACTCCTCTACTGTGCAGTGACTTGCTGCTGCCTTTCCTGGATCTGCTATTATAGCCAGTGCTGGAGCAGTCGTCTTTGAGACAAAGTCCTGCGTTTTCCCATCTGAGCATGCCCAGAGTGAGATCTCTCATTGGAGATCAGGGGTCACATGTTCAGGTGCTGCAGCGGCTCCTATTGGTCCGCCAGGAAGGTCATGTAGCTACGTTTGTTTGTAACAGCTTCTCATTGGTCCTTGTTTCTGGAAGGTCCTGTAGCTGTTGTTATAAAAGGGTAGCATGGCTGGGCCGCCATGCGCTAATATCGACCATTGTATGCTATGCGCCAGTGTGATCATGCGTATGTGTGGTTAGGGACCCGGCTGAAATAAGCCACTAGAATGCCGACTTAATCGGTGAGGAGTTTGGTATGGTAGCTGGTCAGGGTCGGTGTCCTAGATGCCCTAGATTACCGGCATAACCGGTGAGGAGTTTTGATTGCCGTATTCAGGGTCTGGCGTTCAGACGCCATAGATTGCGGGTGACTCCCGCGAGGACATTAGCACATGATCACGCTTTATGTACGCTTAGCACTTAACTGTGTACCTGAGAGCCTGACAGGACACAGTGATTTTTCTCTGCGGCCCTGTGATGTAACAGGGTTCGCTTTCTACGCTAGACAGCGCCCTAGCGTGTTTTCTTTGCGACTCAGTTGTGTCTAGTGAGTGCGCACACATCGCCATATAGCGCTGCGGCTCTCTTTCTTGCGGCTCTGTGGATTAACAGAGTTCGCACTTATTGCCACAGCGCATTACGGCGTTTATGTTAGCGACTCTGCGGGATAACAGAGTTTGCTTCTCGCGCCATTTTTACTAGCAGCAGGCTCCGCTTGCACGGTGGACCCCGGGTTGCGAACGCACCTCTCTACATTATATATTTGGTGCGTTCCACAGACCCTTAACATAATATTAGCGCCAGGGTCTGGCTAGTAAAATGGCGGATGAACAGCGTCTATCGCAGTACATCCAGAAGCTGGAGGGTAGGTTGGCGGCTCTTGAGCGCACAACCTCAGCTGTGGATGTTACCGCAGTCGCTGTTCAGGCTGCTAGCGTGGCTGCAGCCAGTTTGTCTTCTGCCACCTCTGCCCCTACATTATCCCACCTCCCGCTTCCTGACAAGTTTGCCGGTGATAGCAAGCAATGTCGGGGATTCGTGAGTCAGTGCTCTATACAGCTCGAGCTTCTAGCTGCACGTTTTCCCACGGATCGGGCACAAGTGGGTTTTGTACTTTCTCTACTCTCGGGCAGAGCGTTGGAGTGGGCAACGCCGCTGTGGGAGCGCAACGATCGTGTGGTGCGGAGTGCTCCTCGTTTCTTGGAGGCTCTTAAAAAGGTCTTTTTAGGACCTCAGGTCACCCACGATACGGCGCTACATCTGCTGGCATTGGCACAGGGTTCGTCTTTGGTCAGTCTGTTTTCCGTCCAGTTTCGGACTCTAGCTTCTGAGCTAGATTGGTCTGATAAAGTTCTTATTCCAATCTACTGGCGAGGACTGGCTGACCATGTTAAAGACGCTTTGGCTACCAGGGAGATTCCCGCCACACTGGAGAAGCTTATCTCCATATCTACCCGCATTGACCTCCGTTTTCACGAGCGGAGGTTGGAGCGGGCCCAGTGTAGGCAGAGGTTTCGGTTGGCTCCCACCTTTGCCAAACCTCTCGAATTTCCCGATCTGGCGTCCGAACCCCAAAAGGCCACAGAAGTTCCTCATGCAGGACCTAAGTCTCGGTCCGTCCGAGTATCCGTGGTCTGTAACCGTTGTCAGCAGACAGGACACTATGCCAACAAATGTCCACAGCGATCGGGGAAGCGATCGCTTCTAGTGGCCCTGGGAGGAGGTTCACTAGAGACAGCGGCATTTTCCTCCAAGATGACACTTAAAGGGACAATCACTGTTGGTACTTCCATTCTCACCGCCGACCTTTGCGTGGACTCAGGAGCAGAGGGGAATTTCATGTCCTCTAGCTTTGCTCGCCATCATGCAATACCTCTGGTGGCGCTTGACAAATCAGTGACTGTCCGGGTAGTGAATGGGTCGACATTGCCCTCACAAATTACACACCAGACTGTTCCACTTGCATTGTCTGTATCTCCTTCCCATCAGGAACTTATTTCCCTACTCGTCCTTCCCGAGGGAATAGACGAGATCCTACTAGGTATACCTTGGCTCCGTTTCCACTCCCCACATATAGAGTGGACTTCGGGTAGGATACTGGGTTGGAGTGATGCATGTAGAGGCAGATGTGTCAGGAGTTGAGTTCAGGTTACCACTACGGAGTGTAAGCTTTCCGGGGGGATTTAGCTCTAGGATCGCTGTCTGGGTAGACAGAATGGCACGGAAACAGTTCATTCAGACAGCAGTTTGGTGAAAACTGGCCGCAACCAGTTTTATTAAAGTCCACAGCACACAGATAAAAACAAATCATAAACAGAAACCCTGGGCTTGTCTAGCCTCTAATTACACTTAGATAGATGGCCCTCTCTATCCGGGACCCAGACTCTACCAGTCTGTGCCCAAAACAACACATATGATATATGTTACCAGTATGGAGTTTCACAGACACTCCTCCTTGTGTCTGAAAGCACCTTTGAGGGAGATCCACTCCTATTCAGCCGCTATTCACACGGATTCTCACTGAGACCACTCCTGTGTCCGGGGTCCTTCCCGCACCCAGACTGAGATAGCTCACACTCCTCTAGAGACTGCTTCCTTGTGCCAGGACACCTCCCTGTGTCCGGGCTAAAGACAGTCCACACTCTTGGAGACACCTTCTGTGTCTGGACCCTTGTCCAGACTGAATGAGCTCTCTGACTGTGCTCACAAGCACCTACTTCTGGCTTCCTAATCAACACCTGAGTGGATTCAGGTCTGAGCTGCAAGCGTGTACTGAATGGCAGGTGTAGTGACCTTTCTTTACCACCAGGTTTACAAAGCCACACATTTCGCTCATACCAGTCAGCAAGGTACTTAGGTGAAATATACACCTCATTCACCACATATTCCTTCACTGTCTCACATATCCCCTCCCTCTTCTCCAGACCGGAGGGCTGGTCATCCAGACCGGAGGGCTGGTCAACAATCCAACAGAGACAGTGAACTCTGGACCAGTCATGGCCCTCATCAGCTTCATCCTCACCACTGTCATAGCCAACATCAGTTTTCTCTTCATCTGAAGCATCCGCACTACCCTGTACCCTCCCAGGCCTATACTCTCTGCGGGCCTCGGGTATCCTACACGGTTTCATCTTGACCTTAGGGCCGGGCTCAGATTCAATATAGTGCCTGGCCAAAGTAGTACGACCAGACACATCAGAACACTTCTGCTGACTCTTCCTCAGAAACTCATGTACCTCCTGTCCCTGGTGCACTGACCATGTGTCACCAACTATCACAGAAGGTATAGGGGGTTTTTCACTTTTCTCCAGTTCCCCACTTTCAGGCTCTTCTGGCAAGACATGCCCAGAAGCCACACCGTCAGTCCTAGACTCTACCTCTTCAGCCACGTTCTGCATCCCATCTGGGCTCCCGTGTGTCTGCAGTGGCAACGGAGTGACACATCGCTTTTCCCATTTGTTGGGACGTGGCTCCGATGTAGCCTCCCTGAAAGTGCGCTTGAGCTCACCAATGCCAGCTACTGATCCGGACCGTAACCCGTCCACGCCGCTGTCTTCGGCAGAAACAGATTCCTGGACAGAGTCAGTCCCCATATCTTCAGTCTTGCTCCTCACAGCTTCACTTGAAACCTCAGCTTCTGATGAGGCATCTGGCTTGGTGACCACCACTTCCATGGCTTTTTCCACCTCTGCAGCATCACCTTCAGAGTCCTTGGCATGATGCAGATCCACACCACACACTGACAACTTCTCATCTTCAACAGCATCCACTTGTGCTGTGTTCAGTTTCAGAGTCCTGCCTTTAAAGCTCAGCTCTCCTCCTTTCACCTTAGTCTTCGCCAGGGAACCGGCCAACTGTACAACATCTTCAGATGCCATCCTCCGTCCGACTGCAAGGTCAGCCTCAGCCTTCCTCTCAATCTCCTCTGCCACCATGCCTTCCTCACTTGCACTGGTTGCTTTATTGTCATCAGATAATTCACTATCACTATCTGACCCCTTTTTCTCAGCCACATCTGGCTCACTGTCAGGGCTATACACTTCATTTTCATTCACATCCTGCTCACTGTCAGGGTTATACAATTCATTTTCATTCATATCCTGTTCACTGTCAGTGTCACACAATTCATTTTCACTCACATCTTGATCTGGAACCTTAGTTAACATGTCATCCACAACATTAACTTCATCATCTGGTCCCTCAAGTATGTGACTATGTGACAACCCCAGAACTACACTTCTATATAGTTCAGGCACTAGGAGCTGACTCACAACCTCTCCCTGGACTTCAGTGTTTCTGGCAACATGAGAGAACCTCTCCTCAGAGTCAGGCTCCTGGAAACCTCATTTAGAACACTCATATTTTCCTGTGCTGTTTTAAGAGAGGGTTCTCGCCACTGCTCACTCTCAAAACCGTCACAGGACACAGGCAAGTCAGGGACACTCGGTTCCCGAGAACCACCATCCTCGTCTCCCAACATCACCTGCAAAGGAATTTCATCACTATCACAGTCATCATTATTATCAACATCATTATCATGACTATGATCAGTATTATCATCACTATCATTACCAGCATCAGCACCATTTTCATGGTCATCATCATTATCAGGTTCATCATCATCATTAGCATTATCATCATCATTATCACATAATTTTAACATCCCACTAGCATCGTGTTCCGCCCCTCGGGACTGCGTACCCTCAGTAGGGCTTCATCACACTGTCCATCAGAATCACCCTTCCCCCAGAGATCCTTAGACCGGGGAAAGTCATTACCCAATATAACGGGTTGCACCAGGGTCTTCACTACCCCCACTTCATATGAAACCTCCCCGAGTTTGGGAACCAAGTCCACGGCAGTCTCTGGGTAGACTTTGGTGTCTTCATGGATGTACACCACACTCAGGTGCTTATCAGGGATGAAGTCCCTATCACTCAGCTGTCACATACGGAAGTCACTGGACTCTCTGAGTCCAAGAGGGCCTGCGCTGGGCAGCCATCTACAACCACCGGGGACCCCTGTGGTCCAGTCTCTTCGGCTGAGGTGGACACACACACAGGTTCTGCGCAGAGAGAGAGGGACCTGCCAACATCACGGCACATAGGCTCCCCCTCTATTGGACAGTTCGCTGCAATTTCACGCCAGCTCCAACACTGTCCATCACACTCTCCCACCCACATGTCCCCTCGGGCCTGAACCTGCTTATCAGCATACCCCATGTCCCCAACAGCTGGAACGCTCTTACCGGGAGAGTTCGACGTCCGGGAACTCTGAAGTGACGTCCTCTCAGACGGCTGTAGCTCAGGAGAACATGCTCGGGTGTAGCGGTTCACTGTAGGACATGCTCGGGTGTAGCGGTTCACTACCACCTTTTCAACTCCATAATCAGGCCTGCTGACTGCAGACTCCCAACTGTATCTCCAGTCACGAACTCCTCTGGCATGGGCTGTCACCGTAACACCCAGCCGGGTAAGAATCGCCGCTTTCAACTTGGCATAGTCTTCGCTGTCCTGCTTGCTCAGGTCAGCCCAGACTTTTTGGGGTTCCCCAATCAGATAGGGTACGACCACCATGGCCCATTCAGATAGTGGCAGATTCTCCTTCTCTGCCAGTCTCTCAAACCTAGTAAGATATACCTCCACATCATCACGAGGTGTCATTTTTCTCAAGGACCGTCTTACCGCCTTCTTTATAGCGGACAACGCCGGTGCCTTCACAACATTACTTCGGGACGCGGCACCGAAATCCTTTTTTGGTGCTGTCATCTGCTCAACAAATAACCGGTTATTCTCCTGCTGCTGCTGCAGGAATTGCTGCTGGGCCTGCTGCATGCACTGCTGGTGCTGCAGGCGCTGCTGCTCCATGCTCTGCTGCATGCTTCGCCGGGCCTGGGCCAGGCACTCAATGAGCTCCTCCATACTGCCGGACTCATCTGTCTCAATCACAGCAGTCTTATGTTGCACATTAACTTGTGCCATTTGTTCAAACAGCGCCTCCATGCTGTCATCCATGCTGTCAGACTTCTCTGTCTTCACAACTGTAGTCTTCACTCAAGACATACACACTACACAGCTTTTTTTTTTTTTTTTTTTTCCACAGAAAAATTCAGCCTTGCTGTGCAAACACTTTTTTTTTTCCTTTGCAAAGTCTATTAGGGCTACTGTCTCTTTAAGACTGCTCCACAAACTTTTCTTTTACTGCTGCACATTCCACAGTCATTTCACAACAAGTTCAGCTTTGCTGTGCATACATTTTCTTTCTGCAGACCCTATCAGGGCCACTGTCTCTCCAAGACTGCTCCAAACAGACGTTTCTGCTGACACACTTTTTTTTTTCTCTGTTGCTATTTCAATAGACTTCACCTTTAATGCTGTCTCTCGCCACTGTGCTGCATGCACACTCCAGCACTAACTGTACCAGGCCCTGCGCTGCCCCAGCATTCTCCGCCAATTGTAAGCTTTCCGGGGGATTTAGCTCTAGGATCGCTGTCTGGGTAGACAGAATGGCACGGAAACAGTTCATTCAGACAGCAGTTTGGTGAAAACTGGCCGCAACCAGTTTTATTAAAGTCCACAGCACACAGATAAAAACAAATCATAAACAGAAACCCTGGGCTTGTCTAGCCTCTAATTACACTTAGATAGATGGCCCTCTCTATCCGGGACCCAGACTCTACCAGTCTGTGCCCAAAACAACACATATGATATATGTTACCAGTATGGAGTTTCACAGACACTCCTCCTTGTGTCTGAAAGCACCTTTGAGGGAGATCCACTCCTATTCAGCCGCTATTCACACGGATTCTCACTGAGACCACTCCTGTGTCCGGGTCCTTCCCGCACCCAGACTGAGATAGCTCACACTCCTCTAGAGACTGCTTCCTTGTGCCAGGACACCTCCCTGTGTCCGGGCTAAAGACAGTCCACACTCTTGGAGACACCTTCTGTGTCTGGACCCTTGTCCAGACTGAATGAGCTCTCTGACTGTGCTCACAAGCACCTACTTCTGGCTTCCTAATCAACACCTGAGTGGATTCAGGTCTGAGCTGCAAGCGTGTACTGAATGGCAGGTGTAGTGACCTTTCTTTACCACCAGGTTTACAAAGCCACACATTTCGCTCATACCAGTCAGCAAGGTACTTAGGTGAAATATACACCTCATTCACCACATATTCCTTCACTGTCTCACAGGAGTTACCCGCAGATCTTACTCCACTTCCCAAGCACTACTGGTCATATGCAGACGTGTTCTCCAAGAAGGCTGCGGAGACTCTTCCGCCTCATCGCCCCTATGACTGTCCTATCGACCTCTTGCCTGGCGCAGAACCTCCTCGGGGAAGGGTCTATCCCCTCTCTCTTCCTGAGACAGAGGCCATGTCGCAATATATTCAGGAGAACCTGGCAAGAGGGTTTATTAGGAAGTCGGTGTCACCGGCAGGGGCGGGATTTTTTCTTCGTGCAGAAGAAAAACGGAGAATTGCGTCCGTGTATTGATTACAGGGGTCTTAACGCCATCACCGTTAAAAACAAGTACCCGTTGCCCCTGATTTCTGAGCTATTTGATAGGCTTCGGGGAGCAAGAGTATTCACTAAACTAGATCTGCGCGGTGCTTATAACCTGATTCGCATCCGTGAGGGGGACGAATGGAAGAAGGCTTTTAATACCAGGGATGGGAATTACGAATATCTGGTGATGCCCTTTGGGCTCTGTAATGCTCCAGCCGTTTTCCAAGACTTTGTCAATGACATCTTCCGGGATATGCTCTCCACCTCGGTCGTAGTCTATCTGGATGATATACTCATCTTCTCTCCAGATATTGACTCCCACCGGAGAGATGTCTGCAGAGTCTTCGACCTCTTACGGGCTAATTCCTTCTATGCTAAGTTAGAGAAATGTATGTTTGAGCTGGAGTCTTTACCTTTCCTTGGTTATATCATCTCAATCCAGGGATTGGCTATGGATCCGGCCAAACTACAGGCTGTGATGGACTGGCAGGAACCTCACTCTCTAAAAGCGGTGCAGCGCTTTATGGGGTTCATTAATTACTATCGCCAGTTCATTCCGCATTTCTCTACCTTGGTAGCTCCCTTGGTAGCCCTCACCAAGAAGGGAGAAAATCCCAAATTGTGGTCGGAAGAGGTCTCACGGCTTTCTCTTCTATTAAGTCTCATTTTGCTAGCGCTCCCATCCTACATCGCCCCGATGTTGATAAGCCATTTTTATTGGAGGTGGATGCCTCATCCGTTGGTGCTGGAGCAGTCCTCTTCCAAAAGGATGCTCAAGGTCGGAAGCATCCTTGCTTCTTCTTCTCTAAGACCTTCACTTCAGCAGAGAGGAATTATTCCATCGGGGATAGGGAGCTGCTAGCCATGAAGTTGGCCTTCTCTGAGTGGAGACATCTGTTGGAGGGGGCCCGTTTTCCCTTCCAAGTCTTCACCGACCACAAAAATTTGGTGTATCTGCAGACAGCCCAGCGGCTTAACTCTCGCCAGGCCAGATGGTCCTTGTTCTTCTCTCGGTTTAATTTTACACTCCATTTCCTCTCGGGAGAGAAGAACATTCGTGCCGACGCTCTCTCTCGCTCTGTGGTGTCCTCTGAAGAGGACGTAGAGGAGCCTCGGCTTATTGTTCCCACAGAGAGCCTGAGAACAGTGGCTCCGGTTTCACTAGAGTCTGTGCCCCCGGGCAAGACTTTTGTGCCTACCAATTTGCGACCGGAGGTACTCTCTTGGGCACATTCGTCCAGGGTTGGTGGACATTTTGGGGCAAAGAGGACATCTGAATTGCTGGCGAGGACATATTGGTGGCCGCATATGGTCCGTGATGTTGGGGACTATGTTCGGGCGTGTGTCTCCTGCGCCAAAAATAAGTCTCCACGACAACGGCCAGCTGGTTTACTTTATCCTTTGCTGGTAGCAGACAGGCCCTGGAAGATGGTTGGGATGGACTTTGTGGTGGGCTTGCCCAAGTCTCGGGGTTGCACCATCATTTGGGTAATCACCGACCATTTCTCTGAAATGGTGCATCTGGTGCCACTACCACGGTTACCTTCTGCACGGGCTCTGGCAGCGTTGTTCGTTAGGCACATCTTCCGTCTACACGGCATGCCGGACAAAATTGTCAGTGACCGAGGTCCCCAGTTTGCGTCTCGGTTCTGGAGAGAGCTTTGTCGTCTACTCAGTATTGAGTTAAATCTCTCTTCAGCGTATCATCCTGAGACGAATGGGTTGGTAGAGAGGGCTAACCAGACCTTGGTCACCTATCTACGACATTTTGTCTCTGCCAGGCAGGATGACTGGGCATCCTTGCTACCATGGGCTGAGTTTGCATTAAACAATGCTGTGGCTGACTCCACTGGACAGACTCCTTTCCTTCTGAACTACGGTCAGCATCCGCGGGTTCCGGTGCCCATGCCCGTGTCTTCCGCCGACTCCAGGGTGGCAGACTGGGCTGTGGAGGCACGGGACATTTGGGACCGTACCCAGGATGCCATTCAGGCGTCCAAGGAGAGGATGAGGTCCTCCGCCGACGCACATCGGCGCCCCGCTCCAACATTTGCTCCTGGGGACTTGGTGTGGCTCTCCGCCCGTAACATCAGGCTGCGAGTTGAGTCCACTAAGTTGGCACCCCGCTACCTGGGTCCTTTCAAGGTCCTCGAGCAGGTAAACCCTGTGGTATACCGTTTGGCTCTTCCACCACGCCTGGGTATCTCCGACACCTTTCATGTATCCTCCTGAAACCCGTGCTCATGTCCCGGTTTTCTGAGTCATTTGCCGGGACATCGGGTTCATCTACGGATGACCATGAGGTGAACGCCATCGTAGGGTGTAAGGTGGTACGGGGCAAAAAGTTTTATTTGGTGGACTGGAGGGGCTATGGGCCTGAGGATAGGTCTTGGGAGCCTGCCAAGCATATTAACGCTCCACAGCTCATCGCTGCCTTTGAGCGCAGAGAGGCCCAAATAAGGGGGGGCCCTAGGAGGGGGGGTAATGTTAGGGTTTGATTTCCGCTGCTGCACAAGGGGAGTCTCGAACCCGTCCCGCTGCGGTCTCCCATTCATCTCCGGCCGCAGTGGAGCCTGCTCAGCAGAGACATCGGTCCAGGCGTCTTGCCCACTCCTCTACTGTGCAGTGACTTGCTGCTGCTTTTCCTGGATCTGCTATTATAGCCAGTGCTGGAGCAGTCGCCTTTGAGACAAAGTCCTGCGTTTTCCCATCTGAGCATGCCCAGAGTGAGATCTCTCATTGGAGATCAGGGGTCACATGTTCAGGTGCTGCAGCGGCTCCTATTGGTCCGCCAGGAAGGTCATGTAGCTACGTTTGTTTGTAACAGCTTCTCATTGGTCCTTGTTCCTGGAAGGTCCTGTAGCTGTTGTTATAAAAGGGTAGCATGGCTGGGCCGCCATGCGCTAATATCAACCATTGTATGCTATGCGCCAGTGTGATCATGCGTATGTGTGGTTAGGGACCCGGCTGAAATAAGCCACTAGAATACCGACTTAATCGGTGAGGAGTTTGGTATGGTAGCTGGTCAGGGTCGGTGTCCTAGATGCCCTAGATTACCGGCATAACCGGTGAGGAGTTTTGATTGCCTTATTCAGGGTCTGGCTTCAGACGCCATAGATTGCGGGTGACTCCCGCGAGGACATTAGCACATGATCACGCTTTATGTACGCTTAGCACTTAACTGTGTACCTGACAGCCTGACAGGACACAGTGATTTTTCTCTGCGGCCCTGTGACGTAACAGGGTTCGCTTTCTACGCTAGACAGCGCCCTAGCGTGTTTTCTTTGCGACTCAGTTGTGTCTAGTGAGTGCGCACACATCGCCATATAGCGCTGCGGCTCTCTTTCTTGCGGCTCTGTGGATTAACAGAGTTCGCACTTATTGCCACAGCGCATTACGGCGTTTATGTTAGCGACTCTGCGGGATAACAGAGTTTGCTTCTCGCGCCATTTTTACTAGCAGCAGGCTCCGCTTGCACGGTGGACCCCGGGTTGCGAACGCACCTCTCTACATTATATATTTGGTGCGTTCCGCAGACCCTTAACAACATATATGTTTCATTATACCTCACTTTTTATATTGTGTGGGGCAGAGATAGGCAAGTGTCAGCTCTATCGTGGGTTGTTATATTATGTCTCAAGTATTTTTATTTTTTTTGTTCTAATAAAGCATGGTTCATTTTTAAGGTTATCCCTGTGTTATAGCATATCAGAAATTAGCTTTACAATGATAGAACTAATCAAACCCAAAACAAGAGGGGGGGATCATGATAAAATCATCCTAAAACGTGAGGCTGAGTGGACTTTTAGGCTGCAGTCCTTGTCTCCAAAAGGTCTAAATGAGTATATATCATATGCATGCTTTATCTAAAAAAGGAGAATAATTTTACTTGACTGGTACCCTGTGTTCTGGTTTTCTTATGATGAGAGACGATCGTTTATATTTACATACCCATACTATTGACATGCTATATGTCGTAACCTATGAAGGTTGTTTTGATATCTTTATCACCCTACATAGGGGTTTTCTTATACTTTCAGTTAGTTATTATGCCCCGGCCAACAGCTTTATACAACTCTCCTGCTACTAATAAATCTGTACAAAATTTCTTTTAGCATTTACCAAATATATCGGTGACTATGTGTATAATTAGTACTATACCGTCAGATGGCAGCAATATGTTTCGACACGATTTTTAAGCCTATCATTTTACCTGCTTTTTGAATCAATATGCCTGACCATTGGTCTGAGCATTTAATCTGTTTGCAGGTAGATTATGTATAACATACGCCGCATTACGTTCTGTCTATTTGCGTTCCACCAAGTGGAACGCAATAGTATTCTGGGCAGGGCGGATATGACATCAGCATCCGGAGACTGACCAGGGCGGAAGTGACATGTGCGCTTTAGTGACGGAGACGCAGACTGTTCCCGGAAGTATCGGTGAGACCTATACACCACGCTGGGACATCGTGGGGAGCGATGGCGTCTGACGTACATTAATAAAGAAGGTGAGTGGCCTATGGGTTAACCCGGTACACGTGCCCGTAATTATGTGGGCGGACCAATCGTGGTATTGACAAGGGGTGGTTATTTAAGTCCACCTGAGACGATACGGCGGTGCACCATCATCCATTATGGCAGCCGATCTGTATCATTTTGAAGACCTCCTGATGAACCGTTCTGATTGACGGGGAAACGCGTCGGGGCTATTGAAGACACGATAAGTTACCCCTCATGGGATTAAACATATGGGGCGCTAAGACAACAATATGTCATGCTCTATGAATGTTCTATTATATGACCAGCACAATTTAATGCTGATATCTTTCTAATTGTTGTCTACCACTTGTCCTTTTTACCTTTGGCCAGTAGTTTCTCTACGGGACCAACTCACAATATGGTATAAGGACAATTATGGGTATTTGCCCTACGGAACTTATTATTATTTCCCAAATATATTGTACATCATTTTATCTAGCAGTACAAATGTCTTTTTAATTTTACGTGTGCCTAGTTTAAAGACTCACTTCACTCCTGCCTATCCACATATTGTTTTCCTACCTATAGTGTAGGGTACAACAGGCAGTGAGGGCTAGCCTACGCTGAGTGGGGGCGCCAAGTCGAATCTCTAGTGGTGCCAACCCCCACGGTCAGGTAGGATCATATAGGAGTATATAGGCCACGGTATTAGTATAGATATCTTTGTTATTTAACCTTTTTTCACTGGGTTGGTGTTTTTATGATTATCAATAAAATTTAGTTTTAGAGGGAATTATGTTCTACATGATTTGATTTCATTCCTATATGTATATATGATTTATGTGCCTCCTGGTATTTTGTTGGCATAATATCCTATGGGGGTTATGAAAGGTGAATAGTAGTTTGTTCGTATCCAGCATGGATAGTATTTCCGTGCATGTGCCGAAATACGCATCGCTCTTCCTGCCTTTAAATGTTGCGAAGTACAGTCATGGCCAAAAGTTTTGAGAATGACACAAATATTAATTTTTACAAAGTCTACTGCTTCACTTTTTCTAATGGCAATTTGCATATACTCCAGAATGTTATAAAGAGTGATCAGCTTAACAGCAATTACTTGCAAAGTCAATATTTGGCTAGAAAATGAACTTTATCCCCCAAAACACATTTCAACATCATTGCAGCCCTGCCTTAAAAGGACCAGCTAACCTCTTTTCAGTGATTGCTCCATTAACACAGGTGTGGGTGTTGATGAGGACATGGCTGGAGATCAATCTGTCATGAATAAGTAAGAATGACACCACTGGACACGTTAAAAGGAGGCTGGTGCTTGGCATCATTGTTTCTCTTCTGTTAACCATGGTTATCTCAAAAGAAACACATGCAGTCATCATTGCAATGCACAAAAATGGTCTAACAGGGAAAAGTATCGCAGCTAGAAAGATTGCACCTCAGTCAACAATCTATCGCATCATCAAGAACTTCAAGGAGAGAGGTTCCATTGTTGCCAAAAAGGCTTCAGGGTGCCCAAGAAAGACCATCAAGCGCCAGTACCGTCTCTTAAAAGTGTTTCAGCTGCGGGATCAGGCTACCAGCAGTGCAGAGCTTGCTCAGGAATGGCAGCAGGCAGGTGTGAGTGCATCTGCACACACTGTGAGGCGGAGACTCTTGGAGCAAGGCCTGGTCTCAAGGAGGGCAGCAAAGAAGCCACTGCTCTTCAGAAAAAACATCATGGACAGACTGATATTCTGCAAAAGGTACAGGCAGTGGACTGCTGAGGACTGGGGTAAAGTTATTTTCTCTGATGAATCCCCTTTTCGATTGTTTGGGACATCAAGAAAACGCCTCATTCGGAGAAGACAAGGTGAGCGCTACCACCAGTCTTGTCTCATGCCAACTGTTAAGCATCCTGAAACCATTGTGGGGTTGCTTCTCAGCCAAGGAAATCGGCTCTCTCACAGTCTTGCCTAAAAACACAGCCATGAATAAAGAATGGTACCAGAATGTCCTCCAAGAGCAACTTCTCCCAACCCTCCAAGAGCAGTTTGGCGATCAACAATGCCTTTTCCAGCATGATGGAGCACCTTGCCATAAAGCAAAGGTGATAACTAAATGGCTCAGGGACAAAACATAGAGATTTTGGGTCCATGGCCTGGAAACTCCCCAGATCTTAATCCCATTGAGAACTTGTGGTCAATCATCAAGAGACGGGTGGACAAACAAAAAACCTAAAAATTCTGACAAAATGAAAGCATTGATTGTGCAAGAATAGACTGCTATCAGTCAGGATTTGGTCCAGAAGTTGATTGAGAGCATGCCAGGGAGAATTGCAGAAGTCCTGAAGAAGAAGGGTCAACACTGCAAATATTGACTTGCTGCATTAACTCATTCTAACTGTCAATATAAGCTTTTGTTACTCATGTTTGCAATTATTATATTTCTGTCTGTGATAAAAACATCTGTTAAACACACATAAAAACCAGAGGGCAGCAGATCATGTGAAAATATAATATTTGTGTCATTCTCAAAACTTTTGGTCATGACTGTATGTTATTTTCTGTGACTGAGCCTATGTGCTATCTATAAACCCATCAACTACATCTTTTTTTTCTTTCTTTTGGTGGGTCAGGAGATTGCGTGGAGGAATTAGGACTTTTGGTATTGGACTATTGTTTCTATATTTGCCCCTGGTCATGAATTATAACAAGGGTATGCCACACTAAAACGAGATCGCAAACGAGATCACTAAAACGTCACTATTTTGCGATCTCGTTAGCGACTTAGCTGTGTGTGGCATGTAGCAACTATGTGGCCCCTGCTGTGATCTCGTTGATCGTTCACTAGAGTTCTGGACCGTTTTTTGATCGTTGGTGTCCCGCTGGTGAGCCTATATCGCTGTGTTTGGCACCTTTTGCGAATGACCTCGTTTGTGACGCATATGGGTTTAGCGTCACGGAATGGATCGCAATATCTATAAGTTCTCTTTTGCGTCACAGAGAGGATCGCAGCAGTTGCAAAGCAGGCTAGGAGGACGCAGAGAGCAGGAGCGATGCTGGAAATTCCTATGAATCAGAAGCGCTCAGTACATGCTAATTGACATCCTAACGACCGCCAAAGTCGTTAAAGAGATCGCTGATCGCTGATGAGTCGTTTATGAGATCTGTTTGGCAGCTACTAGCGACCTAAAAGAGATCTCACAAACGATCTCATTAGCTTGCGTCGTTATTGAGATCGCTAACGAGATCACTAAGTGTGGCAGTACCTTTAATGGCACTGTTACATTACTATCTATTAGTAAATCTTTGAAAGACAGAGTGCTTTAGATTTACTAACACTGACAGTGGAGTCATTTAGATTTGATCTGTTCACATAAAATGTGGCATAGCGTCTATGATTAAAGATCAAGAAGAAAAGTCAGATGATAGCCTAATGCATATTGGGGAGTCATGTGCAAATAGGCTGTACTTACTACATGGGCATGAGTCATTATAGAGAGTCCGTTTAATTTGAGATGTTTTATTCCAATCTGTATTGCTTTGCAGGATAACCATTAAAAAGACAACTGACTGCATATACTTGTTACTAAGAAGGGGATATAAATGTAAAAATAGCTGCAAAATCTGATATAATTGTTTGAAAGCATAAAAAGTCAAACATAAATATCTACAGTGGGTACTGAATGTATTCAGACCCCTTTAAATTTTTCACTCTTTGTTTCATTGCAGCCATTTGGTAAATTCAAAAAAGTTTATTTTTTTCTCATTAATGTACACTCTGCACAACATCTTAACTGAAAAAAACAGAAATGTAGAAATTTTTGCAAATTTATTAAAATGAAAAACTGAAATATCACATGTTCATAAGTATTCAGAACCTTTGCTCAGTAGAATGCACCCTTTTGAGCTAGTACAGCCATGAGTCTTCTTGTCATGTATAGTGTACAGTTCCTATAGCGTCTTGTGCTTGGGTGCGAGGAAAACACAGGAGACATAGGTTGAAATGAAATGACTTGTATTACTTCATACAAGCATGCTGAAAAGTTCACACAGTTTGCAGGAACAGCGACAGGAGACACAGCAGGCCAGAGTAACTTCAAGCACTACAGTAAATCTCCAAAGCAGGTTCAGGATCTCTTCTCTGTACCGTAATTCCTCTGTAAACATGGATTCACCAAACAGTAGGTTTCCAGAGTCCAAAAGTGTTCCACGATTCCTCAGTAGGGAATAGCTGGAGTACAAGTCCAAGGCTTCCAGGAGTCAGGTCACAGACTGACTGAGGCTTGATTCAGGAGCACTGATTGTTCAGCTGAGGCTGCTTAAGAAGCAAGAGGGAAGAATCAGGGCGGGAACATGAAAACTGGAAACTACATATTAACTGAGGGCAAGAGCTGCAGAAAGACAGAAAGCAAAATGGCCGACGGAAAACTGAGTTTCAAGGAACATGTCAACAGAGACAAAGAACCTTACACTTCTTGGGAATGATGCAACAGGTTTTTCACACCTGGATTTGGGGATCCTCTGCCATTCTTCCTTGCAGATCCAGTTCCGTCTGGTTGGATGATGAACGTTGGTGGACAGCCATTTTCAGGGCTCTCCAGAGATGCTCAATTGGGTTTAGGTCAGCCTGGTCAGGTTTTTGGCTGGGCCAGTCAAGTATGGTCACAGAGTTGTTCCGAAGCCACTCCTTTGTTTTTTTAGCTGTGTGCTTAGGGTCATTGTCTTGTTGGAAGGTGAACCTTAAGCCAAGTCTGAGGTCCAGAGCACTCTGGAAGATGTTTTCATCCAGGAGAATATCTCTGTACCTGGCAGCATTCATGTTTCCTTCAATTGCAACCAGTCGTCCTGTCCCTGCAGCTGAATAACACCACCATAGCATGATGCACCCACCACGTTTCACTGTTGGGATTGTATTGGGCAGTTGATGAGCAGTGGGTGGTTTTCACCACACAGACCACTTAGAATTATCACTAAAAAGTTCTATCTTCATCTCATCAGACAAGAGTATCTTATTTCTCACAGTTTGTTAGTTCTTCATGCGTTTTTTTATCAAACTCTATGAGGACTTTTATATGTCTTGCACTGAGGAGAGGCTTTCGTCGGGCCACTCTGCTATATAGGCCTGACTGGTGGAGAATTGCAGTGATAGTGTCATGTGTGCATCGCCACGAAGATCGTCGCGGTTGCACATTCTGACTTCTCACAGCTGAGTTGCTGTTTCTTTGTGTTTGGCAGTTAGGGAGTTAATTCTGTCTGTGCTCAGTTCTGGGACTGGGTGCAGTTTCTCCCGGCTGCAATTAATTATTTGTTGATTGGTTTCCTTTAAATCTCTGGTTGTCTGTGTTGGGAGTTGCCAGTGAAATTCTTCATGCAGACCACAGATAGGATTGTATCTGTATAGACTTAAGTTAAAGAGCTCCTTAGTTGTTTTAAGCTCACCTTGCTTAGAGTTTAATATCCCAGATCATTTATGTTCCTTCTGTGTTTGAGTGTGTATGCAAGTCTGTGTTTTCTCCAGTCTGTCTTATATGTCTAATCTGTGTATTTAGCAGAGATCAGCCCATATCCCTTTAGTGGTAATCAGAATCCTTCTTAGGCCTGATTACAGGGTTCAGGGACTGATAGGAGACAGGGTTAGGCTGGAGACTTGGACCTCTGAACCATTATCAGTACCTCCAAGGTGAGGGATTAGTTAGGACCCCAGTTTAGGGTCAGGTTAGACCCCCGATCCTCCTCTTTCCTGTGACAGTGTATCAAGTCCTCAAGATTAACCCTGAGTTCAACGGATATCGTGTCAGGTAAATCTATTCTATATTTACATGCTGATGTTGCTAATCTATATGTTGTATAGAGTGTTGTTCTTTTAAGAATAGTTTACTGACATCGTACACATATCATAAGACCGCGTGACATTTTCACTGGCCCATAAAATTATTCCCAGTTGCCATGGATCCAGTAGCCCAGCTGGCTCTGCAGTTGCAGGGATTATCCATGGAGCTGACGGACATTAAGTCCAAAGTTTTGTCTCCCTCGGAGCAAACCAGATTTGAACCTAAAGTAGCTCTCCCGGACAGGTTCACTGGTGGGCGAGACAAATTTTTTACCTTCAGGGAAGCATGTAAATTGTATTTTCGGCTTCGGCCTCGATCATCAGGGAGTGAAGAGCAGAGAGTGGGAATTGTTATCTCGCTCCTACAAGGGGACCCTCAATCCTGGGCCTTCTCCCTTCCTCCGGGATCCCCGGCTCTACAGTCAGTAGATCGATTTTTTACTGCCCTGGGTTTGGTATATGATGACCCAGATCGGGTCTCTCTTGCTGAGACAAAATTACGTAAGATACAGCAGGGAGATCGTCCGGCGGAGGAATTTGCTTCTGAGTTCCGTAGATGGGCCACAGATACTCAGTGGAATGACCCAGCTCTTAGAAGCCAGTTTTGTCATGGGCTTTCTGACAAATTAAAGGACGTTTTGGCTCAGTATGATTCTCCTCCATCACTGGAGGCTGCTATGGCCCTAGCTATCCGTACTGATAGACGGCTCCGGGAGAGGTGCGAGGTAACTCCGCCCCCTGTTGTTACTCCACCTACTACTAAAGTCCCTTATGTTGAGGTTCCCCTTGTCTGTTCGGAGGAGCCTATGCAGTTGGGAGGGACATCATTTCGTAGGAGGGGATTGGCGGTACGCCGCAGGACTAGAAGGTGTTTCTTCTGCGGGAAAGAGGGACATTTTTGTTGGGGGATGTCCATCCCGTGCCTTGTTGAGCAAAAAGTCGCCGGAAAACTGTTAATCCCAGGTTGTGTGGTGGACGACAACCTGGGAGTATGTATTTCGTCCGCTAGTTCTTCTCAGTTCCTTGTACCAGTGGAGGTGGTGGTTGGTACGAGAGTGGAGAGATTTTCTGTTCTTCTTGATAGTGGGTCCGGGGCTAATCTGGTTGACGCTCAGTTTGCTCAGGCTCAAGGTATGCATCTGAGTGTATTGGTCAAACCGATCCCTATATTCTCCATTGACGCCAGGCCTCTCGGCCAAGGTAGCTTTGTTCATGAGGTTCATAACATTGACCTTCGGGTAGGGGCAATACATAGGGAACTATTATCTTGTTATGTGTTGGAGGGTCTACCTACTCCTATTGTGTTGGGACTTCCTTGGTTGGTTAAACATAACCCTGTGATTAATTGGCAGTCCAGAGATATAAGCCAATGGGGGGAGTTTTGCAAAAGTAACTGCATGAACACAGTCATCAGTGCGGTCGTGCCTAGTACTTTGCCTCCTTTTTTGGAGGACTTTGGGGATGTGTTCTCTGAGGAGGGGTGTCAGGAGTTGCCTCCTCATCGCGTGTATGACTGCTCTATTAATTTACTTCCTGATGCTAAGTTACCTAAAGCTAGGTTATATAACCTTTCTGGTCCTGAGAGGCAGGCTATGAAAGATTATATTTCGGAAAGTCTGGCCAAAGGGCATATTAGACCTTCATCTTCCCCAGTGGCCGCGGGGTTCTTCTTTGTGAAGAAAAAAGATGGAGGCCTACGCCCTTGCTTGGATTTCCGCGAACTTAATCGGATTACTGTTCGAGATCCGTATCCACTCCCTCTGATTCCTGATCTCTTCAATCAAATTGTTGGCGCCAAATGGTTCTCTAAATTGGATCTCAGGGGGGCGTATAATCTGATTAGGATAAAAGAGGGGGATGAGTGGAAAACGGCGTTTAACACGCCGGAGGGACATTATGAGAACCTTGTCATGCCTTTTGGTCTGACTACTGCACCAGCAGTATTCCAACATTTTGTTAATGACATTTTTCGTCATCTGGTGGGGCTGTTTGTGGTCGTATATTTGGATGACATTTTAATTTACTCACCAGATCTTGTGTCTCACCAGGAGCATGTGAGACAGGTGTTGCAGATCTTGCGAGACAATAAACTATACGCCAAACTGGAAAAGTGTGTATTCGCCGTACAGGAACTTCAGTTTTTGGGTTTCTTGGTGTCAGCCTCCGGTTTCCGTATGGACCCTGAAAAGGTGAGAGCAGTGCTTGAATGGGATCAGCCAGAGGATCTTAAGGCTCTGCAGCGTTTTCTGGGGTTTGCTAACTACTACCGGAAATTTATTTGTAATTTCTCATCTGTTGTCAAACCTCTCACTGACATGACAAGAAAAGGGACGGATTTTTCTAAATGGTCGGACAAAGCTTGCCAAGCTTTTTCCTCTTTGAAAAAATGTTTTGCTTCGGCACCCGTTCTCATCCAACCAGATGCATCACAGCCGTTCGTTGTGGAGGTGGACGCGTCTGACGTAGGGGTGGGTGCAATATTGTCCCAGGGTCCGTCCCCTGGTAAATGGCATCCGTGCGCTTTCTTTTCTAAAAAATTGTCGTCCGCCGAAAGGAATTATGATATCGGCAATAGGGAACTTTTGGCCATTAAGTTGGCTTTTGAAGAATGGCGTCACTTTTTGGAGGGGGCAGTCCACCCGGTCACCGTCATTACTGATCACAAGAACCTGCTGTATTTGGAATCTGCTAAGCGTCTGAATTCCAGACAAGCTCGATGGTCGTTGTTTTTTACCAGGTTTAATTTTGTTGTCACTTATCGCCCTGGATCTAAGAATGTTAAGGCGGATGCCTTGTCTCGCAGTTTCCCAGGGGCCGGGAAAATGGATGACCCGATTCCTATCCTTCAGGAGGGGGTGGTAGTGTCGGCTGTATGTTCTGAGCTTGAGGAGGAGGTGTTAGAGGCTCAGGGGGACGCCCCTGCAGGACCTCCAGGGAGACTGTTTGTCCCAAATCAGTTGAGACAAAAGGTTATTGAGGCACATCATAATTCTGCTTTAGCAGGACATCCAGGGAGTAAGGCTACTTTAGATCTCCTTTCTCGCCGGTTTTGGTGGCCTAACGTTAATAAAGATGTTTTAACTTTTGTCGCGTCCTGTGGGGTTTGTGCTCGCTCTAAGACCCCTCATACCCGTCCGTCTGGGACCCTCTTACCCTTGAAACTTCCGGAGCGTCCATGGACTCATTTGTCTATGGACTTCATCACGGACCTTCCTCAGTCGTCAGGGAAGACTGTCATACTGGTGGTTGTTGACAGGTTCAGTAAGATGGCACATTTCATTGCTCTTCCTGCCCTCCCTAATGCTAAAACTCTGGCGCAGGTGTTCATTGGGGAGATTGTGAGACTTCATGGGTTGCCTTCTGATGTGGTGTCAGATAGGGGGTCTCAGTTTGTGTCCAAGTTTTGGAGGGCATTTTGTTTACGTCGGGGGATGCAATTGTCATTTTCCTCGGCTTTTCATCCGCAGACCAATGGTCAGACAGAGCGTCTGAATCAAAGCCTAGAGACTTATCTTCGGTGTTTTGTCTCAGAGAACCAGGAGGACTGGTCTTCTTTCTTGCCTCTGGCAGAGTTCGCTCTTAACAACAGGCGGAGCGAGTCCACTGGTAAGTCCCCGTTTTTTGGGGCATATGGTTTTCATCCCCAGTTTTGTACATTCAATGGGGGGGGCCCTTCTGGGGTTCCTGAGGAGGAGCGTTTCTCGTCGTCACTTGCTTCAGTGTGGAGAGGTGTATTGAATAATCTGAGTGCTATGGGGAACCGTTATAAACGTATGGCTGATAGGAGGAGAGTTTCTGGTCCAGATCTTAATGTGAACGATCTGGTATGGTTGTCTACCAGGAATATAAAACTTAAAGTTCCCTCCTGGAAGCTGGGCCCCAGATTCATCGGGCCGTACAGGATCAGTTCCATAATTAATCCTGTGGCATTTCGTCTGGACCTCCCTCCTACGTTTAAAATCCACAATGTGTTCCACAAGTCATTACTTAAGAGGTACGTGGCACCAGTCATACCATCACCTCTACCTCCTCCTCCAGTGGTGGTCAATGGTAACTTGGAGTTTCAAGTGTCAAAGATCATTGACTCACGTCTGAATCGCCGGTCCCTTCAGTACTTGGTGCATTGGAAGGGGTATGGTCCAGAGGAGAGGACGTGGGTTCCTGCGTCTGACATTAACGCAGATCGTTTGGTGCGGACCTTCCACAGAACTCACCCGGGCAAACCTGGCCCTGAGGGTCCGGAGGCCCCTCGTAGAAGGGGGGGTACTGTCATGTGTGCATCGCCACGAAGATCGTCGCGGTTGCACATTCTGACTTCTCACAGCTGAGTTGCTGTTTCTTTGTGTTTGGCAGTTAGGGAGTTAATTCTGTCTGTGCTCAGTTCTGGGACTGGGTGCAGTTTCTCCCGGCTGCAATTAATTATTTGTTGATTGGTTTCCTTTAAATCTCTGGTTGTCTGTGTTGGGAGTTGCCAGTGAAATTCTTCATGCAGACCACAGATAGGATTGTATCTGTATAGACTTAAGTTAAAGAGCTCCTTAGTTGTTTTAAGCTCACCTTGCTTAGAGTTTAATATCCCAGATCATTTATGTTCCTTCTGTGTTTGAGTGTGTATGCAAGTCTGTGTTTTCTCCAGTCTGTCTTATATGTCTAATCTGTGTATTTAGCAGAGATCAGCCCATATCCCTTTAGTGGTAATCAGAATCCTTCTTAGGCCTGATTACAGGGTTCAGGGACTGATAGGAGACAGGGTTAGGCTGGAGACTTGGACCTCTGAACCATTATCAGTACCTCCAAGGTGAGGGATTAGTTAGGACCCCAGTTTAGGGTCAGGTTAGACCCCGGTCCTCCTCTTTCCTGTGACAGTGTATCAAGTCCTCAAGATTAACCCTGAGTTCAACGGATATCGTGTCAGGTAAATCTATTCTATATTTACATGCTGATGTTGCTAATCTATATGTTGTATAGAGTGTTGTTCTTTTAAGAATAGTTTACTGACATCGTACACATATCATAAGACCGCGTGACAGATAGTTGACTTTGTGAAACTTTCTCCCATCTCTCTACTGCATATGTAAAGCTCAGCCACAGTGATCTTGGGATTCTTCTTTACTCCTCTCACCAAGGCTCTTCTCTCACGATTGCTCAGCTAGGTCTAGGAAGACTTCTGGTAGTCCAAACTTATTCCATGTAAGGATTATGGAGGCCACTGTGCTCTTAGGAACCTTGAGTACTACAGAAAATATTTTGTAACCTTGGCCAGATCTGTGCCTTGCCACAGTTCTGTTTCCGAGCTCCTTGGTCAGTTCGTTTGGCCTCATGATTCTCATTTGGTCTGACATGCACTGTGATCTGTGAGGTCTTGTATAGACAGGTGTGTGCCTTTACAAATCAAGTCCTATCAGTTTAATTAAAAACTGATAGCTGGACTCCACTGAAGGAGTAGAACCATCTCTATTATTATTATTTTATTATTATTAATATTTATTTCTATAGCACCATTGATTCCATGGTGCTGTACATGAGAAGGGGTTACATACAAATTACAGGTATCACTTACAGTAAACAAACTAACAATGACAGACTGATACAGAGGGGAGAGGACCCTGCCCTTTCGGGCTTACATTCTACCTATCTCTAGGAGGATTACAAGGAAATGGACAGCATGTGACTTAAATATAAGTACCTAAGCAAAGGGTCTGAATACTTATGAGCATGTGATATTTCAGTTTTTCTTTTTTAATAAAATTGCAAAAATTTCTACATTTCTGTTTTTTTTTCAGTCAAGATGGGGTGCAGAGTGTACATTAATGAGATAAAAATGAACTTTTTTGAATTTACTAAAGGGCTGCAAAGAAACAAAGAGTAAAAAATGTAAAGGGGTCTGAATGCTTTCCGTACCCACTGTATCTATTACGTTTTTGTTATGATGACTGTATAACATGTCCATGTTTGGACTCTTTACTTAACCACACTTTTGCAAATGCCTGATAATAACTCATTCTCGTATACATAATTGGATCCTTGTGTTTCTGAGTTTGGTTCACAAAGACAGCAGCTTCTCTGTTATTGCTGCATATACAGTTTGTGGAATCAATGAGTTGGACATCAAATAAAGCTAGGCATGATTCACTGGAGAGGAATGCAGCAGCTTGTTTTCATTTTGTAACTGCAAGAGGAAAGCCTGGTTCTCTGATCAAAGAGACTGGAATATTTTATATTAACCCATTCTTTATCAAGCACAGTTAAAACATTAGAAAATATATTTAAGTGAACTATAGCACCGTAAAATACAAAGTTGAATTTTTCACTTTTTAGCAGAGAGGAGTGAATTTGTATTGGGAAATATTATAACCTATGATAGGGGTGAGATTCAGCCTTTTCCAACCGGTTTGGGTGAACCGATTGTTAAGATTGCAGCCAGCTCCCTACTCCAACAGAAAGCAGTGCCTGCCACAATCCGGTTCTAGGGGCCTCCCCGCCAGTTTTAACTGAATGTGCATATTCAGTCGCACATTCAGTTGACATATTACGTTGCAGAAAGTCCTTCCTGCACCACCACAGTAGTTAAAATATCTGTCAGCCAGGCAGCTTACATCAGCGTGCATGGTGCCAGTGTATGACGTCACTGCCATGCAACGGTGGGTTCGTGCCACAAATGAAGCAAAAAGAGGATGCTGCTAGACCACGGACAGTTAAGCAGAATCTTTTTTTTTTTAATTCATTACAGAATCAATGGGAGACATATGGGACCCAGTATGGGTGATTATATGGGGTCCAGGATGGGACATTTTGTGAGGCCCATGATGGGACATTATACAGGGCAAAGGATAGGAGACATTATAACAGGAAGGGGCCCAGGATAGGGAACATAATTACTGTATGGGGGCAAGAGTGAAGTTCATAGATTATTGCCTTATGGTGATAAGTGGGTGGACATAATTACTATAGGGGCCAATTAGGGAACATTATTACTGCCGTAACAAATTTTATGCTTACGGATATTATTTTCCTTGTGGTGAAAAAGAGGAAGGCCTTTTTTACTGTGCAGGGCAGCATTATGTTGCTTTTTTTCTTCATCTGGCAGTGTAGAAGTCAGGGGGTTAAAAGTGGGCATGTGTTCTAAAAGTGATCATTTATAGATAACTGTGTGTTATTTTCTGCATGGACAAGTCCTGGCTGGAAGAAGTGATAGCAGTCTAAACTGGATGAAGAGGATAAGTTAAGATGAATGACTTTAACTAGAAACGTCACTGGTAAGTACTAGAGTTGAGCGAAACAGGTCGGTCAGATTCAAAAGTCGCCGACTTTCGCCAAAGTCGGGTTTCGCCGAGCGAAACCCGACCGAAGCGTGAAGTCGGCCATGCGGTCGTCGACTCAAGCTCCAAAGTCGGTTTTCCCATAATGCTTGCAAGCACCTTTTTTCAGCCAATGAGCAAGGACGTACACTGTGGGCAACGAGATGACATGGGCAGCGGCCACCACCATCTTAGAGAAGGGCATTGCAGTGATTGGCTTGCTTTGGGGGGCGTCATAGTGTCTATAAAAGCCCTGACCGCCGACCGCCATTTTACTTCTGCCGAACTTAACAGTAGGGAGAGGTTGCTGACGCTGTTTATCAGTAGGGAGAGAGTTAGGCTGGAAACCGAAGTTCTTATGTGCTTGTGCTGATAGCAATTGTGCTGTACAGTTAGTGTGCAGTGACAGGGGAGGATTTTCTTGTGTCCAGCAGCGCAGGTTATTAGGCTGCCTGCCAGTGACAGGGGAGGATTTTATTGTGTGCAGCAGCGCTGGTTAATAGGCTGCCTGGTAGCTGTATTGCTGTGTGTACACTGCGGTGCAGACTACTTTTTACACAGCACTAATACTTTTATTCTTTTTTTCTGCACAGTTACCGAGCGTTCATTTTTTCCCACACCGTATAGAGCTGTACGCTCCTCACACACCACCATGTACCAACTGGTATCACGGACAAATACATGCTGACTATCTGTGTGTGACTCCGGAAATATATACGGAGATTTACAATTACCCCTAGACTGTATACAGCTGTATGCTTCTGATACAGTACCCTTTTTCTGCTTTTAATTTTCTGGTCTAATCCATACTGAGCCTGTGAGCGTCTGTGTCTGACTCCGGAAATGTATATGGAGATTTACAATTACCCCCTACACTGTATACACCTGGCATCTTCTGATACAGTACCCTTTTTCTGCTTTTTATATTCTGGTCTAATCCATACTGAGCCTGAGAGCATCTGTGTGTGACTCAGGAAATATATACGGAAATTGAAATTTTCCACTATACTATATACAACTGGTATCTTCTGATACAGTACCCTTTTTCTGCTTTTTATATTCTGGTCTAATCCATACTGAATCTGAGAGAGTCTGTGTGCGACTTCTGAAATATATACGGAGATTTACAATTTTCCCCTGTACTTAATACACCTGCTATCTTCTGATACAGTACCCTTTTTCTGCTTTTTATATTCTGGTCTAATCCATACTGAGCCTGAGAGCGTCTGTGTGTGACTCAGGAAGTATATATGGAGGTTTACAATTACCCCTAGACTGTATACAGCTGTACACTTCTGATACAGTGCCCTTTTAAAGCTTTTTATATTCTGGTCTAATCCATACTGAGCCTGAGATCGTCTGTGTGTGATACAGGAAATATATACGGAAATTTACAATTTTCCCCTATACTATATACACCTGGTATCTTCTGATACAGTACCCTTTTTATGCTTTTTATATTCTGGTCTAATCCATACTGAGCCTGTGAGCGTCTGTGTGTGACTCCGGAAATATATACAGAGATTTACAATTTTCCCCTATACTATATACACCTGGTATCTTCTAATACAGTACCCTTGTTCTGCTTTTTATATTCTGGTCTAATCCATACTGAGCCTGAGAGCGTCTGTGTGTGACTCCGGAAATATATACGGAGATTTACAATTTTCCCCTTCACCGTATACAGCTGTATGCTTCTGATACAGTACCATATATCTGCTGGTATTTTTGGTACATTTTCCCAAACATGAGGAAGTATGGTGGAAGAGGCCGCGGACGTGGGCGGGGGGGCAGCTGGTACTGATGGTGGTGGTGGTGCATCTGCTGGTAGTGCCAAAAGCAGAATAGCACCTAAAGCAGGAGGTGTTGAGCCTGCATCATCATCTAGCAACAGAAAGCCTGGAAGGCTCCCTTTTCTGGAAGTAGGTAAACAGCTTTTAAAGTCGGAGCATCAGGAAAAGGTTTTGGCTTACATTGCCGAAACAGCCTCCAGCTCTATCGCCTCCTCTTCTGAAGTTTCAAAAAATGCAAGCAGTGAGTCGTCAGTGCAGGCTCCTGGTCAGTATCAACACCTTTCCTTGTGTCCTTCACCCCCACCAAAAGTGAAGTATGCGGTAGGCCACACTTTTCACATACCATGCCTGGGTTATCAAGTCAAATCCTGAATTTCCCAGTCCAAGATGAATCTGACATGGAGTGCACTGATGCACAGCCATTGCTATATGATTCTGCTGGTACATTCACCCAGAGCACTACATTGCCCTCGCAGTCTACTGAGCCAGAATCTGACCCTGATGAAACTCAGGTGCCCCATCTCGCATACTATACCACCTTACACTGTGAAACAGAGGAAGGTGCAGATGAAATTGAAGAGGAGGTGATGGATGATCCAGTTTTTGACCCGGTTTGGCATCCATTGGGGGAAGAGGGTGCCGCTGTCAATAGCTCAGAAGAGGAGAAGGATCCGCAGCAGCGGTTATCTGGCAGGCCCGTAGAAGTCCAAAAATGTGTTAAAAAAAACAAAAAGAGTTGCAGGACAGCTTGGCCAGACGGTCAAATTAGCACAGCGTGCAAGCCATGAAAATTTATACCATAGTAGGAAGAGTGCAGTGTGGTACTTTTTTTGACCAAAATCCTATTGATGAGGCAAAGGTTATCTGTTAGAAGTGTGGAAGGACCTTTAGCCGAGGGAAAAATCTCAGAAATTTGAATACCAGTTGCATGCTTAGATATTTAAATACCATGCACTTGCAAGCATGGACGGACTACAAAACCTCAGGTAGCACATGTGCACCTGCTCCGAACTGAAGGTAGCCAGCAACGCAACATCGCTTCCCCCACTGTAAGCCCAACGATTAGCACACCACCAGCAAGAAATGTTGAGGTGTCGTCGCAAGGCAAAAGCAGTCAGGGAATCACAATATTTTTGCAATCAAAGACTGAATCTAGGCCATCACCACCACCACCACGGTCACCATCACCAACCCCCTCTCAGTCCGTCATGTCCACCGCTAGTTCCCCCATATGCAGCTCTCAAGTCCAGCTCACCCTAGCAGACACTCTGAGTAGGACAAGAAAGTACTCATCCTCTCATCCGCGTACACTGGCTTTGAACGCCTGCATTGCCAAACTGATCTCATTAGAGATGATGCCCTTCCGTTTGGTTGAAAGCGCAGCGTTCCGAGTTCTCATGGCCTATGCTGTCTCACGCTATGACCTACCCAGTTGGCACTTCTTTTCAAGAAAAGCCATCCCTGCACTCCACCTGCATGTGAAAGACTACATTGTCCATGCACTCAAAAAATCAGTGAGTGGAAAGGTGCACCTCACAACAGATGCATGGGCCAGTAGACGTGGCCAGGGCCGTTACGTGTCCATCACTGCGCACTGGGTTAATGTGGTGGATGCAGGGTCCACAGGGGACAGTGGCGGTGGGACAGTGCTGCCTAGCCCCCGGTATAGGCAACAGTTGGCTGTAGGCGTTCGACCCTCCTCCTCCAGAAGCGAAAGCTCGTCGACAGAGCGCAGTTGCACTAACACTCCATCCGAAGCTGCTAGTGTTGCACACGAGGTGTCCCACTATCGAACAGCTAGTGGTAAGCATCAGCAGGCTGTTTTAAAGATGATGTCTTTGGGTGACAACAGACACACCGCGGAGGTACTGGTCGACTACTTGCAGCGAGAAGTCATGGCTGGGCAGTCTGGGCAGTCTACATCTGGCAAAACTCAGACACATAACTTGCCTGGCTCACACCTTGAACCTGGTGGTGCAGTGCTTCATAAATAATTATCCGGAGTTAACATCCCTGCTCCATAAGGTGCGAAGACTGTGCTCACACATCCGTCGCTCGTCCGTAGACTTCAGTCGTATGCAGAGGCTCCAGCGATCGCTCCACCTCCCCAAGCACCGCCTAATCATAGACGTTGCAACAAGGTGGAACTCCACCATGCACATGGTTGAGAGGCTGTGCGAACAGATGCAGGCTGTAATGCATTTGTGGGAGGATACACGGGCAGGCAGTTTGAGGGCAGACATTGAGTTGTTGGGTGTGCAGTGGTCAAAGCGGAAAGACCTCTAAAGTCCTTCAGTGTTTTGAGGAATACACACGGCTGGTAAGCGCAGATGACGCCATCATAAGCATGAGCATCCCACTTACGCGTCTGCTCATGCAAACTTTGACACATATTAAGGATCAGGCGTCTGCAGCGGAGGAGGAAAAGGAGGAGGAGGAGTGAAGCCTTGATGACAGTCAGCCATTGTCTGCTCAGGGAACTGTCCTGGACGAGGTGGAGGAAGAAGAGGAAGAGGAGGAGGAGGATGAGGGGATGATTATTTTGGGGAGGAGGATGCTTCTCAGGGAGCAAGAGAAAATGTTGGCTTGCCAAGGTCAGGTACAGGGTTTGTGCGTGACTGGAGGGATGTGGATTTGGCAGAAAGTGCTACTCCACTCAACACTGGCAGTGCATCATTGACACCTGGAACATTGGCCCACATGTGTGATTATGTCTTGCGGATCCTAAAAAGGGACCCCCGCATTGCCAAAATTATGAAGGATGACGACTACTGGTTGGCCAGCATCCTCAATTCACGCTATAAAGGCAAATTACAGAACATCATGCTACAGGAGAACCTAGAGCTAATATTGCCGAACAAACAAGCAACTCTGGTAAACCGTTTGTTAGAGGCATTCTCAGCACACAGCATCGGTGCAGGTTCTACCACGAGCCATACTGGGCCAAATGGAAGAGGTGTTCGTGGTGCACACAGCTGAAGTGGGGTTGGAGACATGGGTTTCATGACCATGTTGTGAACTGATTTCTCGAGTACCGCTCACACAACTGTTAATACTGAATCGATTGCAACAGAAAGGAGACAGCAGTTGTCAAATATGGTTCAAAATTACCTCTCCTCCCCTATCGATGTTCTCCCTCACAGTTCATTCCCCTTTGACTACTGGGCCTGTAAACTGGACACCTGGCCTGAATTGGCACAATATGCCTTACAGGAGCTCACTTGCCCTGCTGGTAGTGTGCTATCAGAAAGAGTCTTCAGTGCTGCTGGATCAATCCTGACAGAAAGAAGGACCCGGCTGTCGACCCAAAATGTTGGTGATCTCACCTTCATTAAAATGAACCATGCCTGTGTTTCAAAGGATTTTGTACCACCTTCCCCTGAGACACATAGGTAGCCAGCAAAATGGCTCGCTTTGTCTTCCTCTTCCTCCGACTTCTCCAATTCCTCCATTTGCAGCTGCTGAACATCCAGCCTACATCTCAACATATGCCAGTTTTTCCAACTCCGTAACTGGGCTGTACCCCCCCCAGGGCCGGCGTCAGCACCTGGCGCACCCGGGCAAGTGCCGGTGCCCTGAGCAGGTGGGGGGCCCACTCGTGGGTGACGGCACTGGCATAGGGCCCTCATAGTACGCCGGTGTCTCTGACGGTGGGGAGGCCCACTCGCTGTCAGAGACACCGGCGTCCTATGAGCGGCCCTGTGCCAGTGCCGTCACCATCGAGTGGACCCCCCTGCTTGCTCAGGGCCCCAGCACTTGCAATACTTACCTCTCCCTGCTCCACCGCTGTGACGTCTTCCGCGTTTCCTGACAGTGACATTGAGGTTAGAGAGAGCGCAATGACGTCACGTTTGTTTGCCCTCTGCCTGAACAGTCCAAGTGCGGAAAGCTGGAGGATGGCGACGCTGAGGAGTCCAGAGTAGAGCAGTGCCCAGCGAGGAGAGGTATTTCATTTTTTTTAATGTTTGGAGCAATATATGGGGAGCATTATACACTGGAGAATTATATATGGGGCTCATCATACACTTGAGCATCATATACGGGGCCCATTATACACTGGAGTATTATAAATGGGGACCATTATATATGGAGCATAATATAGGCCCATCATACACTGGAGCATCATCCATGGGGCCGATCTTACATTAGAGCATTATAAATGGGGCCCATCATACACTTGAGCATCGTATACGGGGCCCATTATATATGGAGCATTATATAGGCTCATCATACACTGGAGCATCATCCATGGGGCCCATCATATACTGGAGCATCATATGGGGCCCATTATATATTGAGCATTATATAGGTCCATCATACACTGGAGGATCATCCATGGGGCCCATCATACACTGGAGCATTATAAATGGGACCCATCATACACTGGAGCATCATATACGTGGCCCATTATATATGGAGCATTATATAGGCCCATCATACACTGGAGCATCATCCATGGGGCCCATCATATACTGGAGCATCATATGGGGTTCATTATTTATGTGGCATCATATAGGGTATGGAGCATCATATGGAGCACATATGGGGCCTATTCTGTATGGCGCAATATATGGGGCACATCATATACTGTATGGAGCTTTATATGCGACTCATTATACTGTATGGAGCAATATGTGGGGCTCATTATACTCTATGGGGACCGTCCAATACTGTATGGAAAATGGAAGAGGAAATATTCTCCAGCGTGTAATCCAATAAAATCATACCATGACTAAGACCTAAGAGGTTGAAACGTGTTGGTTACTATGGGGACCCCATCCTTCCTTTCCTTTATTCATTTGTATTTTTGATACATACATTTTAAAATGTCTTGAATAAAAAAATGATTTTATTGAATTACACGCTGGAGAATTTTTCCTTTTCCATTTTCCATTGTGAACCATGCCTCTCATCAAGGCTCCTCCATGCGTGTTCAATCAGAGAAACCTGCAGAAGACTGGTGAGCTGACTATTTTCCTTTTCCCCTTCACCCATGCTATTGGTCCTATACTGTATGGCACATTATATCCTCCTTCTTCTCCTCCCGCTTCCTCAAACTCAATGTGGACAAATCTGAACTCATCATCTTTCCCCCATCCCACAGATCTTCCATACCTGACCTACTGTATCTATCACAAATAACGACATCATGCTTTCCCCCGTACCAGAAGTCCTCTGCCTCGGAGTAACCCTTGACTCTGCCCTGTCCTTCAAACCGCACATCCAAGCTCTTTCTACCTCCTGTCGCCTTCAGCTCAAAAATATTTCAAGAATCCGTCATTTCCTCAACCCTCAATCTACTAAAATGATTGTGCACACCCTCATCATCTCCCGCCTCGACTAGTGCAACACCCTTTTCTGTGGCTTCCCGGCTAACACCCTCGCACCTCTCCAGTCCATCCTTAACTCTGCTGCCTGACTAATTCATCTCTGTCCCCGCTACTCCTCCGCTTCTCCCCTCTGCAGATCTCTTCGCTGGCTCCCATTCCCTCAGCGTATCCAGTTCAAATTACTAATACTGACCTACAAGGCCATCTATAACCTGTCTCCTCCATATATCTCTGAACTAATCTCCCGATATCTTCCCTCACGTAATCTCCGATCCTCCCAAGACCTTCTTCTCTCCTCCACACTTATTCGCTCCTCACCCAACCGCCTCCAAGACTTCTCCCAAATATCCCCCATCCTCTGGAATTCTTTGCCCCAACACGTCCACTATCAACCACACTCGGATCCTTCAGACGGAACCTGAAAACCAACCTCTTCAGGAAAGCCTACAGCCTGCAATGACCCCGCTACCTGCAATGACCCCGCTACCGCCTCACCAACACCGGAGCTACCACCTCACCACTACCGAAGCTACAACCTCATCAACACCGGAGCTACCGTCTCACCAACTCCGGAGCTACCTCCTCACCACTACTGGAGCTACCTCCTCACCACTACCGAAAATATTGCCTCAACCAACATCGGAACTGCTGCGACCCACCAACCTGCTGTCTCCTTCCCCACCATCCTGTAGAATGTAAGCTCGAAAGGGCAGGGTTCTCTCCCCTCTGTATCAATCTGTCATTGTTAGTTTGTTTACTGTAAGTGATACCTGTAATTTGCATGTAACCCCTTGTCATGTACAGCACCATGGAATCAATGGTGCTGTAGAAATAAATTATAATAATAAAAATAATAATTATATGGGGACCATCATATACTGTAGCATTATGTGGAGCTCATCATATACTGTATGGAACATTATATGGGACCAATTATTCTGTATGGAGCAATATATGGGGCTCATTTTTCTGTATGGCGCACTATGTGGTGGCCATAATACTGTATGGAGGAATATACTGTCCGGTTTTTGAGCTATCATAGAATTTGAAATAGATATCAGTCATGTAATGTAAGAAGTGAAGTATTTGGCATTGTACTATACCTATATTTCTCTGCCGTATCGGAGCATCATGAATTGTGGTATGTGTTAAAGGGGCCAACTGAGACTCTTTGGCCCGGGGCCCATGAAAACCTGGAGCCAGCCCTGCCCCCCCCCACAACTTTAGCCAAATAACCCCCAGTTTTCAATGCGTAACTATTATTATAAAGTAAATTAAGGTGGACTAGCTTAAGGAATAAGAATTGATGTCATTGGCATTGAAATCGGCACTGTAGGTGTGTTTACTGTCCTCCACTCCCTGCCGACTTTGCTTCCCCATTGACTTGCAATGGGTTTTGTGTTTCAGTCGGACCTTCGACTTTTCCCGATAGTCGGCTGATTTCGTTCGACTCGACTTTTGAGAAAGTCGGGTTTCACGAAACCCGACTTGACCCTCCCGGAGGCAAAGTCGCTCATCTCTAGTAAGTACACTTACACTTTACACTATATAGTGTATGCAGAGAACCTATGCATAATGTCACTGGTGATCCATGTATTACCTGTACACTGACACTATATTCAGAGCTCATGTGTATAATGTCCCCAGTGATCACTGTATTACCTTTACACTATATACTATATACAGAGCTCCTGTGTATAATGTCACTGGTGATCACTGTATTACCTGTACACTGACACTACATACAGTGCTCCTGTTTATAATGTCACCGGTGATCACTGTATTACCTGAACACGATTCAATGTCATTGGTGATTCCTGTATTATTTAATAGCGAAAATACCCCAAAAAGTGAGAGGACCAGGTCCTTCACTATGTGTGAAGTCCACAAAATCTAAGTTAATCAACAAATGTATCAGCAAGGTGAGTATCAAAATAGTAAAACTTAACTTTTAATTAAAGTAGATATGAGAATTCAAAGTAACACACACATCAATAAAAAGCACCAGTAGTCCCTGATTCATTTTTGATTCTATATGGACCAGAGTGGTGCACAAAATGAATCAAGATAAAATATAAAATTCAGTAACAGTAGGTTTGTATGACAGTGGACATAAAATCAAATATGTGTAGCTACCACAAAACTTAGTCCATATGACTATGTGGTGCTTCTTAGATACACAATTATTAATGATACACAGTAAACGAGTGTGGAACAATCTCACCATGGTTTGATTTAAGACAGGAGTGGAGGTCCTTACACTGTCAATCTGTCTTGTGGATCACCGTCTCATAGCTAATGGATGGGGTCCGGACCTGGCTCCATTATGCCTTTTAACCCCTTTACTCCCGAGGGTTGTTTGCATGTTAATGATCGGACCAATTTTTACAATTCTAACCACTGTCTCTTTATGAGTAATAACTCTGGAATGCTTCAACGGATCTTTGCGATTCTGAGAATGTTTTCTCGTGACATATTGTACTTCATGTTAGTGGTAAAATTTCTACGATATAACTTGCGTTTATTTATGAAAAAAATGGAAATATGGCCAAAAATGTGAAAATTTTGAAATTTTCAAACTTTGAATTTTTATGCCCTTAAAACAGAGAAATATGTCACACAAATAGATACTAAATAACATTTCACACATGTCTACTTTACATCAGCAAAATTTTGGAAACAAAATTTTTTTTGTTACGAAGTTATAAGGGTTAAAAGTTGACCAGCGATTTCTCATTTTTACAACACCATTTTTTTTAGGGACCACATCACATTTGAAGTCACTTTGAGGAGTCTATATGATAGAAAATACCACAAAGTGACACCATTCTAAAAACTTCACCCTCAAGGTACTCAAAGCCACATTCAAGAAGTTTATTAACCCTTCAGGTGCTTCACAGGAATTTTTGGAATGTTTAAAAAAAATGAACATTTAACTTTTTTGCACAAAATATTTAATTCAGATCCAATTTTTTTTATTTTAGCAAGGATAACAGGAGAAATTGGACCTCAAAAGTTATTGTGCAATTTATCCTGAGTATGTTGGCACCCCATATGTGGGAGGGAACCACTGTTTGGGCGCACGGCAGAGCTCAGAAGGGAAGAAGTGCCATTTGACTTTCCAATGCAAAATTTCCTGGAATTGAGATTGGACGCTATGTTGCGTTTAAAGAGACCTGATGTGCCTAAACAGTGGAAACCCCCAAAAGTGACACCATTTTTGGAAGTATACCCCCTAAGGAACTTATTTAGATGTGTGGTGAGCACTTTAAACTCCCAAGTGCTTCACAGAAGTTAACGTAGAGCCGTAAAAATAAAAAATCATAATTTTTCCTCAAAAATGATCTTCTCTCCCCCAATTTTTTATTTTCCCAAGGGAAACAGGAGAAATTGGACCCCAAAAGTTGTTGGCAATTTGTCCTGAGTACGTGATACCCTATATGTGGTGGTAAACCACTATTTGGGCACATGGCAGAGCTCGGAAGGGAAGGAGCACCATTTGACTTTTGACTGACAGTGACTGAAACAATGTGCACTGTACAGGAGGCAAGGAGACTGTACATGAAGGTACATGTAGGGCAAGAAGGGAAAAGTGTTTTTACTTTTAGCTCCTGTTACTTGTATTTTGTGGTTGAGCAAAAATGGGTGTGGTTCAAAATGGGCCTGGTTTCTTATCAAAAGCAGGGAACCTGTTGTTAAAAATTGAATCTCACCCCTGACCTGTGACAATTTAAATTGAAATGTGCTCTATAGCAATTTTTTCCTCAGGACTTTATATGCTTATTGAAACTAAGTTTATTCTAAAGACACCCTTTGCTTGTGTGCAAAAGGGGGGTGATCTGCTTGAAAACCTCTATATAAGGGAAAGATCACCATTTTTGCTGCATTTTTGTTGTGTATTTTACAGCATATTTGGTGCTTAAAATGCACAGTTTTTCACATAACCAGCAAAATTCCAGATATTTATTAAATCTAAGGCACACGCTTCTTTTTCTTGTTCATATTTAGAGTCTTGTTGCCTTTTTCCAAAGAAAATCATGTCAATTGTCTCAGTGTTTTTTCGCAGTGCGTTTTCTGCATTTTTACCCCTGATGAAAGCAATGATTTAAAAAATTTAATAAAATACATGTAAAACTGCAACAAATGTATGCATTTTGTACACAGTCAAGAGAGAAGGTACTCAGACTGTGATAAATGGATGTCTGAATTTGGCCTTAAGACTGAAAAGAGATGCACTACAAATAGGAGGAACTCTCCATTTGGAAAGCCAGTGATGTCAGTTCATTATATGAACAGCACCTCTGTTTTTAACAGGTTTAATGCATGAAAGCAGGATGTAACCATGCAGATAATTAGGAGCTACATAGGGTTTGTCCAGTCTCGGTGACTGCAGACTTGTAAATTCTCACATCATATGGCTGGGCGCTGTGGGGACTCTCTGATGCCAGTGCCGGAAGCGGCAGGCACGTGACTGCAAATATGTGATTAATTCCTTAAGGACGAGGTCTTTCTTGGCTTTAGATACCGTATGTTTTCTTTAGATCAGTAGAATCTGCTTTTGTCAGCATATTATGAGCTTTACACTGTGTTCCAAATTATTATGCAAATAATATTTTCTCAGATTTTCCCAAATTACCTATATGAATTTCAGTCATTGTAATTTTCCAGTCAAATAATTATTAGAGTACAATTTAAAGGTTTTTGTACAAACTGCCTATGATAACAGTATATTTTTTAAAATATAAAACACTCAAACTGCACCCAAAATGCATGTTCCAAATTATTATGCACAGCAGAGTTTTCAACCTTTTCATTTTAATAAAGAACAAAAAAATGGTCATTTTTTAAATTATAAGCATTAGCAGTTTATTACAAATTGAAATCAAACAGTTTTCAACTCAAAACTTTATTCTAGGTGATGTTACATTTGCACATAGGACCCCTTGTTCGAAAGGAGCTTCTGAACTCTCTCGTCCATTGAATTTGTCAGGTTTTGGATGGTTTCTGCTTCAATTGTTTTGCATGAGGACAGAATACCCTCCCAGAGCTGTTGCTTAGATGTGAACTGCCTCCCGCCATCATAGACACTCCTTTTGATGATGCTCCAGAGGTTCTCAATGGGGTTGAGGTCAGGGGAGCATGGGGCCACACCATAAGTTTGTCCCCTTTTATGCCCATAGCAGCCAGAGATGCAGATGTGTTATGTGCAGCATGAGATGGTGCATTATCATGCATGAAAATGATCTTGCTGCGGAATGCACGGTTCTTCTTCTTGAACCATGGCAGGAACTGCTGTTTGAGAAACTCAACATACACTATGGAGTTCATCTTTACCCCTTCAGGGATCCTAAAGGGGCTGACAATCTCTCTCCCCATGATTCCAGCCCAAAACATTACTCCACCTCCTCCTTGTTGGCGCCATAGCCGTGTTTGCATGGGGTGTCCATCAACCAGGCATCCTCCACTCCATCCATCTGGACCATCGAGCGTTGCACGGCACTCATCGGTGAACAAAACAGTTTTGAAGTCAGTCTTCATGTATTGTTTGACCCACTGGAGCCGTTTCTGCTTGTGTTCAATGGATAGAGGAGGTCAACAGGATGGCTTACGCACAGCTGCAAACCTCTGAAGGACCCTGCATCTTGTTGTTCGGGGGACGTTGGAGGCACCAGCAGCTTCAAAAGCTTGTCTGCTGCTATGACAAGGCTTTTTTGCCGCTGCTCTTTTAACCTGACGTAATTGCCTGTAGGAAAGAGTCCTCAATTTTCCCTTATCAGCACGCAACTGTGTACTGTGAATCAGCTACATACTTCTTGATTGTGCGATGATCACGATGAAGTGTCTTGGCAATGTTGATTGTAGTCATGCCTTGACCTAAACACTCCACAATTTGTTGATTCTCAGCAGCCGACACATCCTTTTTCTTTCCCATTTTGGCAGAAAATGTAGACTGTTTAATAATGTGTGACAGCCTTCTTAAGTAGTCTTGCCTTTCATTGGACACCTGCCAAACTAATTAGCACAGGTGTCTGCAATTGCTTACAGTGATATAAAGAGCCCTGACACACATCACCATCATAACTGACAAACAAAAAAATTCTTACCTTATCACTCCTAAACAATTTTTGCATAATAATTTGGAACACAGTGTAGAATAAGGCAGACACATAGGCTATTGTTAAACCTCCCATTACAATAGCATCACGTTGCCACCCTAAACCTGGTTTCACATTTGCGTATCTGTGTGCAGCGTTTGATCCGCATAGATCCGCATGCATCATGCGTACATATCTTTAACATGGTGTGCGCAGAGACATGCTTTTGCATGAGTACACATGTGTCTGCGTACACATGTGTCGTTTCGCGGTGTGCGGCAGTGTCCGGCGAACGCAACATGTTGCATTTTTTGAAGCGTCAAAAATACGTCAAATATGCGCAGTCATGCGGATGAGAGCGTCAAAACAATGCATTACTGTCTATGGGAACACATTGGTATGCAAGGACATGCGCATGGATGCGTTCATTGCGCAAGCGGACTTCAGACTGTGCATGTCCAGGAACTGATTACAGCACATGGAAATATTGAACGCATGCGTATAAACAACGCAAATGCATGCAAATGCATGCACACTAAAAAGCAAGTGCTGGAAAAAATGAATCTAAAACATATATACACGTGACAAGAGGGTACACAAATATATTCTTTATTAAATTTAATATAATAACATATAAAATGGAGTATACAACAATTATGAAAACACTGCCAACAAGGAGTGTATAAAGCCACAGCACTATAATCTTTCAAAATGATTTTTCATGAGACCAAAATTCCATATTTAGGAAAAAACTGTGATTTTAATATAGAAACATCATTTGCTTATTTAAGGGACTAATAATGTTGGTGTAACAAGTGATAATACGTGGGTGTTTAAACAGATAATTATATTTAGTGAAGACTGCAAATTGAGTCTATAACCATAAATAGGCAAAAAATGTGCAAATAGCAAATATCAAATTAAAGTTCATAGTGCGATTAACAAATCAATCTGAACAGTGTACAATGACCCTAAATATACATTTTGAAAGATTATAGTGCTGTGGCTTTATACACTCCTTGTTGGCAGTGTTTTCATAATTGTTGTATACTCCATTTTATATGTTATTATATTAAATTTAATAAAGAATATATTTGTGTACCCTCTTGTCACGTGTATATATGTTTTAGATTCATTTTTTCCAGCACTTGCTTTTTAGTACTCTCTCCGAATGGTCTGCCATTCATTCTTCAGCAGTAGCATATAGATATTTGTGCCTTAATATTTTTTATCTTGTTATAACTACTGCTGTATAATTAAATGCATGCACACGCAGCTTTTTTTTGTGTCATGTGTAATCTGATGTGGATAAAAAACGATGTGTTAGCATGAGTTTGTATGCATTTTCGCATGCAGATGATACGCTGTGCACACAAACACTAATGTGAACCTAGCCTAAGATCGCAGTATGAGGGTCAGTGAGCTGACAGACGGAGCGTTTATTGTCAGATCTTCAGATGCCACGTTCGTTTCTAAACTCCAGGAATTGGTGCGCTCATCAGTTCCCACATTTTCATTAGGAGCTTGATTATGTATATGTCATAACTGCGTACACAAGCAGTACGTGTATGATGGGCTTAAAGTACAGTCATGACTGAAAATGTTGGCATCTTTGAAATTGTTCCATAAAATGAAGTATTTCTCTTATTTATTAATTATTGCAATTACACATGTTTATTTCCTTTGTGTGTATGGGGACAACACAAAACAAAACAAAAAAAAGGGAAAATTTTACATAATTTCACACAAAATCCCCAAAATGGACAGAACAAAATTGTTTGCACCTTTCCAAAATTGTGGATAAACAACTTTATTTCAAGTATGTGATGCTTGTATAAACTCACCTGTGGCAAACAACAGCTGTGGGCAATATGAATATCACATCTGAAACCAGATACAAAGGGTTGAAGTTGACTCAAATTTTTGCATTGCCTGTCTGTGTGTGACACCTAAGCATGGAGAACAGAAAGCAAGAGAACTGTCCGAGGACTTGAGAAACAAAATTGTTGAAAAATATTGACAATCTCAAGGTTACAATTCATCTCCAGAAATCTTGATGTTCCTTTATATACGTTGTGCAACATAAACAAGACATTTACAACCCCTGACACTGTAACTAGTCTCCCTGGATGTGAATGGCAGTCAGAGAAAAATTTATGAAAAGTTGCAATGCAGGATAGTCTGTTGGATAAGCAGCCCCAATTAAATTCCAAAGAAATTCAAGCTATCCTGCAGGCTCAGGGTGCATCAGTGTCATTGAGAACTATCCATCAACATTTTTCATTAAATGAAACTCTATGGCAGGAGACCCAGGAGGAAACCTCTGCTGATACAGAGACATAAAAAAGCTAGACTTCAGTTTGCCAAAATGTACATATGTAAGTCTCCTTCTGGGAAAGCATCTCATGGACAGATGAGACCAAGGTAGACCTTTTTGGTAAAGCACATTATTCTACTTGTGATGAACGGGCACGGGTGATACGGTTAATGATCCCATCGCTGCCACCAAATGTGAGGAAAAATATCTCAAAAGCAGGAGGGAATATATTTAGTTATCCCACCTCTGCCACCAATATGTCACGAACTGCAGGGATTTATGTATATCCCACTTTCCAGTTTCGGCTTGGAACTCGCAGCTCTCCAGCACCCCCCCTTACACTCAGGTCAGTCAGGAAACTGCACCTAGGATAAGTGGTCGCCAGACAGGCCGCCTGGATGTCTACTGGCTATTAGGCATGCTACAGCGAGGGAAAAATAACTACTCCCAGCCGCAGCCAGGCAATATGCTTATAAAACCTATTCCATCACTGCCAGCTTTGCCCAACAAGCCCAAGACACAGCGTCACCACCAGCTCCTATTTCTATGATTAGTAATGGGTCAGGAGCCAACCCAATCAGTAGCAAATTTAGCCTCAGAGGACGTGAAGATACGTTATAGAGCAAGGAGAAACAAAGCTAGTAATTTTATAGATTTTACTCCAAAAGGTAGGCAGTGTTTACAAAAGGTATAAAAGATATTACAAACAGAGACAATTGAAATATGTACAAATGATTACAAAATAACAGGGATTAAAAGAAGAACAACACTTACAGTTGCTTAAGTCATTTCATAGCAGACCATGCGGCGGGGGAGGGGCGATACATTGAAGTGCATCACAGAGCCTCTCTGCATCAGGTTTTCCAGGGCAAAAGCTGATGCAAAATGAGCTTGCACTATCTTATACCGCCTGGTTGTGACATCACTGAGGTGGGTGGACCTATCAAAGCAATCCCTTTTTACAAATGCCTAATAGCTCATAAGCATCATATCTCGGGGAAGGACCCTCGTATAGCGACAAACAAAGTATCATCTTACTCAGCATGGTGTTGGCATTCATTTAAGTCCAAACACAGGGTACCTGTGTGAACTGGTTAAGTAGGAATCCATTTCTCGGATTCTGCTGGTGCCAGAGCTTAGGCAAAGGCTCCGGAGTGTAGCTTTAACAGCTCAGGTCCTAAATATGTAATATTTATATCTCTGTCAATGAGCAGGACTGGGTTATTCCATCTTTAATAACTTCCACATATAACAAAAGAATCACATGATGGACACAATGAACTGGTTTCTCCCAATTAACACATTCCTGAGGGAGGGGTTTAGTATTGCATGCAGGTGAAGTGAAGGGCGCTAGGGAGAGAGCGAGCTCGCAGCCGTGTCTGTATAGCTAAGGAACCATCTAGAAGGGTACTTTGATTGTGAGCATATTCATAGTATCATTACACTACTGTTTACCAAAAATGGAATGAGTGCTACAAAGAAAATAACAAGGTACCTACAGTCAAATATGGTGAGGTTAGAAGATGTTTTGAGGTTGTTTTCCTGCCTTTGACACTGGGTACCTTGACTGTCTGTAAGGCATCATGAAATTTGAAGATTATCAAAAGAATTTGGGTCTCAATGTAGTGACCTGGGTCAGAAAGCTGAGTTTGCATCCTATTTAATGGGTTTTCCAGCAGTACAATTACCCCATACATACTTCACAAAGCACCCAGAAATGGATGGCTACAATGCGCTTGAGAGTTCTCACATGGACGGCAATGAGTCCAGATCTAAATTCCATTGAACACCTGAGGATAGATCTTAGAATTGCTATTAAGAGAAGGTACCATTGAAATATGAGAGCAGTTTGCAAAATAAAAGTGACCAAAAATTCCAGTTGAGAGGTGTAAGAAGTTGTTGATGCTTGTAGGCAGCGATTGATTGCAGTTATTTATTCCAAAGGGTGTGCAATCAAATATTAAGTTGCAGGTAGTGTTGAGCGATACTGCTCGATATCTAAAAATATCGGATCGGAATGGTATCGCCGATATCACTAAATATCGTCGATATCCGATTCCGATACCGGAAGTCCCATGTAAGTCTATGGGAACAAAATATCGAAATTAAAAAAAACCATTCTTGCCTTGTTGGTTAATTGTACATGAAGGAAAACAACAAAGACTAATGTAGAATGTATTGGGGGAGGTTGAGGAGACAATAAAGGCATACATGTTTAACCCAATGCATTGGAATAGCATTAATATATTTTTTTTGGAAATACGTTTGGATTGACTAACAAATTGACAATGTTGTTAACCTTTTTTCTATTTTGTCAAATATGTATGTTTCACAACTTCCATGCTCTTCACCTTTTCAACTTTTGCCAGTGCCACACTTTCTCCTTCATAATCTTCAGCAGCATCATCTTTCTCATCAAATTATTCTTTATCTTCACTTCTTAACCCCTTCACCCCCAAGGGTGGTTTGCACGTTAATGACCGGGCCAATTTTTACAATTCTGACCACTGTCTCTTTATGAGGTTATAACTCTGGAACGCTTCAACGGATCTTCGCGATTCTGAGACTGTTTTCTCGTGACATATTGTACTTCATGATAGTGGTAAAATTTCTTCCATATAACTTGCATTTATTTATGAAAAAAACGCAAATATGGCAAAAATTTTGAAAATTTTGCAATTTTCAAACTTTGAATTTTTATTCCCTTAAAACAGAGAAATATGTCACACAAAATAGTTAAGAAATAACATTTCCCACATGTCTACTTTACATCAGCACAATTTTGGAAACAAAATTTTTTTTTGTTAGGAAATTATAAGGGTTAAAAGTTGACCAGCGATTTCTCATTTTTACAACAAAATTTACAAAGCCATTTTTTTTCGGGACCACCTCATATTTGAAGTCACTTTGAGGGGTCTATATAGCAGAAAATACCCAAAAGTGACATCATTCTAAAAACTACACCCCTCAAGGTACTCAAAACCACATTCAAGAAGTTTATTAACCCTTCAGGTGCTTCACAGGAGCTGAAGCAACATGGAAGGAAAAAATTAACATTTAACTTTTTAGTCACAAAAATGATCTTTTACAAACATTTTTTTTATTTTCACAAGGGAAAAAGGAGAAAAAGGACTGATAAAGTTGTTGTGCAATTTCTCCTGAGTACGCCGATACCCCATATGTGAGGGAAAACCACTGTTTGGGCACACGGCAGAGCTCGGAATGGAAGGAGCGCAGTTTGACTTTTCCAAACCAAAATTGGCTGGAATTGAGAACGGACGCCATGTCGCGTTTGGAGAGGCCCCGATGTGCCTAAACAGTGGAAATCCCCCACATGTGACCCCATTTTGGAAACTAGACCCCCTAAGGAACTTATCTAGATGTGTGGTGAGTAGTTTGAACCCTCAAGTGCTTCACGCAAGTTTGTAATGTAGAGCCGTGAAGAAAAAAAATCATATTTTTTCCACAAGCATGATGTTTTAGTCCCCAAATTTTTATTTTCCCAAGGGTAAGAGGAGAAATTTAACCACAAAAGTTGTTGTCCAACTTATCCTGAGTACGCTGATACCCCATATGTGGGGGGGAACCACTGTTTGGGCGCACGGCAGGGCTTGAAAGGGAAGGAGCGCAGTTTGACTTTTCCAAACCAAAATTGGCTGGAATTGCGAACGGACGCCATGTCGCGTTTGGAGGGCCCCTGATGTGCCTAAACAGTGGAAACCCCCACATGTGACCCCATTTTGGAAACTAGTCCCCCTAAGGAACTTATCTAGGTGTGTGGTGAGCACTTTGAACCCCAAGTGTTTCACTAACGTTTATAATGCCCTGGCGTGAAAAAAAAAAATATTTTTTTTTCCACAAATGTGATGTTTTAGTCCCCAAATTTTTATTTTCCCAAGGGTAAGAGGAGAAATTGGACCCCAAAAGTGGTTGTACAATTTGTCCTGAGTACGCTGATACCCCATATGTTGGGGGGGATACACTGTTTGGGCACACGGCAGGGCTCGGAAGGGAAGCAGTGACGTTTTGGAATGCAGACTTTGATGGAATGGTCTGCGGGCGTCATGTTCCGTTAGCAGAGCCCCTGATGTGTCTAAACAGTGGAAACCCCCCACATGTGACCCCATTTTGGAAACTAGACCCCCTAAGGAACTTATCTAGGTGTGTGCTGAGCACTTTGAACCCCCAAGTGTTTCACTAAAGTTTATAATTCCCTGGCGTGAATAAAAAAAAAAAAAAAATTTCCACAAATATGATGTTTTAGTCCCCAATTTTTTATTTTCCCAAGGGTAACAGGAGAACTTGGACCACAAAAGTTGTTGTCCAATTTGTCCTGAGTACGCTGATACCCCATATGTTGGGGGGAACCACTGTTTGGGCGCATGGCAGGGCGCAGAAGGGAAGCAGTGACGTTTTGGAATGCAGACTTTGATGGAATGGTCTGCGGGCGTCATGTTCCGTTAGCAGAGCCCCTCATGTGCCTAAACAGTGGAAACCCCCACAAGTGACCCCATTTTGGAAACTAGACCCCCTAATGAACTTATCTAGGTGTGTGGTGAGCATTTTGAACCCCCAAGTGTTTCACTAAAGTTTATAATGCCCTGGCGTGAATAAAAAAAAAAAAAAAAAATTTCCACAAATATGATGTTTTAGTCCCCAATTTTTATTTTCCCAAGGGTAACAGGAGAAATTGGACCACAAAGTTGTTGTCCAATTTGTCCTGAGTACGCTGATACCCCATATGTTGGGGGGAACCACTGTTTGGGCGCATGGCAGGGCGCAGAAGGGAAGCAGTGACGTTTTGGAATGCAGACTTTGATGGAATGGTCTGCGGGCGTCATGTTCCGTTAGCAGAGCCCCTCATGTGCCTAAACAGTGGAAACCCCCACAAGTGACCCCATTTTGGAAACTAGACCCCCTAAGGAACTTACCTAGGTGTGTGGTGAGCATTTTGAACCCCAAGTGTTTCACTAAAGTTTATAATGCCCAGGTGTAAAAATAAAAATTCCTACTTTTATCCTCACAAAAATGATGTTTTAGTCCCCAATTTTTTATTTTCCCAAGGGTAAGAGGAGAAATTGGACACCAAAAATTGTTGTCCAATTTGTCCTGAGTACACTGGTGCCCCATATGTGGGAAAAAACTGTTTGGGCACAAGTCGGGGCTCAGAAGGGAAGTCGTGACGTTTTGGAATGCAGACTGATGGAATGGTCTGCGGGCGTCATGTTCCGTTTGCAGAGCTCCTGATGTGCCTAAACAGTAAAAAAAAAACACAAGTGACATAATTTTGGAAAGTAGACTCCCAAGGAACTTTTCTAAATGTGCCCCCCTTCTGGAACTAATCTTTCCTGTAAAGTAAATTAGTAGTGCATTGAGGTGTGGTACAATTTGAAACAATCCTTCATACACAGGCCAGGTTTTTCGGGGCAGGTGTCGCATTGGTAAGTGGTGTCCTTGCGTATTCCCCTTTTGTAACACACTCGGCACCTTTTTTGCGGCTTACCTTTGCTTCCAGTTGGCGGGACCACCCCCGGGAAATGCTGACCTGGTATGATACGAGCACCTTCAGTTCCAGCAGTACTGGGGCCCGCTGTTTCCTGAGCGCCAAACATCAGGGCCTTAACCACTACCTCCTGGAACTGAAGGTACGTCGTATCGCTGTTGCGTGCACATCGTGACAGCAGGAAAGCGTTGAGCATTGCCATTTGGACGATGTGCACGGACAGCTTCTTGTACCACACCTTGGCCTTTCTCAAAGCACTGTACGGTTGGAGGAGTTGATCAGAGAGATCAACACCCCCCATGTATTTATTGTACCCCAGTACACAGTCCGGTTTGCGGACCTGTGTAGAGGTACCCCGTACAGTGCTGAGGGCGCTGCCATCACCATGTATGGTGGTCAAGAGAAGGACATCCCTCTTGTCCTTGTACTTGACCACCAACAGGTGGTCGCTACATTGGGCTCTGCTCTCACCCTTTCTGAGCATCTGCCCAAGTAGCGTCTTCGGGAGGCCTCTCTGATTTTTGCGGACGGTACCGCAAGCTGCGGTACCTCGCGCAGAGAGGGATTTGTAGAGTGGGACGCTGGAATAAAAGTTATCGGTGTAAAGGTGATAACCTTTATCCAGCAGTGGGTGCACCAAATCCCACACAATTTTCCCACTCACTCCCAGGACGGGGGGACACTCAGGGGGTTCAATCCTGGTGTCCTTTCCTTCGTAAACTCTAAAGCTGTGCGTGTACCCTGAGGTACTCTCGCACAGCTTGTAGAGTTTAATTCCGTACCTTGCCCTCTTGCTGGGCAGGTACTGGCGGAATCTGAGCCGTCCCTTAAAATGAACCAAGGACTCATCCACGCAGATGTCCCTTTGGGGCACGTACACTTCAGCAAACTTTTTGCTGAAGTGTTCGATGACCGGCCGAACTTTGAACAGACGGTCAAAGTTGGGGTCATTTTGTGGGGGACACTGTGCATTATCATTATAATGCAGGAATTTGTGGATGGCCTCAAAACGCGTCCGAGCCATGACCATTCGGAACAGTGGAGTGTTGTATAAAATATCAACACTCCAATATTGCCGAAGTTCTGGCTTCTTCAGGATCCCCATATGGAGGACCAGGCCCCAAAACTGCATCATTTCACCTGCGTCTACAGGAGACCAGTTGGAAAATGATGACACTGGGTTTTGCGCCAAAAATTGCCGAGCGTACAAATTAGTTTGCTCCACCACGAGGTTAATAAAATCCTCAGAGAAAAAGACTTTGAAAAAGTCTATTTCTCTGAGGCCCGTGGTGTCAAACTTGATTCCTGATTCTGCCACAAAATCAGGAATCAGTGGCTCGTAATTTTCGGGGGGCGGGGTCCATATGGGGTCCGAAGAGGGGTGCGCTGGTTCATTTTCAGGTTGGGCGCTGCCTCATCTTCTGTCCTGGGGCGTCTGCGTGGCGGTTCCGCAGGACCCGAGGAGGAAGATGAGGAAGAGGAGGAAGAAGAAGAAGAGGATGAAGAATCTGAAAAGTAAAGAAATGCGGGATCCTCTCCCTCGCTAGCAGTGTCGGAGGCAAGGAAAGCGTATGCCTCTTCCACTGAATAGCGCTGTTGGGAAGAACGTGACGAGCGGGACATTTTTTTTGTGAATGTGGTGCTTTGTGTGAACTTTATTTATAACTGTGTGTGTGGGGGGGGGGGATAGTGGTTGGTGCAAACTATGCTGAAAGGAAAAAGCTAAAAGAAAAGAAAGAGAATAGGGAAAAAAATGCCTGTGAAAAAAAGTCTAAACCAGCAGGCACGAGCTCTGATAAGTGACCGGTGTCACTTATCAAAGTTCCGCGGCTGCCGGATGTGCGCACAGGAGTGGCGGAAAGGGAAGTGAAAAAAAAAAAAAACCGGCAGGAACGAGCTCTGATAAGTGACCGGTGTCACTTATCAAAGTTCCGCGGCTGCCGGATGTGCGCACAGGAGTGGGGGAAAGGGAAGTGAAAAAAAAAAAAAAAAACGGCAGGAACGAGCTCTGATAAGTGACCGGTGTCACTTATCAAAGTTCCGCGGCTGCCGGATGTGCGCACAGGAGTGGCGGAAAGGGAAGTGAAAAAAAAAAAAAAACCGGCAGGAACGAGCTCTGATAAGTGACTGGTGTCACTTATCAAAGTTCCGCGGCTGCTAGATGTGCGCACGGGAGTGGCGGAAAGGGGAGTGAAAAAAAAAAAAAAAACCCGGCAGGAACGAGCTCTGATAAGTGACCGGTGTCACTTATCAAAGTTCCGCGGCTGCTAGATGTGCGCACAGGAGTGGCGGAAAGGGGAGTGAAAAAAAAAAAAAAAAACGGCAGGAACGAGCTCTGATAAGTGACCGGTGTCACTTATCAAAGTTCCGCGGCTGCTAGATGTGCGCACGGGAGTGGCGGAAAGTGGGGTGAAAAAAAAAAAACTGCAGGAACGAGCTCTGATAAGTGACTGGTGTCACTTATCAAAGTTCCGCGGCTGCTGGATGTGCGCACAGGAGTGGCAGAAAGGGGAGTGAAAAAAAAAAAAAAAACTGCAGGAACGAGCTCTGATAAGTGACTGGTGTCACTTATCAAAGTTCCGCGGCTGCTGGAAGTGCGCACAGGAGTGGCGGAAAGGGGAGTGAAAAAAAAAAAAAAAAAACGGCAGGAACGAGCTCTGATAAGTGACCGGTGTCACTTATCAAAGTTCCGCGGCTGCTAGATGTGCGCACGGGAGTGGCGGAAAGTGGTGTGAAAAAAAAAAAACTGCAGGAACGAGCTCTGATAAGTGACTGGTGTCATTTATCAAAGTTCCGCGGCTGCTAGATGTGCGCACGGGAGTGGCAGAAAGTGGGGTGAAAAAAAAAAAACCTGCAGGAACGAGCTCTGATAAGTGACTGGTGTCACTTATCAAAGTTCCGCGGCTGCTGGAAGTGCGCACAGGAGTGGCGGAAAGGGGAGTGAAAAAAAAAAAAAAAACTGCAGGAACGAGCTCTGATAAGTGACTGGTGTCACTTATCAAAGTTCCGCGGCTGCTGGAAGTGCGCACGGAGGGGGTGCAAAAGAAAAACGAGCACGAGTGTTGATCGGTGAACTGCGTCACCAATCAACGCTCGGCGGCTGCTAAATGTGTGCAAAGGGGGGGTAAAAAGAGGGGGAAAGGGAAGGGGGGAGGGGGGAATGGGGGGATTGGGGTGGATCGGGCAGGGATCGGGGCTCAAAAACTCACGTTTGTAGTCTCTCTTCTTTCTTCTCTCTTCTTCTTCTCTCTTCTCTTCTCTCTTCTTTCTTCTCTCTTCTTTCTTCAGCAGGAGTTGTGGTGTCACAGGCTACTGTGGCACCACAAGGCCCAGCACAGGAGGAGATCTGGCGTGTGACCGCACTGCAGGAATCCTCAGCAAGTGTGAGGACCCCTGCAGTGCGGTCAGACAGGTCAGATCCAGTTTGCAGACAGGTCACAGAGCGGTCACATCGCTGCTGTGACCTGTCATTGGTGGGATCGATGATCACATCGATCCCACCAATCAGAGGAGACCCTTGTTTTGCCGGTTGCTAGGCACCGGCCTAGTAATCGGAGCTCACTGCTCCGATTCCTAGGCAGGTCACCGGCAGGTCAGGAAGCAGGGCACAGAGCGGTCACACCGCTGCTGTGCCCTGTGATTGGCGCGATCGTCGATGACATCGATCGCGCCAATCAGCAGCTGCAGGCCCTACTGGGCCTGTCCTAGGCTCCGGCCTAGGATCGGTGCTATTACTGCACCGATCCAGGCAGGTACAGGCAGGGCACAGCGCGGATACACCGCGGCTGTGCCCTGCGATTGGCGCGATCGATGTGATCGGCGATCGCGCCAATCCAGGGGGGGTCTGCTCCTTTCTATGCCCAGGCCTAGGATCGAGTACATCGGTACTCGATTCTAGCCTGGGATCTCACTGTTTCAGCCCATCGGATTGGCTGAAACAGTGAGAAAGGCTGCGATTGGCTGTTCAGAATTGAACAGCCAATCACAGCGATCGGGAGTGAGGGTGGGCGGTGACAGACCCCGGGATGCCGGCGCCATCTCTCCTGAGGTAAGATGGCGTCGGAATTTTAATGCGATCATTGCGACTTAAGTCGCAATGTCGCATTAAAGGGCTGGACGTACTATCCCGTCCCCGGTCATACGGGCCCAGGTACCATGGACGGGATAGTACGTCCGATGGCAGTAAGGGGTTAATCTTCTTCTTAAACTTCTTGCTATTCATGTTTTTTTTTTACATTACTCATATTGTTATTATTAAACTAATTAATCTTCTTCATATTCAAATTCTTCATCTTCTTCCTCTTCATCTTCTTCATCATATTCTTATTTGTGACAGAGATTCCTGTACTTGTAATCTGTAAAAGTATGAATTGTTCATCCTTCCGTTCTTGCTGTCACAAAAGATTTATATTACAACAGTATTTGTCCGTGTTCAGTTTAGCCTGCAGCAGCAGCAGCAGGCATTTTCCAGGGGCACCACGAGGAGGAACGGACTCACCCCCATACACTGCTTAGTCTTCTTCTGCTTAGAATTTAGAGCATATATTTTGCTCTTCATTTTGGTCTTATACTTCATGTTCTTCTGCTTTTTGATCTTTTGCTTATTGTTCTTCTGTCTCTTGTTCTGTATCTTGTAGTTTGTCTTAACCTTCTTTGTCCTGTTGGTGATCTTCTTCTGGGTAATCTTTTATTTTTTCTTTGTGATGGTGTTCAGGCTGGTTGGCTTCATGCTCGTCGTCCTTGTTGTCGTCATCTTCTTCTGGGTGGTCTTTAAGGTCGTCTAATTTCCGAGAAACAGCTGACGTTACTGGAACCCTGACGGGTATCAGATGGAGCAAGAGACAATGGAAGTAACGAGGACCAGCTGACTGTGCTGGACCCCGGACGGGTAGCAGAAGGAAAAGAGGCAATGTCACAACCGAGTACCAGCTGACGTTACTGTGACACGGTTACTAAGCAGGAGGTACCTGTGCTCCAAAGCACTACCAAGGACTAGCAGACGTTGCTGGAACTCGGATACGGAGATGGAGGCACCTAGGCCAAAGGCACTGGGGAGAACCACTTGACGGTACTGGACCCCGGACGGGTAGCAGAAGGAAAAGAGGCAATGTCACAACCGAGTACCAGCTGACGTTACTGTGACACGGTTACTAAGCAGGAGGTACCTGTGCTCCAAAGCACTACCAAGGACCAGCAGACGTTGCTGGAACTCGGATACGGAGATGGAGGCACCTAGGCCAAAGGCACTGGGGAGAACCACTTGACGGTACTGGACCCCGGACGGGTAGCAGAAGGAAAAGAGGCAATGTCACAACCGAGTACCAGCTGACGTTACTGTGACACGGTTACTAAGCAGGAGGTACCTGTGCTCCAAAGCACTACCAAGGACCAGCAGACGTTGCTGGAACTCGGATGCGGAGATGGAGGCACCTAGGCCAAAGGCACTGGGGAGAACCACTTGACGGTACTGGACCCCGGACGGGTAGCAGAAGGAAAAGAGGCAATGTCACAACCGAGTACCAGCTGACGTTACTGTGACAAGGTTACTAAGCAGGAGGTACCTGTGCTCCAAAGCACTACCAAGGACCAGCAGACGTTGCTGGAACTCGGATACGGAGATGGAGGCACCTAGGCCAAAGGCACTGGGGAGAACCACTTGACGGTACTGGACCCCGGACGGGTAGAAGAACGCACCCATGAAAATGTAAGTTGACAGGACGCAAGCCGTCCGCAGTTACCGAATCACACAGTCCTACAGTGGGTGCTTATCCTATTGTCATAATGGAAACCGCCTTTATTTACATATCCCACAGCACACATAGGAATCACCTATACTGCAGGCACCATAGAGTCGGCTAACCCGAATGCAACACGACAGCACAACTTATTGGAGGATAATTGACGTTCACACTGCCAGGAAACAGCTGTCGTGCTGTAACCAGGCTGGCCAGGAGTCAGTACCCCTGCCAATTACTTACGAGCAACAAATGGCGGTGTTGTAGCCCAGGGAGTAGAGTTCAGGTGGTAGAAAGATGAACATAACAGGAGACATGGAAAACGTTGCCAAACAGTTATTTAATCTGAAAACGGACAGGCAAATTCAGGTGAGATCCATGCCTTGTTCATTTTCAGAAAAGTAAGCCGGTCTACATTCTCTGAGGATAGTCGCATGCGACGGTCTGTTACTACACCACCTGCAGCACTAAAGACGCGCTCAGATAATACACTGGCAGCAGGGCAAGCCAGCACCTCCAATGCATACTGGCTAAGCTCTGGCCATGTATCCAACTTAGAGACCCAAAATTTGAAAGGGGAAGAGGCATCTGGGAGTACACTTAGAGGGAAAGCCAAGTAGTCTGTCACCATCTTACGGAAACGTTTCTTCCTGGTGACTGGAGCCGTCTCGGATGGTGTAGACCTTGCTGGCGCTGTCACAAAACTTTTCCACATTTGTAACATACAGTTCTTGCCCTGTGCAGAGGCGCTGCTTCTGCTCCCTCTTGTTGTAGAGGTGTCTACACTGCCTCGACGCACAGAGCTGCTTTGTAAAGCAGTAGCAGCAGCAGCAGCTCTCTCGGCTGGAATGTACAACAGTATGGATTGCACCAGTGTGTCTTGGTACTCCTGCATTTTACGGTCCCGGTTCACCGGTTTGATGAGGGTTTGTAAGTTGTCCCGGTAGCGAGGGTCTAGGAGGGTGTACACCCAATAATCTGACGTGCTGAGAATGTGGGCGATGCGGCGGTCGTTTCTCAGGCACTGAAGCATGAAATCAACCATGTGCTGCAGACTCCCAACTGGCCAACAAAGGCTGTCCTCTGGAAGAGGCGTCATCTCTGCCTCCTCTGCATCACCCCACCCTCGCTCTACATACTGACTAGAGCGTTGTGTACCTCCCTCTGTAGGGATTTCTTCCTCCTCCATTGACTCCTCCTCCTCCTCATCCTCCTCACAAAGTGAGCCCTGCCCAGCCCTTTGTGAGGAACCACGTTGCGCTGACTGTCCTGAAGGTAATTGAATTTGTGACTCCTCATCCTCCACCTCTTCCAAAACCTCTTCCTTTAGTGCTTTCAGTGATTTCTGAAGCAGGCAGATAAGGGGGACAGTCATGCTGACTAGTGCATCATCTGCACTCGCCATCTGCGTTGAGACATCAAACGTACGCAAAAAGTCACAGATGTCCTTCATAGAGGCCCACTCAGTAGTGGTGAAGTGTGAACGGCGCAAATTGCGAGTTGATTGCGCCTGTTGCAGCTGATACTCCATTACTGCTGGCTGCTGCTCACACAACCGCTCCAACATATGTAACGTGTAATTCCACCTGGTGGGTACGTCACATATGATGCGATGTTCAGGAAGGCGAAATCTGACTTGCAGAGCTGCAATGCGCGATCTGGCCATGCTGGAATGTCGCAAGTGAGCGCACTCTAGGCGGACCTTGTGCAGCAGTGCATCAAGATCCGGATAGTCCCTCAAAAAACTCTGCACGACCAAGTTGAGCACATGTGCCAGACATGGTATGTGAGTGAGGTTGCCAAGGCCCAGAGCTGCCACCAGATTTCGGCCATTGTCACACACTACCAAGCCTGGCTGGAGATTAGCTGACAAAAACCACACGTCGCTCTCCTGCTTGATGGTATCCCAGAGCTCCTGCGCTGTGTGGCTTCGATTACCCATGGGAATTAATTTCAGGACGGCCTGTTGACGTTTGGCCACGGCTGTGCTCATATCGGTCGCAACAGGTAAGCGTTCACGGGTCCATGTGGAGGTATACCGTGACGGCTCGTGCAGCGATGATTCTGAGGAACTGGAGTAGGAGGAGGAATCAATGTGCACAGACTGGATTCCTGCAATCTTTGGAGTTGGCAGAACACGTACAGCGCCACTGGCAAGATCTGTACCCGGCTCCACAACATTGACCCAATGGGCAGTGAGGGAAGAGTATCGTCCCTGGCCATGGGTACTGGTCCACGCATCGGTGGTCAGGTGGACCCTGCTACTGACGGCGTTTAGTAGCGCATGTTTAATGTTTCCCTCGACATGTTTTTGCAGAGCAGGGACAGCTTGCCTGCTGAAATAAAATCGGCTTGGCACATTATATTGTGGGACTGCCAATGCCATAAAGTTCCTGAAACTGTCAGTCTCCACCAGCCTGAATGACAGCATTTCAAGGAACAGGAGTTTTGCAAGGCCAGCATTCAGAGCCTGTGCTCGTGGATGGTTTGCCGAGTATGGCCGTCTTTTATCCCATGCCTGTGTTACCGATGGCTGTTTTTTGTTCTGGGAGTGTGACGATGACTGTGAACTTGCTGCAGTGGGTGGAATAACAGTTTGTCTATGGACAACAGTGACCGAGGTTCTTCCATGGAGATCCTGTGAGGAAGCCAAAACAGGTGTGTGAGAGCTGGAGGTAGAGGCTCGAACATGACCTAAAGATGTAGGTGCTGCTGTAGGTTGGCCTACATCTCCAGTGTGTCTTTGGAACTCAGCTACGTGCTTTGTCCGTACATGTTTCCACATATTTGTGGTATTCAGGTTCCTGATATTTTTACCTCTTTTAACTTTTTGCTTACACAGCTTGCATTGAACATAGCAAATATCATGTACAAGTCTGTCAAAAAAGGACCACGCAGTGCAAGTCATGGGAGCGCCAATTTTGACAGTTCTAAGAGAACTGCTCCCAACAGGTGCCAAACTGGAGGCTACAGGCAAGCGAGTCTGCAGCCTACCTCTCCCTCCTCTTTGTACCGTTGGGACAATCCCTTCCTCAGAGCTGCTCCCACCACCTTCCTGTTGCTCACGCCATGTTGGGTCTCGGACTTCATCATCTCCACTACCCTCTTCCAACACCTGCTGCTGTTGGATGGTCTGGGCAGCACCATGCTCCACAAAACCTGGCACCTGAGTCTCATCATCATCATAAGATGCGTTCTGCGGTGTGCTGTCCATCGGCACTGGCTCACCCGCCTCTTCAGATTGAGAGAGACACAGCTGTTGCGCATCACTGCATACTCCCTCTTCTTCAAATTGCAGAATGCTGCTTGCCTGTGCCCGTGTTTGCGAGCCAACAGATTCTGAGAACAGAAGCAGAGACTCAGCTGGCTCCTGTACAGAACTCTCTGACTGCCTGGGCAATTTTACAGGCGGTGAACAGACAGATGGTTGCTCAACAGTGTTGTGTTCCTGAGAGGAGGTGGAAGGAATTGAAGTCGATGCATTGGCTGCCATCCAACCAACAACGGCTTCAATTTGTTCTTCCAGCAGCAGGGGGGCACGCCGAGCTCTTACCAAAGTGCGCATAAAGGAACGCTCACGGGGAAAACTGGTGGATGCTGTGTCACTGAGGGCGGCAGCAGACACAGAATCCCCACGTCCTCTCCCTGCTGAAACTCCACGGCCACGACCACGTGCCTTACTCACTGACTTCTTCATCTTGGTAGATTGATAAAGAAAGTCAGAAAAGTTATGAGGCCTAAGTGTGGTTATTACGCAGAGACTGAAGTGAACACTGAAACACAACTGTTCACAATCTGTGAAAGGCTACTCCTTTGTCTACTTCTATAGTGTTTGCAACCAATGTATTGGATACGGATGGAAGCGCGTCACACTAATAGTTAAATTGCATGGACCTGCAAGAATTACACTGAAGGGAAAAAAAAAGAGTCTGTGAGTGACATGTGCAGATGCCTACAGACAGCGTTGCATGCAGAGCAAACTGCAGCGTCACCTGCACTCTCACACACACACACCTTGCAGAGCTGTTAAAACAACACTGCAGGCAAAAGGAAGCTTTACACAGCGGTTGGTGCTAGCCTGCCTACAGCACAGTACACTAAATCGCAATCTCTAACTGTCCCTCAGAGTCAGCACAGCAGCGTTCTGTCCCTTACTGAATTCACAACACAGTGACGCTAAAATGGCAGCGGCGCCTTTTATAGTGCATTCTGACATCATTTCAGCATCCAATCACAGCCATGCCATTAGTTAACATGACCGCAGCAGTACAGGATGTGCCCACACTTCTTAGGATTCCTCATTGGCTGACTAAAATCACATTGCCTTGCAAAGAATTATGGGAACTTCCGATTCCGGTATTCGATAAGACGAAAATATCGAAACGAAGTATCGAAAGACCGATAGAGCTAATATCGGCCGATACCCGATATTTGCAGTATCGTATCGCTCAACACTATGTTGCAGGTGCTAACAATTTTGTCCACCCAATTTGGGGGTTTTATGTGAAATTATGTCCAATTTGCCTTTTTCTCTCCATTTTTTTCTAATGATCCAAAACACAAAAAGGAAATAAAAATGTGTATATCAAGACGTGTAAGTGCAATAATTTTATAAGAGAAATACTTCATTTTCTGGCACACTTTCAAGGGTGCCAACACTTTCTACCATGACTGTATATTTATCTTTAACCCCTTCACCCCCAAGGGTGGTTTGCACGTTAATGACCGGGCCAATTTTTACAATTCTGACCACTGTCTCTTTATGAGGTTATAACTCTGGAACGCTTCAACGGATCTTCGCGATTCTGAGATGTTTTCTCGTGACATATTGTACTTCATGTTAGTGGTAAAATTTCTTCGATATACCTTGAGTTTATTTTTGAAAAAACACAAATATGGCAAAAATTTTGAAAATTTTGCAATTTTCAAACTTTTAATTTTTTTTCCCTTAAAACAGAGAAATATGTCACACAAAATAGTTAAGAAATAACATTTCCCACATGTCTACTTTACATCAGCACAATTTTGGAACCAAAATTTTTTTTTGTTAGGAAATTATAAGGGTTAAAAGTTGACCAGTGATTTCTCATTTTTACACCAAAATTTACAAAGCCATTTTTTTAGGGACCACCTCACATTTGAAGTCACTTTGAGGGGTCTTTTACAAACTTTTTTTATTTTCACAAGGGTAAAAGGAGAAAATGGGCAGATAAAGTTGTTGTGCAATTTCTCCTGAGTACGCCAATACCCCATATGTGGGGGAAAACCACTGTTTGGGCACACGGCAGAGCTCGTAAGGGAAGGAGCGCCGTTTGACTTTTTCAAACTAAAATTGGCTGGAATTGAGATTGGACGCCATGTCGTGTTTGGAGAGCCCCTGATATGCCTAAACAGTGGAAACCCCCCACAAGTGACACCATTTTGGAAACTAGACCCCTAAGGAACTTATCTAGATCTGTTGTGAGCACTTTGAACCCCAAAGTGTTTCACAAAAGTTTATAATGCCTGGGTGTGAAGAAAAAAAAAAAAAAACAATTTTCCACAAAAATGATTTTTTAGTCCCAAATTTTTGATTTTTCCCAAGGAAATTGGACCCCAAAAGTTGTTGTACAATTTGTCCTGAGTACGCTGATACCCCATATGTGGGGGGGGAAACTGGGCGCACGGCAGGGCTTGAAAAGGAAGCAGTAACGTTTTGGAATGCAAGCATTGATGGGGGTCATGTTCCGTTTGTAGTGCCCCAGATGAGCCTAAACAGTGGAAACCCCCCACAAGTGACCCCATTTTGGAAGCTAGACCCCCTAATGAACTTATCTAGATCTTTGGTGAGCACTTTGAACCCCCAAGTGCTTCACACAAGTTTATAATGCCCAGGCATGAAAATAAAAAATCCTATTTTTCTCCCACAAAAATTATCTCTTAGTCACTAATTTTTTATTTTCCCAAGGGTAACAGGAGAAATTGGACCACAAAAGTTGTTGTCCAATTTGTCCTGAGTACGCTGATACCCCATATGTGGGGGGAACCACTGTTTGGGCGCATGGCAGAGCTCGGAATGGAAGGAGCACCATTTGACTTTTTCCAACCAAAATTGGCTGGAATTGAGATTGGATGCCGTGTTGCATTTGGAGAGCCCCTGCTGTGCCTAAACAGTGGAAACCCCCCACAAGTGAGCCCATTTGGGAAACTAGACCCCCTAAGGAACTTATCTAGATCTTTGGTGAGCAATTTGAACCCCCAAGTTCTTCACACAAGTTTATAACGTAGAGCCGTAAAATTAAAAAATCATATTTTTTCCACAAAATTGATCTTTTCACCCCAATTTTTATTTTCCCAAGGGTAACAAGACTCCAAAAGTTATTGTGCAATTTGTCCTGAGTGCGATGATACCCCATATGTGGGAGTAAACCACTGTTTGGGTGCATGGCAGAGTTTTGAAGGGAAGGAGCGCCGTTTGACTTTTTCGGCCGGCGTCACACACAACTACAAAAAATCGGTCCGTTTTAGTCGGTCGATTGTCGGATCAAAATGCAAACATCACACATCCTTCTGTCATCCGATTTTCCTTCAAAGATGCGATTTAGTCGCATGTGTGTGTACCTTGTAACATCCGATTTTCATCCGACTTGCGAGAATTTCTCGCAGGCTTGCAAAACTGACATATAATGGATCCAAAAGAATAGTATTTCAATCACAAAAGAAAGAATAGATATATACACATAGAACACATATATATATATTATATATATACATACATGTCATTGTGACATGTATATATATATTATATATATATATATATATATATATATTTATAGTTCCTAGACTTCTACATACTGTAATAGCCGCTAATTCAATTGCCGGCTTTTGTGAAATCACAGAAGCCGACATGAAATGATACATTGTTTCCACACAGTTAACCATGTCATTTCCTGTATTTTGATATTTGTTTAGAACTTACAATTACATGAGTGTATTTGTGCAAAATTTCAGACATGTAGGGGTTAATTAAAGGTGTAAATTCGTTGAAAAAATAAGCGTGGGCTCCCGCTGTATTTTCTCCACCAGACAGACAAAGCAAGCGAGTGGGGGCAGTTAATAACAGCCTAGGGAGGGTACATTTTTTTTGTGCCCCCCCTGGCTACTAACATCTGCCCCCAGACACCCCAGAAAGGGCAAATCTATAATTAGATTCGCCCTTTCTGGCACTTTGCCCGTCTATTCCCATTGCCCTGTAGCGGTGGCGAATGGGTTAATAATGTCACCTTAATGTCACCTTAGTATTGAAAGGTGACCTTAAGGCAGGTTAATAATTGAGAGCTGTCAATTAGACAACTATCAATTATTAATCCTATTGTATGATAGAAAAATCAAACACACACAGTTTAATAAAAAAGAAGTTTAACGAAATAATCACACAGTTTTTGACCATATTTTATTTTCCTGTAAAACCATTTCCTGTAATAAAAATAAAATAAAAAAGCAAAATGATTCTTACCAATCCGATGTACAGTCAGGTCCCACGGTGTAATCCATCAGAAAGGGTTAACAGGTTACAGGTCGCAGAGAGCTAATAATGCTGTCTCAGACCTGTATTCCCCTGAATGAATCAGTTACTCTCCCAGCGAAAGGAGAGGAATAGATTCATGAATGGAGCTTAATTGATTTATTGCCACTTTCACTTCAGTGACCTGACCTAAAGGGTATGCCACACTAAACAATATCGCTAACGGGATCGCTAAAAAACGTCACTATTTAGCGATCCCGTTAGCGATATTGTTCAGTGCGGCAGCTTCCAGCGACGAGCTTCCTGCTGTGATCTCGCTCGTCGCTGGAATCGTTCCGGACCCTATTTCATCGCTGGCGCTCCCGCTGGGTAAGTATCTAATCGCTGTGTGGCACCTTTTCTTAGCGATTTAGCGGTACTTTTGTACCGCTAAAGTCGTTAAGAAGATCGCTAACGGCGATAGCGTCGTTAACTATATCGCTAAATGCGGCAGCATTTAGCGATATAGAAACAATCCCGCTAGCGATCTCATTAGTATGCAACGCTAACGAGATCGCTAGCGGGATCGAGTAGTGTGGCAGTACCTTTACGTGAAAGTGGATACAATCAATTAAGCTTCATTCATGAATCACATCCTCTCCTGTCTGCAGGAGATAAGCTCATTCATTCAGGAGCTATCAGATGAGCACGCAGGATTACTTGCGCTGCTTATCTGATTGCTAGTTAACCCTTTGTGAAGGATTACATCGTGGGACGGGACAGATTGCCAGATAGGTAAGAATAATGTTGTTTTATTATTTTATATTTATTTTAGAAGAACAAGGGCTTCGAACGGATTAAGAGTGAAATAAAAGATGGTCAAAAATATGTGTTTTTATTTCATTAAAATTATTTATTCTTGAAGTGTGTGTGTTTTTTTATTTACTTCAATAGGATTAATAATTGATAGTTGTCTAATTGACAGCTCTCAATTATTAACCTGCCTTAAGGTCACCTTTCAATACTAAGGTGACATTAAGGTGACATTATTAACCCATTCGCCACCGCTGCAGGGCAATGGGAATAGACGGGCAAAGTGCCAGAAAGGGCGAATCTAATTATAGATTTGCCCTTTCTGGGGTGTCTGGGGGCAGATGTTAGTAGCCAGGGGGGCACAAAAAAATGTACCCTCCCTAGGCTGTTATTATCTGCCCCCACTCGCTTGCTTTGTCTGTCTGGTGGAGAAAATACAGGGGAGCCCATGCTTATTTTTTCAACGAATTTACACCTTTAATTAACCCCTACATGTCTGAAATTTTGCACAAATACACTCATGTAATTGTAAGTTCTAAACAAATATCAAAATACAGGAAATGACATGGTTAACTGTGTGAAAACAATGTATCATTTCATGTCGGCTTCTGTGATTTCACAAAAGCCGGCAATTGAATTAGCGGCTATTACAGTATGTAGAAGTCTAGGAACTATAAATATATATATATATACATGTCACAATTACATATATATATATATATATATATATTATATAATGTATTCTATGTGTGTATATCTATTCTTTCTATTCTTTATTAAAGCTGTCAGTGTGATTTTACAGTATAGCCGGGATGAATTGCCGGCTTTTCTAAAGGACACCGATGCGATTTAATCGCAAGTCACACATGCGGTCCGTTTGTAATCAGATTTTTCATCGCTCCCGTAGACTTGCATTGGCGATAGTCGACCCACAATCGGTGACAATCGCAGCATGCTGCGATTGCACACGTACATTTAAAACGGACCACAAAAAATCTGTTACTAGGAGCTGCTCCATAGATTAACATAGGGCAGACTGCAATACGATTTTTCATCGTATTGCAGTCGTCCGATTCTGTCGCCAGTGTGACGCCGGCCTTCAACGCAGAATTGGCTGGATGCCATGTCGTTTTTGGAGAGCTCCTGATCTGCCTAAACAGTGGAAACCCCCCACAATTGACACCATTTTGGAAACTAGACCCCTCAAGGAACTTATCTAGATGTGTGGTGAGCACTTTGAACCCCAAAGTGCTTCACAGAAGTTTATAACGTACAGCCGTAAAATAAAAAATCTTTTTTTTTTTTTTACAAAAATGATTTTTTCGCCCCCAATATTTTATTTTTACAAGGGTAACAGGAAAAATTGGACCCCAAAAGTTGTTGTCCAATTTGTCCTGAGTATGCTGATACCCAATATGTGGGAGTAAACTACTGTATGGGCGCACGTCGAGGCTCGGAAGGGAAGTAGTGACGTTTTGGATTGCAGACTTTGATGGAATGGTCTGGGGAGTCATGTCGCATTTGGAGAGCCCCTGATGCGCCTAAACAGTGGAAACCCCCCATAAGTGACCCCATTTTGGAAAATAGACCCCACAAGGAACTTATCTAGATGTGTGGTGAGCACTTTGAACCCCGAAGTGCTTCACAGAAGTTTATAACGTACAGCCGTAAAAAAAAAAATCCTTTTTTTTTTTTACAAAAATGATTTTTTTCGCCCCCAATATTTTATTTTCACAAGGGTAACAGGAGAAATTGGACCCCAAAAGTTGTTGTCCAATTTGTCCTGAGTACGTTGATACCCAATATGTTGGAGTAAACTACTGTATAGGCGCACGTCGGGGCTCGGAAGGGAAGTAGTGACGTTTTCGATTGCAGACTTTGATGGAATGGTCTGGGGGCGTCATGTCGCATTTGGAGAGCCCCTGATGCGCCTAAACAGTGGAAACCCCCCACAAGTGACTCCATTTTGGAAAATAGACCCCACAAGGAACATATCTAGAAGTGTGGTGAGCGCTATGAAGCCCCAAGTGCTTCACAGAAGTTTTATAACATACAGCCGTAAAAACAAAAAAATCATTTTTTTTTTTACAAAAATGATTTTGTCGCCCCCAGTTTTTTATTTTCCCAAGGGTAACAGGAGAAATAGGACAAATTGCACAATAACTCTTGTGGTCCAGAGTACGCTGATACCCCATATGTGGGGATAAACTACTGTTTGGGCACATGGCAGAGCTCAGAAGTGAAGGAGCACCGTTTGACTTTTTCAACGCAGAATTGACTGGAATTGAGATCAGACGCCATGTCACATTTGGAGAGCCCCTGATGTGCCTAAACAACGGAAACCCCCCAATTCTAACTCCAACCCTAACCCCAACACACCCCTAACCCTAGTCCCAATCCTAACCACAAACCTAACCCTAACACACCTCTAACCGTAATCCCAACCCTAATCCTAATCCTAACGTTAGCGCCAACCCTAACCCTAACTTTAGCCGCAACCCTAACCCTAACGGGAAAATGGAAATAAATACATTTTTTAAATTTTATTATTTTTCCCTAACTAAGGGGGTGATAAAGGGGGGTTTGATTTACTATTTATAGCGGGTTTTTATGATTGGCAGCTGTCACGCTAAAAGACGCTTTTCATTGCAAAAAATAGTTTTTTGCATCACCACATTTTGAGAGCTATAATTTTTGCATATTTTGGCCCACAGAGTCATGTGAGGTCTTATTTTTTGCGGGACGAGGTGACGTTTTTATTAGTACCATTTTTGAGCACGTGACATTTTTTGATCGCTTTTTATTTCGATTTTTGGGAGGTTAGAATGAACAAAAATCAGCAATTCATGAATTTCTTTTGGGGGAGGCGTTTGTACCGTTCCGCGTGTGGTAAAATTGATAAAGCAGTTTTATTCTTCGCGTCAGTACGATTACGGCGATACCTCATTTATATCATTTTTTTTATGTTTTCGCGCTTTTATAGAATGAAAACAATTTTATATAAAAAATTATTATTTTTGCATCGCTTTATTCTGAGAGCTATAACTTTTTTATTTTTTTACTGATGATGCTGTATGATGGCTCGTTTTTTGCAGGACAAGATGACGTTTTCAGTGGTACCATGGTTATTTATCTCGGTCTTTTTGATCGCGTGTTATTCCACTTTTTGTTCAGCGGTATGATGATAAAGCATTGATTTTTTGCTTCGTTTTCTTTTTTTTTTTAAGGGGTTCACTAAAGGGGTTAAATAGTGGGACAGTTTTATAGGGGGGGTCGTTACGGACACGGCGATACCAAATATGTGTACTTTTATTGTTTTGGTTTTTTTATTTACAGGAAAGAATGAATTTATTGGGGAATATATATTTTTTTTTTTATGATTTTTTTTACCACTTTTTTTTTATTTTTTTTTACTTTTTTACTTTGTCCCAGGGTGGGACATCACAGTATTTTATCAGATCGCTGGTGTGACAGTGTGCACAGCACTCTGTCACACCAGCGATCGCTCTGGCAGTGCTGCGGGCTTCTCAGTGCCTGCTCTCAGCAGGCACTGAGGAAGCCGCCTCCCTGCAGGACCCCGGCGCCATCTTGGATCCGGGGACCTGGAGGGAGGACAGACCCTCGGAACAGCGCGACACATGCGCTGCTCTGAGGGTCTCAGGGGGGCGCGCAGGGAGCCCCCACCCTGCGCGATCCTCCCCTGTGCCCCGGGTACACCACGATCATGTTTGATCGCGGTGTGCCAGGGGTTAATGTGCTGGAGCTGTCCGTGACTGCTCCTGACACACAGTCACGGGTGTCAGCTGTGATAATCAGCTGACACCCGGCGGCGATCAGCTGCGCCCTCCCCGGGAGTGCAGCTGATCGCCCATGACGTACTATTCCGTCCATGGGAATTAGGTCCAGGGTCACATGGACGGAATAGTACGTCTGATGGCAGAGAGGGGTTAATAAAGCACTTATTGACAAGTGCTCATGATAAATATATACACATGTGGTCAAAATTGTTTGTACCCCTCGTTTAATGACAGAAAACCCCACAATGGTGACACAAATAACTTGAATCTGACAAAAGTAATAATAAATAAAAAATCTATAAAAATGAACAAATGAAAGTCAGACATTTGATTTTGTTATAACTTGTGTCAGATTCAAGTTATTTCTGTCAAAATTGTGGGTTTTTCTGTCTTTAAACGAGGGGTACCAACAATTTTGACAATTTTGTATGTCTCATAGAATGTTAAGGGGTTAAACAACAGTTGTAAAGTTTTAATCTAAACATTTGCAATGTTGCTTCATTTTATGAAATGTTTTATTTAGATGTATTGGAACAATAAACAAGAATAAATTGCATTGTGTTATTCTCTTTAAATAATTATTCAATGTATTATTTGCAAACCTATTCTATCCACACAGAAGACAAGTCACAAGAGCAAACAAAACAAGTTGTAATGTTTGTCTATAGTGACTCATCAGGATTAGACTGACATTGGCAAGCTGGTTACTTATTGATGTAGAAGAACTGTTGAAATAATGTGGACTTAATTGATTTTTTTCACATTTTTATTTTTCCATGTTACTGTAGACAGAGACACTTTTCTTCCATTGCCAAGCAAAATGTGCATGTTAAAAGGTTCTTCCCATTCCAGGCATTCTTGCCTTAGATGGGAATAGCATTGTATATGTACTAGCCACAAGTTGGTGGGGCTAAACAGTCGACTCCTGTTCACTCCAATGGACATTATGGAAGAGACATATTGTGGCCGGCTCAGTTGTTTCCAAATTTCCCATTTAGTTTGGCTAGTACATACATAGAGATTAGTGATGAGCGAACATGCTCGGTAATACTCGTTACTCGCCCGAGCATCGCTGTTCTCGCGGTACTCGGCGAGCACCAAGCATTTCGTGTTTGTTCGGCGGGAGTTCTGGTGCACGCCCTGCGTTTTTGGAGCTCTTTAGAGCGCCAATCAACATGCAGGGATTGTCTGCCATGCATTGTAATGCCGCAGCCATATTTGTTGTGGTATTACAGTGAATGGCTGACCATTCAGTGTCATCAGGTGTATAAGAGAGCTGGTGCCGCCATGCTCGGCTTGGTCTGCTCCGGAATTAACGAGTGTAAGGAGAGCTGCTCCTGAGATAGGGTCAGATTTGGGGGTTTAGTAGGTAGTATAGGTATACCATCAAAGAAGACACAAATCCAGCTTAATCAGCAGTCCTTCTAAGGACTAATTACGGGGTATATAGATTGTAGTGCTAGGTAGGCAGGGAGTGTACAGTACAGACCAAAAGTTTGGACACACCTTCTCATTCAAAGATTTTTCTGTATTTTCACGACTATGAAAATTGTAGAATCACACTGAAGGCATCAAAACTATGAATTAACACTTGTGGAATTTTACATTACACTTTACAAAAAAGTGTGAAACAACTGAAAATATATCTTATATTCTAGGTTCTTCAAAGTAGCCACCTTTTGCTTTGATTACTGCTTTGCGCGCAGAAAAGGTGAACGGATGGACTCTACATGCCTGGTTCCCACCGTGAAGCATGGAGGAGGTGGTGTGATGGTGTGGGGGTGCTTTACTGGTGACACTGTTGGGGATTTATTCAAAATTGAAGGCATAGTGAACCAGCATGGCTACCACAGCATCTTGCAGCAGCATGCTATTCCATCCGGTTTGCATTTAGTTGGACCATCATTTATTTTTCAACAGGACAATGACCCCAAACACTCCACCAGGCTGCGTTAGGGCTATTTGACCAAGAAGGAGAGTGTTGGGGTGCTACGCCAGATGACCTGGCCTCCACAGTTACCAGACCTGAACCCAATCGAGATGGTTTGGGGTGAGCTGGACCGCTCACCGCTTCAATTTTGAATAAATCCCCAACAGTGTCACCAGCAAAGCACCCCCACACCATCACACCTCCTCCTCCATGCTTCACGGTGGGAACTAGGCAAATAGAGTCCATCCGTTCACCTTTTCTGTGTGCAAAGCTGTCATCAAAGCAAAAGGTGGCTACTTTGAAGAACCTAGAATATAAGACATATTTTCAGTTGTTTCACACTTTTTTGTAAAGTGTAATGTATAATTCCACATGTGTTAATTCATAGTTTTGATGCCTTCAGTGTGATTCTACAATTTTCATAGTCATGAAAATACAGAAAAATCTTTGAATGAGGTGTTTCCAAACTTAGGGTCTGCACTGTATGTGTATATATACAGTACATATCAGTGCAAGGCATGCACGCACTGTATGTGGGTATATAGATTTCAGTAGCAGGCAGGCATTCTATGTGGCATACCTAATTGCAAACATCAAGAGGTTCCATTCCATTACTGTCTGCTGCTTCTGCTGCTGCCTATTACATATATTGACCGTATCTACACCGCCCTAGGTCTCAGTGGCAGCAAATTTTTTGTTGCATCTTAATCCTGATTATTTTTTTCCAAAGCAATCCAGGACACCCTTTTTTCTCTAATTGCTTGTTGACACTGCAGAATACAGCCAGATCTTTTACATAGTACAGCGTGAAAATTCAGCTATTTTAAACGGGTTTGTCTGTCCCAGTCCTGACATCTGAGTGCGCATAAAAATCTGCCATTTTTTGTGGTACTGTAGAATTTTTTTGGAGTGTCTTATACAATTTTTTGACACCATTTTGCTGCCCAAAAAATATTTAGCTACAGTGCAGATATTTTATACTGGGATTTGTCTGCCACATGAATCGCATATCATTGAGCTCAAAGTTTTGCTATTTCAGGCCTTCATAGAATTTTTTTGTTGTTTCATAGGCTACTTATTGACACAAAAAAAAATACAGGGCAGATATTTGAAAGTGGGCTCTCTTCGTCAGACGCCTGATCTATCAGTGTGCTACATTCCCCTTTTTTTGCTGTGTCTTACCCTATTTCTATAGACTATTTTGGGATACAAAATAAATAAATCCAGGCCACATATTGAACAGTGTGATATCTGTGTCAGACGCCTATTTATCTGTGCTAAGAATTGTGGCATTTCTGGGATACATTACATTGGATTTGCTGTCTGTTACCCTATTTGCATAAAGTACTTTGGGGGAAAAAATTTAAAAATACAGACCCTATATTGAACAGTGTGGTATCTCTGTCACACGCCTATCTATCTGTGTGTTAAAAATTGTGACATTTCAGGGCTACATTCCCATTTTTTTTCTGTGTCTTACCCTATTTCTATATACTTTTTTAAGGGAAAAAATAAATAAATCCAGCCCACATATTGAACAGTGTGGTACCTGTGTCAGACGCCTATTTATCTGTGTGCTAAAAATTGTGCCATTTCAGGGCTACATTACACTGGATTTGCTGTCTGTTACTCTATTTGTATACAGTATTTTGGGGAAAAAAATTTAAAATACAGACCCTATATTGAACAGTGTGGTATCTCTGTCACATGCCTATCTATCTGTGTGTTAAAAATTGTGGCATTTCAGGACTGCATTCCCATTTTTTTGCTGTGTCTTACCCTACTTCTATACATTACTTTGGGGTAAAAAATAAATAAAACCAGGCCACATATTGAACAGTGTGGTATCTCCATCTGACGCCTGATCTATCTGTGTGCTAAAAATTTTGCCATTTCAGGGCTACATTCCCCTTTTTTTGCTGTGTCTTACCCTATTTCTAAACACTATTTTGGGGTAAAAAATTTACAGATACAGACCACATATTGTACAGTGTGGTATCTCCATTAGACGCCTCATCTATCTTTGTGCTAAAAATTGTGGCATTTCAGGGCTACATTCCCCTTTTTTTGCTGTGTCTTACCCTACTTCTATACATTATTTTGGGGTAAAAAATAAGTTAATCCAGGCCACATATTGAACAGTGTGGTATCTCTGTCAGACGCCTGATCTATCTGTGTGCTAAAAATTGTGGCATTTCAGGGCTACATTCCCCTTTTTTTGCTGTGTCTTACCCTATTTCTAAACACTATTTTGGGGTAAAAAATTTACAAATACAGACCACATACTGAACAGTGTGGTATCTGCATCAGACACCTGATCAATCTATGTGCTAAAAATTGTGGCATTTCAGGGCTACATTCCCATTGTTTTGCTGTGTCTTACCCTATTTCTATACACTATTTTGGGGGTAAAACATAAATAAATCCAATTTACATATTGAACAGTGTGGTATCTGTGTTAGACACCTATTTATCTGTGTGCTAAAAATTGTGGCATTTCAGGGCTACATTACACTGGATTTGCTGTCTGTTACCCTATTTGTATACAGTGTTTTGGGGAAAAAATTTACAAATACAGACCACATATTGAACAGTGTGGTATCTCCGTCAGACGCCTGATCTATCAGTGTGCTAAAAATTGTGGCATTTCAGGGCTACATTCCCCCTTTTTTGCTGTGCCTTACCCTATTTCAATACACTATTTTGGGGTAAAATACTACTGCCATTTGTCTAACCTTGTCACTCCTTGGGTCACGATTCTCGCATGCTGATGCTTATACAAGGTCGGATTTGGTAGGCCACCTAGTTACGCCTCTCCAGGCTTTCTGAGGGCTAAGGCACGATGGTTCCACAACCTTGCCAGTTACAGTCTCCATCTACTGGGTTGGCTGTAGTGGAAGAGGTATCGGTTTCCATTATAGTTCTACCCTGGTAAAATTGATGCCACTTTGGTAGTGTCTGCTAATAATTTTTGGAAATGTGTAGACTTCTGGTTGGGTCTCATACATGTGTGTTGCCTGTACCAGTAGGCCTCCACTTCCTTTGAATCAACTACCCATGTAACTATCCTTAGATATTTCTGACAATAGTATTGTATGAAACTGATATTTGTGCCACTTGAGTGTGGCTGAACATAAAAACAGGTTGAGCTGTTGCATGTGGTATCAGGGCTCTCAGCACAGCAGGCCTACACCGATCCCTCACCCACCTCATCTTAATTTGAAGTTCAATTCAAAGCTGTAAATGCTGGCCAAGACCCTGAGGTATACATGGCTTATTGCTGCAGTACCATTCTAAAATTTGTTCTGTGGGTGAATTGAGGCCACTTTCCTGGTGTCTGCTCCTAATTTGATGTGTTTTGGCAGCTTTTGGGCCCATTTAAAGGTGTTGTGTATGTGTTTATTTATTCCTTCTATTGACTCCAAATTAATTGGTGAATATTGCAAACTCAGCTATTGTAATCCGAACCGAACATTGAAATATTTGCTGATCTCTAGCCAGGCCAGAATTCCACATTTTTAATAAAGCTGATGTCATTATTTCTTCATTGTTACTTTAATAAAAAAGAATGATACTGAATGATTGTTCAGAAAATGAGAATTTCACATAGCGAGATCACTGCTGAGATCGCTGCTGGGTCACAAAACTTGTGACTCAGCAGCGATCTCGCTAGCGATCTCGCTATATGAGATGGGGCCCTCAGTGACAGTAACAATCTCCCAGTAGCACTATTTGCTCCTAGCTATTTGGGTTGCTTTAAGGGTATGCCACACTGAACAATATCGCTAACGGGATCGCTAAAAAACGTCACTATTTAGCGATCCCGTTAGCGATGTTGTTCAGTGCGGCAGCTGCCAGCGACGAGCTTCCTGCTGTGATCTCGCTCATCGCTGGAATCGTTCCGGACCCTATTTTCTCGTCGGCGCTCCCGCTGGGTAAGTATCTAATCGCTGTGTGGCACCTTTTCTTAGCGATTTAGCGGTACTTTTGTACCGCTAAAGTCGTTAAGAAGATCGCTAACGGCGATAGCGTCGTTAACTATATCGCTAAATGTCGGCCGCATTTAGCGATATAGAAACAATCCCGCTAGCGATCGCATTAGTATGCGTCGTTATCGTGATCGCTAGCAGGATTGTTTAGTGTGGCAGTACCTTTAGACAGTCTAAAGATATGCCAAATATTTCAATCAGCATAAATTAAAATATGAAAAGTCTAACATTTAAATAGTTTTAGCAAATCAGCACCAGTGTTGATTACAATCAAGTCACCAAGTACAGATGTGACTGTTCAATGCTGCTTCCCTCTGTGACAGGGTCACTGGCACTGTATGTGGGGAGATATGTGTCATGGAGATTGCTTAACTTCATAATCTAGAAGCCCATAAGTTTGTTTTCAGTATGCTATGTGCTGAAGGAGGTATGCGGCCATGTTATGGGCGGGTTTTTAGGTGAGTAGGTAAAGAGATGGGTGGGACGCCTACTCACCATATCTCCGCCTCAAGGGTATGGCTGGGGAAATAAATGTCCAGCCAGTTATTTTTTCTCTGTCTGTGTTGTGTGGATGTAAGGAAGCCTTCTGACTGCTAGCTCCTGTGAGAGCTGCTATATGTGTTGTCCCAGAGGACCTGAGCAGGACTGTATGAACTTTTATTTTCATTTGAGCCAGACAGGCTGTTTTTCTGTTACCAGTTTGGGTTTTTGGTTTATGATGCAATAAACCACCCACAGACTTTAACCACTCATGTGCCTGTGTCTATCTCGAGAAGCAGCTAAGTAAGCTAACCTTCCACACCTTCCTCATGACTATTGCTGGTGCAGAATGGAACACGAGGCTGAAATCATTTAATTTTCCCTTTGTTAATCAAACTGAATTTTTTCCTGCACATGTTGAAAAGGGTATGCACTGCATCATCATGACTTAATAAATATAGAGAAAACTATGATGACAGGTTCCTGTGTTGACAGAATTCTCTTCAGATTAAAGTACATTCTTTAGATCTTGACATGATTTGATGCAGACCTTATTCTCCTGTCCATATCCATATTCTGCTTTTATTTGCTCTTTCTGATTTGTCAGTTGATCTAGCACGTGTTGTTCGAATCCCTGGTTTTGACCCTCACCAAAGACTTTGAACCTGATTCATTAAGAATGGTGTTTCGTGCGTGTTAATGAAGAGAAGTGGTGAAGTAAAACTGCTTAATTCACGCTACTTAATCATTTCTCAACACAAATGTTTCTCCAGTCCATGGCGTATATTTCAAGCTTAAGTTACGCCACTAAAGTGACTTAATTTTTGAAGGGTTTGCTAGGCAAGTTTGACCATGCCCTATTCTGCCCACTCTGAGCCCAATTTGGCAGAGCTGGCAGGGACTGGAGTAAGAGTGCCAGAAGTTGCAAATCTTTTGTTCAAATTTGAGTTGCAAAATAAATTTTACCAACTCCTCAAAGTATTTCACACCAGAAATCTGGCAAAACTCATTGAAGATTTCGGCCCTTGTCTTATTACAAGCTCTGAATTGTCACATAATGACACACGCAGTAACAACCCTGGACTATGTTGCTGACATATCATATAATTATTGCATCCCACTAGTTCTAAGTAAGTGATAATCCTGTAGATTGCAACATAGGAATATTATTTGGAAAGTCCATACCTCCAGTATTGAAGCTAATGGCCATCTAGACAATGAGAGGTATGTGTCGCAGAGATGGCTGCTCCCTGCGATGCAACCCGGAGTATTTTGTTTTAGTGCACGTGAGCACTATGATGTTGTTTAGTACACTTGTGTCCGGGTTGCGGGTAGCTATAAGAGATGGGTGGGTCTGGCTACCCTCATACCTCACATGCGGGTGTGGTTACAGCCTACATAATGGAGGCTGATGTTTTTCACATGGTCTATGTGCAGAGAGGGAGAAGTCTTCCTGTGTGTGGCTCCAGACCGAGCCTGAATGCTGGACATTAACCCAGCCTGTGTGCCCACAGGCCTGAGTGAGAAGAATCCTGCCAGGATGTGTGTGAGGTCAGGGTCATGTGACCATCAAATAGGTGGTAAAAACCTGGCGAGCAGGAACTCCCACATAGCTCTCAGAGGACCTACAGGACTGTGCTAAGGACATTGATGCTTGGTTTTTCCCTGCTTTAAAGTCTGTTTACCTTTTTGTTGGTGCTTCCGGGTTTATGAAGGAAATAAACCCATATGGACTTTAAAACGAACGTGACTCCTGTCTTCCTCCAGTCGCACCAGAGTGAGTACAATACCTATGATTGGTGGAGAATGCGGGCATCGGTCCAGGAGGTACCTGGGAGAATTCCGGGCTTCTACTGTGGATCGGCGGGTCCACAAAATCTGCAGAGCAGTGCAGAGCTGGGCAGAGAGGTATGGAGCAATGCAGATCCGTTCAGAGCGGTGTGAAGCCATGTAGAGAGGTGCAGAGCCTTGCGGAGCCATGCAGAGCCTTGCAGAGCAGTGTGGAGACTCGCTGTGCAAAGCCATGCAGAGCCTTGCAGAACAGTGCTGAGCCTCGCTGTGAGAAACTGTTTGCGCAGATTGACTGCTATGCACAGGCGGTGAGGTGAGGGGCCTGAGAGGGCCATGTGGGGGCACTCTGGTGACCTTTTTGCTAGGAGCAATGGACGAGACTTACAGCCTGGTTGAAACGATATAGCTGCAACAGCATGTGGAAACAAGCATCTGGCTGTAACTCAGCAGGGTTACGAAGATTAAAGCTTCTGGCTGTAACTCGGTGGGGTTACAAAGATTAAAGTTTCTGGCTGTAACTCAACAGGGTTACGAAGCTTGTCAACACCCTCATTCCAAGTTTGCACAGGGTCAGTGTGCAGTGCCAGGAGGCCCAGTGACAGCCGAGGGAGGTGAAGCAGCCATGTGTGAAGTGGCTTGCAGTGATTCTCTAGAGGAGTTCTATCACTCCATGATCCCTGGGCAACCATGGGTATCCCAAAAAGGGGTAGTTTCCCAAAAGGGGGCGGTGTCCCAAAAGGGGGCAGTGTCACAAAAGGGTGGAGTCCCAAAAGGGGGAGGTAACCCAAACAGGGATGGTTGCCCAGAAAGGGGTGGGGCCCCAAAAAGGGGGTAGTGACCCTAATGGGGTGGATTCCCAAAAGGAGCGGTGACCCAAATAGGGGTGGTGGCCCAAAAAGGCTGCAGCGAATGCTCCCAAGGACTGTTGCTGGGAACAGCATTTGAACAATGCATGTCCGGGATTATGTACTGACTATGAATCTGACAAGAAGTCTCAGAGGTGTACTGTGGAAGTCAATGGATAGAATGTGAGTGGACTTCTAGTCTCAGGGAGCCCGGTGACTCTGGTGAGCGCCACACTCCCTGTCTATCTGATTCCCGAAAGGAAGATGGAAGTCCAGTGCATCAATGGGGTCCATAGGGACTATTCGGTGTCCAGGGTAATCATTGAGAAGTCCACGATTATTAAAAGCCATGACGTTCCTGTAGTTCTGGACTTACCAAACCCTATTATAATTGGTCAGGACTTTAAATTTTTGGGGACTTATTGGAGGAAAAAGGGAGCTCCACCACAGCAGGTGGCTGTAGAGGTTCCTAGTGGTGTAATGCATAAAGAGGAGGAGGTAGCGCCCCCTAAGTTCGATAGCCCGGAGTTAAGGGTGACCAGAAGGAAGTGTGGGTCTGCCCAACTCTGGGACTTAGCAGAGGTGGCCAACAGACTGTCACTTGAAAATGGGGTACCTACTAGAGAGAGGTCTGACACCTGTTTAAGCGGGGACTACTTGTTCTAGGATGATAGGGTGAGTGGTGGTGACTCCCATTCAGACTGTGACGCAAGGGGAAAAGAGTACAGTAAGGTTGACCTGGGTACAAATGGCAAGTCTTCCTTTCATCGCCGAGGACTAGTGTTGAGCGATATTGCTCGATATCTAAAAATATTGTATCGAAATTGTATCGCCGATAGCACTAAATATCGTCGATATCCGATTTCGATACCGGAAGTCCCATGTAAGTCTATGGGAACAAAATATCGCAACAAAAAAAAACCTTTCTTTCGTTGTAAACACAAAATATACACACATAGAATATATATATATATATATATATATACATGTCATTGTGACATATATATATATATATATATATATTTATAGTTTATACACTTCTACATAGTAAAATCGACTCTAATTCAATTGCCGGGTAAAGACGTGACATACCCCATAGAAGTCGACGGGCTCGGTGCCGAGTACCCCGAAAACCTCTGGCTCTGTGCGACTCAACTTGGGCGTCACGAACAGGATTCTGTAGCTCGCTATAAGCGAGTCCTGTGTGCCTGAATTGCACTGGTTTTGTGCTTGAGAATTGCTAAAATCATCAGAGAATGTATTTGCCATTTTTCCGCCATATCTGCGTCACGACGAGGCACTGGTGAAGAAGAAGGGCGTGCTCTTCGTGGGTGTCACTCACTCAGTGGCGTGAAAACGATGGCCGCCCACTGTAAATGGTACTGCAATGTAACATCGTGCCCCACAGCTCTGGAGTTCCGCCTCCTCATCCTCCTCAGTGTGAGGAGGTCCCGCCTCCCTACAAAAGAGGGGCCCTCTCCAGATATGACACATGTGACTTGGCAGAGATGGCTAATGGACACGACGAGCAGAAGTGGGAAGGGATGGAGCAGTCAGAGCTCTCCCCCCACGGAAGCGACCCGATCGCCACGGAATCACCGTTGGGCACCCGGCCTGTAAACCCTCCTACGCTGGAAGAAGCGGAGGATACCCTGAGAGGCCTGGCCCGGCACCGGGAGGAGGTCGCCAGGATGGAATCCAGCTGGCGTGCCCTAAAAATAAACTTGGAGCGGCGCCAATCCCTCTTACCTGAAGTGTCTGTACCGGAAGGTGAGGCACCCGTTCTAGTAGAGGAGCCCTTGCAATGTGATCCGGTTGACGTTGTCGCAGTGGAGGCACCCGTTCCTGCAAAAACCGCAGCACCGTCAGCAGCACCCCAGATCCCGCTGTCTGCCCCGGTCGCTGAGACAGAAGAAGCGACACCCGTCCTCATGGAGGAGGCCGCGCAGGCACCAGAGCACTACCTGCCTGTACCGGAGCCCCGACTGTCATCTGATTTAGAGCCGTCTGCTTCCTCCGCAGGGGAGCGCCGCCAGGACTGGGGGGCAACAGGAGAGCTGCCGCAAACCGGACACTGTAAGCTGCAGTGGAGTGGTGGAGACATGGAGCAACTGGTGGAGGAGAATTACAATCGGCGTCAGGAGGAAGAGTGGAGACGTTGGGAGCGGGAAGCAGAGCGACAAAGGGAGCAGCGAGAAACCCTAAAACTTCGCCAACGTCACCTGGAGAAGGACCGGGCAGATAAGGACCGGATGAGAAAGGATAAAGGAACCCTGAGTGAGCCGCGGCGTAAGGGTGCAGTACGAAACTTTAAATTGAAAGGTGGGTGGGGCTTCATCAAGGAGCCTGGACTTTATTTAGAAGTCTTTGTGACCCGGCGGGACGTGGAGGCTCACCTCCCAGAAGGACACCCGGGGAGGGACCTGTTGCCAGGAGACTTGGTGACTTACACCCGACACTGGGGTTACAATGGGTGGTACGCCCTAAATGTTACCAGGTGCGACCCCTACTCCCCAGTGTGTCAGGAACCTGTGAGACCCTCGAAGCCTTCAGCCTCCCACATCCAGGCCTCTGCAAAAGTGCCCACCCCACGCCGTAAATCTCCCCAGCCTCCCTCAGTGGTCTCCTCAGCAGCCCCAGCTATGGACATGATAAGTATAGCTGGCCCGTACCCGGCGCCTGTTAGGCCCCCTGGGGTTCGTACAGTCCGTGACATAGGGCTCCAGACCCGGAGAGAGATGAAAGAGGTGGCCACACAGACCCAGATAGCGGGTCACGACTTGACTGTACAGGCCACACGACGTCATCAGGTCCTAGTGGTCCTTGGTGCCTCGGATGTTTGGCAAGCACCAGAAGAGTACCAGGTGGTACCTGTAACACCCCTGCCAAAGAAGTCTAAATAACCCGGACAGGGTCCCTGTATGTAAATAAATAGTTAAATTGTTTATGTACCCGGACGGGTGAATGTTCCAAAAAAATTTTTTTAATTTAATAAAAAATAAAAAAAACAGTTTTCATTTCTTTTATTACTGTCTCATCCTGCTGCGACGCCATCGATCTCCTGTAAAAAAATGAAAAAAAAAAAAAAAGTATACCACCTGACCGACGCAGTCCATAGTAACGAGTGTCCCACGACGATCCAGCTCTGCTACATCAGAATGACAGGCAGAGCCTGTCATCCCGGCGCAGCACAGCTGATTACCTGCTTCCCCGGCGGTGACGTCATCGGACTGACTGCTTTACGGCCGGGATTACCCTGCAGTGACTGCAGTTATCGCGAAAAACTGCATGTGACCGCCAGGGAGAAGATAATGGCGGCCATCAAGCAGTCCAGGACGTGACCGCCGGAGATCTTCTGCCAGGTAAGTGCCGCTGACTCCTGACAGACCCGACCGACGGACACTCACAGTGACAGTGACAAATCCGATTCCGGTATTCGATAAGACGAAAATATCGAAACGAATTATCGAAAGGCCGATAGAGCTAATATCGGCCGATAGCCGATATTTGCATTATCGTATCGCTCAACACTACCGAGGACACAGCGGCCGCAGAAAGGCAGGTCAGGCTACACCCTCTTAAAAGACAGACAAAGAAGAGACATGGTCAGGTGCCAACAAGGTTAATGTCCTTGATAAGGGGTCACATTACTACTGACAAACCCTAGCACAGAGGTAGTCAATGACATACGGAAGATAAAGCTGACAGAGTGACGGAAGAGATCTAACAGCGAAAATCGCAGTAGGGGAAGAACTCCAAACAAAATCAGAGAGCCTGCAAAGCTATCCCAATCGACTGCTGCCACTTGAAAAGAGAGGATAAAATTGACAAACTGACAAAAGAAATGTGCACATGGAAAGAGTACGATGAGTTCTGTCAACAGCTGGCGAACGAGAGGTTGAAGGTGTCGAGTATGGAAGCCACCAACTCCGCGCAGCTGGATCAGGTGCGTCACCTGGAGTCCAAGCTGTCAGCAGCCATGGCTCAGCTAGGAGAGAAGAAAGTGCAGGAGCAGAAGCTGCGCCATACCATCCGCTCCACCAAGGAGAAGCTGCGCTCTGCTCTGCAAGAGGTCCCAGATCACTTGTTTCAGCAGGAAATTACATGCTGCAACAAAGCACAGGAGCTCCAGGACCTCGCCAAAGAGTTTGTTCGTGAGAAGGAAAAAGTAGCAGATTTGCAGGCTGAACTAAAAATGAGCTCTCCAATCTACAGAAGGAACTGTCGCGCTCACTCGATCTGATCGCAGTGAAGGAGAGTGAGCAGGAGAGACTGACCAAAGAAGTGGCCACCAGGGAGGAAGAAATAAAGCAGGGGAAGTGCCATGCAGACGGCCTCACAGGGGAGGTTGACGTCTTGAGAAACCACACTGACTCTCAGGACTAGAGTTGAGCGAAACAGGTTGGTCAGATTCATAAGTCGCCGATTTTCGCCAAAGTCGGGTTTCGCTGACCGAAACCCGACCATAGCGTGAAGACGGCGATGCGGTCGGCAAAACGAGCGCCAAAGTTGGATTTCCCAAAATGCTTTCAGGCGCCTTTTTTCAGCCAATGAGCAAGGACGTACACTGTGGGCAACGAAATGACATGGGCAGCGTCCACCACCATCTTAGAGAAGGGCATTGCAGTGATTGGCTTGCTTTGGGGGGCATTATAGTGTCTATAAAAGCCCTGACCGCCGACCTCCATTTTACTTCTGCTGATCTTAACAGTAGGGAGAGGTTGCTGACGCTGTTTATCAGTAGGGAGAGAGTTAGGGCTGGAAAGAGAAGTTCTTATGTGCTTGTGCTGATAGCAATTGGGCTGTACTGTACAGTTAGTGTGCAGTGACAGGGGAGGATTTTCTTGTGTGCAGCAGCGCTGGTTATTAGGCTGCCTGATAGCTGTATTGCTGTGTGTACACTGCTGTGCAGACTGCTTTTTACACAGCACTAATACTTTTATTCTTTTTTCTGCATAGTTACCGAGCGTTCATTTTTTCCCACACCGTATAGAGCTGTACGCTCCTCACACACTACCGTGTACCGGCTGGCATCACGGACAAATACATGCTGACAATCTGTGTGTGACTCCAGAAATAAATATGGAGATTTAAATTTTTCCCTACACCGTATACAGCTGTCCGCTTCTGATACAGTACCGTATATCTGCTCTTTGAATTACGGTCAAATCCATACTGAGAGAGCGTCTATATGTGACTCCGGAAATATATACGGAGATTTAAATTGTCCCCTACTCCGTATACAGCTGTCCGCTTCTGATACAGTACAGTATATCTGCTTTTTATATTCTGGTCAAATCCATACTGAGTGAGCGTCTATATGTGACTCCGGAAATATATACGGAGATTTACATTTTCCCCTACACTGTGTACAGCTGTACGCTTCTGATACAGTACCGTTTTTCTGCCTTTTGTATTCTGGTCAAATCCATACTGAGTGAGCGTCTGTGTGTGACTTCGGAAATATATATGGAGATTGAAATTTTTCCAACACCGTATACAGTCATGGCCAAAAGTTTTGAGAATGACACAAACATTAATTTTTACAAAGTCTACTGCTTCACTTTTTCTAATGGAAATTTGCATATACTCCAGAATGTTATAAAGAGTGATCAGCTTAACAGCAATTACTTGCAAAGTCAATATTTGGCTAGAAAATGAACTTTATCCCCCAAAACACATTTCAACATCATTGCAGCCCTGCCTTAAAAGGACCAGCTAACCTCTTTTCAGTGATTGCTCCATTAACACAGGTATGGGTGTTGATGAGGACATGGCTGGAAATCAATCTGTCATGATTAAGTAAGAATGACACCACTGGACACTTTAAAAGGAGGCTGGTGCTTGGCATCATTGTTTCTCTTCTGTTAACCACGGTTATCTCTAAAGAAACACGTGCAGTCATCATTGCAATGCACAAAAATGGCCTAACAGGGAAGAGTATCGCAGCTAGAAAGATTGCACCTCAGTCAACAATCTATCTCATCATCAAGAACTTCAAGGAGAGAGGTTCCATTGTTGCCAAAAAGGCTCCAGGGCGCCCAAGAAAGACCAGCAAGCACAAGGACCGTCTCTTAAAAGTGTTTCAGCTGCGGGATCGGCTACCAGCAGTGCAGAGCTTGCTCAGGAATGGCAGCAGGCAGGTGTGAGTGCATCCGCACGCACTGTGAGGCGGAGACTCTTGGAGCAAGGCCTGGTCTCAAGGAGGGCAGCAAAGAAGCCACTTCTCTCCAGAAAAAACATCATGGACAGACTGATATTCTGCAGAAGGTACAGGCAGTAGACTGTTGAGGACTGGGGTAAAGTTATTTTCTCTGATGAATCCCCTTTTCGATTGTTTGAGACATCAGGAAAACGCCTCATTCGGAGAAGACAAGGTGAGCGCTACCACCAGCCTTGTCTCATGCCAACTGTTAAGCATCCTGAAACCATTCATGTGTGGGGTTGCTTCTCAGCCAAGGGAATCGGCTCTCTCACAGTCTTGCCTAAAAACACAGCCATGAATAAAGAATGGTACCAGAATGTCCTCCAAGAGCAACTTCTCCCAACCCTCCAAGAGCAGTTTGGCGATCAACAATGCCTTTTCCAGCATGATGGAGCACCTTGCCATAAAGCAAAGGTGATAACTAAATGGCTCAGGGAACAAAACATAGAGATTTTGGGTCCATGGCCTGGAAACTCCCCAGATCTTAATCCCATTGAGAACTTGTGGTTAATCATCAAGAGACGGGTGGACAAACAAAAACCTAAAAATTCTGACAAAATGAAAGCATTGATTGTGCAAGAATGGACTGCTATCAGTCAGGATTTGGTCCAGAAGTTGATTGAGAGCATGCCAGGGAGAATTGCAGAGGTCCTGAAGAAGAAGGGTCAACACTGCAAATATTGACTTGCTACATTAACTCATTCTAACTGTCAATATAAGCTTTTGTTACTCATATGTTTGCAATTATTATATTTCTGTCTGCGATAAAAACATCTGTCAAACACACATAAAAACCAGAGGGCAGCAGATCATGTGAAAATATAATATTTGTGTCATTCTCAAAACTTTTGGCCATGACTGTACAGCTGTACTCTTCTCATACAGTACCATATATCTGCTGGTATTTTTGGTACATTTTCCCAAACATGAGGAAGTATGGTGGAAGAGACCGCGGACGTGGGCGGAAGGGGCCAGCTGGTACTGATGGTGGTGGTGGTGCATCTGCTGGTAGTGCCAAAAGCACAATAGCACCTAAGGCAGGAGTTGTTGAGCCTGCGCCATCATCTGGCTCCAGAAGGGCTGGAAGGCTCCCTTTTCTGGGAGTTGGTAAATCGCTTTCAAAGCTTGAGCATCAGGAACAGGTTTTGGCTTACATTGCCAAAACAGCCTCCAGCTCTATCGCCTCCTCTTCTGAAGTTTCAAAAAATGCAAGCACTGAGTGTTAGGGGTCGAGTTCCCGCTTCTGCACAGGGGGAATCTTGAGCCATCTCCGATGCAGTCCCTCATCCTTCTCCTGCCACAGTGGCACCTGCTCAGCAGAGACGTCAGTCCCAGCGACTCGCCCAGCCTGATACGGTACAAAGGGTTACTGCTGCCTCTCCAGGTGCTGTCATTGTAGCCAGTACTGGTCAGCGGCGAGCAGACGGCTGTGGGACTAAGTCCTGCTTTCCACCATCTGAATATGCCCAGGGTAAGGTCTCTCATTGGAGACCAAGGGTCACATGCTCAGGTACTGCAGCGACTGTACTCCCATTGGTCCTCTAGGAACTTGCTCAAGTTTGGTGGCAGTCTTCCATTGGTTCTTTCTGGAAGGTCCTGCAGTTGCTGCTATAAAAGGCTTGCATGACTGCACGGCCATGCGCTAATATCAATCCTGTTATGTGCTTTGCGCCAGTGTGGTCATGTACGCATGCGGTTAGGGCTCGGCTGAAATAAGCCTCTAGAATGCTGACACCTCCGGTGAGGAGTTTTGTATGCACGTGTTCAGGGCTAGGCTGAACTAGCCTCTAGAATACCGGCTACTCCGGTGAGGAGTTGTTTGTTTGCGTTACTGTCTGCATGACCACGGACTACTATCCACTATTCAGTTATCTGTGTACTCCTGTGGGGTTAACAGGACACAGTCTCTACCACAGCGACTTTGTGGAGTAACAGAGTTCGCTCATACCGCCATATATTGCCACAGCGTCTATATCAGCAACTCTGTGGAGCAACAGAGCTCGCTTATACCACCATATTGTGCCATCTTACTAGCAGCAGGCTCTTTTATATTTATTTGGTGCATTTTGCCAGCCCTAACACTGAGTCATCAGTGCAGGCTCCTGGTCAGGAACAACACCTTTCCTTGTGTCCTTCACCCCCATCAAAAGTGAAGGATGCGGCAGGCCACACTTCAGATTACTGCCTGGAGCTGTTTTCACTTACCATGCCTGGGTTATCAAGTGAAATCCTGAATTCCCCAGTCTAAGATGAATATGACATGGAGTGCACTGATGCACAGCCACTGCTATATGATTCTGCTGGTACATTCACCCAGAGCACTGCATTGCCCTCGCAGTCTACTGAGCCAGATTCTGTCCCTGATGAAACTCAGGTGCCACTTCCCGCATACTATACCACCTTACACGGTGACACAGAGGAAGGTGCAGATGAAATTGAAGAGGAGGTGATGGATGACCCAGTTGATGACCCGGATTGGCATCCATTGGGGGAAGAGGGTGCCGCTGGCAATAGCTCAGAAGAGGAAGAGGACCCGCAGCAAGCATCGACATCGCACCTGCGGTTATCTGGCAAGACCATAGCAGTCCAAAAACGTGTTAAAAAAAACAAAAAGAGTTGGCCAGACGGTCAAATTAGCACAGCGTGCAAGCCATGAAAATTTATCCCATAGTAGGAAGAGTGCAGTGTGGCACTTTTTTGACCAAAACTCTATTGATGAGGCAAAGGTTATCTGTAAGAAGTGCGGAAGGACCTTTAGCCGAGGGAGTAATCTCAGAAATTTGAATACCAGTTGCATGCTTAGACATTTAAACACCATGCACTTGCAAGCGTGGATGGACTACAAAACCTCAGGTAGCACATGTGCACCTGCTCCGACTGAAGGTTGCCAGCAACGCTGCATCACTTCCCCCACTGTAAGCCCACCGGTTAGCACACCACCAGCAAGAAATGTTGAGGTGTCATCGCAAGGCCAAAGCAGTCAGGGAATCCCAATGGTTTTCCAACGAAAGACTGCATCTAGGCAATCACCACCACCACCATTGTCATGGAAATATATATGTATTCCATATATTCAAAGTATATTCATATATATGCATTCACAGTTAGATAGATCTCACTTGCTAAAAATCCTGTGCCCACACATATCTATGCAAAAAGCTGATGCCAGCTATAATCAGTCGTTAAAGACGACCCTGGCCTTCATAAGGAACAAGTACAGAGAGTCTTAGTAGATATCTATTGTTTACTTTACTAGTCATGCAAGAAAGCTAGGGCAAAAGAACAAAAAACAATAAATCTGCAACTTCAGCCCTTTTATCATAATTATCATAATTATCATACTTACACTAGAACAGCCAATAATCTAGCAGCTTTTAATTGTATGTTAATTGACTAACCAGCCCCTTTTTGTAAACGTATAAAATCTTGAATGAATAATAAATGAGTAGTCTTGACGAACTGTTATACTGACACTTCCGTTGTGGACAGTCCTCATTTCGTTCTGAGCGCTCAAAAAGACATTTAATAGAAAATTGGGATCAGCACCAGCAAACACTTCAGGATAGATTTATCCTAATTAAATTTCTATAACAGTTGGCGCCTGCACGCGGGGCAGTGGACGAAACGCACGGGACCTGCTGACCGGAGAGACAGAGGTGTTGGCCATGGCCTTGGCTCAAGGGACGGAGACTGCGCAGCTCCATAATTAAGGTAAGAAAATCTTGTCATCTTACCTGAAAGTCCCTTGTGCTCAGTCCTGGTCTTACACCTCTTGCCAGTCAGGTGTGGTCACCACCACATTCCCAGGTAGTGTAAAAAGTCCACACCCTTATCCAAAACCCTGGGATATAAGGTGTTTGCTGCTGTGCTGTGTATGTGTTTTATGTGAACCGGGAGAAAAGTTGGAACGGTGATTGTGTATTGCTTGCTGATTTCTGGAAGCTGTATAGCAGGAAAGCCAAATTGCTGGATAAGTTCTCACAGATTTCTTCACACATCGGAGGGAGACAATCCCAGTATTCCAGGTGTGAAGGGTGGGGGGTTTGTTTTGGATAAATTCTCACAGATTCTTTCACACATTGGAGGGAGACACTCCCAGTATTCCAGGTGTGAAGGGTGGGAATTTTGTACAGGCTATTACAGATTACTGTGACCGGCGCACCGGCCAGGGCGTACGGTTTTCAGAAGTGGTAGACATGGAGCATTGCCGTGCTCAGTGCAATTGGTGAGTTATCAGTTACCAGAGCAGCTTGTATGTGTCACAGATCATCAAAAGAGGGATTCGTATTCTCCCGGGTGTCTGTCTTATTATACGTGTCACTGTCTGTATCAGGTACTGTCGCTTTAAATCTCATTCAGAGCAGCGTGCGCTCTGTCACTATCTCATTCACTGCTGGCTGCAGCAGCGAGAAACCCCTTTGACCCCCCTCCTCTGCTAATCACGTTGTCACATCTGTTTCCTGGTTTTGATCTTTTTAAGCTAGTTTTTTGGCTACAGGCTGTAGCGTGAAAATTCTCAGGCATTCAGACTGAACTGTATTCATTTTTTGCTATTCTATATGGATAATCTTTTTTTGATACGTGATTTCAGTGCCTGTAGAGACAGCAAGCAGAGATATAAGGGAGGGGGGAAGTGCTGGCAGCAGCGAGATGACATTCCAGAGGGCGGTAGGAAAAGCCTACGCTACCAGACAAAAGTTTTAAAGTATTTTTCTTTTTGTTTTTATCATTTTACAATCAGTTTTTCCACCTCTTTTCTGTTTTTAATTAGCTGTTTTAGTAACAAGGATTGTTTTTCAGAGTTTTATGATTAATACGTTTTGGGTTTTTTTTCCCTCCCCTTTTTGGTCAATTTTTTTTTCTTTTCCTAGAGTTTTTTTTACTAAATCTAACTTTTGTTTTTAAAGTTTTTCTTTTAAGTACATTTTTAAATGATTTTGGAGAGATTTTTCTAATCAACTTATTTTAGAGTTTTAAGGGTATGCCACACTAAACAATATCGCTAACGGGATCGCTAAAAAACGTCACTATTTAGCGATCCCGTTAGCGATGTTGTTCAGTGCGGCAGCTGCCAGCGACGAGCTTCCTGCTGTGATCTCGCTCGTCGCTGGAATCGTTCCGGACCCTATTTCATCGCTGGCGCTCCCGCTGGGTAAGTATATATCGCTAGTGTGGCACCTTTTCTTAGCGATTTAGCGGTACTTTTGTACCGCTAAAGTCGTTAAGAAGATCGCTAACGGCGATAGCGTCGTTAACTATATCGCTAAATGTGGCCGCATTTAGCGATATAGAAACAATCCCGCTAGCGATCGCATTAGTATGCGTCGTTATTGTGATCGCTAGCGGGATTGTTTAGTGTGGCAGTACCTTTACTCTCCAACCAGCAAGATCTACTAGCTTGCTTTAGACCAAGGTCACTCCACAGATAAGGAAACTGCAGGCTGAGGGAGAACACACACACACAAACTGCGCAGCGGCTTCACTCACCCCTCCCATCAGGCATTTAGCGAAGACACACAGAACCAGAATGCAGCAGTTTTCAGATTTTTAATCACCTTTGTTGAATAGATTTTTGGAATAGACACAGTACGTGAGAATCAAAGGGCTAGGCATGTGAATAGAAGGTCAGAGTACGTGAGAAGCAAATGGACAGGCAGACTTTACGCTGCATAATGAAATGTTTTTTCTTGTTTTTTGTTTGAAAGGCAACAAGAAAGTTTGTTTATAGATTACCGTCTGCTATAAAACAGCAGTGGTGCATCGTGTAGAAGGTACAGCAAGTTAATTTGAACGGACCAGGAAGTGATTTTTTATGTGAATAAGATTGAAAAGGTGTTAAATCGTCTGTGAGAAAATGATCACTGACATGTCACAAGAGGAGAATTCAGAGTCACACACATCACATGTCCATCATGTGGAGACACGGGACAGGTGTAGGCTGCTCTCATTGAATAAGAAGACTTGTACAGGGAAAAACGCTCCCCGCCTCTCTCCACAGGGAGAAGGCATTTTTGTTTCAATGGTCCCCTCTCAAGAGCCACAGGGGGGACACCCTCTCCTTTTTCTTCTCTCAGTCCCTTTCTCCTTCTTCTTCAGACTTTTCTCCTCTTTCCTCGCTGCCATCCCTCTCTATCCTTCTTTCCCTATCATTCCTTCTTTCCCCTCCCTCACATCTCTGACACATCAATTTTCTTCCTCTTCCTCTTCTTCTATCTCTTCCTCTCCGACTCTCAAATCTTCTTCATCTTCTTCTACTTCTCCCCCTCCATCTTTCTCTCTCTCCCTCCTCCATCTTTCTCTCCTTTCCCCCTTTCACTCTTCTGTCCCTCCCCTCCTTCCTTTTCCTCCCTTTCTCCTCCCACACCACACCCACCTGCTCGTGCTCGCTCTCCTCCTTCCTCCTCCTCTCAGGCACATCCCACCTCTTCTCACACACACCTCCCTTCTCTTCCTCTTTTTTCTACTTCGTTATCAACTGGGTCAACGCCCAATCAAAGCAATGTGGTGTCCCTGTATTCAGTGCCTCCAGCACAGGGCACCCTGTCTATCCCAAGCACAGTACAAACATTGCCAGTTATTATATCAGGAAAAGAAAGTGCAAATCTCCCTACACAAAACGCTGCAGGTAGCCCCCAGACACAACAGTTAGCAGAGCCCACAGCCATGGCTTCACAGGGGGGAAGTATAGCTGCAGACACAAATGAGGAACCTCAGTGTGAAGCAGAGCTGCCAACATGGAACAATGACACTGATCCACCGCAACATCACCCAGTATATGCACCAAGCACACCATGTCACTTCTCATCTGATGAAGATGAAGACACAACGTCATACATGATACCCAATACTAGGGAAGAAAACACACAAGCACCAATAGAGCAGGGACAGGTAGAGGCACCATCCTATGAGCCCTTCATCCCAAGCCAGGTGATCAGTATGCTGCCAGACCCAGGGATACACCCCATGCCATTTTGCCAAAAAATGCAGCAGATCCAGTGAACGTATGCAGCAGCCTGGATTGATCTCTGGACCGTAATGGAAATAGAGGAAGGTGATGCATTCTGGTCAATTATGAGAGAACACTTCAAGCTTCCAGCAGAGTTAGATGCGTATGCCTGGGAGACAGGACCAAAGCTAATTGAGCAACTCAGAGAATGGGCCAAAAGCAGACTGACAGGACAAACTCTCAGCCTACATGACATGAGTCAAGACAAGACAGAGTCTGTGGAGAAGTTCCATGACAGAGTGATGCAAGTGTTTCAAGATTTGGGCCTCATTACCCATGATCAGACACACCGACGGATGTTGGCACAGGCTTTTGTGCATGGACTGAGAGAACCAATCAGGAAACCACTGGTAGTAGCCAGGCCTGAGTACACGTCAATAGCAATGGATACCCTGCATGCAGTAACAAAAAGGATTGAGTCCCGCTGGGACAGAAGGGATGTCCAGTGTTACAACTGTGGCGAGTTTGGTCATTTCCGGAACCGGTGCAGAACACCGACTTCGCCCAGAAGAAGAAGAAACACAGAAAGCAGTGAAGAACCCCATCCATAGGACAGGAGCACACCAAGTCCACAGGGAACCCCACCAGTGGGACCAATATCCTGAGAGTGGATGGCGTAGTCAGATCTTTTCTTGTGGAACTCCGCAACCTCACCTATCTATCAGAATCTTCTGCATCGTGCATGGGAATTGATGGTCAAGTCAGACATTTCCAGATTATGAAGCCCCTGAGCGTGTGGACTCAGCCAGAACACTCCATCGTGTCCCAGTTTGTTGTGTCAAAAACCTGCACCCTCATCCTATTGGGAGTGGACCTACTGCAGAAGCTGAAAGCGACCAGAGTGTTCCAGGAAGATGGGACCATGACACTTTCTTCACCCCTGACCCAAGAAGAAACCTCAAACAACCACACTGCAGACCTATCACAGGAGGTGCTGGACATAGTACCAGAAAAGCCACTCCATCACCCAGAGTCAAGATGTCTCTGACCAACTGAAGGTCTAAGTGAACTCGCCTAAGAAGACGGCCTGAGAACTTTGACATTGGCCAGGATATTCAACTCAAGAAGGACCCTACTCGCTTCATGGAATGGCAACACTTCATCCGGCTCCAACGCCAGAGGTTCATCTTTTGCAAGCACCAGGAGGTGCCCCCTGCAATCAACCAGTTCACCCAGGCCCTAGACCGGCAAAAAGCCACTCAGCTCTTCAAACTTGTGCACAAATACTGACCTGAGACCGAGCTGGAGAAAAAGAAACAACTTATGGCCCGTGCTGAGAAAAAAGCAGCCGGTTAAGGAGACGTCCCAACAAGAAGCCCCCTGTGACCAGAGCAGGTGCTAACACAGTGACTGTTTTGGTGGAGAACAAGAAAGCCAGCTGGTCGTCATCTCTCATGATGTGGATCCTAGTAGATGGCTTGTTTTCCCGCCAGCTCTGCGCTGGCAGATGGGAGTCCCCTGCAGCATACTGAAGGACAAGGCCAAACTGGGCTGCCTCGCCCATCGGAATCAATACCAGCTTTCCACAGTAAAGAAAAAGACTGTAAACCCCACTGAGTTCAGAATGGTGCAAGGCCTGGAGGCCGTGAAAGAGGCTACGGTATTTGAAACCCCAACAGTGCTGAACCCGCACACTCTGCTCTCAAAAGTCCCAGTCACCGCAACGGTATTCACGGTGATCAACCTGGCCAGTGCCTTCTTCAGTGTTCCCCTCCACCTGGAGGCCAGCCTTCACGCACCAGTGCAGTGCATATGGACAGTGTTGCCTCAAGGTGCTCAGAACAAGCCCTTCAAGTTTCACCAAGACAATGTCCTCCATCCTCGTCAACTGGATTGCAGAATATGCAGGAGTCACTCTTCTACAACACGTGGATGACCTTCTCTTTTGTGTGGTTGACATCGATACCTGCACAGTCCATTCCTTGTCTCTCCTACTCTACCTGGAAGAACAGCAACGCAAGGTCTGGAAGAACAAAGTCCAGTGATGTCAGAAGCAAGTTACATCCCTGGGACACTGTATTGCCCACCAGACGAAACACCTGTCAAATGACTGGAAGACCACTGTGGAGAAGATGGCTCCCCCAACAACTCCGAAAATGCTGCAGGCCTTCCCTGGTCTAGTGTCGTATTGCAGAACCTGGATCCCTGATTCCTCAGTCCTTATGCAGCCTCTGTGCGCTTGCATCAACGCAACCCTGCTCCTTCTATCGGATGCAGCCTTCAACTCATTCAGGAGATTGGAAGAACTAAACAGTCTCAGCGCCAATACCAGGCCTACCTGACTACGAGAAGTCTTTCCGTCTACCTGATGGAAGAAAGAAGGTCATGCTACTGGAGTCCTGACACGGATTCACGGGGGAAAACAGAGACTTTTAGGCTGCCTCTCAGCCCGCTTGGATCCAGTTGCAAGAGGAGCACCCTCCTGCCTGATGGCAGTATCTGCAGCACACACCTTCCTGGACAAGGTTGCTGACATCACTCTTGGACAGCCACTGGAAACTCTCACTCCACACGACATCTTGGCAATCTTCAATCAAGCTCAACCAACAATAATCTCCCCACCGCCAGGCATCTTTGTGGCACCTCTATCGCCTTTGTCTCATAATGTCACCGTCTCCAGACCTACAGTCCTCATCCCGGGTACTCTACTCCCACTCCCAAGGGGGGATACAATATGGACTTTCCAGAACAAAATTTACAGAATTTATCCTCTACTTGGATGGCTCCAGATTTGCAGATGATGAAGAAGTTTCCACACAGGAAGTGCAGTGACCAGCAATCAAGAAATCCTGTGGTCCAGAAGTCTGTCACCTAGCCTGTCAGCTCAGGAAGCAGAACTGATAGCGCTGACGAAGGCCTGCCAGATGGCAGAAGGCAAGACTGCAAACATCTCACCGACTACAGGTACTCGCATGGCATAGCACACGACTTTGGGCCCATCTGGGCTACAAGGGACTTCATCACAGCAAACGGGACAACCGTGAAGCATCATGGAGCCTTCAGGGACCTGCTGAGTGTACTCCAACTTCCAAAATGGTGGCAATTTGAAAAATCAAAGTGCATGGAAAACTGAGAACAGAAGAGGCGTGAGGCAATAACATGGCGGACATGGCAGCCAAAGAAGCGGCCAAATGAAGACAACATGGAGAAGTGGGAGAGGTCGTAGAGCCGGACGGCTACTACATGACGACTGAAGACAAGAAACCTGACAAAAAGACGTCCTGGGATCTGCTCAAGAAGTTGCAAGACCAAGCTCCAAAAGGAGAAGAAGAGCTGAATGCGAAAAAAGCAACACGTGAAGAATGATGGCTATCAATAATGGACTTCAAACTCTGCCTACCACAAAGTATGCACCCTATGGTGGTCCAATGGGCACATGGACCCACACCCACATATCAAAGACACAGATGAATGATCTGATTGGTGCTTACTGGTTCGATTCAGGGATCTCCACCCTAACAGCCAAATTCACCAGCAGCTGTCTGACCTGCGGCAAATGCAAGCCTGGACATATGGAAGAAAGTCCCCCTCACCTCATCTGGAAAGACCACTCTACCAGCTTCAAAGGATCCAATAGACCACATCCAGATATAGCCAAGTGAAGGATTCAAATACGCCATTGTGGTCAAAGAAGTATTTTCAAGATGAACAGAAGCTTTTCCAGTGAGGAACCAGTCAGCAAAAACTACTGCAAAGAAGCTACTCTCAGAGATAGTGTGCAGATACGGGGTTCCAGAAGTGATAGAGAGTGGTCAGGGGCCAGCATTCACCGCAAATCTGACACAAGAGATCTGGTCAGCGGTAGGGTCAGACCTAGGCCTACACACTCCTTACCACCCCCAGAGCAGCGGGAAGGTAGAAAGACTGAACGGAACACTTAAGAATAGGATGCTGAAAATTGCCCAAGAGACACGCAAACCATGGCATGACACACTCCCAATTGCACTGTTTAGCGTAAGGCACACTCCCAGAGACCCAGAAAATCTGTCACCATACGAAATTTTGTTTGGGTCTAGTCCCAAGTTAGGTGCATTCTTCCCTCAGCAGCAGAATATGCAAAATGATATCTTGTTTGCTTATGTAATTGAATTGGTCAAAAACTAATGTCCATTCTCGAGTTTTTCTCTTCACTGCCAGATTTGATGGTCCTGTCCAAGAGCCCCAGATGACACCAACCTCTGTGTAACTAGAGGGAAAGCCTGCTTGGATCCACGTATCTCATTGCAAGGAAGCTCCCAGGAGAGACACCTAAGCCATGAAGGATGTCGTGGATGCTCTGACTGACCAGACAGATGACCTACCTGATGAAGAATACACACGTTTTTTCTGAACATGCAGTTAAATAAAGAGACTATGATTGTGATAAACCCCCAACAGGGACAGTCCTCCTCACCGCCCATTTGCGAAAAGTCTGTATTCGGTGGGGGAGACATGCGCTAGGCATATCTCAACCCGCCGGCAGCACAAAAGAGTTGCAGCGCTTTAGGACAGGAGCAGGTTTTTAGGGCAAGTGGTATCTAAGGGGGGACTGTCATGGAAATATATATGTATTCCATATATTCAAAGTATATTCATATATATGCATTCACAGTTAGATAGATCTCACTTGCTAAAAATCCTGTGCCCACACATATCTATGCAAAAAGCTGATGCCAGCTATAATCAGTCGTTAAAGACAACCCTGGCCTTCATAAGGAACAAGTACAGAGAGTCTTAGTAGATATCTATTGTTTACTTTACTAGTCATGCAAGAAAGCTAGGGCAAAAGAACAAAAAACAATAAATCTGCAACTTCAGCCCTTTTATCATAATTATCATAATTATCATACTTACACTAGAACAGCCAATAATCTAGCAGCTTTTAATTGTATGTTAATTGACTAACCAGCCCCTTTTTGTAAACGTATAAAACCTTGAATGAATAATAAATGAGTAGTCTTGACGAACTGTTATACTGACACTTCCGTTGTGGACAGTCCTCATTTCGTTCTGAGCGCTCAAAAAGACATTTAATAGAAAATTGGGAACAGCACCAACAAACACTTCAGGATAGATTTATCCTAATTAAATTTCTATAACACCATCACCAACCCCCTCTCAGTCAACCATCTCCACCGCTGGTTCCACCATATGCAGCTCTCAAGTCCAGCTCACCGTAGCAGAGACTCTGAGTAAGACAAGAAAGTACTCATCCTCTCATCCGCATACACTGGATTTGAACGCCTACATTGCCAAACTGATCTCATTAGAGATGATGCCCTTCTGTTTGATTGAAAGCGCAGCGTTCTGAGAGCGCATGGCATAAGCTGTCCCACACTATGACCTACCCAGTCAGCACTTCTTTGCTAGAAAAGCCATCCCTGCCCTCCACCTGCATGTGAAAGACTGCATTGTCCATGCACTCAAACAATCAGTGAGTGGAAAGGTGCACCTCACAACAGATGCATGGGCCAGTAGGCATGGCCAGGGCCACTATGTGTCCATCACTGCGCACTGGGTTAATGTGGTGGATGCAGGGTCCACAGGGGACAGTGGCAGTGGGACAGTGCTGCCTAGCCCACGGTATAGGCAAGAGTTGGCTGTAGGTGTTCGACCCTCCTCCTCCTCCAGAAGCGAAAGCACGTCGACAAAGCGCAGTCGCACGAGCACTCCATCCGCAGCTGCCAGTGTTGCACACGAGGTGTCCCACTATCGAACAGCTAGTGGTAAGTGTCAGCAGGCTGTTTTAAAGATTATGTCTTTGGGCGACAACAGACACACCGCGGAGGTACTGGCCGACTACTTGCAGCGAGAAACTGAGTCATGGCTGGGCAGTCTACATCTTGAGCCAGGCAAGGTAGTCAGTGATAACAGCAGTAATTTTGTGGTGGCCATAGCCCTGGTAAAACTCGGACACATACCTCGCCTGGCTCACACCTTGAACCTGGTGGTGCAGTGCTTCATAAATAATTATCCGGAGTTACCAGCCCTGCTCCATAAGGTGCGAAGACTGTGCTCGCACATCCGTCGCTCGCCCATAGACTCCAGTCGTATGCAGAGGCTGCAGCGATCGCTCCACCTACCTAAGCACCACCTAATCATAGACGTTGCAACAAGGTGGAACTCTACCATGCACATAGCTGAGAGGCTGTGCGAACAGAGGCAGGCTGTAATGCATTTGTGGGAGGATACATGGGCAGGCAGCTTGAGGGCAGACATCGAGTTGTCGGGTGTGCAGTGGTTAAAGCTGAAAAACCTCTGTAAAGTCCTTCAGTGTTTTGAGGAATGCACACTGCTGGTAAGCGCAGACGACGCCATCATAAGCATGAGCATCCCACTTATGTGTCTGCTCAAGCAAACTTTGACGCACATTAAGGATCAGGCGTCTGCAGCGGAGGAGGAGGAGGGAAGCCTTGATGATAGTCAGCCATTGTCTGCTCAGGGAACTGTCCTGGACGAGGTGGAGGAAGAATAGGAAGAGGAGGAGGAGGAAGATGAGGGGGATGATTATTTTGGGGAGGAGGATGCTTCTCAGGGGGCAAGAGAAATTGTTGGCTTGCCAAGATCAGATACAGGGTTTGTGCATGACTGGAGGGATGTGGATTTGGCAGAAACTGCTCCTCCACCCACCACTGGCAGTGCATCATTGACACCTGGAACATTGGTCCACATGTGTGATTATGTCTTGCGGATCCTAAAAAGGGACCCCCACATTACCAAAATTATGAAGGATGACGACTACTGGTTGGCCAGCATCCTCGATCCATGCTATAAAGGCAAATTACAGAACATCATGCCACAGGAGAACCTAGAGCTAATATTGGCGACCAAACAAGCAACTCTGGTAAACAGTTTGTTAGAGGCATTCCCATCACACAGCAGCCGAGCAGGTTCTACCACGAGCCGTACTGGGCCAAATGGAAGAGGTGTTCGTGGTGCACACAGCCGAAGTGGTGTTGGAGACAGGGGTTTCATGACCATGTTGTGGACTGATTTCTCGAGTACCGCTCACACGACCGGAAATACTGAATCGATTGCAACAGACAGGAGACAGCAGTTGTCAACTGTGGTTCAAAATTACCTTTCCTCCCTCTATCGATGTTCTCCCTCACAGTTCATTCCCCTTTGACTACTGGGCCTGTAAACTGGACACCTGGCCTGAATTAGCACAATATGCCTTACAGGAGCTCGCTTGCCCTGCTGGTAGTGTGCTATCAGAAAGAGTCTTCAGTGCTGCTGGATCAATCCTGACAGAAAGAAGGACCCGGCTGTCGACCCAAAATTTTGGTGATCTCACCTTCATTAAAATGAACCATGCCTGGGTATCAAAGGAATTTTTACCACCTTCCTCTGATGACACATAGGTTTCCAGCAAAATGGCTCGCTTTGTCCTGCTCTTCCTCCGACTACTCCAATTCCTCCATTTGCAGCTGCTGAACGTCCAGCCTACACCTCAACATATGCCAGTTTTTCCATCTTCCTAACTGGGCTGTACCCGGCTCCCCCCCCACAACTTTAGCCAAAGAACCCCCAGTTTTCAATGCGTAACTATTATTATAAAGTAAATTAAGGTTGACAAGCTTAAGTAATAAGAATTGATGTCATTGGCATTGAAATGGGCACTGTAGGTGTGTTTACTGTCCTCCACTCCCTGCTGACTTTCCTTCACCATTGACTTGCATTGGGGTCGGTTCGAGTTTCAGTCGGACCTTCGACTTTTTCCTATAGTTGGCCGATTTCGTTCGACTCGACTTTTGTGAAAGTCGGGTGATCCGAAACCCGACTCGACCCTCCCGGAGGCAAAGTCGCTCATCTCTACTCTTTAGGTTACCTAAATTGTATAAATAGTCCAGTCTGCAGGTGCAGGCATTGTTGTTGCTTAAAGTGAACCTTTGAGCAGGATCTTTCCAAGTAAACTACAGGCATTGAAATGTTGGTGTTGTTACACTGATAAAAAGGATACCTGGGTGGAAGAAATGTTTCTAGTTTTTATTCTGTAATCAGTGTTAGATGTTTTCAGTTAATGATATGTATGTGCTTCGGGGAGGGACGGTAGGTAGAGTCTGATCTTCTTGCTCTAAGGGAGAGAAACTAAGGGAAGATCTGCCCCCAGACACACTGAGTCAGAGAGAGATAGGCTGAGACACAGAGAGAGACAAAGACAGAGAGCAAGACAGAGAGATGCTGTGGCGTGGTCGCTGACATACTCTGGGCCGCTATGGCAGGAGTTGCTGACATACTCTGTGCTGCTGTGGCAGGGTCACTGGAGGAAGCTGTGGGGCTGTGTATGTATGAGTGGTTGATGTATAGGGGAGAGAGAGTCTGTCTCTCTCTCTATTATGAGGAACATGTTTCTGCTTCAGGTCAGGCCTGTGCATGTTTCTCATCATATAGAGAGGCGGGCTGTCTCTCTCTTATCCATCAACCACTCATACATGCATAGCCCACTCCAAAGACACTGCTATAGCAGCACAGAGTATGTCAGTAACCTCACCACGTCATCTTTCTCTGTGTCTCTCTCTGTCTGTCTCTCTCTGTTTCTGTGTTTCTCTGGGTCTGTCTTTCTCTTTGTCTTTCTCTATCTATAGAATCATAGAATCATAGAATGGTAGAGTTGGAAGGGACCTCCTGGGCCATCTGGTCCAACCCCTGCTCAAAGCAGGATTCTCTAAATCATCCCAGACAGGTGTCTGTCCAGCCTCTGTTTGAAGACTTCCATTGAAGGAGAATGCACCACCTCTCGTGGCAGCCTGTTCCACTCATTGATCACCCTAACTGTCAAAAAGTTTTTTCTAATATCTAATCTGTGTCTCCTCCCATTCAGTTTCATCCCATTGCTTCTAGTCTTTCCTTGTGCAAATGAGAATAAAGATGATCCTTCTACAATGTGACAGCCCTTGAGATATTTGTAGACAGCTATTAAGTCTACTCTCAGTCTTCTTTTTTGCAAGCTAAACATTCCCAAATCCTGCAACCGTTCCTCATAGGACATGGTTTTCAGGCCAGTCACCATTCTGGTTGCTCTTCTCTGAACTTGCTCCAGTTTGTTGATGTCTTTTTTAAAATATGGTGCCCAAAACTGGACACAGTATTCCAGATGAGGTCTGACCAAAGAGGAGTAGAGGGCAATTATGTCCTCATGTGATCTAGACTGTATGCTTCTGTTGATACTCCCTAGAATTGTATTTGCCTTTTTTGCTGCTGCATCACACTGTTGACTCATGTTCAGTCTGTGATCAATTAGTATATCCAAGTCTTTTTCACATGTGCTGTTACTTAGCCCTATTCCTCCCATTTTGCATATGTTTTTTTCATTTTTATTGCCCAGATGTAGTACTTTGCATTTTTCCCTGTTAAAAACCATTCTGTTAGTAGCTGCCCACTGTTCCAGTTTATTTATATCTTTTTGAATCCTCTCTCTCTCTTCTCAAGTATTAGCTACCCCTCCTAGCTTTGTGTCATCAGCAAATTTGATCAGTTTACCCTCAATTTCTTCATAAATCATTAATAAAGATGTTGAACAATACAGGGCCCAAAACAGAGCCTTGTGGTTCCCCACTTGAGACATTCTTCCAAGTGGATGTGCAGCCATTTACGACCACTCTTTGGGTCCGATCACTAAGCCAGTTATGAATCCACCTAACAGTTGCCTTGTCCATTCCATACTTAGTCATTTTTTCAATAGGGATTGTGTGAGGTACTTTGTCAAATGCTTTGCTGAATTCAAGATATACAATATCTACAGCATTTCCCTGATCCACCCAGTCAGTGATTCTGTCATAGAAGGAAATTAAGTTAGTCTGACATGACTTATTAGTTACAAACCCATGCTGACTCTGTTTAATCACTTCATTCTTATTCAGGTACTTACATACATGTTCTTTAATAATTTGTTCAAAGATCTTTCCTGGTATAGAAGTCAGACTCACCGGCCTGTAGTTCTTTGGGTCCACCTTCTTCCCCTTTTTGAAAATAGGAACAACATTTGCTCTTCTCCAGTCTTCTGGGACTACTCCTGTTCTCCAAGAATTTTCAAAGATTATGGACAGTGGTTCAAGAATTACTTGCTATCTCCTTCAGTACTCTGGGGTGTAATTCATCTGGACCTGGAGACTTGAATTCATTTAGGTTAGCTAAGTGTTTCCTCACTGTCTTTCTGTTTATAGATATCCTGGATTCTTCTATTCCTTTAATAGGACAGTGAAGATCAGTTGATGTTACACTTCTTTTCTGAGAGAAAACAGGTGCAAAATAGGAATTTAAAAGTTCAGCCTTCTCAACATCCTGTCTTATCAATTCATCATTTTCATCCTGTAAAAATCCTATGGCATCTTTGACTTTTCCTTTACTTTGACGTATTCCCAAAATCCTTTTTTGTTGCTTTTGACGTCTCTTGCAAGCCTTAATTTATTGTCAGCTTTAGATAATCTGATTCGTGCCCTGCAGGTTCTGCAGACGGCATTATATTCTTCTTTAGATATGCCTCCCTCTTTCCATTTGATAAACATTTCTTTCTTCCTTTTTAGCATGTGTTTAAGTTCTGTGTTCATCCATCCTGGTTTCCTTAAATGCTTCCCATTCTTCCCTCTTTTCGGAATTGTTAACGATTGTGCTTTGAGAATCTCATTTTTCAGGATTTGCCATCCTTCCTGGACATTTTTGTCCTTAAGGATATCCAGCCATTGGATCCCTCCAATTCTCTTTCTGAGTCCCATAAAATCTACCTTTCTGAAATTTAACCTTAACGTCTGAGTCTTCACAGGTCTTCCTCCTCTTGTTATCCAAAATTCTAAAACAGCATGGTCACTACCTCCAAGGGTCCCAGCCACTCTTACCTCCTCAACCATTTCCTCCCTGTTTATAAGGATTAGATCCAAGGTAGCAGATCCTCTTGTTTTCTCCCCTACCTTTTGGAAGATAAAGTTGTCAGCTAGAGAGGATAAGAATTTCCTTGACCTGTTAGTTTTGCCTGAGATTCCCAACAAATGTCTGGATAGTTGAAATCTCCCATGACCACTATGTCATATTTTTTGGAGAACTTGGCCATTTGATGCATAAAGAGTTCATCCATATCTTCAGCTTGCATAGGTGGCCTGTAGTAAATGCCTACAATGGTGTCCTTTCCATTGTTCTGTCCTTGTATTCTTACCCAAACAGTTTCCACAGAACTCCCAGTCTCTGAAGCGTCAATCTCTGTGCAGATATACGCTTTTCTAACATACAATGCGACACCTCCTCCTCGTTTATCAAGTCTGTTTCTTGCAAATAAGTTGTATCCTTCTAGCCTTGTATTCCAATCATGTGTATCGTCCCACCAAGTTTCAGTGATTCCAATGACATCATATTTCTTCTCCTGCGTTAGTAGTTCCAGTTCTCCTTGTTTGTTGCCCATGCTTTGTGCATTCGTATAGAAACATTTTAGTTTGTGATTGGTTTCTCTTTCTTCAATATTTTTATTATGTAGTTTTTTTGTCTTTGTTCTTCCCCTTCACTTCTAATAGCAGAATTCTCAATAGTATTTGTCAGGTGTATGGCTTTTGCTGGGGTTTTGCTTCCCTTCCCACATTGTTCTAGTTTAAAGCTCTCCTGATGAGTGTAGCAATGCAACTTCCAAATACATGTTTTCCAGTCTTCGTAAGGTGCACCCCATCTCTAGCAAGTAGTCCATCGTATAGGTAATTCACTCCGTGATCCAAAAATCCAAATCCTTGCTGACGGCACCATCAACCTAGCCAGTTGTTCACCTGCAGAATCTTCTTCCACCTCCTTGTTCCATGGCCATCCACTGGAAGGATGGAAGAGAAGACCACCTGCGCTCCCTGTTCTTTCACTTTCTTACCTAAGCTTTCAAAGTCACTGCAGATGGTATCCCTCTCTGTCTCTGTCTCTCTGTCTGTCTTTTTATGTCTCTGTCTGTCAGTGTCTGTGTATCTGCCTCTCTCTGTGTATCTGTCTCTAAGTGCCTTTACAAAATAAGATGGGACTAGAAGATATACAGTAGGTAGAATCACTTTCCACAAACACCTGTAGCTGGCCTGTTAGCAGCGGATTATTCAGGATACTCTCCAAGCGTGTGACAACAGAGCTTCTTTATTCAGGAGCAAACAGGAACAATATATGATAAACTTAATAGATCAGGAATAAATCATTTCTGTGTCAATATCTGTGCAGTATCTACAGCAGGCGGCTTTTCTCATACACAGACACAGGAAAATAGGAAATACAGTCACGTGCTCTTCCTGTGTGAGTCTCTGGGAGGTTTTTTTTTTACTTTACAAACAGCATACAAATTTAGCAACTAAACACTCATAGACAGGAATGGAGTTGTTGAACCAAACATATTCCAACATGGCCAATATATTGAGATGGCATACACATCTAATGTTAGTCTATTTGAACAATGAAGAGGGCTCAAAATATTATCTAACCCCTTAGTGACCTGGACATTTTTTTTTAAATCTGACCAGTGTCTCTGTATGAAGCTGAACTCTGGAATTCGTCAACATATCCCACTAATTTTGAGACTGTTTTTTCATGACAAATTATAATTTATGATAATGGTGAATTTAGGTTGATATGTTTTGCATTTATTTACAAAAAAAATTAGAAATTTGAGAAAAAAATAAAAAAATTGCAATTTTTAACCCCTTCACCCCCGAGGGTGGTTTGCACGTTTCCACTGTCTCTTTATGAGGTTATAACTCTGGAACGCTTCAACGGATCTTTGCGATTCTGAGACTGTTTTCTCGTGACATATTGTACTTCATGTTAGTGGTAAAATTTCTTCGATATACCTTGCGTTTATTTTTGAAAAAAACGCAAATATGGCGAAAATTTTGAAAATTTTGCAATTTTCAAACTTTGAATTTTTTTCCCATAAAACAGAGAGATATGTCACACAAAATAGTTAAGAAATAACATTTCCCACATGTCTACTTTATATCAGCACAATTTTGAAACCAAAATTTTTTTTTGTTAGGAAATTATAAGGGTTAAAAGTTGACCAGTGATTTCTCATTTTTACAACAAAATTTACAAAGCCATTTTTTTAGGGACCACCTCACATTTGAAGTCACTTTGAGGGATCTATATGGCAGAAAATACCCAAAAGTGACACCATTCTAAAAACTGCACCCCCAAGGTACTCAAAACCACATTCAATAAGTTTATTAACCCTTCAGGTGCTTCACAGGAGCTGAAGCAACATGGAAGGAAAAAATGAATATTTAACTTTTTAGCCACAAAAATGAACTTTTACAAACTTTTTTTTATTTTCACAAGGGTAAAAGGAGAAAATGGGCAGATAAAGTTGTTGTGCAATTTCTCCTGAGAACGCCAATACCCCATATGTGGAGGAAAACCACTGTTTGGGCGCACGGCAGAGCTCGTAAGGGAAGGAGCGCCGTTTGACTTTTTCAAACTAAAATTGGCTGGAATTGAGATTGGACGCCATGTCGTGTTTGGAGAGCCCCTGATATGCCTAAACAGTGGAAACCCCCCACAAGTGACACCATTTTGGAAACTAGACCCCCTAAGGAACTTACCTAGATCTGTTGTGAGCACTTTGAACCCCAAAGTGTTTCACAAAAGTTTATAATGCCTGGGTGTGAAAAAAAAAAAAAACAATTTTCCACAAAAATGATTTTTTAGTCCCAAATTTTTGATTTTTCCCAAGGAAATTGGACCCCAAAAGTTGTTGTTCAATTTGTCCTGAGTATGCTGATACCCCATATGTGGGGGGGGGAAACTGTTTGGGCGCACGGCAGGGCTTGGAAAGGAAGCAGTAACGTTTTGGAATGCAAACATTGATGGGGGTCATGTTCCGTTTGTAGTGCCCCAGATGAGCCTAAACAGTGGAAACCCCCCACAAGTGACCCCATTTTGGAAGTTAGACCCCCTAAGGAACTTATCTAGATCTTTGGTGAGCACTTTGAACCCCCAAGTGCTTCACACAAGTTTATAATGCCCGGGCATGAAAATAAAAAATCCTATTTTTTTCCCACAAAAATTATCTTTTAGTCACTAATTTTTTATTTTCCCAAGGGTAACAGGAGAAATTGGACCACAAAATTTGTTGTCCAATTTGTCCTGAGTATGCTGATACCCCATATGTGGGGGGGAACCACTGTTTGGGAGCATGGCAGAGCTCAGAATGGAAGGAGCACCATTTGACTTTTTCCACCCAAAATTGGCTGTAATTGAGATTGGACTCCATGTTGCATTTGGAGAGCCCCTGCTGTGCCTAAACAGTGGAAACCCCCCACTAGTGACCCCATTTGGGAAACTAGACCCCCTAAGGAACTTATCTAGATCTTTGGTGAGCAATTTGAACCCCCAAGTTCTTCACACAAGTTTATAACGTAGAGCCGTAAAATTAAAAAATCATATTTTTTCCACAAAATTGATCTTTTCACCCCAATTTTTATTTTCGCAAGGGTAACAAGACTCCAAAAGTTATTGTGCAATTTGTCCTGAGTGCGCTGATACCCCATATGTGGGGTGTAAACCACTGTTTGGGTGCATGGCAGAGTTTGGAAGGGAAGGAGCGCCGTTTGACTTTTTCAACGCAGAATTGGCTGGATGCCATGTGTGTTTGGAGAGCTCCTGATCTGCCTAAACAGTGGAAACCCCCACAAATGACAACATTTTGGAAACTAGACCCCTCAAGGAACTTATCTAGATGTGTGGTGAGCACTTTGAACCCCAAAGTGCTTCACAGAAGTTTATAACGTACAGCCTTAAAATAAAAAATCCTTTTTTTTTAACAAAAATGATTTTTTCGCCCCCAATATTTTATTTTCACAAGGGTAACAGGAGAAATTGGACCCCAAAAGTTGTTGTCCAATTTGTCCTGAGTACGTTGATACCCAATATGTGGGAGTAAACTACTGTATGGGCGCACGTCGGGGCTCGGAAGGGAAGTAGTGACGTTTTGGATTGAAGACTTTGATGGAATGGTCTGGGGGAGTCATGTCGCATTTGGAGAGCCCCTGATGCGTCTAAACAGTGGAAACCCCCCACAAGTGACCCCATTTTGGAAAATAGACCCCACAAGGAACTTATCTAGATGTGTGGTGAGCACTTTGAACCCCGAATGCTTCACAGAAGTTTATAACGTACAGTCGTAAAAATAAAAAATCCTTTTATTTTTTACAAAAATGATTTTTTCGCCCCCAATATTTTATTTTCACAAGGGTAACAGGAGAAATTGGACCCCAAAAGTTGTTGTTCAATTTGTCCTGAGTACGCTGATACCCAATATGTGGGAGTAAACTACTGTATGGGCGCACGTCGGGGCTCGGAAGGGAAGTAGTGATGTTTTGGATTGCAGACTTTGATGGAATGGTCTGGGGGCGTCATGTCGCATCTGGAGAGTCCCTGATGCGCTTAAACAGTGGAAACCCCCCACAAGTGACCCCATTTTGGAAAATAGACCCCACAAGGAACTTATCTAGAAGTGTGGTGAGCGCTATGAAGCCCCAAGTGCTTCACAGAAGTTTTATAACATACAGCCGTAAAAACAAAAAAATAATTTTTTTTTTTACAAAAATGATTTTGTCGCCCCCAGTTTTTTATTTTCTCAAGGGTAACATAAGAAATAGGACAAACTGCACAATAACTCTTGTGGTCCAGAGTACGCTGATACCCCATATGCGGGAGTAAACTACTGTTTGGGCGCATGGCAGAGCTCAGAAGTGAAGGAGCACCGTTTGACTTTTTCAACGCAGAATTGGCTGGAATTGAGATCAGACGCCATGTCACATTTGGAGAGCCCCTGATGTGCCTAAACAGTAGAAACCCTCCAATTCTAACTCCAACCCTAACCCCAACACACCCCTAACCCTAGTCCCAACCCTAACCACAAACCTAACCCTAACACACCCCTAACCGTAATCCCAACCCTAATCCTAACCCTAACTTTAGCGCCAACCCTAACCCTAACTTTAGCCGCAACCCTAACCCTAACGGGAAAATGGAAATAAATACATTTTTTTAATTTTATTATTTTTCCCTAACTAAGGGGGTGATAAAGGGGGGTTTTATTTACTATTTATAGCGGGTTTTTATGATTGGCAGCTGTCACGCTAAAAGACGCTTTTTATTGCAAAAAATAGTTTTTTGCATCACCACATTTTGAGAGCTATAATTTTTGCATATTTTGGCCCACAGAGTCATGTGAGGTCTTATTTTTTGCGGGACGAGGTGACGTTTTTATTAGTATCATATTTGAGCACATGACATTTTTTGATCGCTTTTTATTTCGATTTTTGGGAGGTTAGAATGAACAAAAATCAGCAATTCATGAATTTCTTTTGGGGGAGGCGTTTGTACCGTTCCGCGTGTGGTAAAATCGATAAAGCAGTTTTATTCTTCGGGTCAGTACGATTATGGCGATACCTCATTTATATCATTTTTTTTATGTTTTGGCGCTTTTATAGAATGAAAACTATTTTACATAAAAAATAATTATTTTTGCATCGCTTTATTCTGCGAGCTATAACTTTTTTATTTTTTCACTGATGATGCTGTATGATGGCTCGTTTTTTGCGGGACAAGATGACGTTTTCAGCGGTACCATGGTTATTTATCTCGGTCTTTTTGATCGCGTGTTATTCCACTTTTTGTTCAGCGGTATGATGATAAAGCATTGATTTTTTGCTTCGTTTTCTTTATTTTTTTAAGAGGTTCACTAAAGGGGTTAACTAGTGGGACAGTTTTATAGGGGGGGTCGTTATGGACGTGGCTATACCAAATATGTGTACTTTTATTGTTTTGTTTTTTTTAATTTACAGGAAGAAATGAATTTATTGAGGAATATTTTTTTTTTTTTTTTATGATTTTTTTTACCACTTTTTATTTTTATTTTTTTAACTTTTTTACTTTGTCCCAGGGTGGGACATCACTGTATTTTAGCAGATCGCTGGTGTGACAGTGTGCACAGCACTCTGTCACACCAGCGATCGTTCTGGCAGTGCTGCGGGCTTCTCAGTGCCTGCTCTCAGCAGGCACTGGGGAAGCCGCCTCCCTGCAGGACCCCGGCGCCATCTTGGATCCGGGGACCTGGAGGGAGGACGGACCCTCGGAACAGCGCGACACATCGCGCTGCTCTGAGGGTCTCAGGGGAGCGCGCAGGGAGTCCCCTGCCTGCGCGATCCTCCCCTGTGCCCCGGGTACACCGCGATCATGTTTGATCGCGGTGTGCCAAGGGTTAATGTGCCGGGAGCGGTCCGTGACCGCTCCTGACACACAGTCACGGGTGTCAGCTGTGATAATCAGCTGACACCCGGCGGCGATCAGCTGCGCTCCCCCAGGAGCGCAGCTGATCGCCCATGACGTACTATTCCGTCCATGGGAATTAGGTCCAGGGTCACATGGACGGAATAGTACGTCTGATGGAATAAAGGGGTTAAACTTTGAATGATTTTCCCTTTACAGATAGTTATACCACTGAAAAAACATTAATATATAACATTTCCCTCATTTACTTTATAACAGCACCATTTGTAAAATGGTGTTTTATTTTGTTAGCATTTTACAAGGTCTAAAAATGGAGAAGAAATTTTTCATTTTTTCAAAGAAATTTGCAAATCCATTTTTTAGGGACCTGTTCAGTTTTGAACTGACTTTGAACTATATATTGGAAACCCCCAAAAGTGATACCATTTTAAAAACTGCACCCCTCAACATATTAAAAAATTTCAAGTAGTTTATTAACCCTTCAGGTGCTTTTCAGGAATTAATGCAAAGTGGCATAACAGGAATGAAAAAGTTTATATTCACCACCTAAATTTTGATAACTTTTGAACAGGCCACTGTAGCTGGCAGACTCTAAGAGCCTGTGCACACATTGCAGATTTGCCTGCAGATTTTTCCGCACCGAAACCGCACCTCTTGGCAGAAAACGCAGGCGCGGTTTTGACGCGGTTTTTGGCGCGGTTTTGACGCGGTTTTTCATGCTTATTCTCATGCGTTTTTGTATGCGGTTTTTTACAGCTAAATAAAGATATGTTGTTTAACAAAAAAAAAAGATTTGTGATGTCATTTCTTGTCCAACCTCCTCTTTTACATTTGTCTAACCCACACTCCATTACACACACACAGATAGAGATAGATAGATAATAGATACCGATAGATAGATAACAGATACCGATAGATAGATAACGATACGATAGATAGATAGATAGATAGATAGATAGATAGATAGATAGATACGATAGATAGATAATAGATACGATAGATAGATAGATAGATAGATAGATAGATAGATAGATAGATAGATAGATAGAAAATACATAGATAAATGGATAATAGATAGTTAGAAATATATATAGAAAGATAGATATATAGATAGACAGATATATAGGTAGATACATAGATGCAGTGGCGTAGCGTGGGGTGGGGCGGGGGGGGCGGTCTGCCCCAGGCGGCACGTGTGTGTGGGGGCGGCACCCTTTCCTTGCCCTCCGTCTCTACAGCATTAGCCTCACAGCAGCTAGCAATGACGCTGCTATTGCTGTAGTCTTCTGTGCCCACAGGACCTGTGATGAGGTCACAGGAGGGGAGGAGTCAGGGGTCAGATGATCAGTGTCCTCCTTGTGTGCAAGACTGCTGTGATGTTGTCATGGTGCTGGATTAGGGTAAGTTTGTGTGTGTGTGTGGGGGTCGGGACTCGGGTTTACAGTGTGGATGTAGCAGAGCCGTGTGTATGAGGTGTACGGAGCGGAGCCGTGTGTGTACAAGGTGTACGTAGCAGAGCCGTGTGTGTACGAGGTGTACGGAGCAGAGCCGTGTGTGTACAAGGTGTGCGGAGCCGTGTACAGAGCGGAGCCGTGTGTGTGCGGAGTCGTCTGTGTACGAGGTGTACGGAGCGGAGCCGTGTGTATAAGGTGTACGGAGCGGAGCCGTGTGTGTACGAGGTGTACGGAGCGGAGCCGTGTGTGTATGAGGTGTACGGAGCAGAGCCGTGTGTGTACGAGGTGTACGGAGCGGAGCCGTGTGTATAAGGTATACGGAGCGGAGCCGTGTGTATAAGGTGTACGGAGCGGAGCCGTGTGTGTACAAGGTGTACGGAGCGGAGCCGTGTGTGAACGAGGTGTACGAAGCGGAGCCGTGTGTGTACGAGGTGTACGGAGCAGAGCCGTGTGTGTACAAGGTGTACGGAGCGGAGCCGTGTGTACAAGGTGTACGGAGCGGAGCCGTGTGTGTACGAGGTGTACGGAGCGGAGCCGTGTGTGTACGAGGTGTACGGAGCGAAGCCGTGTGTGTACGAGGTGTACGGAGCGGAGCCGTGTGTGTACGAGGTGTACGGAGCGGAGCCGTGTGTGTACGAGGTGTACGGAGCGGAGCCGTGTGTACAATGTGTACGGAGCGGAGCCGTGTGTGTACGAGGTGTACGGAGCGGAGCCGTGTGTGTACGAGGTGTACGGAGCGAAGCCATGTGTGTACGAGGTGTACGGAGCGGAGCCTTGTGCGTGTGAGGTGTGTGGAGCGGAGCCGTGTGTGTACAGGGCCACAAAGAGCGGAGCCGCGCATGTACAAGGGTCCTGTTACTTGCGGGATCTGTGTGCTTGGGGGCTGCAGGGGGGAAGGAGGGGTGCCATTATGTGCATGGGTCTGCGTGGGGACGGAGCGAATGCTGTTATCTGTGTAGGGCTGGGTCCCTGTCCCGCTGTCCTGGCCGGGAGGTTTACTTTCCCGCATTAGAATCGTACATGCGGAAACTGGGGGACCTCCCACACGTTCTGGCAGCCACATGTCACGTTCCACCGGAGGTGACGTGCTGTAAGTCATCTGAACGCTGGAAATGACCGCTGACCTCATTTCCGGCGGTCAGCTTACAGCAGCAGGTACTGTAACTCGTTCTCGGGAGAGTCTTCAGAACGGCGACGCATCAAGCCGCTTGATCTGTTGGAGTGAGAGCCGGGTATTGTACGGACCGCTGGATACAATACCCGACTCTCACTGAGCGAGACAAGCAGGATGTGGGGATCTCAACATGGGATCTGTTCAACAGATGAAGAGATCCCCAGATCCTGCCTGTCTCGCTCAGTGAGAGCCGGGTATTGAATGGAGCGCCTCATAGCTGGTGAGATCCCCACATCCTGGGGAAATGAGGTCAGCGATGGAATGTGACTTGTGGCTGCCAGAATGTGTGGGAGGTCCCCGGGGTTTCCGTATGTACGATTCTAATGCGGAAAGTAAACCGCCTGGCCGGGACAGAGGACAGGGTCCCGAAATCGGGACTGTCCCGCTGAAACCGGGACGGTTGAGAGGTATGTGTTTATAATTATTGTTTATGAAACAGTGTGATCAGCAGTGCTAAGTGGGTGTGGTCAGGGCGTGGATATGGGTGTGACCAGTGAAATGGGTGTGGCTAGGGGTGTGGCCTAAAATTTGCCGCCCTGGGTGCCACAAACAGTTGCTACGCCACTGGATAGATGATAGATAAAATGGTACATAAATAGTTAAAGACCCACGCGCACGCACACACAAAATCTTAATACAATATAGTTAATAAAAAAAATAGGAAAAAAAATGGCGTAGGCTCCCGCACAATTTTTTGCGCCAGAGGGGGAAAGCCGACAGTCGGGGCCAATATTTCTAGCCTGGGAAGGGGTTAATACCCATGGATCATCCCAGGCTATGAATATCAGCCCGCAGCTAGCCTTCACTGGCTATTAAAATAGGGGGACCTTCCCAAAAAAAATGACGTGGGTTCCCCCTATAATTTATAGCCAGAAAGGCTAGGCAGACAGCTGCGGGCTGATATTCATAGCCTAGGAAGGGGCCATGGATATTGGCGCCCCACCTGGCTAAAAATACCAGCACCCAGCCGCCCCAGAATTGGCGCATCTGTACGATGCGCCAATTCCGACACTTAGCCCCTCTCTTCCCACTCCTCTGTAGCGGTGGGATATGGGGTAGTAAGGGGTTAATATCACCTTGCTATTGTAAGGTGATATTAAGCCCGGTTAATAATAGAGAGGCGTCAATAAGATGCCTATCCATTATTAATCTTATATTAATAAAGGGTTAAAAAACAACACACGCACAAGAATAAATTATTTTAATAAATAAAGCACAACACGGTTTTCATATCTTTATTACACGCTCAGATCCATGCGATGCCCTCGATCTCCTGTAATAAAACGTAAAAAAATAAAACAACCGTATACTCCCTGTCCGACGCAGTCCAATTAATAACGAATGTCCCATGACAGTCTCCCCTATAGAACAGTGACATCAGGTGATTTCACTGCTCTGTAGGGCCTCCCAGTGATGCACTGACAGGAGACAATGGCTCCTGCAGTGCATCACTGAGGTTACCTGAGTTCATGGTCTCACTTTATGGCAATGCTGCGTGGGAATTTTCTCACCCAGCATTGCCGTGAGAGAATGAATGGAAGTGACATCATTCTCTCCCGGCGGCAGAGCGGTACACAGATCGATGGCGTCGGGGAATAGGTGAGTATATACTCTATGTTCTGTATGTCATGTGTATGTTATATGTTGTATGTCATGTGTATGTTCTGTATGTCATGTGTGTTATATGTTGTATGTCATGTGTATGTTCTGTATGTCATGTGTATGTTATATGTTGTATGTCATGTGTATGTTCTGTATGTCATGTGTGTTATATGTTGTATGTCATGTGTATGTTCTGTATGTCATGTGTATGTTCTGTATGTCATATGTATGTTATATGTTGTATGTAATGTATGTGTTTTTTTTTTTTACATTCAGCACATTAGCCGGATGATGGGACTACTACTGTCCCATCATTGGCTAATGTGTCAGTCACTGTCAGTGTAGCAGGCATAGCCGGATGGGACTAGTAGTCCCATCCGACGATGCCTGCATACGTGGAGACCCACACACAGCCCCGCACCCACACCGACCACGCACAGAGCTCCGCACATACACCGATCACGCACACAGTCCCGCACACCGCCGCACGTACACCAGGCCCGCACACCGATCACGCAGACACCAGCACACAATCACCGCCCACACACATAGCGCCGCACACTATACACGCCCACGCACCGCCCACACATAGTGCCGCACACTATACACGCCCACGCACCGCCCACACACATAGCGCCGCACACTATACACGCCCTCGCACCGCCCACACACTTCCCTCCTCCCGAACTGTAGTGGTTTCACCCGCAGCAAAACGCAGATCTTTTTTAGACCTGCGGTTTTGCTGCGGAAGTGCCCGACTCAATGCAAGTCAATGGGCACCGAACCGCTGCAGTTCCGCACAAAGAATTGACATGCTGCGGAAAATAAAGCACGGCAAAACCGCATGTTTTTTTTCGCAGCATGTGCACAGTAGACATGCGGTTCCCATTGGATTACATTGGTAGTGCACTGTGCTGCGGGTTGGATGCGTTTCCGCACGTTGAAAACCGCAGCGGAAACGCATCTAAAAACGCAAAGTGTGCACAGGGCCTAAGGCTGTTATTTGCCGGTGAATTGCCAAGGCAAGCATCAGGACCACATGATCAAGATCTCAGGGTGCCAATAAGGTTAAAGAGGGAGTCCCCACACTGTTACCCATCTAGATGCCATAGTAACTATTGAAAGCAGCATTTAAGGAGTTAAACGGCCATAGTCTGTTCCAACACTGATCGTGGTTGAAGCAGTGTGTTGTCAGCTCAGTAAAAAGACGTACTGGTCATCACTAAACAGCACGTACACTTTAGTTGGTGAACACTTGCATTTAATTTCAGAATTATCTGTTTTTCTGCTCACTGAGTGTGCAGCATGTGCGAAATGGGACTGGCATTTTTTTTGTTTGTTTGTTGATCCTCGTGAATCAAATTGCAAATTGTTTTCATTGGTGTGGAACCACAGATTGAAATCTGGCATAAATTCGATCCTCCTTGGATTGGTTCTCTCATCTATAATAGCCAGGAATGGGACAAGGGTCAGAAACATAAGTTGAATAGCAGGTACCAGGAGCGAGACAGAAGCATAAAACAGAAACTAAGCCAGGGTTAGGACCACGGTTAAACAAGAGTCAAATCCTAGTATCACCTTCATCTTTGAGTGTGGTGTAAGGCAGGAGTTCCCTTAAAAGAAACATTCACATAAAAATGTTTGTCTTCTTAGTATATTGCAATCATTATATTATATAGCACTGTGTACTTACAATTGGTCATTTTGCCCTTCTACCCAGCTAATTCTTCTATTTTCCATTAGGTCTATGACATCACATAATTAAAAACTGACTTATTTAATCTTTCTAAGCTCTATGTAGAAAAAGGAGGTCAATTTTCCCTGTATGAGTCATAAAGTCATTGTAAAAGTCACGGAGCAGCTGAGTCAGGAGCTGAAGAGGGGAATGATAAATGCAGAGACAATAGACTTCCTTTTTCTACATAGAAGAGAGAAAAGAAAAGAAATACCGTAGTTGGGTAGAAAGGAAAAATGAGCAATTGTAAGTACACAGTGCTATATAATATGATAACTGCAAAACTTTAATAGGAGTGCTTCTTTAAATAGGTCACAAGTATTAACGTTCATCAAGGACCAATGGCGGTCCTGGTAGAAGAACTCACAGCTGCAGAAGGAAAAGGTAAGTTTGACTAACTGTTAACCAGATGCATCTGGAGTCATAGCTGCCAGCTAAGGCCTTCAGCCGAAACCTGACATCAGTAACAACATCATTGCATGTTTTTGAGAGTTCGTTGATAAATTGGGGTCACCGGCTTACTGGTGATGCATGCTTCCTGGTAGATGTCATAGCTGACAGCAGTTGCAGAATTTAATTATTTTTTTACTAAAGTTTCTCGATTTAGAGGTATATGAGCTATATAAATAGCATAGATAAACAGATTCCAAAAATCAGAGCCAAGTTTGAAAACAAGTTTAAAAAGTAATCATCTTATTAAATATTTTTTAATTATATGATTATTTAGATTATGGGTCACATTTATTTAGACTTGGAAAATTCTTGAATATTTTTGCTTTTAGAAATTATTTCCCCATCAGTACACACCCACCGAGTGTCTACATAACATGCAAACTGTAATAAATCAAATCCAAATCTGAAGAATGTGCATACCAGAGATTTGTTTCATAACGGTAATACATTCTGGCAAGTTAAAAAATACGAGACTGCATAGACACTAAGGCGGGATTAGAAACCTTATAACCGATCTTTTAGTATCACACTGCAGTGCTTACAGATCATGTTTTAAATAAATATATTTTTACTACAATGAGGTTAAACATTAAATAATTGAAAGTAGTTTAATTTTCTAATAAATGTTTATCCACATTTCATAATTTGTGGTGTTCGGGGAAGTATTAGCAGTAGAGTAATCCCCAATTATGATAAAGTGCAAAGTTTAGGAGTAGCTTGGTAAATGTACTTATGGGTATAATGGTTGAATATTGAAAAATGCTTTGTCTACATTGTTAAAAAATTTTATGACCTATCCACTAGACTACATATACAGTATATTGGAACCTGTCCTGTCCATAGACATTATTTATCTGCAAACATAGGGGGAATCTGCCAGTAAATAGCATTTAAATCCTGTTTAACTGACTTACTAGAGCAACGGAGAATAGAAACCTATAAACACGTGGTCAAAATTGTTGGTTCCCCTCGTTTAATGACAGAAATCCAACAACGGTCACAGAAATATCTTGAATCAGACAAAAGTAATAATAATTGAAAAATCTATGAAAATAAACAAATAAAAGTCAGACAAGGCTTTTCAACCATGCTTCTACAGAATTTAAAAAAAATAATAAAACTCATGAAATAGGCCTGGACAGAAATGATGGTACCCCTGGAAATAATGTGACAAAAGGGACATGTTAAATCAAGATGTGTCCACTAATTAGCATCACGCATGTCTACAATCTTGGAATCAGTGAGTGGGTCTGTATAGAGGGCTACAGATACTCACTGTGCTGTTTGGTGACATGATGTGTACCACACTCAACATGGTCCAGAGGAAGCAAAGGAAAGAGTTGTCTCAGGAGATTAGAAATAAAATTATAGACAAACATGTTAAAGGTAAAAGTTAAAAGACCATCTTCAAGCAGCTTGATGTTCCTGTGACTACAGTTGCACAAATTATTCAGAAATTTAAGCTCCATGGGACTGTAGCTAACCTCCCTGGACGTGGCCGCAGGAGACCAATTGATGACAAATCAAAGAGATGGATAATACAAATGGTGACAAAAGAGCCCAGAAAAACTTCTAAACAGATTAAAGATGAACTTCAAGCTCAAGGAACATCAGTGTCAGATCGCACCATCCGTCATTGTATGAGCCAAAGTGGACTTCATGGGAGACGACCAAGGAGGACACCATTGTTGAAAAAAAATCATAAAAAAGCCAGACTGGAATTTGCCAAACTACATGTTGACAAGCCACAAAGTTTCTGGGAGAATGTCCTATGGACAGATGAGACAGAAATGGAACTTTTTGGCAAGGCACATTAGCTCTATGTTTACAGACGGAAAAATGAAGTATTTCAAGAAAAGAGCACTGTCCCTACTGTGAAACATGGAGGAGGCTTTGTTATGTTCTGGGGTTGCTTTGCTGCATCTGGCACAGGGTGTCTAGAATCTGTGCAGGGTACAATGAAATCTCAAGACTATAAAGGGATTCTAGAGAGAAATGTGTTGCCCAGTGTCAGAAAGCTTGGTATCAGTCACAAGTCATGAGTCTTGCTACAGGATAATGACCTAAAACACACAGCTAAAAACATCCAAGAATGGCTAAGAGGAAAACACTGGACTATTCTGAAGTGGCCTTCTATGAGCCCTGACCTAAATCCTATTGAGCATCTTTTGAAACGGCTGAAACATGCCATCTGGAAAAGGCAACCTTCAAACATGAGACAACTGGAGCAGTTTGCACTTTAGGAGTTGGTCAAAATACCAGTCGAGAGGTGCAGAAGTCTCATTGACAGTTACAGGAATCGTTTGATTGCAGTGATTGCCTCAAAAGGTTGTGCAACAAAATATTAAGTTAAGGGTACCATCATTTCTGTCCGGGCCTATTTCATGAGTTTTATATTTTTTAAATTCTGTGGAAGCATGGTTGAAAAGCAATGTCTGATTTTCATTTGTTCATTTTCATAGATTTTTTATTTATTATTACTTTTGTCAGATTCAGGTTATTTCTGTGACCATTGTGGGTTTTTCTGTCATTAAACGAGGGGTACTAACAATTTTGACCACATGTGTATATTCACTATACCCACTTGCTTCTCTTTAGCCAGTGTGGCACAGGAAGCTATGAAACTCAACTCTCAGTTCACTGAGCACAGCTGTGTTCATTTCCTAGCACCTTGATTGACAGCCTGTTGTGCACACATATGCTGCAGAATAAGCTGTCAATCAAAGTAGTGACTGTAAAAGTGCTTTGCACCCCCTTGATGACTGGAACCGAGTTTCTGCTGGGAAAATAAAACTTACTTTTCTCCCTGTAACTACTGCTCCAGTAAGCTGGCTACACAGGATTTAAACACTATTAACCATAAGATTCACCCTATATGTAAATAAAGTTTCTGACATGACGGGTTCCTTTTAAAGTCTGATAGGTGGCTGGTTCCACTGTTTTCTTAACTTGGACTACAAATAAGTTAATAATAAATTCAAATCTTATGAAGTTGGGAGCTCATATCTTGAAGTAGCATACCAGCATTTTTTTTTCAGCGTTGGATTGTCCACTGCTCCTGGTCACAGACTCACCTTCTGGACTTACCAACGTGGCTCCAGTCCCCAGCACCATCTTGTGACAGGAGCTTCAGAAGTTTTGGACTGGCCGGAAGGTAGAAGCTACATCACAAGCTCTCAATGTAAGAACGAGACTCTCATAGACTTGTATTAAAAATTGACCTCCAATGCGCTCCAGCAGACGCTCGAGCATGCCGGCTGGTCATTTTTTGCATGAGATAGACCGAATCAACGCTGGAAAAAAATAGAGGTGATGACAGGTGAGTATGAGACAGGGCCAGAGGACTTTCATTTAAAGCACAACTCCAGCCGTGCAATAAAAAAACACTGGAATGGTGCTTTAAGGTTTATTTTATGATAAATTTAACTAATGATCTTTCTAAGTAAAATGAAAATTAAGCAAATTCTGAAGCATCAATGAAAGTGGATAAATAATGCTAATCAGTAGTATCAGAAAATTTTCATAATGGTGTAGATGGTAATGGTAGAGATGCAAAAAAAATCTGTAAAAATTAAAAGGGAACTATATTACTGTGCTAAAAGGTTTGAAACCTAAAGGCTATTTTGGAAGCTCATATTTCCTGAATGGAAGAAAAAGTATCACATTTGGCATTTCTAAAGGTTTATGCTTTATATATCCTGGTATCAGTGTCAGGAACACCCTATTGTTTAATATTAAAGCTGTATCAAGTTTCCTAGTCTGAGGTAGAAGCAAAAAATACTGTAAATGGCAAAGGCAAGCAAACATTCATATTAAATCATCAGCTGTCTTGAATTCATTGTGTACTCAATAGTTTGTGTATTGACTTATGCTTGACACAGCAGAGTATTTCCTGTGTCATCACATCAGTAGTACTGTATGTGAAGGGAGCTGGCTGACTGGCTCATTTCCATAGCTGAGCCAGGCAGTTTCTCTGTCACGGCCAATGCATAGACAGGGAAAGTGGCAAGCTTAGCTACTGAAATAAGCCAGTTAGCAGGAAATGTTCCCTTGTAGCAAGCACAAGCCATAAGTAGTGATGCCAAAACCACTGCTGAAGAACAGGAACCTTTGGAAATGTAGACATATTAGCAAATTGTATATCTGTAATTTAGAAACACAGTTAAAAAAAATATTTAAAGCAGACAACAGTAACATCCATGTTTCCTTCACAATCGAGGATGAATATCCTCCATATTCCTCCTCATTATTCGGTGCCTGGCTGTTAGACAACTGTCTGCAGTAGGACTTGCTAGAGGGAGGAGCAACAGACAATCAGTAGATTTACCATTGAGTGCAGCTATATTTTGTCATTTCATTAGTGTTCCTTGAAGTTACCCATGATCCTTTTTATTGGTAATCCCACCCACCCATTTGTTTTATTGTATATGACATTCACAAATAATTCAAGCTCCTCGACTTAACATGGACTGTGTAGACCCTTCTGTTTGTGTAGACTCGTTTCCATTGTAACACGCCTACATCCTTTTAAAATTGAATTTAAAATACAAAAAAATGAAATAAGGAAGAAAATCAATTAAAGGACGGACAATGTCAAAATTTTCAGCCTCTGCTGAAACCAGAGAAACACAGAATATGTACCGTACTTTTGCCAGAAGCAAGCCTTTATCTAGCTAAGTGGAATTTTCCAGTATGAACCGTCTGCCCAGCCTGCAGGGAATAGAAAACAATGCTGCTCAAAAATTATTCCGCCACTTGTTGATTTTCTAATTATGACAACCATACAGATGCCATGGTCTGTTCACATCATGACCAATCGGGCTGTTCTGCCTAAAGGCACAAGGTGGGGCATCGGTCTTTACATAAAAACACATCACTGATCCATCTGCTAAAGAGTTTGGTTTATTTTCTGCTGCGTCCTGCTGTATCATATTCAAGCAATACAGACTTTAAGATGTCTTTCCTTAAAAAGGGTGTTGATTTAAATACAAGCGACATAGGTAAGCAATGTTTACTTATCTAACAGTAGCTGCATCCCCAGACTTTATAGAAGACAGTGCCTCATTTCCACTATTTTAGTAGACTACTTTGAAATGATTACATTTTTAATTAGGTTAAGTTTTGAAAAGGTTTTGAACAATTTTTAGATACAGTGATTCTCACTACAGTCTGGTTAAAAATGATCATCAAATGTTTTGCACAGATATTGAAGTTGGTATATTTTATGATAAATATATGTACATGTATGGATAAGCGTCTTCTACCTAATATACTATCTGTTGCAGTGATAATTGGATGTTTACTGTCACAATGAGTTATGTCACGTAAATGGAAATCTGTCTGTACACATTAGATTAAGACACTTGTCAGCTGGATTTTCAAAGTGAACCTAATGCAACAAAAAGTCATATGTGTATAGACATTAATATCTTACGCTAATGAGTAAGAAATGACTGGCAATAACTATTATTTAATTTACCGGTCACAAGAGTCTAGCAGCAGCTTGCCTCCCTTTCTCCAGTCAAATAAACATAAGTGCCTGTTATGTAGGCACCGGAGAAGATGACAGATTAAGGAACCAAGAGCTATCCTACATGGAATAGATATAATCCCCATTTAAAAGCCTTACTGCTGCATTTTTCCATTTTTAAGTGCATTATACATGTATGAAAGAACAAGTTATATGTGTGCTAAAGGCATAAATATTCCAAAGCCACAGATAGCATGAATGTTTTTAGATCAATACATGTGCTTCAATGTGTTTACATTATTTATATTGCTGAAAGCAAAGAAATGAGCCAGAACATGAGTTGGTATACATGCACTGTGTAGGAGAATGTTCACAATTTCCAAAACCCAAGAAAAAAGAAAAATTAGCATGTATCCAGTAGTAAGTAAATCGAAATAGTACATGTAAATAACGTAGAACACTTAGATAACACTATTTTGATAAAAAAAAGCTTCCCCACAGCGACAAGGTATACCCAGTCGGGATGGTCCTATTGCTAGTGTTAAAGCAAACCTGTCAGCAGTTTTGGCCGATATAAGATACGGCCACCACCTTTCAGAGCTCATCTACAGCATTCATAGAGTTGTATTCATTACTGTTTCTGGTTAAAAACTTACAACGAAAACTCACAAAAAAACTGCAGATATGTATCCAACCTAAGCCTATGGGTTTGCAGTGGCTAGATTTTTCATACTATGAATGTTTAAATTCAGTTTGCATATTCCTTAGGACCTTCCATTCATAACTGATACGATTGAGGTAGCTGGAATGCTAGGTGTATAATATTAGTTGCTTTTGACAATATAGATGCAGAAGCCATAGTATAAGCTTCATGGACTCTCATGGTACTAAACTGTATTGTGTCTGCAGAAAATTGTGTGTTCCAGGGTGTATGTACCCTGAGGATTTAGATATTCTAATTTTGAGCAACGCTTTTTTACATCAAGTGGAACCATACCTCTATCTGAATGAATGAGCTTTGCAGGTCAAGATTGTTCCACCCATATCACGTATGCACAAATGCTGTCCCAGGCACCACACCCAGCATTGTTCTGTCTATGAATACTGAACCCGAGCACTCACACATGCTTCACTGGGACAAACCGGCTTTACAAAGAAGCACTGTTGATCAAAACTGATGGTCAATTATGTATGATGTTGGTCTACTTTTTGTCTTTTCACCTTAGGCTAGCTATAGAAATCAAACAATGAAACAGTATTGGATATTAAATATGCTGTAATAATAAAAGTCTGTGTAGTCAGTACATCATCTTACACAGTGCAAACATGACCCAGCTACTGAATGTGATGTAGGAATAATTTATGTGCACCAGCTATCTGCTGCCAACAGAAATACAATCTATGCAAATCAAATGGGCATGCTGTAATCCTGGCCACTTATATTACAGTAAAGCAAGGAAAAGAAGCTGTCCAGGACACTGCCAACCAGTGTGTAGAAGAAGGTCAGAAAATTGCTCAAGAAGGTAAGTTAGCTCTGAATCTATAAACCTAGGTAGCTTTTCGTAAAAAAAAATATGTTGATCCCAATAATAGGGCACTGAATTGGGCCAATGGTAGAGCAGTGAACAGGGCCCAGTCATAGAACAGTGAACCAGGCCCAATGGAAGAGCAGAGAATTGGCCCAATAGTAAAGAACAGGGCCAAATGGTAGAGCAGAGAATTGGGTCAAATAGTGGAGCAGTGAACTAGGCCCAATGGTAAAACAGGGAACAGGGCTCAATGGTAGAGCAGTGAGTTGGGCCCAATAGTAGAGCAGGGAACAGGGCCCAATGGCAGAGCAATGTACTGGGTCCAATGGTTGAGCAGTGAACAGGGCTGATAGTGGAGCAGTGAACAGGGCCCAATGGTAAATCAGAGAAGAGGGTCCAATGGTAGAGCAGTGAATAGGCCCCAATGGAATAACAATGAAAAGGGCCCAATGATAGAGCAGTGACTAGGGCACAATGGCAGAGCGATAAACAGGGTCCGATGTACGATAGCAGTGAACAGGGCTCAGTAGTGAAGCAGTGAATAGGGTTCAATGGTAGAACAGTGAATTGGGCACAAAATTGGAGGAGTGAATGGGGCTTAGTCCTGGAGTAGTGAACAGGGTTCAATGGTAAACAATGAATTGAGCCAAAGAGTAGAACAGTGAACAGGGCCCAATAATAACAACAGTCACAGCAAACTCCAACAACTTATTGAAAAGTGAGTAGACCTTAGCTTAGAGGGGACATGGCTGAGCACTGTCTACAAATTATGACAGAAATGTAATCAAGTTATCAACTGAAGTACATTCCTTATAGTAGCACGCAACATCTGAAAGATGTGCCAAATCACTAAGAGACACGTGCCTCCTAATGAATTTAGATCATCTTACTCCAGCAGCACACTGTTCTTTAATACTTGTGTAGAATACACCATCTTTGATTAAACATAACTATGTATTTTAACACAATAGCCAAATAAATGCTGGAACACATTAGTGGGCCTCATACACATTAAATAACTATCGGCTGAACAAGAGGTCAGCCAATCATTCAGCTGGCAGAAATTTCTCCTGAGTTTTTCATAAACTCAAGCGCTTTGCTGAGAGCTCTTCTGTTTCCTACAAGAGAGCCGCTGCCAAACTTTCCTGGCAGCAGCTTGCCTCACCTAGAACAAAATAATCAGCAGTCCAAAATAGAACATACCAGATTCTTGTCTCCCCCAATATGATCTGTTGGGCTGTTGGGTCCCCAAAAACATATTTGACTGTTGGTTGAGCCTGCTCTGGTGGGTTTGGAAAACCCTTGTCTAATCTGTATGAGTGCCTTAAATCAAGACAATAAAGGAGATGGCTCCTCTCATGACTTTATCCAACTTTTACTTGATGCCTCATAAAAGAGTTACGTTCTTATGTTATTAAATTCTATTGAACAGTAAAATCCTAATCAGCTAAAAGAAATGGTTATGATTACAGGGTTTGACATGTTTGCATTTCTACAAAATTAGGCAGGCATGGATATTTTATTTCTTACAAGCTGCTCTACTAAAGTTGTAATACTTGCCAATTCAGAATTTACAACAGCATGTTTAGAAGACAACCACACTGGCAGCCTGTTAGGCAATTTATTAATCTTTCACCAGGTTTTCTGGAATATGTAGTTTTCTTAACTGAGCATTTCCAGGCATCAATATAAGTTGTGAAGAACACACTCTCTGCACAAAACATATTTATTTACACATGAATATTGAGCACTCACATAAATTGGGAGAATCCCTCAGTATAACCAAATGTACCCACTGTATATCAACTATACAGATATAATCCAAAAGTAAAATAAATAGCCTAAGTATGCATTTAATGTGATTCCCAGGACGCAAAGCAAATGTGAAAACAACACCTAATTTTTACTATAATACGTCTCATGCATATACTAATAATTTTTGCTCCTTTTCATACCAGCTGTAGACAAAGGATGCCAAGCTGCTAAAGATGCAGGAGAAAAGGCAGTTGATCAAATGAAGTCTGGAATAAAGTTTAAGTGAAGACCTGGCCAGAAGATGTCATTTATGAAATTTACACAATTTATTATCTTTAATAATTAAATAATATAATCTGGTTAATTACTTATATATTTCTACCAACATTGCACACTATGTCCCAATTACTAACTGCAATAAAAATTGTTGGACAATTGAAATCACGATTTTTTTTTAATCACTGTAAAATGATTTGAAGTGAACAACTTATCTGCTCACCTAAAGCTCCTTGTCTTGGAATGATGACCTTGGTCTACTTGATAGAAATGTTGACCTGTAATCTTCTAATTCATGTGTTACCTGCAGATTCTGGTGCGGATTTGCTAATGATTTTACCCTTTCCAGTGCAAAGGTTGAAATTCTCAATGAATTCTGCATAATTTCTGTACAATTTTCAGCAACATGTGCATGAGATTTATTGAGTGCTCTCAGTGGGAGAAGCAAAATAGGAATCTTGTGGGTATGATACCTTTTAATGGCTAACAAAATATAGTGAATGATGTTACAAAACAAGCTTTTGAGACTGCTTACATCTCTTCATCAGGCTGGTATAACAAAATATTTGAAGAAGCCCAATTATATACAGTGAAGAGCACCGTGCCTGTGCTCTTCACTGTATATAATTGGGTTTCTTCAAATATTTTGTTATATCAGCCTGATGAAGAGACGTAAGCAGTCTTGAAAGCTTGTTTTGTAACATCATTCACTATATTTTGTTAGCCATTAAAGGTATCATACCCACAAGATTCCTATTTTGCTTCTCCCACTGAGAGCACTCTATATCTTTTTTTCTACTGGCTAACATGGTACCAAACCAATTTTTTTCGTTCATGAGATTTATTGAAATGTTATATATTTAGCTGGTATTGCAGACCCTGCAGATTCTCGTAATCAAATCTTCTAAGAATATCAGCAACAAATACGACCACATGCACAGCACATACACTAAGGGTAAGTTCATACATAGAAGATTTAGAGCAGATTTTTCCCTTCAGCTAATCTACAGCAACATTTGCATGCTACGTTAGAATTTTGCTGCAGATTTTATTAGTGATATTGAGATTAATAAGAAGCTTATTAAAAAAGTATTTGAATCTGATCTGTATCTGAATTTTGAAACACTATCTGCTCCAAAATCCATCTGATAAAAAACTGTATGAACATACCCTGCATCACCTTACTTCGATAAACCTTTCATTCTTGGACAGGAAAGCATCAGATCAGCATCTGAGAGACAGGACCACGTGGTCATCTTGCGGCCAGGGGGTCTCCATGGAAACCATGAGGACAACACAATCACGTCGTTTTGTCCTGATGGAAGCACCCCCGCCTTCCCGTTCTCCTCGATGTCGCTGTCACTATTGACAGCGGCATCAGACGGGTTAAATGCCTGATCGTGGGCAATGCTGTATGGTGTCAGCTCACACATAGAGCTGACACCCGCACCCGATAGCGTCGGTGCTCAGCGTGCCGCAATCACTGCACCATATATGTACGGCGCTTTGCGGGAACGCAGCTCCCACAGCGCCGTACATATACAGCTCATGTCATAAAGGGTTTAAAAAGATTTCTATATTTAGCAAGTGTCCAGAACTTCAGGCATGTGAAATATAACTTTAATAAATGCTCATGAGAAAGCATAGCTATCTATCTAAATAGTTAAAAGCAGAAAGAGCAGGCAGCACAATATTTAGGAAGAGAAAAGTGGACTTTATTTAGCCCAAGTGGCGTGGCGATGTTTCTGGTGCAGTGAACCTTTTCAAGCAGTTAAATGGGTTTACAAGCAAGTATATATACAGTACAGACCAAAAGTTTGGACACACCTTCTCATTCAAAGATTATTCTGTATTTTCTTGACTATGAAAATTGTAGAATCACACTGAAGGCATCAAAACTATGAAGTAACACATGTGGAATTAGACAATACACTTTACAAAAAAGTGTGAAACAACTGAAAATATGTCTTATATTCTAGGTTCTTCAAAGTAGCCACCTTTTGCTTTGATTACTGCTTTGCGCGCAGAAAAGGTGAACGGATGGACTCTACATGCCTGGTTCCCACCGTGAAGCATGGAGGAGGTGGTGTGATGGTGTGGGGGTGCTTTGCTGGTGACACTGTTGGGGATTTATTCAAAATTGAAGGCATAGTGAACCAGCATGGCTACCACAGCATCTTGCAGCGGCATGCTATTCCATCCGGTTTGCATTTATTTGGACTATTATTTATTTTTCAACAGGACAATGACCCCAAACACAACTTCAGGCTGCATAAGGGCTATTTGACCAAGAAGAAGAGTGTTGGGGTGCTACGCCAGATGACCTGGCCTCCACAGTCACTAGACCTGAACCCAATCGAGATGGTTTGGGATGAGCTGGACCGCTCACCGCCTCAATTTTGAATAAATCCCCAACAGTGTCACCAGCAAAGCACCCCCACACCATCACACCACCTCCTCCATGCTTCTCGATGGGAACCAGGCATGTAGAGTCCATCCATTCACCTTTTCTGCGTGTAAAGCAGTAATCAAAGCAAAAGGTGGCTACTTTGAAGAATCTAGAATATAAGACATATTTTCAGTTGTTTCACACTTTTTTGTAAAGTGTAATGTATAATTCCACATGTGTTACTTCATAGTTTTGATGCTTTCAGTGTGATTCTACAATTTTCATAGTCATGAAAATACAGAAAAATCTTTGAATGAGAAGGTGTGTCCAAACTTTTGGTCTGTACTGTAGGAGTATTACAACAAGGTATAATTTACAAATTATCCATAAAAACAGCATAAACATGTAATGTATAATAATTTGTGCAACATGCATATGATCAATTTATCATTATAACCTGTGTCATAAAGTGCTAAGAACAAATGGAAACATATCATAATAATATATAAAAATATTTAATTAACATATCAATTATCTCATCTGTGTCATATATCCAGAAATGGCTCACCCAAGTGCATATTGTTATTATTTCCTTTGCTGCCAATTTACACGCCATTCCCTGCATCCATGTAATATTATGCGCACGTTCATGTGCGTTAACGTCCAGTCAGCCAATGAGAAGACAAGGTCAAAGTATGTTAGCGCGTACACACTGCAAACTATAGTTTGCGGATGCCAGTTCTGTTATGGTATAATACCAGAAAATTCTTGCGTCTGTGCACTATTAGGTTTATACTTGCAGTTACCATTAGAGGAATGGTCATTTTCATCTATAACTAATGTGGGCAGATCCCACCAGAACCTCAGCCTCAAAACACAAGAAGGCATCCTGTCAGAGACTTAAAATCATTTTAGATCTTTGCTTTAACATATTTATAATGGACTATTATGCCCATATGGGGTTTCCATTGTAGCCCAGTTTTCTGGCCAAAATGTCATATAGGGTATTGGGATGGTCAAATTTCAGGGAAGTTCTTGTCACCTGAGAAAATTTTATTGTATCTTATAGATTTTGATATGTTGAACACGTGCTCCAAAAGTCTGTATCACGTAAGGTTTTTAAGAACCAACAGTTTATAGTCTACATTATGACGTCTGAGACACTACATACATGGCCATCGATGTCAGTAGAAAAAGCAATTGTTCAAAAGTGTTTTGCAGACGACTTTCATTTATAATCCGTGTCAGATGCTTCTCGAATAAGATTCCAGCAATAGTCAGCCAGCATTGACGTACTCCACTTTCCCTGGTACCTTTTCTGGATCAGCGCAATGTCTTGGTGAAATCTTTCACCGTGTTCATCGCTAACAGTACAAAGATTGGCTGGAAATAAGTCCAAGTGAGAATGTAGAAAATGCATTTTTAGTGACATATTGTATTTCATCAAATGATATGCTGTGAGCATGTTGTCCACGAGTTGTTCAAAGTTCGGTGTCCTGCTGTTGCCAAGGAAGTTGAAGGTCACATCTTTAAAGGCTCTCCATGCCACTTGTTCAGCACCTTGCAAAAGACCATCAAAGCTACTGTCATTCATTATATCTCTGATCTGTGGGCCAATAAAAATACCTTTTTTAATCTTTAAATCGCGTATTCTTGGAAATTGGAAAAGTAAGAAAAGGCTTCCGATTCTTTGTTCATTGCTTTGACAAAATTCTTCACAAGCTCAAGTTTAATATGCAAAGGAGAGAAAAATATCTTTGCTGGATTAATGAGAGGAATATGTTTAACATTCTTCTGTCCAGCAACCAGGTTTTTGCGGAGTGGCCAGTGCTTTCTGAAATAGTGCATTTCTCATGGACGACTCTCCCACTCACAAATAAAACAACAATACTTGGTATATCCAAGCTGCAGTCCAAGAAGAAGTGCAACAACTTTTAGATCACCACATATGTTCCAGCTATAATTTCTATAATTAATGTGGGTCAACATTAACTCCATATTCTCATATGTTTCTTTCATGTGTATGGCATATTCAATAGGTATAGAAGGATAGATATTTCCATTGTGTAGTAAAACAGCCTTCAGACTTAAAACTGATGAGTCAATGAACAGTCGCCTGTTGTGAATGGGTTTGAGATGAGTTCTGAGCAGAGGCTCCCTCTGGTGGTTACAAGCGGTGCTAGTGAGGATTGTGAGGACTGGGAATCAGGTGTTACTGACTGGTCTTATATAAGGGAGTCATTTTCCCATCAGGGTTGCCGGTGATCAATTGTTCTGGTCTGAATCCTTCATTCCAGTTTCCCTTGTAGCCTGCTGTGTCGTGTCTGCATCTCCTGCTTACAGATAAGACTTTTGCTTCTTTTGTGTTTTTGCTGTGTTTTTGCATTTTGTCCTGCACTTCTTTGGGGGCCTTCAGGGTCCCCTCCGGGGGCTTCTGCCCTCTCAGTTTAGTTCAGCCACTGAGTTTTGTTCTTTTGCTTTTTCCAGTTTTTTCAGTGCTGCTGTTTTGATTTTGTTACACCAGAGAACTAATTTAGGTGGTAGAGGTCGTGTGATCTCAGGTGATTTTGAAATTAGTAGAGTTGGTGCTTTTCAGGGTTTTCTGGGATTGCAGTAAGTACCCTTCCTATCCTTTTCTATTTAGATAGTTTGGGCCCCAGCGTTTGCTCATACTATTTTCTTTCTGTGTCAGTATTTCCTCTTGTCTAACCGCCATTACATGTTTGGGGGCTTTCTGTTATCTTTGGGGTTCTGCTCCGGGCAGATAGCTTTCCTATTTCTATCTTTAGGTGTAGTTAGTTTCTCAGGCTGTGACGAGGCGTCTAGGACCAACGTAGGAACGCTCCACGGCTGCCTCTAGTTTTGGTGGTTAGTCAGGGTACTGCAATCTCATAGATTCCAACTGCTCTGGTGTATTGCCTTTTTTACCTGCACTCCTCAGCTACCGAAACATAACAGTATCATCGGCCAAAAAATTGAAAATTGTATGGTACTCACAGAAGGAAAAAAAAATATTGTGAAAGAAAAAAGGTTGTCAGAGTTGTCAGAGATATTTTTCTGTTTGTTGTATTTTTTTTTTTTTTTTCCTCTGTATCTCTGGGTGCTGGGGAGGATCTTTTCTCCCAATGGAGTTTGCACAGTTGTCTGGCCGTGTGGATCAGCTTGCCACTGAGGTTCAGAGTATTGCTGCATATCTTGCTAGGTTGCCTGTTGTGGAACCTAGGATCCCCATGCCAGATTTGTTTTTAGGGATCGAGCTAAGTTTCAGAATTTCAAAAATAATTGTAAATTGTTTTTTGCCTTAAAATCTAAGTCCTCAGGAAACGCAGCGCAGCAGGTTCAAATTATCATCTCTCTCCTGCGCGGCGATCCTCAGGATTGGGCTTTTTCCCTGATACCTGGGGATCCTGTTTTGAGTGATGTTGATGCGTTTTTTCAGGCTTTGGGGTTATTGTACGATGAGCCTAATGTCACTGATCAAGCTGAAAAAACCTTGTTGGCATTAAATCAGGGGCTTGATGACGCTGAGTTATACTGTCAGAGATTCCGTAGGTGGGCAGTCCTGACCAAATGGAATGACGACGCTTTGGCGGCCCTTTTCCGGAAGGGTCTGTCAGATAATGTAAAGGATGTTATGGTGGGATTCCCTGTCCCCTCTGGTCTCAATGATTCTATGTCATTAGCGATTCAAATTGACAGACGTTTGCGTGAGCGGAGAAGTATGCGTGGAATGGTGTTGCCTTGTGAACCAGCTTCTGAACCCATGCAGTGTGATAGTGTGATGTCTGAGATTCATTGTTCCGCATTGGCTGGGCATCCCGGAATTTTTGGTACCAGAGACTTGGTTAGCCGGTCCTTTTGGTGGCCTACCTTGTCTCGTGATGTCAGGGAATTTGTGCAGTCCTGCGGGACTTGCTCTCGCTCCAAGCCTTGCTCTCGCTCTAGTGGTTTGTTGATGCCATTGCCTGTGCCCAAGAGACCATGGACCCATATCTCTATGGATTTCATTTCCGATCTTCCTGTTTCTCAGAGAATGACCACCATCTGGGTAATTT
>JARQOD010000003.1:474533452-474573994 GCA_033576555.1 Oophaga sylvatica | reverse complement strand
AGAAGATGGAGACTTGTGAGGCACAAAACAACCAACAAGGACGATACCATGGAATAGTCTTCCCCATAGCAGTCCCCACTCCACACAAATAAATTGTAGAACAGGGATTGTCAAAAAAGAAGAAATCAGGACAATGGGTGTAAGATGTAAAACTTTGGCCGGATAAAGTAACACTCCATGCGACTATGCGATAAGGTAAAGTCTGTTTGGCCCAGGCAAAAAGGTAGAATCAGTCGCACGAGAAAAATAACGATTAAACATGCAAAAAAATGAAAACTCTGTGGAGCATCAAACAGACCAATGAAGCAGTACAGAATGATGCACTGCCCTTCATGACAGTCCTCATTCAACATGCTGGAATGATTAAACACAAAAATAATAATCAATGGACTGTGAGGAAAAAAAAAACCTCCCAACACCCCAATGAACATGAATTCACAAATGTGCATACAAGGTTAAAAATTGCCTGAAAGCTTGGAATATATTGGGGGGTTCTGCTTGTACAATTTAATTGTTTTTATTTCTTGTAAAAACCAGTGAATAGCAGTTCCTCTTTAAGTCCTCTAGACACCAAGCTATTCAAATGAAAAATCCACCTCGATTCCCTTCTCAACAATTCATCAGTACAGCGACCACCTCTGATGGTGGTATCCACCTTATCAACAACTATGACACGTAGATCCCCAGTGGCGCTATTATGAAATGAAAGAAAATGATTGGCCAGTGAGGTAATAGATTTACCTAAGGCTTTATCCCTGCGTGCACATGTGATATTGGAGACATGACGCTGGATACATCGACGAAGTTCCTGGCCTGTTTGTCCCACTTAGACCTAGGGACAACTACAGACAATGAGATAGACCACGTTTTTTGCGCGACAATTCACATAATAGCGAGTCTGTGCTATTTTATGCAGAGACGAGTCCTGGCTGGAGGACTTCGCTGCATGGAAAAAAAAAGCAAAGATGAAGGAATTCAGCTAGAGACATCACTGGTGAGTTGGTGTACCTGTACATTGACACTATACACTGCATATTATTTACAGAGGTCCTGTGTATAATGTCACTGGTGATCACTGTATTACATGTATACTGACACTATACAGTATACGCTATACAGAGCTCCTGTGTATGTCACTGGTGATCACTGTATTACATGTACACTGACAGTAAATGCTGAGCTCCTGTGTATAATGGCACTTAGTATGTGTTTTTTTTTATTAATGATCAGTATTGTAGTATTCAGTCACAATATGGTGGTCATATGTGATCTGGTCATGATGTGGTGGCATTTGTTCCTTGTATGTGTGTATTTTTTGGTCACTATGTGATGGTAATATGTGATCTGATCATGGTGTGGCTGTATTTCTCCCTTGTATGTGGTAGTAATCGGTCACTATGTGATGGTAATATGTGGTCTGGTCATACTGGTGTGACAGTATTTGTTCCTTGTATGTGGTATTAATGGTCATTTAAAAAAATGTATGTGACTCATTCCCTTAAGGAAAAATGCATAAAATATGCCTAAAAAGAGCACTGGATATTTTAGGAAATATTTAATAGGTTAGAGTAGAATAGGGCCTGGCCAAAAGAGTCTACCTTGTTGTGGTAGAACAAAAGCTGCTAATTATGAATGTGATCTGGTGTTTTGATGGGAACTGTTAATATCTGATTGGTGAGTACGAGGTGGAGAAGTTGAATTTTTCCAAGAGTGGGCGGTGGGACTGTGGAAGGTTCGAAGGGTAGAGGTAGAGCCTGGGCAAGTCTCATGGGGGCCCAAAAATGTTGCCAGTATGGGGCCCCAAAATTCCTGGTGGCAGATTTAACATCAGTTATTATAATTTTTACCCACTGCTTTGAAATTATTCTTTATTTTCCTTGTTTAGCTTTCAAAACCAGTATTATCCATACTCTCCACTTATCATGAAGATACTTTTGGATGGTAGATCAGTTTAGATAGTGTACAATTGATAGGTTTAATTTCCTATTAGCCATAAACAGCAAGGTGCTTAAATAATTGGCAATTAAATGTTTTTCAGATGGAAGGACCACATGCATTGAGGGCACAGCCGGTCCACCACCTATTAAATAAAGCATGCAGCTAATTCTACACTTCATAACTGTTTTGTATGAGGACACAATAGTGGCACATATATCTAGTCAGTCTTAAATTATTTTCTGTACCATTTTACGTTTATTTCGGATTTTACCCAGGAATATTAAACATATTAATTATACTAGATAGAATGCTAGGACACGTTGAAAGCTTTAAGACTTGTAGTCAAGGTTGTCAATCCCATTTTTAATTACAGAAAGTGGCAAAAGGGATCAGAATGCTGAGAACCATTTTAGTCACAACTTAATTTCAGCTATAATTCTCTTTTCTGCTAAATATAACTTTTCTTAAGTATGAAGTTGTAACACACAAGTCTGTTTTTGTTTTGTTTTTTTCTTCCCACTGGGAATGTGAGACTCTTATCTTAAGCATTGGATTTTATTTCATAGGATCCGTCCGTGATCACACACGATTTTTTTTGCATGTCTAAGAAATTGGATTTAACAGATGAACTTCTGATAACAGGTCCATAAATAAAATTTAGACTTCTATCCGACCGAGGTGATGAGTCATATGCCTAATACAAATGAGAGAATAAGGTTGAGTCATTATTGCGGAGCTTGCTGGATGATGACTTTGAAATGTCATTAGATACTTCTGTGACGGCCACAGAGAGTAATTAATACATTTGCAGCTAGCACTTGTGTCCAGTAAAATCATATTCACGATAAATGTGATGTTTTCCTTCTGTTAATAATTAAGTTATGGTAATCTCTAAATCTAATTTAAGGTAGGACTGATGAACTTTAGTGTGGTCTGCTTTTGTAGTCATTTAAAAAAGTAAGGGCTGAGCTAGTGAATGTTGTGTTCAGTTACAGCTATTACAGTGGGCCCAGAGTAATTGTAGGATTTCTTTTTGTAAAGTGATGTTTTTATTTTTTTTCCCCACTGGTGGCAAGGAGGGTGAGAATTGGTTGAATGAGGCAATCTACAATGATCGACAATGAAAGACCTCTCCAATGAGAACTCTTGGACAATGCCATAATAGACCTTTTTATGTGGGTTTTTTCCCTTGAAAGATTCATGAAGAGCATTCCCAAGCATTAATCATTGAATCAATTGGCAGAATACAATCTGCCATAAGTAGATATTATAGAATGAGGGATGTATATAGGCTATATGATGTAACTCACACAGAGCATTTAAAACTAATGCTGAGGAGCAGCGACTCTTCCACACTAGGATTTGTTACCCAAAACCAAGAATGGGTCCAAAATACACAAGTTAATTATACTCTTTGGAAGACAAAACCAGTAGTGTGACACAAATACTTACCCCAAAACTGCCTCTGAAAGCTGCTTTAGGTCTCTGTTACACATATTGATAAATGTCCATAATGCAGATTTACCATAAACATACCACATATAGAATATCAGTATCCTCCATACATCATTTCTATTCCATCAACATTATTGATCAGCAATACTAATGTGCTGATAAAACAAAAGCAAAACATTTTATTGCCCTAATGATTACAAGCAGATCGGTGTAGGCCGGGTTCTGACATCCCCCATCACTATGAGAGGTGCAGAGCTTCTTCCTGAGCATGCACACGGCTACCGAAGCCTATTCTTTCTATTGAATACATGCACCTGTGTGTACGCTCCTGTCACTTGGAAGTGCTCACCTCAATGTATAAGGGATGAGGGGGGTTAATTGACGGATTGGCTGGTGGAGGTCTTGGGACTCTGACACCCACTAATTTGCTTGTAATCTGTAAAGCAATGAAATGTGAAAAAGCATTTGAAATATTTAAAGTAGTTTTCCCATCGTAACAGTGGCTGTTGAGGTAACCATGGATACCTAAGCTGTTGCAATGCCCTGGATGGGGAAAGTGACATCGCTAATCAGAAGGACTACGTATACTACACTTCTAATTGGAGGTATTTGCTAATATTTATATCTACTCCAACTTGGAAATGGGGAATACCCCTTTTTTAAGCTTTAATATTTAGAATCTATTGCATTTTTTTCAGCCCACAAGTATTGATCAATAATGGTGATAGAATGCTAAAGACATATTCACTTAAAATCCATATGACATCAGTAAGTCTGTATTATGGACATGAAGTTTTGAGTTATTGGAGGGTACAGAGTCTTTGTTCAGTTTACTGCTCCCTAATCTCCTTTAAAACACTGTGCACAATGTCCAAGTTAGTTTTCAGGGGTAGTTTTTGATGAGTAATTTGACCCACTCTTGATTTTGGCTTGCAAAACATATAATGAACTCCTGTGTATTGGAGTAGGGCACTCTGTTTAAAATACCAGCATATGTCATATGATCATGTGGATGGACTCATAGATCAGAATTTGACCTCATTCATCTTTGTGTCACTCCTCCCCCTCTATCCCGAAGCAGAGGCCAGGAGTGGATTCAAGAAAAAGTAGAAATGTAAATCTTTGTTTTGTATTTTTGTGGTTAAGATAAACTCCTGGTTTTGGCCGATTATAAAATGCATACCGAAATCCACATGTCACACACAGATTTAATGCAGATCAGCAATTCCACAGGATGCAGTGTTTGCTTTTTATTTTGACATTTGTAAAGAAGACTGATTACGAGTCCTAAGCTAGCGCCACACTTACGAAACCATAACATGCTGTTCTACTGGCTGGTGAATGTATAAAGCTGGCAATGCATAAGATAACTGGAATAATGTTCCTTTTGATCTATGGTACGATCAAAGGCATAGCTTAGGGGTTCAGCTCAGGGAGGTGAAACATCTGAGACCCTAACTTCGTGGCGCAACCTAATTGTGGGTATAGGGGAACCTCAGCAGATAACTGCGCTGTTACTAGAAAAAAATATCTACAAGACAAAATATCTATATTACCACAGTATCCCAATCATATAATGGTAGATACCAGTCGTGCAAAGCATATAATATTACAGTATCATTACAGACGGTGACTTGCAGCTGATGCTGTTATGGAATCGTTCACTTTCCCGCCTTTTCCATCTGGCTGGGACTGACATGACAACTTCTCCAGTAACAACTTGTCTGCAGACATTACAACAAAGACACATTTGACTTCTTAAATTTCCAGCACTGTCCCATCTATTCCCAATCTGTATAAACTCATCCTGCTGCTGCTCCACATAGTAATGCCCTCTAGATGGTAAAATTGCCCATTAGAAAAAATTAATGCCCTATGCAACTGTGGCGCCCTGCAAAGTCAGGCATCCCAAATGTCTGTGAACTGATGGTGTGATAAGTCAGCTCTTCAGCCACTTTTATACACACACACGTAATTAATGTATCAGCCTCTGCAGGAGAACCACTGAGCCTAGGAGAAGCAACCCTGAGCCCTGGGATTGGGTTGTGCTGGAGATCAAGGAAGCCAGCCAGTGCCTTTGCCATGGTCACCTGTCGGGACTTCAGCAAAATCTGTGCAGCTACAGTCATGGCCAAAAGTTTTGAGAATGACACAAATAATATATTTTTACATGATCTGCTGCCCTCTGGTTTTTATGTGTGTTTGACAGATGTTTTTATCACAGACAGAAATATAATAATTGCAAACATATGAGTAACAAAAGCTTATATTGACAGTTAGAATGAGTTAATGCAGCAAGTCAATATTTGCAGTGTTGACCCTTCTTCTTCAGGACCTCTGCAATTCTCCTTGGCATGCTCTCAATCAACTTCTGGACCAAATCCTGACTGATAGCAGTCCATTCTTGCACAATCAATGTTTTCATTTTGTCAGAATTTTTAGGTTTTTGTTTGTCCACCCGTCTCTTGATGATTGACCACAAGTTCTCAGTGGGATTAAGATCTGGGGAGTTTCCAGGCCATGGACCCAAAATCTCTATATTTTGTTCCCTGAGCCATTTAGTTATCACCTTTGCTTTATGGCAAGGTGCTCCATCATGCTGGAAAAGGCATTGTTGATCGCCAAACTGCTCTTGGAGGGTTGGGAGAAGTTGCTCTTGGAGGACATTCTGGTACCATTCTTTATTCATGACTGTGTTTTCAGGCAAGACTGTGAGAGAGCCGATTCCCTTGGCTGAGAAGCAACCCCACACATGAATGGTTTCAGGATGCTTAACAGTTGGCATGAGACAAGACTGGTGGTAGCGCTCACCTTGTCTTCTCCGAATGAGGCGTTTTCCTGATGTCCCAAACAATCGAAAAGGGGATTCATCAGAGAAAATAACTTTACCCCAGTCCTCAGCAGTCCACTGCCTGTACCTTTTGCAGAATATCAGTCTGTCCATGATGTTTTTTCTGGAGAGAAGTGGCTTCTTTGCTGCCCTCCTTGAGACCAGGCCTTGCTCCAAGAGTCTCCGCCTCACAGTGCGTGCAGATGCACTCACACCTGCCTGCTGCCATTCCTGAGCAAGCTCTGCACTGCTGGTAGCCCGATCCCGCAGCTGGAACACTTTAAGAGACGGTCCTGGCGCTTGCTGGTCTTTCTTGGGCGCCCTGAAGCCTTTTTGGCAACAATGGAACCTCTCTCCTTGAAGTTCTTGATGATGCGATAGATTGTTGACTGAGGTGCAATCTTTCTAGCTGCGATACTCTTCCCTGTTAGGCCATTTTTGTGCATTGCAATAATGACTGCACGTGTTTCTTTAGAGATAACCATGGTTAACAGAAGAGAAACAATGATGCCAAGCACCAGCCTCCTTTTAAAGTGTCCAGTGGTGTCATTCTTACTTAATCATGACAGATTGATCTCCAGCCATGTCCTCATCAACACCCACACCTGTGTTAATGGAGCAATCACTGAAAAGAGGTTAGCTGGTCCTTTTAAGGCAGGGCTGCAATGATGTTGAAATGTGTTTTGGGGGATAAAGTTCATTTTCTAGCCAAATATTGACTTTGCAAGTAATTGCTGTTAAGCTGATCACTCTTTATAACATTCTGGAGTATATGCAAATTGCCATTAGAAAAATTGAAGCAGTAGACTTTGTAAAAATTAATATTTGTGTCATTCTCAAAACTTTTGGCCATGACTGTACATGGTACATAGTGTCCTGTGCAGTTCAAGAGGTGCCCAACTGTCAGAATTCAGTTAAGAATCAGATGAGGGATGTCTTGATACTATCCTTAGTTGAAAATGGTGGGAAGAGAGCTGAGGTTCCTTCAGTCAGCCTGAGGTGCTGTGGTTGCCAAGGTCCAGGCTGAGAGGAGTTTTAGCGCACATGTACTGCTATATTCAACTGCTCCAGTAAAAGCGAGTTGTTTTCCTATTACTCCTGAGTTCTAGATATTGCTATTTGACAAGGGCGGATCCTGCAACCATTCCAAAACTTCTCCCTTTTTATTCTGCTGAGGATGGCCCGCTAGCCGGCAAGACCATTGGCTGCCATTACACCCCGGCTCAGGGGAGGCTGACTCAGACAGAAAACTGGCATCAGAAACAGATTGCACAGTAGACTGTAATCCTATCTGAATACCTGCCTCAGAATTGTGACACAGAGTTCAGTGAGAGACTGCAACAATAGTGATGAGCGAGCATGCTCGCCACTACTCGGTACTCGCCCGAGCATCTCTCAGCTTGCGATGCTCTGAGCTCGCTGAGTATTTCTGATGTTGCTCAGCGGGAGCTCAGGTCCCCTCCTTGCATGTTTGGCACTCTATAGAGCCAATGAACATTCAGGGGTTGTCTGCCACGCACTGTAATACTGTACCGTCTGTGTGTACTTACACGTGCATGGCTTAATCTTTGAGACAAGCGTATGTTACTGGCAGGATCAACCAGGTCACCGCCCTGCATGTTTTGAGGCTCTTTAGAACGCCAATCAGCATGAAGGCATTGTCTGCCACACACTGAAATGTCTCAGCCATGTTGGTTGTGACATTACAGTGATTGGCTGGCCGCACAGCGTCATCAGGTCTATATCAGACCTGGCACCGCCATTCTCATCAATCTACTCCGGAATCAGGCAGTGTAGGGAGAGTTGCTGCTGAGCTAGGAGAGGAACTTGCTTGTTTCTTACATAGTGTAGGTATACCACAATATATTATACACATATCCATCTCAACTAACAGTTCTTCTGAGGACTAATCCAGCTGCATAGATAGTTATATGAAAAAGTTTGGACACCCCTATTAATCTTAAGCTTAATGTTTTATAAAAATTAGTGTTTTTTGCAACAGCTATTTCATTTTGATATATCTAATAACTATTGGACACAGTAATGTTTCTGCCCTGAAATGAGGTTTATTGTACTAACAGAAAATGTGCAATCTGCATCCAAAAAAAATTTGACAGGTGCATAAGTATGGGCACCCTTATCATTTTCTTGTTTTAAATACTCCTACCTACTTTTTACTGACTTACTAAAGCACTTTTTTTGGTTTTGTAACCTCATTGAGCTTTGAACTTCATAGCCAGGTGTATGCAATCATGAGAAAAGCTACTTAAAGTGGCCACTTGCAATTTGTTCAACTGTTTGAATCTCCTCTGAAGAGTGGCATCATGGGCTCCTCAAAACAACTGTCAAATGATCTGAAAACAAAGATTATTCAACATAGTTGTTCAGGGGAAGGATACAAAAAGCTGTCTCAGAGATTTAACCTGTCAGTTTCCACTGTGAGGAACATAGTAAGAAAATAGAAGAACACAGGGACAGTTCTTGTTAAGGCCAGAAGTGGCAGGCCAAGAAAAACATCAGAAAGGCAGAGAAGAAGAATGGTGAGATCAGTCAAGGACAATCCTCAGACCACCTCCAGAGAGCTGCAGCATCAACTTGCTGCAGATGGTGTCACTGTGCATCGGTCAACTATACAACGCACTTTGCACAAGGAGAAGCTGCATGGGAGAGTGATGCGAAAGAAGCCGTTTCTGCAAGCACGCCACAAACAGAGTCGGCTGAGGTATGCAAAAGCACATTTGGAGAAGCCAATTTCTTTTTGGAAGAAGGTCCTGTAGACTGATGAAACCAAGATTGAGTTGTTTGGTCATACAAAAAGGCGTTATGCATGGCGTCAAAAAAAACACAGCATTCCAAGAAAAACACTTGCTACCCACAGTAAAATTTGGTGGAGGTTCCATCATGCTTTGGGGCTGTGTGGCCAATGCCGGCACCGGGAATCTTGTTAAAGTTGAGGGACGCATGGATTCCACTCAGTATCAGCAGATTCTTGACAGTAATGTTCAAGAATCAGTGACAAAGTTGAAGTTAAGCAGGGGATGGATCTTTCAGCAAGACAATGATCCAAAACACCACTCCAAATCTACTCAGGCATTCATGCAGAGGAACAATTACAATGTTCTGGAATGGCCATCCCAGTCCCCAGACCTGAATATCATTGAACATCTGTGGGATCATTTGAAGAGTGCTGTCCATGCTCGGCGACCATCAAACTTGACTGAACTGGAATTGTTTTGTAAAGAGGAATGGTCAAAAATACCTTCATCCAGGATCCAGGAACTCATTAAAAGCTACAGGAAGCGAATAGAGGATGTTATTTTTGCAAAAGGAGGATCTACTAAATATTAATGTCACTTTTCTGGTGAGGTGCCCATACTTATGCACCTGTCAAATTTTGTTTGGATGCAGATTGCACATTTTCTGTTACTACAATAAACCTCATTTCAAGGCAGAAACATTACTGTGTCCAATAGTTACTAGATATATCAAACTGAAATAGTTGTTGCAAAAACACCAATATTTATAAAACATTAAGCTTAAGATTAATAGGGGTGCCCAAGCTTTTTCATATAACTGTATCAGTGCTAGGCAGGCAGGCAGTGTATGTGGCAGATTGCAGTGCAGATAGCAAGAGGGTTCATTTCAGTTCTGTCTGCTGCTGCTGCTTTTACAGATATTTCTAGACATAGCCCAGGTATCAGGGCCAGGAATAATTTTTTTTTGGATCTTAATTCTGATTAAAAAGCAATCCAGGGAACACTTGTTTTTTTCCGCTCCATTTGCTTGGCACTGCAGAATACAGCCAGAACCTTTCCATATTACACCGCTAAAATCCATCTAATTAAAACTGGTTTGTCGACAACGATCACCTTATAAGTGCTCTCAAAATTCTGCCATTTTTGGCCTCCATTTAAATTTTGTTGCAGTGTGTTAGTGAAGTAATTGACACCAATTTGCTGTTAAAAATAGTTACCTACAGGCCAGCTATTTAAAACTGTGGTTTGTCTGTCACACGGATCACATATAAGTTCGCTCCAAATTCAGCCATTTGTAGTGAACGTGGAAAATATTGTCCTCCATTTAAAATGGGCAAGGCGCGTGGCAAGGGACGAGGAGCTGGACGTGATGGTGCATGCCGAGGCCGTGGGCAAGCTGAAATTGCGCCACAGCAAACACCCACATCTTTCACCCGATCTTCCTGTCTCAATTACTAGGGAACCGCAGCAAAAAGTATAACAAAAAGTAACAGAGGCTCTCCTGCAATTACGGCAAAATGAACAGCAAAAAACAGAAATGTCCAGCAAACGTAATTAGCGGTATGCATCCGCTAAAGCAAACAAGGCCAGCAGTAATATAATGCAAGAGTGTGAACTGCACTGATACGTTAAAGTCATGCGAAAGTGCGAATGGCACTTATATGTGGAGGTCCAGCAATAACACGAAGCAAGAGTGCGACCGGCACTTATACGTGGAAGTCCAGCAGTAGTTAGAGGCAAGAGGCCAACCGGAAGTTATACTTGGAAGTCCAGCAATAATATGAAGCAAGAGTGCGTGCGGCACTTCTACATGGAAGTCCAAAACTTTGCAGACAGAGGAGACAGCACCTTTCATGAAGTCCAGAAAAACATGGGTGGAGCATAACAAGAAGATCCTTAAGAGTACCTTTTAGGGCTGAAAAAGTCCAGCTCAAGTCCCGCACAGCAGCCTGCAACAGACAGTCTTAGAAGCCAGGACAGCAGGTAACCCCAGCAGGATCCAGAAGAAGCTCAGAGGACTGATGACAGCTGATAATGGAGAGGCAGAGCACCGAGTAATGAACAGCAGCTGGGACTCCAGAGGCAAGCCAGGAGGAAGCTCAGAAGCAAACAGCAACAAAATACTCAGGCAAGGAGGAACACCTGACCTGGACTTAAATAGCAGGACAGACAGGAAGTTCCAGGACAGGGCGAAGTACAAGACTCCATCTTGGACAAGGACAAACCAGGCTCAATGGAAAATCCTGAATCTTTACATTACTCCCACCTTAGAAGCGGCCTTAGGACGATCCAGGACCAGGTTTTCCAGGATATTTCTGGTGAAACAGAGCAACCTTTTGAGGAGCACAGATATTACTTACCGGCTCCCAAGAGTTCTCAGACGGATATCCTTGCCACTTGATGAGGTATTGCATTTGATTCCTATGGATCCTGGAGTCCAGAATCTTCTCCACAACAAATTTTTTATGCCCATCCACCAACACAGGATGAGGAGGAGGTGCAATACGACCCTGAAAAGTATTCGGAGACACACAGGTTTTAATAAAGGAGACATGGAACAGAAGATGTACCTTCATAGTCCTTGGCAACTTCAGACGTCAGGCGACGGAGCTCATGATCCCAGAAATCTTGAATGGACCGATGAATTTTTGTCCCAGCTTCTGTGATGGAACATTCAATTTCAAATTCTTCGTGGCTATCCACACAGAGTCTCCTACCTTAAACATTGGTGCAGGTCTCTAGAACCTATCGGCAGATCTCTTATATCTCTCCTGTGCGGTAGATAGCGATTCCTTCAGAGTTTCCAGATTTAATTTCATCACCGCCAACCTCTCATCTACTGCAAGCACCGGAGCATCAATTGGGGATCTGAGAAGAATACCAGGATGATAACACAGAGTGGCAAAGAAGAGTGTTACCTTAGTGGATGCATTCTGAGAGTTATTATAAGAGAACCAGAATAAGATTTTTTTTTTTTTTTTTTACCTTAACATTGCCCAACCACCAGATATCTAATAGCAGTTATAATTATAACATTTATTTAATGATCGCATGTACCAGCTGCTCCTGATCCACAACAGCAGCTGCTATTTCATCATAATAACAAATGGTTCCAATGTAATTTAGAGAAGAGTAAAACCATAATGAATAACAAACACAAACTGTAAAATCTTAAAGGGAATGTGACATATTAAACAAAATCTTTAATTGGATCTTTGAGAAATATGCAACAATAATGTAACCATTCAAGTCCATACTTGAGCGATGACACATAGTCCTTGAATAAAAATATAAAAATGAATGAGTTCCATAGAAAAAAAACATCTTCAGGTTGGGGAAGCTTCAACAAGCCAACTCTTCCACCAACCCAACAATCCAATAGTAACGTTTAATCCACTGGAAAGTGATCAAGTACGGTTGCACGCAGAGCGCTTTATGTCCTAACACGGCTGGGGTATGAGGAGGTATACTCCCCGCTGTGGCGAAGTCCAGCAACAATGTTCAGTTCATGTGACGTCCTCCTTCGGTAAAAGTAGCACAAGTTCAGTGACTTGGCAAAAGATACTTTGAGTTGAACCCCCTTTGTCACCTTGATTTATACCTTCCGAGTCTTTCTATTATCAATGGGCACAACCTTGGTGATGAGACCCATCGGCCAGTGGTTACGATGAGCCTCTTTTGTATTTTAAAAGGGCGAGATCTCCTTCTTGTAGGTTAGGAGTTGGCTCCTGCCATTTGTGACAGTTTTGATGCAGATATTCAGTCTTCCACCGGTGCCAGAATACATTAGACAGATGTTGTACCTGCTTCCGTTGATGTCTGAAAATGTCTTTGTGATCAAAGTCTTCTGGAGGGAATGGAACAGCTCTAATCTTCTGCATAAGGAGTGTAGCTGGAGTGAGAATCATTGCATCATCAGGGTCGGATGATACCGTAACCAAAGGTCTGGCATTTATTATAGCTGACACCTCTGTGAGGAAAGTGACTAGCACTTCATGGGTGAGAGGAAGCTTGTGGTCCAGCAACATAGAATCGAGAATTCTTTGTGCAATTCCAATCATGCGTTCCCAGGATACACCCATGTGTGATGCGTGTGGAGGATTGAACACCCAGGTGCAGCCGTTATTGGTCAAGAAATTATCTAACTGCAATTCCTTGCAAGCCCCTACAAAGTTAGTTCCACAGTCAGACCGGAGTTGTTTAGCAGGCTCACCAATGGAAAAGAATCTTCTTACGGCATTGATGAAGCAAGAAGAGTCCATGGATTCTATAACCTCAATGTGAACTACTGCATGGATACTGAGACAGGTAAATAGAACAGCCCATCGCTTACTGTTCGCACCTCCCCCACGAGTCCTTCTTGTAATGACCGACCAAGTACTGAAGACATCTACACCAGCATAAGAAAATGGCTGATCTGTACTTACATGATCTGTTGGAAGATTTGCCATCTGCTGGTACTGATGTCTTCCTCTTAGCCTTTGGCACTTAACGCATCTATGGAGCACGGAGGAGACACAGCTCTTCATTCCAATGATTCACAAACCAGCGGACCTGATGACACCTTTGGTAAGCTGTCTGCCTTGATGCTGTACTTGTTCATGATAGTGTCGGACTAGTAGAGTAGCCACATAGTGCCGACCCGGGTTGATAATAGGGTTCTGTTCCTAATGGTGCAGTTCAGATTTTCCTTTGCGACCACCTACTCTTACCAACTTGCTGTGATCGAGCACTGGGTTCAGGTCAATGAGCGTACTGTTGACACCTTTCGTAATGCTGTCAAACTCATGGTGATATACTTTTTGCTGTACACACCTGATGTGTGCAGCTTGTTCCTTGTCTTCGAGGGTAGGATGACCCTTGCACCTGTGCCATCCGCGACACCCTGATGACTTGTCGTTGGTAAAGCAATGAGTGATGTTGTTGTCGTTGTCTTCACTTGTGGAATTGAACACCGTTGACCCGAGGTTGTCGTCCCAGGGACGGTCCGTGTTCGCACTGTCAAATGGTGGCCGTTGCCACTTGGTGTCGCTTAGTTTCTTTCACCGAGTAAAGATGTGGGCATGGCTGGAAATGAGTGCTGCGACCATTTGGCAAGATATGCGTGTTGTAGGAGAAGATAGCGTTGGGTCTCTTCATTTTGTCTACGCAGACGTTCCCTATGATCACCCAGCCTAGGTCGAAGCATTGAGCAAATGGTGCATCGTGAGGACCGTTGATTTGCTGACTTACCTTGTGTAAATGGAGGATGTCTCTCCCAAGTAGAATCAGGATTTCTGAGTTGTGATCAAGATATGGAATCTTGCTGACTATAGTCTTCAGGTGAGGGTGTTGAAGAGCGGCTTCCAGCGCTGAGATCTCTTCCTTGATGGACGGAATCTGCACTCGACGACTGTGGGTAGAGGTATTTCTACTATATTTTCAAGATACGTTACCATGAGACCATTGGCCCTTTTTCTGAAGACTTCTGAGATGCAACTGCAGGTGCCTAAGGTGTAGGGGTAGGCACTTCACTAGCAAGGTCAGAATTCTTTGATCTGTTCAATTTAAAGGGATCGGTTGCTCTGATCATCCAGGATGCTTAACACCTTCACAGCCTTCTCTGGGTGACACGTGGGATATAGCTTTAGCAGGCAAATCTTTGCACAAGACTTGTTCAAAAGACCTTCTCCGCAGACTTCTGTGCATGAAGAAGATACTGCGAGATGATTTGCAGCTTGGCCTGTACTCTCCTCGCCATGGCTTTTGGTGGGAGAAGGCGTAGGTGTAGGGTTAAGCTGGGATGGATGGAGCGCTTGTACGTGGTCCTCGCTGTCACACTCCATACACTTGATTGTAACCTTGCAGTCCTTAGCAAAGTGTTCAGTACAGTAGAAGCACAACATCTGAAGCATACTCCAAAGTTCTTTAGAAGCTCCTTGAGTTCTTGGAGTGGTTTCTTTCTGAAGCCAATACATTTCTTCAGCGGATGTGGCTTCTTGTGGATGGGACACTGATGGTTTGGATTCTCGACTCTATCACCCTTGCCATTCTCATCTGAAACCGATGCTGGTGTGGGAAGAACATCAGTCTTTTTCATAGATACTGGGCCTCCACATTTTCTGTCAATTTTGATGAGGGCTGTCATATTGGGAGTGATGAAACTGTGCCGGTGGGTTCTCCACAGTGAAGCTTGGGTCGACCTTACGCTCTGTAATGTCTTTGATGAACTCGCAGAAGTAGGAGAACGGAGGAAAGGACACCTGGTGTTCCATTTTGTAACTTGTTCCTAGTGTAGTCCACTTTTCGTGCATGTTATATGGCAGCTTGGCGACTTTGGTTTCACACACTGCGGTGTCAGTAGCTGAGGCCAAGTAGATGTGTTTCTGTCTTGGCCAGCTGGAGTTTAAACAGGAGGTCGCTGAGTTCTGGAATTTTGAAGCATCCTTGCCAGATATTTAGGAAAATCCTGTAATGTTGAGCAGTGAATCTTCTATAGCTTCAGGACTGCCGAAACTTTCTCTAGCTGTCCATTGGTCGTGAGACCAGCCGCTGGATCGCTTATGTAAACAGATCTGAGTCTCTTGATTTGCTCTGTGGATTGTGGTCCAGACTGATCAGCAGGTCCACTCTTTAGCAGCAGTAATGCCAAGGTCACTTTTGCGGTGTTAAAGGCACACTTCACCTCTGTAGTTTATGGGTTGGTCGTTGAACCCTGTGGACCGTGTGATGAGTTCTCGGCGAATCATGTACCTCGCAAGTTGGACATGTCTGTTCTTTCTGACTTTGGGAGCACACTTGCTGGCTGAGTAGTGCTGTTCACTTGGTTGTAATTTCTTGGTTCAGAAACATGGGATATGGAGTGCATAAGCATTAACCCAGCAACGGTTTGGTGTATACTGTCTCAGTCATAAACGAGGCTAGAGACATGCGGTTGTCGAAGGATAGTGACTTGCCATCATGTTAGGTTGCATGTAGACATTGGCATATGGAGTCCGTTGAGGTGCAGTGTTCGGCTGCGTGTTGGAGCCATGAATGAGATTCTGGTTTGGACATTGGCTGTGCATTGGATGACATTAAGAGCTGGAACTGCAGGTAGGGCAGGTCTTGGTGCCTTGGAGAAGTATCGGAACTGACAGGAATGTTAGTGGTGGTTGGTGGTTTGTGTTTGGCTTGGTACATAGTCACTTGCGTGCTTAAGGGGGTCTTCTGTATCGATCTCACTCAAGCTGTACTGTCCCCTGACTTCCACTTAGAGCTTGTTCAAGACCTTTAACCTTGCAGGCTGTCGCATTTTTGCATTCCTTCTCTACGACTTCTATTTCGCCTTCTTGCGTGCAAATTGGCTTCCATGTCTGCTTTCTTTTGGTGAAAACGGCTTGCACTTTTGTAGTTCACTTCCGCACGTGTTCTTATAAGCTGTTCACTGAGGGTAGAGAATTTGATACATTTGATCTAGATGAGTGCTTTGAGTACTTAGTGGACCTAGATTTGTGAAATGACACTTCCGATCATCGGCGCGATTTTGCTTCTGTTATTCACGATGTCGCGCACAGTGCAGTCTCGTTCAGAATTGGTTGTTGAAAGCTCTGAGTTCCTTAGAGACTCTGGCATGTTTAGTCTCACCAAGACGGAGTATGTTTCTCACAAGTGTCCTTGTAAGATGGTATGCTGATTACAATCGTTCCAGGCTCCTCCTTGTAGTAACTCTATGAGCACCAGGCATAGATAAGACAGTCACTTGATTCTGCACTCTTTGCAATAGGAAAGATACACTGGAAAGTAATTCACATTTGGCGGATTCAAGATTGTCTTTGACATTCCATGTAGGTTTAGTCAAGCGTTTGGATCTTTCACTGAAGGATGTGTGAGAGCCTATATCTTTTTCTTGCAGTTATAAATCAGGCAGAGAATTAGAGATCTTTCCTGTATTTGCCATTGTACACATGAATGCAATGGTGGGGGCTGTTCTGCTACTAGCTGCAGAGGACCTCTCATACAATGATGCAGTTTACAAGCAGCACAGGCAGTGTCTGCAGACTCTATGAAGCTGCTGTGTCTTCACAATTAGCTTATAGATGTTCCTTTCTCTGGATTGTATACTGTTCTTGGTGGCAGGCCAGTCTTTCCAGTATTCTGACTCTTCAAGGCAGTACCAGTCTGTAAATCCTTCACCATCAATCACATAGATAACTGTGTGATTGTAGTGTTCACATGCAATGCATCCTCAGATAGTTTCAACTCAGCCACATTGACTTGTAATAAGAGTCCAGGAGAAACAGAATTGATTTTTCTCTGAAACCTTCTATTTAAGGCCTGTTTCACATTTCCATTTTCTGGCGTCAGAAAGAGATCTGTTTTTTTTCTGCCAACGACGGATTTTGTCTCTCTCCCCCCTCCCCCTCCAGAGAGTTCTTTTCCTTTAAATTTCATACACTGCCTGCTGAAACAGATCCGTAAAAAAATAGATCCAGTGCATCAGTTTTTTGCAATATCCAACGGATCGGTTTGTTTCACACTTTGATGGATTTTGACTGATGACTAGTGTTGAGCGATATTGCTCGATATCTAAAAATATCGTATCGAAATTGTATCGCCGATATCACTAAATATCGGCGATATCCGATTTCGATACCGGAAGTCCCATGTAAGTCTATGGGAACAAAATATCGCAACTAAAAAAAACCTTTATTTCCTTGTAAACACTAAATATACACACATAGAATACATATATATATATATATATATACATGTCATTGTGACATATTATATACATATATGTATAGTTTATACACTTCTACATAGTAAAATATCCTCTGATTCAATTGCCGGGTAAAGCCGGCTTCAGTGAAAAGACAGAAGCACCCGACATGAAATGACACTTGGTGTACATAGGGTTAACCATGTCTTTTCATGTCGTTTGCTATCTGATTTGCACAAACAATTAAATCAGTCTATGTTTGCAAAATTTCACACCTGTAGGGGTTAATTAAAGGTGTAAATTAGTTGTAAAAAAAACGGACTTTTTTGCTACGAATTTACACCTTTAATTAACCCCTACAGGTGTGAAATTTTGCACAGATAGACTGATTTAATTGTTTGTGCAAATCAGATAGCAAAGGACATGGTTAACCCTATGTACACCAAGTGTCATTTCATGTCGGGTTCTGCATTTTCACAAAAGCCGGCAATTGAATTAGGGCTATTATACTATGTAGAAGTGTATGAACTATAAATATATATATATATATATATATATATATATATAAATTTATATATATATATATATATATAATATATATATATATTTCACAAACTCAATGACATGTGTATATATATATATATATATGAGGTGTAAAATTGCTGAAAAAAAATGCGTGGGCTCCCGCCCTATTTTCGCAACCAGACAGACAAAGCCAGTGAGTGGGGGCAGATAATAATAGCCCAGAGAGGGACCATTATTTTTGGCCCCCCCCGGCTACTAACATCTGCCCCCAGACACCCCAGAAAGGGCAAATCTCTAATTAGATTTGCCCTTTCTGGCACTTTGCCCGTCTATTCCCATTGCCCTGTAGCGGTGGCGAACGGGTTAATAAGGGGTTAAAATGACCTTGCAATTGAAAGGTCACTTTAAGCCAGGTTAATAATTGAGAGCTGTCAATTAGACAACTATCAATTATTAATCCTATTGTATGAAAGAAAAATCAAACACACACACTTTAATAAAAAAGAAGTTTAATGAAATAATCACACAGTTTTTGACCATATTTTATTTTCCTGCTAAAACCATTTCCTGTAATAAAAATAAAATAATAAAGCAAAATTATTCTTACCAATCCGATGTACAGTCAGGTCCCACGGTGTAATCCTTCAGAAAGGGTGAATGTTTACTGCAGGGACCGCAGCTAATGCTGCAGCCTCACAGTAAACCCCCAAATGAATGAGTTCCTCTCCTGGCTGACAGGAGAGGAAGTGGAAAGCTTAATTGATTGCTTTCCACTTCAGGTCAGCCAGGGACACAATCAGTGACGTCAGAGGGAACTGGTTAACAAAAATAGGGGATCCCCTCGAAAAAAAAAACGGCGTAGGGGTCCCCCTATTTTTGTTAACCAGCCAAGTAAAATGCAGACTGCTGCGGCCTGGTATTAAAAGACTGTCAAGGCCCATGGATTTTGGCCCTCAACAGCCTGATAATACCAGGCTACAGCAGCCCCACATTTGGCGCATCAAAAGATGTGCCAATTGTGGCACTTTACCCGGCTCTTCCCACTTGCCCTGTAGCGGTGGCAAGCGGGATAATAAGGGGTTAATGTCACCGTTGATTGCACGGTGACAATAAGCCCGGTTAATAATGGAGAGGTGTCAATAAGACACCGATCCATTATTAATCCCAAAGTTATTAAATGTATAAAAAAAAGACAAAGCAAGAAAAAAGTCTTTTAATGAAATAAAAGAGACAACACACTTTTCATTTATTTTATTGTACTCTCATTCCTGCGACGCCATCGATCTCCTGTAAAAAAAGAAAAAAAACAAACCAACAGTATACCACCTGTCCGACGCAGTCCATAACGACAGTCCCACGACGATCCAGCTCTGCTACATCGCAATGACAGGCAGAGCCTGTCATCGCGACGCAGCACAGCTGATTACCTGCTTCCCCGGTGGTGACGTCATCGGACTGACTGCTTTACGGCCGGGATTACCCAGCAGTCACTGCAGTTATCGCGAGAAACTGCATGTGACCGCCGGGGAGAAGAGGATGGCGGCCATGAAGCAGTCCAGGACGTGACCGCCGGAGATCTTCTGCCAGGTAAGTGCCGCTGACTCCTGACAGACCCGACCGACGGACACTGACAGTGACAGACCCGACCGACGGACAGTGACAGTGACAAATCCGATTCCGGTATTCGATATGACGAAAATATCGAAACGAATTATCGAAAGGCCGATAGAGCTAATATCGGCCGATAGCCGATATTTGCATTATCGTATCGCTCAACACTACTGATGACACAAATTGGAAGTGTGAAACGGGCCTAAGTACAATGCAGCAGGTGGAAAGAGTAATCCCAAACAGAGAAGTACACATGTACATTCAAAGATGGCAACACCAAACTAATAATTAGGAAGAAGGGTGGAGCAAGGGCTAACATACAAAACTACAGGGGAGGAGAAAGGACAAACGTCAAAAGGCAGGCCTTCTGCCTAGCAACAACAAATACAATGCATAACATAGAAAATACATAACAAGTTGCTCCCATTCATGGTACACAACAACCATCCTAGTAATACTGTTTGTGATGATGAAAAGGAACACTTTTCTCCAGGGGTGTAATAAGGGTAGTCAGGGCCTTGGACGGTTTAAAGCGTGTGGGCACCGCCAATTTCATCTGACTTGTCACATGATAGTTTTTGGAAGGTCATGTGATGTGCATTAGAGCACCTGTGTCAATCTGCAAATGTAGGAAGACAGCAATGTGTATATACACTGCTCATAAATATACAGGGAACACTATAAAATAGCACATCCTAGATATCACTGAATGAAATATCCCATTCGCAAATCTTTATTCATTACATAGTGGAATGTGTTGAGAATAAATCATAAAAATGATCAATGTAAATCAAAATTAATATCCCATGGAGGTCTGGTTTTAGAATTATACTCAAAATCAAAGTGGAAAATCAAATCACAGGCTAATCCAACTTTGGTGAAAATGCCTCAAGGCAAGAAAATGATTCTCAGTAGTGTGTTTGGCCTCTACGTCCCTGCATGGCGTCCTTACAATGCCTGTTCATGCCCCTGGTGAGGCGGGGATGTTCTTCTGAGGAATCGCCTCCGAGAACTGGATTAAAGAATCAGTCAACTCCTGGACAGTCTGTGGTGCAATGTGGCATTGGTGGCTGAAACGAGACATACTGCCCCAGATATGCTGCATTGGATTCAGGTGTGGGCAGCAGGCAGGCCAGTCCATAGCATCAATGTCTTCCTCATGAAGGAACTGCTGACACACTTCAAACACCTGAGGCCTAGCATTGTCATGCATCAGAAGGAACCCAGGAACCACTGCACCTGCATATGGTCTCACAATTGGTCAGAGGACCTCATCCCAGTATCAAATGGCAGTCAGTGTACCTCTGGCTAGCAAATGGAGGGCAGGGTGGCCCTCCAAAAAGATGTCTCCCCACAACATTACTAACCACTGCAAAACCTGTCATGCTAGAGGATTTTGCAGGCAGCAGAACTTGCTTCACGGCATCTCCAGACTCTGTCACGGTTGTCACGTGTGCTCCGTTTGAACCTGCTCTCATCCGTGAAGCGCACAGGGCACCAATGTTGAATCTGTCAATCTTGGTGTTCTCTGGCAAATGCCAGTCGCCCTGCACTGTGTTGGGCTGTAAGCACAACACCCACTTGTGGGCGTAGAATACTCGTACCACCCTCATGGAGTTTGTTTCTGACAGTTTGAGCAGACACATGGATGTTAGTGGTCGGCTTGAGACAATTTTTCAGGACTCTGGCACTACTCCTACTCTTCCTCCTTGCACAAAGGAGGAGGTAGTGGTCCTGCTGCTTGTTTGTTGCCCTCCTACGGCTCCTTCCACATCTCCTGGTGTACTGGCCTGTGTTCAGGTATCTGCTCCATGCAGAGCCGGCTCCAGGTTTTTATGGGCCCCGGGCGAAAGAGCCTCAGTGGGCCCCTTTAACACAGACCACAATTCATGATGCACAGATACGGCAGAGAAATATAGGTACAGTACAATGCCAAATACTTCACTTCTTCCATTACATGAGTGATATCTATTGTAAATTGTACAATAGCTCAAAAACCGCCAAATCCTCACAGCGCACAGTGCAGACTGGACAGCACAGTCCTCCATACAATATTATGGGCACCACAGTCTCCCCCTCATCACCCATATAATACCCCATGCAGGATGTCACCCCCCATATAATGCTCCATACAGAATACTGGACCCAAAATAATGCTCCATACAGAATACTGGACCCAATATAATGCTCCATACAGGATACTGGTCCCCATATAATGCTCCATACAGGATACTGGTCCCCATATAATGCTCCATACAAAATATGGAGCTCTCCTCTGCACTGTACTGCATTCTGCACTGTTACGGCTCAGGAAAGGGCGCTGTGGAAAGACTCCCCATTATCATCAATGCCTGCCCATCATCATCATTGCCTCCCCATCATCATTATCGCCTCCCCATCATCATTAATGCCTCCCCATTATCATCAATGCCTGCCCATCATCATCATCGCCTCCCCATCATCATCAATGTCTCCCCATCATCATCAATGCCTCCCCATTATCATCGCCTCCCCATCATCATCAATGCCTGCCCATCATCATTATCGCCTCCCCATCATCATTATCGCCTCCCCATCATCATCAATGCCTCCCCATTATCATCAATGCCTCCCCATTATCATCAATGTCTCCCCATCATCATCAATGCCTCCCCATTATTATCAATGCCTGCCCATCATCATCATCGCCTCCCCATCATCATTATCGCCTCCACATCATCATCAATGCCTGCCCATCATCTTCTCCCCATCATCAATGCCTGCCCATTATCATCAATGCCTGCCCATTATCATCATCTTCTCCCCATCATCATCAATGCCTCCCCATTATCATCAATGCCTCCCCATTATCATCAATGTCTCCCCATCATCATCAATGCCTCCCCATTATCATCAATGTCTCCCCATCATCATCAATGCCTCCCCATTATCATCAATGCCTCCCCATTATCATCAATGCCTCCCCATTATCATCAATGTCTCCCCATCATCATCAATGCCTCCCCATTATCATCAATGCCTGCCCATCATCATCATCACCTCCCCATCATCATTATCGCCTCCCCATCATCATCAATGCCTGCCCATCATCATCTTCTCCCCATCATCAATGCTTGCCCATTATCATCAATGCCTGCCCATTATCATCAGCTTCTCCCCATCATCATTAATGCCTCCCCATTATCAGCAATGCCTGCCCATCATCACACACAGACAGCACCACAGCACACAAGCACTCTCTCACATACATACACACACACACACACAGCACCGCACTACATACACACAGACACACACAGAGACACACACACACACGTCTCACCTGTCCAGCGTCCGCGCTCTCTGCCACAGCCAGCCGCTGAATGATAACATCATTCAGCGGCGCTGCTGTGAGAGGAAGCACCGGCGCCCCCTGGAGCCCGGAGCTGCGGCAGCGGAGGCACGGGAGAGGTAAGTATTGTGCCAGCTGATGCCGGGGCCCTGAGCAAGCGGGGGGGCCCCAGTGGCGGCGCTGACACCGCTCTCCTCCGCTAACGGGCGCGGGGGTGCCAGATGGTGAGTGGGCCGCCCCGCCTGCTCAGGGTCCCGGCACTTGCTCCATGCTCTGGATACTGTGCTGACAGACGCAGCTACCCTTATTGCCACAGCTAGCATTGTTGTGCCATCGTGGATGAGCTGCACTACCTGAGCAACTCCTGTGGGTTGTAGATACAGCCTCATACTACTGTACCTTTTAGAGATAAGAGCAATGACAAAAACGCAAAAGCGACCAAAACAGCCAAAAAGAATGAAAACAGAAAAATGGTCTGTGGTTGCCACCTGCAGAACCATTGCTTTATAGGGGTTGTCTTGCTAATTGCCTATTTATACCTGTTGTCTGTGAATCCATTTCTCCTGCTGTTGTGCAAATGGGACAATCGGTGTTGCTTCATAACTGGTCAGGTTGATTTCACAGAAGTGTGAGTGACTTGGAGTTAAGGGTATGCCACACTGAACAATATCGCTAACGGGATCGCTAAAAAAACGTCACTATTTAGCGATCCCGTTAGCGATGTTGTTCAGTGCGGCAGCTGCCAGCGACAAGCTTCCTGCTGTGATCTCGCTCGTCGCTGGAATCGTTCCGGACCCTATTTTCTCGTCGGCGCTCCCGCTGGGTAAGTATATATCGCTAGTGTGGCACCTTTTCTTAGCGATTTAGCGGTACTTTTGTACCGCTAAAGTCGTTAAGATCGCTAACGGCGATAGCGTCGTTAACTATATCGCTAAATGTGGCCGCACTTAGCGATATAGAAACAATCCCGCTAGCGATCGCATTAGTATGCGTCGTTATCGTGATCGCTAGCGGGATTGTTTAGTGTGGCAGTACCTTTACATTGTGTTGTTTATGTGTTCCCTTTATCTTTTAGAGCAGTGTATTTCAAATTTGTTGTGGTTTTCAATAAAGGAACGTAACTTACATTCTTTTTTATGCAAAACATTTACTGAGTAAATATTAAAAATGCAAATAGCAATTTGTATCACAGGCATTTAGAAACCTATGGCAGCTGGACTACTTTAGCCTGTAATTTTAGGTTTACCAGTCATGGTATAAAATGTAGAACTTTCTAATTCTGCAATATGTCTGACATCTTCCTACTTTCATCTTTATTGCTTGTTAATCCTGATGTCTGGTTTTAGTAAAATCTAATTATCTTTGAAGAGAAATATGGCAGATTCCATCAAGGAAGGAAATGGCAGTAATAGAACTTTTCTTCCTTTTCAAAGTCACTTGTAACTGAGGCAACCAGTAATAATAAAAAACGTTTTCTACAAAACGTGTTTATTGCAAAGTATCTATACTTTTCATTGCATATTATTGTGGTGAAACTGAAATATCACCATAGTTTTGGATTTAGTACTGCAATTACTAAAGGATGTTGTGCAAAGTAAAATGGTCTATGCAGTGTAAAAATGTAGACCCTTCCAGTTCATTCCACTGCTTTTTTACAATTTCCTTTTTGACCGCTCATTTCTTAGGATTTCTTAGGATATTGTGACTTTTCGACAGTTATACCTCCATTGTTACTAAAGTTATTTTGTGGATAGTAGAAACACTTTTTCAGGTTCACAAAACACCTGTGGAAAAACTTCTAGTGAACTGGTGCCTTACAGTTGCAAGAAATAAGTGAACCCTTCGGAATTACCTGGATTTGTGCATTTAACTACTAATAAAATATAGTCTGGTTTTTGTATTTGTCTAGAATATTACCAAAGCAGATTTCACGATCAGTTGGAAGATGTTACAGATGCAGTAAATGAAGCTTTAAAAGGCCACAAATACATTGATATAGATCTGGATATACATAAATCTACAGTTGGATAAATGCAAACTGCAAAAACCCTTGTTTGTGTCAGCTATATAAATAGTAATAAAGCAACGAGGGAGAATTGTGATCCTGGAAAGACAAGGCAATGGTAGATTCTGGTGCCATCCCCTTACCCACAAAAAAAAGAAAAAAAATGCAGACAGAAACTACCTGACCCTTCTACAATTCTTTGGGGAAATGTTCTATAGACAGACAAAACAAAATTGTAATTTTTGTTGCACAGTTTAAAGTAAAACATAAAGTTAGAGATGTTGGATAATGACTCTTAACCATACAAGTAAATCAATTAAAGAATAGCTAAAAAGATTTTTTTTTGAGTGGCTGTAAAATGTTTTACTTTCTTTTTTAAGGGTTGTCCTGTCTAAAACCGTACGCTATGAAGAGACTGCAGTATCAGTGCCTGGAACTGTGGTCATGTGGTCACAAGTATGCGATATGCATGCTTCTGACTGCACTCCGACTAGATGGGCGTGACCTCACTCAATCCAAGTGTATTATGTGAAGCTGTGAAGCAGTCTAGTTGGAATGTGGCTGGGAGCACTCATATCGTATACTTGCAGTCAAATGACTGACCGCTCCTGGTGCCAGCACCGGAAAATCCTTATGATGCTCGTGATATGAGCGTTCACATGTGTGCAGTCACATTGACTGCAGACTTGTAGTCTGAGACTGGATTGTCCCTTTTAGCCTGGTGACTTGCTAAGCACAAAAGGCATCCCAGAAATATGGATGAACAAACATATTTGCATGGAGGAATTGTCCCAAATTCCTCCTCAGTTATGTGAATCTTTATTTGCATGAACAGTAAGCATTTGGTTGGGGTGAGTAGTGCTTAGAGGGAATCTACAGGTCATTAAATTATAGAGTTACCAATTTCCTCCCTGCATTGTAGATGTTTTACAGTTGTTGGTATTTTTATTTTGTTACATTGCTTGTCTAGAACTGTGACTTGGCAATCGGACCATATTAAATTAATCAATGCTAAAATATAAGTAGATTTAAAGCGTTTACTTTTTTTTTAATCTTCTAGCAACAGCATATCTATATGGGCTTTAGTTAGAATTTCCGTCAGTCCAGTTCCCACTGGCCTAGCTGATATTAAATTGAATCTGACTGCAGACCAGCAATACATTTACATAGCAACCGGTTCATTCCTCTGTCACCAAAAAATCTGCATTTGAATTGATATGTAACAGAGGCTGAAGCCTCTGTCACTCCAGCTCTATTCCCTGCTTAGTGAAACCTCCTCCTGCTTGACTGGCAGACTCTATGCCGTAGACTTCAGGCAAAGTTTTCTGATCTCTCAATAATGGAGGAATGGACCGGCCATGTAACCGTATTGCTGGACTTGTTTTTTTTATGTTTATGTGCATATAATTTGCTGTTAGATTCCCTTTAAAAGCACTATGCTTGTAGTAATATTTCCTGGTCAATAAAAATTGCAAGGTTTCTTTCATTTGTTTTTCTGAATTAATAAATGGTGCTTAAAATGACTTTACACTAGACTCCTCGCTCCTCAGGAACATTAGTAGGATGCCCAGTGGGCCACCTCACAACATGACTTTGCAGTGCATTATTGGTGTTGGAATTATACCTACAGTCTGGAATAACTCAGTGTGGTTAATCAGTTTTATTTTATTTTTTTTTACACACCCTTTAGGCTCTGCGTATGTTAAGGTGTCTCTCATGAATCACAACAGATTTATCAAGAGCAAAAAGACTGCTGCTCTTCTTGGAACTCCAAATCCTGTTTATAATGAAACCTTCAGCTTTAAGTTGGAACAGAGTGAATTGGATACAGCAAGTCTTAGTCTTTCTATCCTGCAAAATACTGAAGGAGATAGTAAGTAATTTTAAACTTTGATCTTAAAGGTATATTCCTATCTCTGCCCTTCATGGCTGAGATGGCAAGAACTCCATCCAGGCAGAGCACAGGTGGTGAGGCTACAGAAGCCTCCAAAAGAAAACTGTTTAGGTCTGTTACTCTTTTCTGCCTCTGTAGCCCCACCTTCTATGATTATTGGGATGGATTTTTTTTCCCATCTCGGACATGAAATATATATAAATCTTTTGCATGCACATCAATATTGAAATTGCATCACCAAGAAGGAAAATGTTGTAATTATGAAAATTTCAGAATTTATGTTAATAGTTTGAAAGTGTTTTTATTTTTTCACATAATTTGCATAATATCTTTATTCATTATTTGGTTTGAGCACCTCATGCAAACATCCTCACACATACATATGCTGTTTATCAATGAGGTTATTAATGGTTGTGAAAGCAATGCTCACCGACTCTGCAAACTCCATATAACAGCTACTTGACAAGAGAGAGAGAAAAATGTAGATTCACTGAACTGGCAATCTTTGATTCACAATTTAATTAACAAAAAGGAGATCCCTCCACGTAAGAGTTTAGCGGCATTCAGTACCAACGGATAGTACTTATATTCAAACAAATGTAGGTTGTGCTGGGCAGACACTATCCATGTGACTGATTTGGGATGGTGTCTGACTGGCACAGCCTACATATGCAGTAGTGTATTTAAATAAAAGATTAACACTGTGTTGGTACAGAGTTCCGCTATTCTGTTTGAATTATGGAAAACATTGATCTACAAGCTGAGCACTGGATGTGGATCATTGACCTAACGTGGTTTTTACCTTGCGTTGTTGCCTGTACCTGGAGCCTGTAGTGCCGGTGAGAGTTCCACTTTCTACTTCATCCCTAAAAATATTCACAAGTCCACAAGAGAGAAATATATATTTTTTTCTTGTGAATATATGAATATATAAATTAAAATGAATGCATTAATGTTCAAGCTGCAAAAAGCAATAGACAGAATATATCTGACAAAACTGTGAATTGGCTCTGAGGGAGTGAGTTGTACCATAAGGCCATCCTTGTGTCATAGCCTTGGTAACTGTGTGTGTGTGTTTGTGTGTCCGTCACTCCATTCAAAAGAGACCAAGGACATTAGTTCTTTAATTCAACAGATTGGTCAGTGAAAGGACCCCAAGCAGTCATACATTTCACGCATTCTATGGTTCATGGGCCAATCCTTCCTCCTTCACATAATGGGAATCCCAGCAAACTGACCAAAGGGGAAAGTTTCCATCTTTTACTTGCTACAATTGAATCCTTGTTTTGATAAACCAGATCCTGCTAATATGGAAGTATGATTGTGCCCTAAGGGAATGTTTCCACGTTCAGTAAACGCTGCAGATTGGACGCTGCATACAGCCGCAGCGTCCAATCCGCAGCGGCCAGATGTTATAGCATAGTGGATGGGATTTTATGAAATCCCATCTCCACTATGCGTGCATGGATGCCTCACATGCGGTGCGTATTTCTAGACTGCAGCATGTCTATTTATCTTCCGGAGACACTCAGTCTCCGCAAGATAAATATCACAGTCCTATGTATAGGATGCGGTGATTCCACATGGTTCAATGAACACATGCAGAATCGCTGCGCGTACAAAAGCCGGCAGTTTGAAGACATATGCTGCATCCAAAGCGCTGCCAGTACGGACCATGGAAACATACCCTTAGGAGTGCACCCTGATCAGAATAAGGAATATATTTTTTTTTTCAAAAGGGAGTTAAATATTTCCATGTCTTGTAACATAAATGGAAAATCCAACAACAGAAGCATGTGAAATAGCATTGCCTTCCCACCTGTTTAGTCAACCTTCACCTGGCCCATATAATTGCTCACTAGTAAAACAGATTACTGTTAGAGCTCGGTACATGCAGTCACATTGTCTGTGGTTGAGCACAGTTATTTTTACACCATATCGGGAAAATATTGATCGCAGATGTCCATTTAAACATTGTATCTTAGTCAGTTTTATTATTTCAAAGGGGACTGTCCAGGATTGAATAAGAATCCTCTTTTTCCCCATTATCAGCACTGCCCTTAATGACTATAGCTTATATTACAGCTCAGCCCCATCCACCTGAATAGGCTTCATTCTGTGCACTAGATAGAGCACATGTACAAGAGAATTTGTTTTGTTGAAGGAGAAGGGGGATAAAAAATAAATCCTACCTTATCCATGATTCCTAGCAACCAATTTAATTTGGTACTGGTAAAGCTGGGGTAGACCAGTATGGTCACCAGTAGCTTCCACAATGCTTTATTTGCAAATAATTCATATTTTTTTTTAAGTTTAGGGACAAATGCTCTCCTATACATGCTAGATGCTTAAAGTTTAGCTTACTAAATAATTGTATATTATGTTACAGAGCTAAGAGTTAGACTTTTGAAGTAATTTAGATGCCAGTTAGCATAATCTGGACACTGCCGGCTGTGTAAATCAGCTAGGGGGGAGGGGAAGAAATGCAGAATGACTGTTTAAAAGCCTTGCGATAATTTGATTTGAGTAGATGTTTGTTGCCTTGATTTCTTACCTAACCTTCTAAAATGTAATTATATAAGGATTTGGAAGAAATTAAAGAACAGATTGAACTCCAGTCTAAACTATTTTTTTTAATACCCGGCCAAGCATAAAAGTACCTAGTCAGCGCTGGTGTAGTTGAAGAGCCAGCAGTACAATTCCTACTTTGAACAAACTTATTGTGAAATAAAAGGGGATTCTAATCATAGAGACAGCAATCGCTCACGAACCATGTGCATGTGTCAGCCAGTACACCCACAATCTGTGGTGCCCCTGAGGGTCCAGTTGCCACAGAGTACTGCACCTCATCCAGAGGTGTGGTATCCCACTCTCGGGTAAGGAGGGAGCACTACCCAGGACTCTAACACTCACACCCAACGCACACACACTCACAGTTCACTTGTGTGCAGATGCCCGCCTAGTGCCATGTCTTCCAGGTGAGGGGTCCAACAAACTCCCAGGTAAATTGGGATGCACCTTTCCAGGACTCCCTTCTGTGTGTTCCTCTCCTGGCCGTCTCACTGCACTGGCTTCCGCCTCCTAACCAGCACCTTCACAAACAGTGTCCCAAGCCAGCAGCCGCGGATCTTGTCGGACGACGTCCTCTGAGTCCCCTTGCTCCTATACGGCTGCCTTTTCGGCGAATGATCGTGGATGTGGCTGAGGTACGTACAGCTACCCCAGCCTCCGGCTTGCTAGCTGAGTCTTGTAGTCCTCCACTAGTCTTGGGGGCCGGTTCCCCCACTGCGACCTAGTCCCTCCACTTCTGGATACGGGCCCCATAGGTGGCTTCGGCACTTCCCATGTCCCTAGGACCCCTTCTGTCCTACAGGGAGCTTCCTTCAGACTCCCCTCACGATTCTCTCTGCAGCTTCTCTACTGCACTCCTCCATCTGGAAACAAGTTCCTCACAGCTTGAGCTCCCCATCTAGACTCTTCTTTCTGGTCTCACAGACCACTGTGCTGTCCTCTAAGCTCCTCCCCATTCTCTATCTTTCCCACCCACACCTCAACACCCCTTCCTACCCAGCCTGTGATGAGGCCATCCTCCCTAAGAGTATACCCAGGTGCCCTGACTGAACTGGTGTGTGTTGGGTGCGAGTGTTAGAGTCCTGGGTAGGGCTCCCTCCTTACCTGAGAGCGGAATACCACACCTCTGGATGAGGTGCAGTACCTCTGTGGCGACTGGACCCTCAGGGGCGCCACAATCACAATCTAAGATCTGTCTACTTTACAATGTTTTTCTGACTTGTCATACTCTAGACCACCTATTTACTTGAAACTGTATAGCACGCCTTATATCCTCTGTAGGAAATTTGCCAATGTGAAAGGAAAACCCTAAATCCTTTGTTTTCCAGATTAGTGGGGTACCAGAAGTTGGATTCCTGCTGATCAGAATGGCCTATCCCAGTGATAATGGGCGTACTCATTTATATTTAGGGACTAACTATTGCTATTTCTTTTGAATTTAGAAAGTTCCGGTAACTTACTGGGCCGTGTTGTGGTTGGACCATTCATGTATACTCGAGGACGAGAGCTGGAACACTGGAATGAAATGCTCAACAAACCCAAAGAGTTGGTGAAGAGATGGCATGCCCTGAGCATTAATTCCTGAACCTGATGGGTATGAACAAAACAACAAAAAGGCACAACATGGATGGGAAGAAAATAGCTTGGGAGGGGTGGGGGAAGACTGGTTTGTTTTCATCAGGTTAATCTTCCACCACATATAGCTTTAGATCTGGTTCATTCTACCAGATTAGTGATGGAGAATAAGCTTTTCGAAAGGAAATCTGTGAGGTGATGCAAGCTAGACTGTCATGTCTACAACATTGATTTTTATCATCTGGAAAGAGACAACATTTTATTCAACAGTGATGGGTATTACCTCACGATTTAAACCATGTCAAAGTAGCAAAAAACTGTCATCGCTGGTAAAGGTTAAATTGTCGTCATCATTGTCAAACAAAGGATTGCTGTGTAGTATTCATTGTTTAATATATTTAAATACTTATCAAGTTACATGCATTATTTATCAAGTAGCATTTTCATCCAGTGTGCTCCTGGAATCTTGCATATACAATTATTGTGTGCACAAAGGTGCCTATGTACGTAACCTTTGTGTCTCGACCATGTTTATTTTCTGGGTTAGCTATTACTGTATTTTAACTGTTTATATTTTACATTGTTTTTATTTCCTGATTAGATGTGCTGAAGACACAACATTACAATGGTAAAAATAGTCAGAAAATGGATTATTGTTTAACTCAACTGTTTGTTACAAAAATTTTTTTAATTGCTTTTTTATATATTTATTTTTGTCTGTGCTTGATAATAAAATGCTGAAATAGTTGACTCCTTTTTTCAGCTGTCATATTATTGCAGGCAAAACTATACACTTGATACATTCATGGGGAAAAATTATGGTTTAGTTTTACATTCTATGGTTTGAAAGAAAAGTTGGTGAAGCTGCAGATGAGGATCTGCAAATTGTAGTTGGGTATTACGATTTTTTTTTTTTTTTGCATGAAATAATGATTTTTACATTTCTCTCTGCTATACAGTATAAGCTGTTATTGTTACTAAACTGCTGAGTGTAATCCAAAGAGCACTAGAAGCATATTGCCATAAAATACATACTTTATTAGAAAACAGATCACACAAATAACAAAAAACATTTAAAAATGCGATGTAAATCCAATATGCTCCCATAAGTGCGTATATGTAAGTAATAACTTATCTCCAATAAATCATACAATTGTCTAAGGCTATATTACCTCATTACAAAGCGCAAATAAATTTTTCATGAACAAAATTATTGGTAAAAATCAGAATGTCAGGAATGCGCATAATCAGATGCAAAGATTAATCCAGATAATAGTATGAATCCAATTTGACAACAATATCCTAATGATAAATATCGCACTGTGTGCATAGGGATAAATAACCATATGTATATAATATACTAATGGTGTCCAGAACAGTTGCTTGGATATCTAATTTCCTAAATGCAAAGTGCGCTATATTCCCTCATTGCACAGCACAAATACTTCCATTATCACAATTATTGGTATAAATCCAAATGTTAGAAATGCGCACAGTCAAATGCAAAAATGGACATAGACAGTGGTATAAGTTCAATTGAACCAAAAATAGCTTAATGATGGATATCGCATTATGCTCAGAGGGACAGATAACCTTGTATATATGATGTATTAATGGTGTCCAACATGGTTGCTTGGATATCTATTTCCCCTAGTACATAGTGCAAATGCATCTGTATAAAACAGTATTAGTGCTAGTTCAAATATTGAAGATGCGCTCAATCCGTACAGAAATTCATACAGATAAGGAAAGAAAATCAAAATGGCATGAATAGCCTAATAATGAATATTGCACTGTGTATATAACATGCCAATAGTGCCCAGCAAAGTGGCTGACAAAGTGTATAAGTCGAAAAAATAGTATAGTAAGGAGGTTAGGGGCTTTGTTAAATAAGATGCTTTAGTGCAAGAACCCTAAAAGCCTCCAAATGCTTCGGCATAGTGGAAATAAGTATAGACATGGTAATTAGAACATATACGACCTTATAGATGGAGCCTGGATTCCCCGACACGCGTTTCGCGTTAGCTTCGTCTCAGGGTCTCAGGGGTATGTAGATGTGGTTAGGTAGTTAATGTGCCCTTTTATATGTTTCCCAATCAAGGAATTACCTGTTTAATTCCCCACATGTAAGTAAAGCAATACAGCTCCTGGCGTGTGACGCACCTGGAGGACGCCTCCACCGGACGCGCGGTCACTCCCCCTTCTGACACGTCAGGAAGGGGAAGAGGCCACAGCGAACCCGGCTTGACGCGTCTCCCAGGTAACGCACCGCATCACATGACTACGTCCTCGGCCGTCTAGCCGCACCTCCGTCCGACGTGTCAGGGCAGAGGGGCGGCACCAACCAGCCCGAGGAACGTGAACAAGCAATGATTAGCCAGGTATAACATTCCAAAATATGTGGGAATCTCTGTTTATAAAAGAGTTAATGAAAGCTGCCTATATTATATTGGACACACAAAAAAAGCATTTTGTATATATGGGCATGGGATGGGTTCTTACGATATCATTGGAATACCTCAAAGTCATATTCGAGACAAGATGTTAGATACATCACACTATATCACCAATTACATTATATTATAGAATAAATCCTACCCTAAAGAGAGTGAGATGTCCATTAATGACAACTACTATATGTGTCAGCACATTAACACACAATCAATATTTATACTAATACACTACAAAAAATAATAAGTATATATATATATACAACTAATCATATACAATAATAGGTGCAGGTAAAGCATGGAAATCAAGAAGTCCCACAAGAATATGTTGTAATATTATTCATATTTCTCTCAGGATATATGCAGCATGGCACAGGAGTCAAGGTTGATGGAAGTCCACTCATTCCATATTAGGACTTGATCTAAAGAGACATATCGCAATCTTGCTGCTCCCATTAAGAGACTTCTTATACATATGTGGCTTCTGCTGTATCCTCACCAAAAATTCAAATTAATAGGATGTATATATACTGAAAAATAACAATGCAAATTAGAATAAAAACAAACCTAAAACCACTAAAATAAATTAAACAAAGGGGCAAAGCTCAGAACCTCATTAAGTCCCTCCGGTTGTAAAGAACCTATTTTGTAAATCCATTGGGTCTCTACCTGAGCTAATTTTTTCTTCCAATCACCTCCTTTTAAATCCACAAAAACTTTATCTATCCCCATTACTTGCAAAATTTAGGATTACAGTCGTGATACATTTTAAAATGTTTTGGTATGGGTTTCAAAATTGTGGGATCCTCAATTTCCCGGGCATTTTTTATGTCCCTATAGTGTTCTCTGACCTGAACTCTCAAGGGTCTAGAGGTCATGCCCACATATATCTTAGTACAGGGGCAAGTAGCATAATACAGAACTCCAAAAGAGTTGCAAGTAATATGTTGGGTAATGTCAAACATTGTGTTACCATCACTAGATACAAAAGACGAGGCACGTGTCATATTGGGGCATGAAATGCACCCATTGCATGGAAAGAAACCCCATTTTGGACCCACAGACCCAAATGTTTTCTCTGGCTTCTGGCCTCCATGATAGCTGTGCACTAAGGTATCTCTCAGATTACTGGACCTTCTATATGTAATGGAGGGTACTCTTGGGACAAATTTCTCCAAAGTTCTATCTGTTAGCAATAATTGCCAATATTTCTCCAGGGCTTTTTTGACCTCCCACCACTTATCATTATAAGTGGATATGAATCTCACTTTTTGTTGGTCCTGCCTTTTTATCTTTGGGAATTAATAAATCAGTGTGTACAGCCTGTTTTGCCTTTTTTAGGCCTCTCTTTATGCTACGTTTTGAGTATCCTCTCGCCAAAAATCTAGAAGATAGATCCTTGGCTTGTTCTTCAAAGGCCTCCTCACTTGAACAAATTCGTCTTGCCCTCAAAAATTGGCCAGTTGGAATGCCCTGTACTAGTGGTTTAGGATGAGAGGAAGTTGCGTGTAAAATAGAATTTACCGCCGTCTCTTTTCGATGTACATTGGTTTGTAAGTAACCATTACTTCCTTTAGTTATTAAGATGTCAAGGAAGTCGATGCTGGTCTGGCTGTATTTGCATGTCAACTTTACGTTCAGGGAGTTATCATTCAAAATAGATAGAAAATCGAGAAGGTCCTGCTCTGTACCCTGCCATATCATCAGTATATCATCTATATACCGGACCCAGAACAGGACCTTCTCAATGAATGCGACAGGGTTGGTGAAAAAGATTTTCCGTTCCCACATTCCCAAAAAGAGGTTGGCATATGAGGGGGCAAATGCCGCCCCCATAGCCGTGCCCTGTTTTTGTAATTAAATAGTCTCCCTAAACAAAAAGTAATTGTGCTCTAGAGCAAATTTGAGCAATGTCAACAGCAACTCAGCTAGACCAGCATCAAGTTCGGACATCATTAAGTACATTTTTGTAGCCTGCAAACCATCTTTATGATGTATAGATGTATATAAAGATTCAACATCAAAGCTCACCAACCACATGTCTGCATCCATAGAAATCCCCTCAATTTTCTTAAGGACATCCCCCGTGTCCCTCACATACGATGGAAGATCCATAACCATGGGTTTCAAATAGAAATCTAAATACTTGGAGATGACTTCGCATAAGCTCCCATTACCTGACACAATGGGACGCCCAGGTGGATTTGTTCTATTTTTGTGTACTTTAGGTATAAAATAAATGCATGCCACCTTGGGATATTTGGGAATTAGATTAGCCCGTAACTCCTTTGTAATTGTACCCTCTCTAAATGCTCCCTCCAAAATTTCACTAATTTCATTTAGATACGCTGTAGTTGGATTATAGGTCATTCTTTGATATCATGCATTATCCCGTAGTTGCCTTAGGGCTTCCTTTTCATATGATTTTATAGGCCATATCACCACGTTACCCCCTTTGTCCGCGGGTTTTATAATTACTTCCTTGAGATTACGTAATTCCCCAAGTGCTTTTCTTTGGACAAAGGATAGATTGCCTCGGGTAACATGTGGTGAAATTTTCTCAAGTTCATTAGAAACTAATTTTACAAATAATTCTATATTGGGGAAAATATTCAGAGGGGGAAATTTCTTAGGGACTGGTGGCATAAACTTACCCTTATAATCAGATGTTACATCCTCCTCATTTAATTCCTCCAAAGTAGAAATAGCTTCAAGTTCCTTAGTACTCCAATCATCACCATATTTGTTTTTTTCATGAAGTTTTTTTAGAATTAGTTTAAGCGCAAATAGATGCAGGTCAGTCACTTCTGCAAAAGAGTTAAATGAGGCCGTAGGTGAAATTCAATTTCAGACAAATTAATTACCTGCAATTTTGAGGGAGCTGGTGTATCATTTCTCCTATCTTTTCTTTTATAATGGTCATACCGTCTTCTGTTACCATTCCTTCTCAAATTGTATATTCGATTACCTCCAATACTGTCCTCTTCTCTAGATGAGATCGAGGATATAGATGAAGATCTCATACTACCACCGCCATTCTCTTGGTTGTTTGCCATCTATAGATGGTTCCGCTCTTAAAATCATTGAGATCCCTTTGAAATTTTCTGGCCTTTGTATCTTTTACTTCCTTCTCCCAAATATTTAATTGGGTATCCATATCTTTATAAAAGGTTTCTACCTCCAATCCTGAAAGTGTTTCAAGCAATTTTGTTTTAGTGTGCTCAATATCTATATCAAGTTGGACCAAACTTTTTTTATTGTTGCCAATCAGTAATTCAATTCGAGATCTAGAGCAGACATTGCAGACATTGCAGGCTTCTTCCCATCTGGTTTTAAATGTAGGATCTTCCACAGGGTATGGGGGCATAATCCTTACTCTTAATCCCCTAGGAACAAGATTTTTGGCTAAATTTTCTAGCGAGGCCTTGGTCCACCACATTCTAGTTCTTTTTTAAGTAAATTTTTCATGTAACTTTTGAGATCTGATTTTTGCCCACCTTCTACAGAACCATTGGATATGACATCGCCCTTAAAAACCGTGTCCATACACGTTAGCCAGGTATGATCCCTTGCTTTAATATCCATACTGGCAAATACTGTAACAAAGTACAGAGATAAAGTCAAAATATATCCTATAATTATAAGCCTAGATAGATGGCACTTCCCATCATATAATGTAATCCAAAGAGCACTAGAAGCATATTGGCATAAAATACATACTTTATTAGAAAACAGATCACAACAAAAAACATTTAAAAATGCGATGTAAATCCAATATGCTCCCATAAGTGCGTATATGTAAGTAATAACTTATCTCCAATAAATCATACAATTGTCTAAGGCTATATTACCTCATTACAAAGCGAAAATTTTTCATGAACAAAATTATTGGTAAAAATCAGAATGTCAGGAATGCGCATAATCAGATGCAAAAATTAATCCAGATAATAGTATGAATCCAATTTGACAACAATATCCTAATGATAAATATCGCACTGTGTGCATAGGGATAAATAACCATATGTATATAATATACTAATGGTGTCCAGAACAGTTGCTTGGATATCTAATTTCCTAAATGCAAAGTGCGCTATATTCCCTCATTGCACAGCACAAATACTTCCATTATCACAATTATTGGTATAAATCCAAATGTTAGAAATGCGCACAGTCAAATGCAAAAATGGACATAGACAGTGGTATAAGTTCAATTGAACTGGTGAGTGTTTGTTGCTATTTTATTATTGTTGTTTATTCATATAGTGCTATTTTATTCCACAATGCTGATTTTACCCAGTGAAAGTCGTGAATGTCCATTATTTCAAAAGTTTGATAAAAATGTGGCAAAGACTTCTATTGACTGAAGCTAGATTGGAACAGTTTACCAACACGGCAGATTCTGAAGAAGATATCCATCTGAAGAACGTTTCCAAAGATGAAGACCACATAAGTGGCGGGGAAAGTGATTGAGAATTCTGATTCTAAAGTTGAATCTGATGAGGCACATGATACCCAGACAGCTAGTCTGATGGAAGCAATTCAGTCTGAGAATAAAAATGTAATTTGGAACTTGAGCCTTCTGTCCAGGCAAGAAAATTGTCCTCTGCTAACATCAAATAATTCTATAATAACTAGCTGCTATTAGAGTATTTTTTTTGATAAATGGATAGATTCTTCCAAAATTATACAATACTGGTGAAAATGTAACTGTGGATGAACAACATGTGGCATGCTGAGGTAGGTGCACGTCAACACAATATATACCGAGTAATCCAGCAAAGTACGGCATCAAGCTATGGACACATTGACAGCAGCAGTTTATATGCTCTAAATGCTCAGGTGTATACAGGGAAGAAGCCTGGAGAAAAACCTGAACGGGATCAGGGTATGCGAGTCGTGTCAGATTTGACATATGGACTAAGAGGACAAAATGTGAAACGGGACAACTTCTCGTTGTAGAATGATGGACTACAAATTATTTCGAAATGATCTTCTAACACTTCCCATGTTGCTGGGGAGCAATAATTTCTTCTCTAAGATCATTACTCCTGTATTCCTTGCTTGGCATTGCATTGAGTTAATGAATGTCTGAATGCTCCTGACCAGCAAACTTTCAACCTTTCTTTATATAGATGTGGTCACATTTGCTGATGAACAGTTAATCAAGGGATTTGTGTGCTGTGTCGTAATGTTATATTAGGTGCGAAGGTGTATTTTTAAATGATTGGCCCAGCCACAAAGCGGCGAGACTTAAAGGGACTACTGGCACAGAATGACTGTTTAATTAAAGTTCCGCATCTTCCCTGCACAACTAGTTTGTCATGGCACAAATCATGCTTACTGCACTCTTCTATAGAACTCATTGACTGATTTTCACGTTTACTAAAGGGAGTCTGTCACCAAGTTTTTGCCACCTAGTCTGAGGGCAGCATAATGTAGATCCAGAGACCCTGAATCTAGTGATATGGAACTTACTGGCTGCTTTCTGTAGTTTTGAAAATCTCCTGCTGATAAAATCACTGTTTTATCACTAGAGGACTTGTAAACCTGCTGCCAATTAGACCTATTCATAAACTCTATTCTATAATCCTGCTTCGATGACTGATTGGCAGTTTTATGCCTACACACAGTGAACACAGAAAACTGCTAATCAGTGGTGTGAGCGGGATTTCACAGAGCTCAACATTTCAGCATATTACACATTTCAACGGTAAGCGTCCCGTGCCGCCTCGTCTCCTTGCTGGCTCCATGCCCGGGTTTGGGGAGATGCTGATTCTGCAGCCACTGAATCGGGCCCGCATAAGGCTCCAATCCTCCTTCCTCCCACTGGGTAACGGCCACAGCATAGTACCCCCAAAGGCCATCCTCCCGATAGAACTGACTCCTGATAGGCTCCTTCCTTCAGGGCCTGCTGAATTTCACTGAGGCAGTGTTAACGTAGACCTTGGCGTTCATATCCAGTTCCCGGATGAACCCATATCCTCGTTCCACGTTGGTGTACACCAGCTGCCCTCTAGTGTGTCGTCCTGCCATAGTGCCCCCTCCTGGTAGACTCAATTCAGCCAACACTTACTGCTCTCACTGTTTTTTGAGTTGATTACCCCCTCAAACCAGGGAACCTGCCAGGGGGATGGGAAGGGGCACTCCAACTGTGGATGAGAAGGCGAGGAACCGTTGGTCAAAATGCTGCCACTTGCAGGCCTGTTTTCTGGGGTCTGGGGCCGAGGAACACTCACATTTTGCTCCAGTGTCCTCACAACTAGCGTCCCGTGACATCCAGATCCCTCCGCCAACGCTGCTGGGTACTCTGGCTCCTTCACTTCCGGTATGTACTCCTCCAGTGCGGTCGCTGCTTCTGGCTCCCTGGCTTCCGACTCCCAACGCTGAGGTTCCGGCTCTCGGTGATGGCATTCTGGCTCTGGCAGCCACCGGCACAGCTTTTCCTCTGCTCCAGGGAAACGGTGAGTACAGAATCCTTTGGCGACTCCTCTCTGTTGCTCAGGCCTGGTTCTCTCTTCTTCCTGCTGCCACTTCCACGTGACCTATGCCCCTGCAGTGTCGGGTGCACGAGTGCTCCATTGCTTCCGGTCTTGGATCACACAATGGCGCTGCGCAGCTGCACTTGGCGTTTTCTTCTGGGCCCCACCCGTTCCAAGGTGGGGCTACCTTCAACCACTCTATACATTATCGTGTATTCTGTAGGGAAGGGCGAGGTCTGTTTCTCTTCATCCGCACCCACCATGGGTAGATCTGAGGATGTAACCCAGTCTGTTTTGGCGCTAACTCTGCATCAGGATGCCCACGAAGTGTGGAATCAAAGTTGCTGCTCTCCTCTTTAGCGCCATTCTCCGCCATCTTTGGAGCCGCCATTTTTGCCATCACAGTGTCCGTCGTAATCACGGTTTTAGTCAAGTCCAATAT
>JARQOD010000003.1:474365301-474533352 GCA_033576555.1 Oophaga sylvatica | reverse complement strand
GTGAGATGTCCATTAATGACAACTACAATAATGTGTCAGCACATTAACACACAATCAATATTTATACAATACACTACAAAAAAAATAAGATAATAAATTACAACTAATCATATACAAAATAGGTGCAGGTAAAGCATGGAAATCAAAAGTCCCACAAGAATATTTTGTAATATTATTCATATTTCTCCAGGAATATGCCATGGCACAGGATCAAGGTTGATGAAGTCCACTCATTCCATATTAGGCTGATCCAAAGAGACATATCGCAACTTGCTTTCCCCAAAAAGAGACTTCTTAAACTATGTGGTTCTGCTGTATCCTCACCAAAAATTAAAATTAATAGGATATATATAACTGAAAAAAACAAAGCAAACTAGAATAAAAAACAAACCTAAAACCCAAAATAATTAAACAAAGGGGAAAGCTCAACCTCATTAAGTCCCTCCGGTTGTAAAGAACCATTTTGTAAATCCTTGGGTCTCTACCAGCTAATTTTTTCTTCCAATCACCTCCTTTTAAATCCCAAAAACTTTATCTATCCCCATTACTTGCAAATTTAGGATTACAGCTTATACATTTTAAAATGTTTTTGGTATGGGTTTCAAAATTGTGGGATCCTCAATTTCCCGGGCATTTTTTATGTCCCTATAGTGTTTCTCTGACCTACTCTCAAGGGTCTAGAGGTCAATGCCCACATATATCTTAGTACAGGGCAAGTAGCATAATACACAACTCCAAAAGAGTTGCAAGTAATATGTTTGGTAATGTCAAACATTGTGTTACCATCACTAGATACAAAAGACGAGGCAACGTGTCATATTGGGGCATGAAATGCACCCATTGCATGGAAAGAAACCCCATTTTGGACCCACAAGACCCAAATGTTTTCTCTGGCTTCTGGCCTCCATGATAGCTGTGCACTAAGGTAACTCCAGATTACTGGACCTTCATATGTAATGGAGGGTACCTTGGGACAAATTTCTCCAAAATTCTATCTGTTACAATAATTGCCAATATTTCTCCAGGCTTTTTTGACCTCCCACCACTTATCATTATAATGGATATGAATCTCACTTTTGTTTGGTCCCGCCTTTTATCTTTGGGAATTAATAAATCAGTGCGTACACCTGTTTTTGCCTTTTTAGGCTCTCTTATGCTACGTTTTGAGTATCCTCTCGCCAAAAATCTAAAGATAGATCCTTGGCTTGTTCTTCAAAGGCCTCCTCACTTGAACAAATTTGTCTTGCCCTCAAAAATGCCCAGTTGGAATGCCCTGTACTTGTTTTAGGATGAAGGAATTTGCGTGTAAAATAGAATTTACCGCCGTCTCTTTCGAGTACATTGGTTTAAGTAACCATACTTCCTTTATTATTAAGATGTCAAGGAAGTCGATGCTGGTCTGGCTGTATTTGCATGTCAACTTTACGTTCAGGTAGTTATCATTCAAAATAGATAGAAAATCGAGAAGGTCCTGCTCTGTACCCGCCATATCATCATATACATCTATATACCGACCCAGAACAGGACCTTCTCAATGAAATGCGACAGGGTTGGTGAAAAAGATTTTCCGTTCCCACATTCCCAAAAAGAGGTTGCATATGAGGGGCAAATGCCCCCCCCATAGCCGTGCCTGTTTTTGTAATTAAATAGTCTCCCTAAACAAAAAGTAATTGTGCTCTAGAGCAAATTTGACAAATGTCAACAGCAACTTACCAGACCAGCATCAAGTTCGACATCATTAAGTACATTTTTGTAGCCTGCAAACCATCTTTATGATGTATAGATGTATATAAAGATTCAACATCAAAGCTCACCAACCAACATGTCTGCATCCATAGAAACCCCTCAATTTTCTTAAGGACATCCCCCGTGTCCCTCACATACGATGGAAGATCCATAACCATGGGTTTCAAATAGAATCTAAATACTTGGAGATGACTTCCGCATAAGCTCCCATTACCTGACACAATGGGACGCCCAGGTGGATTTGTTCTATTTTTGTGTACTTTAGGATAAAATAAATGCATGCCACCTTGGATATTTGGGAATTAGATTAGCCCTTAACTCCTTGTAATTGTACCCTCTCTAAAATCTCCCTCCAAAATTTCACTAATTTCATTTAGATACGCTGTATTGGATTATAGGTCATTCTTTGATATCATGCATTATCCCGTAGTTGCCTTAGGGCTTCCTTTTCATATGATTTTATAGGCCATATCACCAACGTTACCCCCCTGTCCCGGGTTTTAAATTACTTCCTTGAGATTACGTAATTCCCCCAAATGCTTTTCTTTGGACAAAGGAAGATTGCCTCGGGTAACAATGTGGTGAATATTTCTCAAGTTCATTAGAAACTAATTTTTTCAAATAATTCTATATTGGGGAAAATATTCAGAGGGGAAATTTCTTAGGGACTGGTGGCATAAACTTACCCTTATAATCAGATGTTACATCCTCCTCATTTAATTCCTCCAAAGTAGAAATAGCTTCAAGTTCCTTAGTACTCCATCACACCAAATTTTTTTTCATGAAGTTTTTTTTAGAATTAGTTTACGCGCAAATAGATGCAGGTCAGTCACTGCTGCAAAAAGTTAAATGAGGCCGTAGGTGAAATTCAATTTCAGACAAATTAATTACCTGCAATTTTGAGGGACTGGTGTTTTCATTTCTCCTATCTTTTCTTTTTTAATGGTCATACCGTCTTCTGTTACCATTCCCTTCTCAAATTGTATATTCGATAACCTCCAAAACTGTCCTCTTCTCAGATGAGATCGAGGATATAGATGAAGATCTCATACTAAACCACCCGCCACTCTCTTGGTTGTTTTGCAATCTATAGATGGTTCCGCTCTTAAAATCATTGAGATCCCTTTGAAATTTTCTGGCCTTTGTATCTTTTACTTCCTTCTCCCAAATATTTAATTGGGTATCCATACTTTATAAAGGTTTCTACCTCCAATCCTGAAAGTGTTTCAAGAAAATTTTGTTTTAGTGTGCTCAATATCTATATCAAGTTGGTCCAAACTTTTTTATTGTTGCCAATCAGTAATTCAATTCGAGATCTAGAGCAGACATTGCAGCTTTTTCCCCATCTGGTTTTAAATGTAGATCTCCACAGGGTATGAGGGCATAATCCTTACTCTTAATACCCCTAGGAACAAGCTTTTTGGCTAAATAATTTTCTAGCGAGGCCTTGGTCCACCACATTCTAGTTCTTTTTTAAGTAAATTTTTCATGTAACTTTTGAGATCGATTTTTGCCCACCTCTACAGAACCATTGGAATGACATCGCCCTTAAAAACCTGTCCATACACTAAGCCAGGTATGATCCCTTGCTTTAATATCCATACGGCAAATACTGTAACAAAGTACAGAGATAAAGTCAAAATATATCCTAAATTATAAGCCTAGATAGATGGCACTTCCCATCATATAATGTAATCCAAAGAGCACTAGAAGCATATTGGCATAAAATACATACTTTATTTAGAAAACAGATCACAACAAAAAACATTTAAAAATGCAATGTAAATCCAATATGCTCCCATAAGTGCGTATATGTAAGTAATAACTTATCTCCAATAAATCATACAATTGTCTAAGGCTATATTACCTCATTACAAAGCGAAAATTTTTCATGAACAAAATTATTGGTAAAAATCAGAATGTCAGGAATGCGCATAATCAGATGCAAAAATTAATCCAGATAATAGTATGAATCCAATTTGACAACAATATCCTAATGATAAATATCGCAACTGTGTGCATGGGGATAAATAACCATATGTATATAATATACTAAGGTGTCCAGAACATTTTGCTTGATATCTAATTTCCTAAATGCAAAGTGCGCTATATTCCCTCATTGCACAGCACAAATACTTCCATTATCACAATTATTGTATAAATCCAAATGTTAGAAATGCCACAGTCAAATGCAAAAATGGAAAATAACAGTGGTATAAGTTCAATTAAAACTGTGAGTTTTGTTGCTATTTATTATTTTGTTTTTATTCATATATGCTATTTTATTCCACAATGCTGATTTTACCCATGAAATCGTGAATGTCCATTATTTCAAAAGTTTGATAAAAATGTGGCAAAGACTTCTATTGACTGAAGCTAGATTGAACAGTTTACCAACACGGCAGATTCTGAAGAAGATATCCATCTGAAGAACGTGTCCAAAGATGAAGACCACATAAGTGGCGGGAAAGTGATTGGAATTCTGATTCTAAATTTTGAATCTGAGAGCACATGATACCCAGACAGCTAGTCTAGGAAGCAATTCATCTGAGAATAAAAATGTAATTTGGAACTTGAGCCTTCTGTCCAGGCAAGAAAATTGTCCTCTGCTAACATCAAATAATTCTATAATAACTAGCTGCTATTAGAGTATTTTTTTTTGATAAATGGATAGATTCTTCCAAAAATTATACAATACTGGTAAAAAATGTAACTGGGGATGAACAACATGTGGCATGCTGAGGTAGGTGCACGTCAACACAAATATAACCGAGTAATCCAGCAAAGTACGGCATCAAGCTATGGAAAACATTGACAGCAGCAGTTTATATCTCTAAAGCTCAGGTGTATACAGGGAAGAAGCCTGGAAAAACCTGAACGGATCAGGGTATGCATCGGTCAGATTTGACATGGACAAGAGGACAAAATGTGAAACGGACAACTTCTCGTTGTAGAATGATGGACTACAAATTATTTCGAAATGATCTTCTAACACTTCCCATTTTTGCTGGGGAGCAATAATTTCTTCTCTAAGTCATTACTCCTGTATTCCTTGCTTGGCATTGCATTGATTAATGAAAGTCGAATGCTCCTGACCACAAACTTTCAACCTTTCTTTATATAGAGGTGGTCACATTTGCGATGAACAGTTAATCAAGGATTTGTGTGCTGTGTCGTAATGTTATATTAGGTGCGAAGGGGTATTTTTAAATGATTGGCCCAGCCACAAAGCGGTGAGACTTTAAAGGGACTACTGGCACAGAAAAGACGTTTAATTAAAGTTCCGCATCTTCCCTGCACAACTAGTTTGTCATGGCACAAATCATGCTTACTGCACTCTTCTATAGAACTCATTACTGATTTCACGTTTACTAAAGGAGTCTGTCACCAAGTTTTGCCACCTAGTCTGAGGGCAGCATAATGTAGATCCAAGACCCTGAATCTAGTGATATGGAACTTACTGGGCTGCTTTCTGAGTTTTTGAAAATCTCCTGCTGATAAATCACTGTTTTATCACTAGAGGACTTGTAAACCTGCTGCCAATTAGACCTATTCAAAACTCTATTCTATAATCCTGCTTCGATGACTGATTGGCAGTTTTAATGCCTACACACAGTGAACACAGAAAACTGCCAATCAGTGGTGTGAGCGGATTTCACAGAGCTCAACATTTCAGCATATTACACATTTCAACGTAAGCGTCCCGTGCCGCCTCTCTCCTTGCTGGCTCCATGCCCGGGTTTGGGGAGATGCTGATTCTGCAGCCACTGAATCGGGCCCGCATAAGGCTCCAAATCCTCCTTCCTCCCACTGGGTAACGGCCACAGCATAGTACCCCCCAAGGCCATCCTCCCCATAGAACTGACTCCTGATAGGCTCCTTCCTTCAGGGCCTGCTGAATTTCACTGAGGCAGTGTTAACGAGACCTTGGCGTTCATATCCAGTTCCCGGATGAACCCATATCCTCGTTCCACGTTGGTGTACACCAGCTGCCCTCTAGTTGTCGTCCTGCCATAGTGCCCCCTCCTGGTAAGACTCAATTCAGCCAACACTTACTGCTCTCACTGTTTTTTGAGTTGATTACCCCCTCAAACCAGGGAACCTGCCAGGGGGATGGAAGGGGCACTCCAACTGTGGATGAGAAGGCGAGGAACCGTTGGTCAAAATGCTGCCACTTGCAGGCCTGTTTTCTGGGTCTGGGGCCGAGGAACACTCACATTTTGCTCCAGTGTCCTCACAACTAGCGTCCCGGACATCCAGATCCCTACGCCAAACCCGCTGCGGGGTACTCTGGCTCCTTCACTTCCGGTATGTACTCCTCCAGAGCAGTCGCTGCTTCTGGCTCCCTGGCTTCCGACTCCCAACGCTGAGGTTCCGCTCTCGGTGATGGCATATCTGGCTCGGCAGCCACCGGCACAGCTTTTCCTCTGCTCCAGGGAAACGGTGAGTACAGAATCCTTTGGCGACTCCTCTCTGTTCTCAGGCCTGGTTCTCTCTTCTTCCTGCTGCCACTTCCACGTGACCTATGCCCCTGCAGTGTCGGTGCACGAGTGCCCCAAATTTGCTTCGGTCTTGGATCACACAATGGCGCTGCGCAGCTGCACTTGGCGTTTTCTTCTGGGCCCCACCCGTTCCAAGGTGGGGCTAACCTTCAACCACTCTATACATTATCGTGTATCTGTAGGGAAGGGCGAGGTCTGTTTTCTCTTCATCCGCACCCACCATGGGTAATCTGAGGATGTAACCCACCTTTTGGCGCTAACTCTGCATCAGGAATGCCCACGAAGTGTGGAATCAAAGTTGCTGCTCTCCTCTTTAGCGCCATTCTCCGCCATCTTGGAGCCGCCATTTTTGCCATCACAGTGTCCGTCGTAATCACTGTTTTAGTCAAGTCCAATATATGTCACATCCAGCATCTTGGTTAAATCCACAAGATCTTCATCTCATTCTTTTTATTGTCACATCAATGGCATCTTTCACGGCATTCCCACGCTGCACGGTTGCAGAATCCTGCCGCACTATGCCAAATGTGAGAGGCAGAGCCAGGGCCGTAGTCGCGGCTGAAACAAGTGGCTTAGGCATGCCCTGGCTCCCAATCACAGGAAAATACTGTCCCTTTTGCAGCATACCTTCTGTATCACCCTCTGCACCATCAGGGTCCCATCGGGCTTGCTGAAGCTCTGCTGCTTGCGTTGTGGCACACAAAGAGACAGAGTCCTTTGAAAACTTCAAACATGAACTTTACTCTTTCATATCACAGCACATCCTTGTCAGTAACAACATTAGCATACGGTTCCACACAGTACACATTTATACACTTTTCCTGCACTCCTCTTTATTTCCTTCAGTACATTACAGGGACGGACCGTGCCATACGGCTCTCAGCATCCTCACTGTCCAGACTCACTGCGTTTGGAGTTCCCTCACCGTTTCGCCCCGGTTCTGAGGGCATCACCCATGCGATGACCTGCCACATGATGAGCGACCTTCGTCCCTGTACTGATCTAGTACCTTTTTCTTAAGCTTCTCTTCCCCATTGTGGTAGCACTGGTGCCTCTGCTGCACTTCTGTCCATCTGGACTCTGAATGCCTGGGTAACTTGCTTCAACGTTACAGAGCTGACCATCCCACACGGGCACTAGGCCGTAACTAACTAACAACCCAGAAAACTCCTACACTTATCCACGTTAGCCCCTCATATGTTTAACTATTTACAGTACTGTCTTTAACTAACGTGCCCCATCTATGGCCTATTAAGAGTACTACATTTTCCTTATCTTAACATTATACACATGACATAATATATACGTATACTGTATATACATAACAGCATTACAAATCACAAGAATATACACGTTAGAGAACACTAATATATATACAGCATTTAGAAACCTAAAACACTTTATACATAGCACATATAACCGGGACGTAGGGGGTAGGGGCGTGTACCAGACTTTGTAACCCCTTACATGTGTACATACCTCAAATCTACATATTCTCAGAATAGAAAGTTCTAGTTGCTTTCTCTTTGACAGTGGTAGAGAACTGAATATGAGCATTGCTATAAAAAAAAAACAACTGGAGGAATTATCTCAGAATTTCAGGTTAATTATTTGTTTATAGAACTCAGTTATTCATTTCTTATCTACCTTGAGAAAGAACCACTTGTTAAACAAGCTAAAGGAGATTAGACATTTTTTATGTGTGTCCAGATCTTGATTTGCCTTGTTAAACTGTACCTGAAGATATTTTAACCTACCAGGGTCACAGATATGTGATAAAATATTCAGAAGTATTTAGAAAAAATATATATATTTCCTTTTTGATTTTCTTCTTCCAAAGCCATACATAGAGAAAAGAGGGACCTATAGCAAACACAAAAAAATTTAAAACCCCTTTAGGCGCTGTTTGACATTGCCAAGCTTTACCCCAATGTCCTGAAGCCATTAATAATAACGGCAGACCTCAAAGCCTCATGGCGCCCGTGAATCAGGGGGAATGGTGCCAAATTCAGTAAATCAATATATACTCTCACACAACCCTGCCCGGCATAACACTTTCAACTGCATCTGTATCCCAATGCAGATACAGTTGAAGGAAATAATGAAACACGAAGCTATCATTCTGGGCTCTGACGTTTCAGCGCAGTGGACATGATGATGTCACTGCATCACAAAAGCTGTGCAGAGCTAAAGACAAAGCGCTGCAGAGACTGGAGCAGTGGGGGAACTGGGAGAGGTGAGTAATTTTTTATTTAAATCAATTATTACATTCTGGGGGCTATTATATTATTTGAGGGCTATGTGAAGCCATTATACTGTATAGAGGGCTGTGTGAGGGCCATTACACTATTTTGGAGGGCAATATTATGGGGCCATATTCTGTTTGGAGGTCTACGTGGGGAGCTATTATCATGTTTGTAGGGCTATGTGGGCCAGTTATGCTGTTTGAATACCTATGTTGTTTAGAGGGTTGTGTGGAGGCCATTATACTATTTGTATAGATATGTAGGGAGCCATTATACTGTTTGGAGGGCTATGTTGAGGGTCATTATACTCATTGAATGGCTTTGTGGGGTTGTTATTCTGTGTACAGGCCATTATACAGTGTGGAGGATTGTGTGGGGTCCATCATACTGTGTGGGGGGGATTGTGGGAGCCATTATTCTGTATGAAAGGCCATTATACTGTACGAAGGGCCATCAAACATAATTGAAGGATGCATGGTGGCCATCATATAGAATGAATGGCTGTGGAGGCCCTCATACTGTGTTGGAGGTCTGTGTCTGGGCCATCCTACTGTTTGTGAAATACCGTTGGGGCCATCATACTGTGTGTTGGCGACTGTGGGTGCCATCAAACTGTGTGTTCACTGTGTGTGTATCAAACTTTGTGGAGGGAGAGTACAATGGGTAATCATACTGTGATTGTGGAGGAAACCGTGTAGAAATTCATTTTGGGGGTATCATACTGTGTTTGGGGCACTTTTGTTAACGTCATACTTTGTGGGACGTAAAAAGGGGTATTTTGTGTATGGGAATCCCCCTTAGTGTAAGGGGGCATGAATAGGAAAAAAAATACTTTGTAAAAGCTGTAAAGTTCTGAGATACAGTCATAGTAGAAAGTTTTCGCACCCTTGAAATTGTTCCAGAAAATTATTGTAATTGCTTGTTTTGTTATACACATGTTTTTCTATGTGTGCATTGGAATAAGGCCGGCGTCACACTGGAGAGGAATACGGATGAGTGAGAGGCGTTAAAACAACACATTACACTCAGACCAATGTTTCTCTATGGGGCAGCTCTGATCATCCGTATATTTCTCGGCCGTATTTTATGGGGCGAGAAAATCGCAGCATGCTGCGATTGTCAGCGTATTACGGCCGTAGTACGTCAATGTAAGTCTATGGGTGCGAGAAAAATACGGATTACACACGGACCACACGTGTGACTTGCGAGAAATATGCAAGACTTCTGCAGGTCACATGAAATGGGGTAAGCCATGAATCAGGAAGCTTACACATGCAAATTAGCTCAAAAAGAGCACTAGACATCCCGGAAGAACGCCTCAACGGAGTCCAGCAGCATGTCTTCACACATCAATGTAGAGATGCTGATCGTTTTGGTCCAGGAAAGGCACCGAAATTTGGGACCAACGGATGCACACTACTCAGATCAGACCAGAAAAGACGCGACATGGAGGCACATCTGTGGGCAAATGTTTCCTCAGTTTGGTTTTTTGTCCAATCATCTTAAAGGCCACAACTTAATAATTGACCCCTAAAATGTGATTATAGCTATTTTGTAATAATTGTTTTGAAGCGCTAAAGTGTTTTTATACTGACATCCGACTAGGCCTCCATGACTAAGTGAAATGTTTGTCTAACAATTTGGCAATGTGCAGCTGGGTAAATTATGAAATTATACGCGTATGTCACATTGCAGTGGAAGATGTCATGAGATGCTGGCGCAGCATCTGTGGCCAGTACCGGCGGGAACGTCAGCAGAGGGCCAGGAGTGGGGCTGCAGCACGGACCAAGCGGAAATATATATACTTTGACCGCCTTGGGTTTTTGGCTCCAATTCTGGATCTTAGACAGTAAGTACATACATCACACCACATTACACATATGCTGTTTAGGGTCAGATCTCCAACATTTTCTATTTGAATTTAATTTCCTAATAGAACTCAGTCCAACCTCACTGAGAGGGAGACAGGGTCAGATTCTGAGGCCATTATAGACCCGGTCGGGGGAGGTGAAGAGGTGACTGGCCCATCTCCTGAGCCCCCCAGCTGCATTTCCCCAATCTCCACCAGCACCAGGACCTGACCCACCAGCTGTACTAGTACCAGTACCTGACCCACCAGCTGCAACAGGACCCGGCAGCCTTGAGGAAGCAGCCAACAGCAGCGGCCCTACTGTACGTCTGGGGGGCTCCACCCAGCCTGCTGCCATATCCCGCTGTGGGAGATGAAGGCGAGACAAAACTGCCTCTGATACCCGGAGGCATGTGGACACAGGGGTCCTCAATTATCTGTCAAGGGCAGCTGTGGATAAGGGTGAAGAGGCTTATTCTTGTAGCCTTGCCCGTTACCTACGTCCCCTACCCCGTGAGGTCAGGCTACGTGTGTTAGGATCCATTCAGATCCTAACTGATGCATGCACACACCCCTGTTACGTTTCGGAAGCTGAGGAGGACAGGAACAACAGCAGGGAAGCAGAACACCTGAGATGTTGGTAACTGATGGGTTGCAGATTCCTAAACTAACGACACAACTAGAGGTAGCCGTGGAGCGTTCCTACGTTGATCCTAGACGCCTCGTCACAGCCTGAGAGATAACTACACCTAAAGGCAGAAAGATGAAAGCTATCTGCCCCGGAGCAGATCCCCAAAGAAAATAGGAAGCCCCCAAACATATAATGGCGGTTAGACAAGATGAAAACACAAACATAGGCAGAAAATAGATTGAGCAAACGCTGGGGCCACAAGCTGACTAAATAGGATAGGAAAGGAGAGATTACTTTCTGCAACCCAGAAAACCCTACAAAAACCCAACAATTCTGATTACAAAAATACTGAGATCACACGATCTCGCCACCCGCTAAATCAGATCTCAGTGTGAACAAAACCAAGCTGCAGCCGCTAAAAAAACAGGAAAAAGCAAATGAGCAAATAACAGTGGCTGCAGATAAACTGTGAGGAGCTCAGGCCCCAGGAGGGGACCTGGCTGACCTCCACAAAAGTGCAGAAAACAATGCAAAAAGCAAGCACAAAAAGAAAAGCAAAAAACATCTTATCTGAAAGCAGGAGAGGCAGCCAATACTCCAGCAAACTTCCAAATGAACCAGGAACCACAATTGAGACAAGAACAATTGATCACCGGCAACCATAATGGGAGGGAACCTCGCTTATATCAGACCAGTCCGTGATCCCTGATTGCCACTCCTCGCTGAAAGGTTCAGCACTGTCTGCAACCACCAGAGGGAGCCTCCGCTCAGAAACCATCTCTAGCACATTCATAACAGTACCCCCACTTGAGGAGGGGTTACCGAACCATCACTTGTGCAACCAGGCCGATCAGGATGAGCTCGGTGATAGGCACGGATCAGTCTCCTAGCATGGATGTCCAAAGCAAACACCTAAGAATTGTCCTCCTGACCATAACCTCTCCACTTAACCAAATACTGGAGTTTCTGTCTAGAAAAACGAGAATCCAATATTTTCTCAACCACATACTCCAGATTGCCCTCAACCAAAACAGGGTCAGGAGGCGCAGCCATAGGAACCACTGGCTCGACAAACCTCCTCAATAAGGACTTGTGGAACACGTTATGGATCTTAAATGTCCCTGGAAGAAGCAAACGGAAGGAAACAGGATTAAGAATCTCCATGATCTTATAAGGTCCAATGAACCTGGGCTTAAACTTTGGAGATGCAACCCTCATAGGGATATTTCTTGAGGACAACCAAACCAAGTCCCCCACTTTAAACCGAGGACCATCAGTCCTATGCCGGTTGGCAAACCGTTGGGCCTTCTCCTGAGAGAGAGACAACCTCTCCACTACCTGGTCCCAAATCTGCTGCATTCGCTCCACAACAGAGTCAACATCCGGACAGACAGAAGCCCCCGCCTGTCCCGAAGAAAATCGAGGGTGAAACCCAAAATTGCAGAAAAATGGAGACATCAAGGTGGCAGAGCTAGCCCTATTATTAAGAGCAAACTCAGCCAAAGGCAAAAAAGAGACCCAGTCATCTTGATCAGCAGAAACAAAACATCTCAAATAAGTCTCCAAGGTCTGGTTTGTTCTCTCGGTTTGTCCATTGGTCTGAGGATGAAAAGCAGAGGAGAAAGATAATTGAACACCAAGTTTAGAACAAAATGTCCTCCAAAATCTGGAAACAAACTGGACTCCTCTGTCAGACACAATGTTCTCCGGAATGCCATGTAACCGAACCACGTGCTGAAGGAACAAAGGCACCAATTTGGAGGAGGAAGGTAACTTAGGTAATGGCACAAGATGTATCATCTTGGAAAACCTATCACAGATTACCCAGATAACGGTCATTCTCTGAGAAACAGGGAGGTCGGAAATAAAATCCATAGAGATATGGGTCCATGGCCTCTTGGGCACAGGTAATGGCATCAACAAACCACTAGAGCGAGAGCAAGGCTTGGAGCGAGAGCAAGTCCCACAGGACTGCACAAATTTCCTGATGTCACGAGACAAAATAGGCCACCAAAAGGACCGACTCACCAAGTCTCTGGTACCAAAAATCCCAGGATGACCAGCCAACGCGGAACAATGAATCTCAGACATCACACTCTTCTTCCACTGGTCTGGGACAAACAATTTCCCAATAGGGCAGCGCTCAGGTTTATCCTCCTGACACCCTTCCAAGGCCAGTCTCAAATTGGGCGAGATGGCGGAAAGAACTACACCCTCTTTCAAAATAACAGTAGGATCAGATAACTCAGGAGAGTCCGCAAAGAAACTCCTCGAGAGGGTATCCGCCTTAACATTCTTAGTGCCAGGAAGAAAAGAAACCATAAAATTAAAACGTGTGAAAAACAAGGCACACCTGGCCTGTCTAGGATTAAGTCGCTTGGCTGATTCGAGATAAACCAGATTCTTATGATCCGTGAGGACCACCACCTGATGTTTGGCTCCATCCAGCCAATGTCTCCACTCTTCAAAGGCCCACTTCATGGCCAATAACTCCCAATTACCCACGTCATAATTACGTTCAGTTGGAGAAAATTTTCGAGAGAAAAAGGCACAAGGGTTACTCTTAGAGGTCTCTGGATCTCTTTGGGACAAAACGGCACCTGCCCCAATTTCAGAGGCATCAACCTCCACCTGAAACGGTAGAGAAACATCAGGCTGCCGTAGAACAGGAGCGGAAGTGAATCTCTGCTTAAGTTCCTGAAACGCAGAGACTGCCTCAGGAGGCCAATTCACCACATCAGAACCCTTTTTGGTCAAATCAGTCAATGGTTTAACAATACCGGAGAATTACCAATAAATTTACGATAAAAATTGGCAAAACCCAAAAATCTCTGAAGAGCCTTTAATGAAGTAGGTTGGACCCAATCACAGATGGCCTGAACCTGGACCGGGTCCATTTCAATAACAGACGGAGACAAAATGAATCCCAGAAATGAGACCTTCTGTACGCCAAAAAGACACTTTGATCCCTTCACATACAGTGCATTCTCTCTCAAAATCTGGAACACAGTCCGAACATGGTTCACATGAGAGTCCCAGTCATTGGAAAAAATCAAGATATCATCCAAATAAACTATCAGAAATTTATCCACAAAATCCCTGAAAATATCATTCATGAAGGATTGGAAGATGGAAGGAGCATTAGTGAGCCCAAAGGGCTTCACTAGGTACTCAAAATGCCCCTCTGGGGTATTAAATGCCGTCTTCCATTCATCCCGTGCTTAATGCGAATAAGGTTATACGTCCCCCTGAGGTCAAGCTTGGTAAACCAACTAGCACTTTTCACCCTGGAAAACAGGTCAGAAATCAAGGGTAACGGATATTGATACTTCTCAGTGATCTTATTCAAGAGATGATAATCAATACACGGCCTCAATGAACCATCCTTTTTGGCCACAAAGAAAAAACCGTCACCCAAGGGTGAAGAGGATGGTCTGATATGACCCTTCTCCAATGACTCCTTGATATAAGATCGCATAGCATCATGTTCAGGTACAGACAAGTTAAAAAGGCGACCTTTAGGAAATTTACCACCAGGCACTAATTCAATAGCGCAATCGTAGCTCCTGTGAGGGGGCAAAGATGCAGATTTACTTTCACTAAATACATCCGAAAAATCAGTCAAAAAGTCAGGAATATCCTGAGACTTGGGAGAGGCAGAATAAACAGGAGTGTCGGCATTAACACATTGGCAGCCCCAACTGGTCACAAACACAGATTTCCAATCCAAAACAGGATTATGAGACTGTAACCAAGGGAAACCTAGTACAATAATGTCATGCAGATTATACAGCACCAGAAATTTGCAACTCTCCTGATGATCTGGTTCAACCCTCATTATCACCTGAGTAGAAAACTGGGGTTTATTCTCCGCCAAAGGGGTAGAATCAATGCCCAGTAGGGGAATAGACTTCCGCAGGGGTATCATGAGAAACCCACAACGTTTGGCAAAGTCAAAATCCATCAGGTTAATAGCTGCTCTTGAATCAACAAAATCCTGAGTAGAAAATGTGGACAGGGAGCAAATCAGGGTAACAGTCAACAGAAATTTAGTCTGAACACTACCCAAGACAACTGAGCGTGCAAAACGTCTTCCCCGCTTAGGGCAGACTGAAATAGCATGAGAGGCGTCACCACAGTAGAAACATAACCCATTGCGCTTATGAAACTCATGACGCTGAGCCCCAGAAGTCACTCTATCACACTGCATGGGCTCAGAAGCTGGCTCACAAAGCAACGCTATCTCACGCATACCTCTGCGCTCACGCAAACGTCTGTCAATTTGAATAGCCAATGAAATAGAATCATTGAGACCAGAGGTAGCAGGGAATCCCTCCATAACATCCTTTACATTCTCTGACAGCCCCTTCCGAAAAAGGGCTGCCAAAGCATCATCATTCCATTTGGTCAGGACTGCCCACTTTCGGAATTTCTGACAGTACAACTCAGCGTCTTCAAGACCCTGATTTAATGCCAACAAGGGTTTTTTCAGCTTGATCAGTGACATTAGGTTCATCGTACAATAACCCCAGAGCCAGGAAAAATGCATCAATATCATTCAAAACAGGATCCCCAGGTGTCAGGGAAAAAGCCCAATCCTGAGGATCGCCGCGCAGGAGAGAGATGACAATTTGAACCTGCTGTGCTGCGTTACCTGAGGACTTAGCTTTAAGGCAAAAAACAACTTACAGTTATTTTTGAAATTCAGAAATTTAGCCCGATCCCCCAAAAACAAATCTGGCATGGGAATCCTAGGTTCCACAACCGGCAACCTAGCAAGATAGGTAGCAATACTCCGAACCTCAGTGGCAAGCTGATCCACATGGCCAGACAACTGTGCAAACTCCATTGAAAGAAAAAAAAATCCTCCTCAGCACCCAGAGAGGGAAAAAATGCAACAGACAGAAAAAAAAAAAAATCTCTGACAACTCTTACAACTTTTTTCTTTCCACACTATTTTTCCCTTCTGTGAGTACCATATAATTTTCAGTTATGGCCGGTGATACTGTTACGTTTCGGAAGCTGAGGAGGACAGGAACAACAGCAGGGAAGCAGAACACCTGAGATGTTGGTAACTGATGGGTTGCAGATTTCTAAACTAACGACACAACTAGAGGTAGCCGTGGAGCGTTCCTACGTTGATCCTAGACGCCTCGTCACAGCCTGAGAGATAACTACACCTAAAGGCAGAAAGATGAAAGCTATCTGCCCCGGAGCAGATCCCCAAAGAAAATAGGAAGCCCCCAAACATATAATGGCGGTTAGACAAGATGAAAACACAAACATAGGCAGAAAATAGATTGAGCAAACGCTGGGGCCACAAGCTGACTAAATAGGATAGGAAAGGAGAGATTACTTTCTGCAACCCAGAAAACCCTACAAAAATCCAACAATTCTGATTACAAAAATACTGAGATCACACGATCTCGCCACCCGCTAAATCAGATCTCAGTATGAACAAAACCAAGCTGCAGCCGCTGAAAAAACAGGAAAAAGCAAATGAGCAAATAACAGTGGCTGCAGATAAACTGTGAGGAGCTCAGGCCCCAGGAGGGGACCTGGCTGACCTCCACAAAAGTGCAGAAAACAATGCAAAAAGCAAGCACAAAAAGAAAAGCAAAAAATATCTTATCTGAAAGCAGGAGATGCAGGCAAGACTCCAGCAAACTTCCAAATGAACCAGGAACCACAATTGAGACAAGAACAATTGATCACTGGCAACCATCATGGGAGGGAACCTCCCTTATATCAGACCAGTCCGTGATCCCTGATTGCCACTCCTCGCTGAAAGGTTCATCACTGTCTGCAACCACCAGAGGTAGCCTCCGCTCAGAAACCATCTCTAGAACATTCATAACACACCCCAATACCCCATATGAGGTGTTTGAGTTCCTTGAGAGGTGGCAGCTCTCACCCTGTAACCTTCTTCACTTTACCCCCCACCCAGATGTCCATGCTCAATTAGGATCTGAGGGACCTCCTTGCACGTGCGCCTACACCTCAACCCATTCCCCTACAAAACCAACCTTGGCAACAACAGGGTCAAATGGCAGCCTATAACCCACCTGCCCAATATGGCCACTTGTACAGATCCAGTGTTGGAGGCTGGTCCCAACCTGGATTTGGCCAACATGGCCATATTGGGGGGTATGATTCTCATGGGTACCAGCGTCCCCAGGAGTATAATCTCCTTTATCATTATGCAATTTGCCCACACAACAACCTGACCATGGCCACATGTTACCTCAGGGCCAAGAAAATCCACCCCAACAGGGTGATGTTCAAGGTGGTCACCCAAGCAAGCAATAAAGAGATGCTGGGCACCCGTCCTCACCTCCACCAACATACCACCAACTGTGATTTTTTATTTTTCTTATATTTTATTATTTCTAAAATTGTTTGTTATTTTTTTAAGTTTAATTTTACTACATGTTGTGTAAATCATATTTGCACTAATCTGAATGCCTCCAAAAACCATATGTTACAAATATGGTCGTCACTAGAGTTCAGCGAAACAGGTCGGTCAGATTCATAAGTCGCCAACTTTCGCCAAAGTCGGGTTTCACTGATCGAAACTCAACCATAGCGTGCAGTTGGCCATGTGGTCGGCAAAATGAGCACCAAAGTAGGTTTTCCCAGAATGCTTTCAAGTGCCTTTTTTGAGCCAATGAGCAAGGACGTATACTGTGGGCAACGAGATGACGTGCAGCGTTCACCACCATCTTAGAGAAGGGCATTGCAGTGATTGGCTTGCTTTGGGGGGCGTCATAGTGTCTATAAAAGCCCTGAGCACCGACCTCCATTTTACTTCTGCCGATATTAACAGTAGGGAGAGGTTGCTGATGCTGTTTATCAGTAGGGAGAGAGTTAGGGCTGGAAAGAGAAGTTCTTATGTGCTTGTGCTGATAGCAATTGTGCTGTACAGTTAGTGTGCAGTGACAGGGGAGGATTTTTTTTGTGTGCAGCAGCGCTGGTTATTAGGCTTCCTGATAGCTGTATTGCTGTGTGTACACTCCTGTGCAGACTGCTTTTTACACAGCACTAATACTTTTATTCTTATTTTCTGCACAGTTACCGAGCGTTCATATTTTCCCACAACGTATAGAGCTGTACGCTACTCACACACTACCGTGTACCGGCTGGTATCACGGACAAATACATGCTGACTATCTGTGTGTGACTCCGGAAATATATACAGAGATTGAAATTTTCCCCTACACCGCATACAGCTGATTGCTTCTGATACAGTACCGTATATCTGCTCTTTGTATTACGGTTAAATCCATACTGAGTGAGCGTCTGTGTGTGACTCCGGAAATATATAAGGAGATTTAAATTTTCCCGTACACCGTATACAGCTGTCGGCTTCTGATACAGTACCGTATATCTGCTCTTAGTATGGATTTGACTGTAATACAAAGTGAGCGTCTGTGTGTGACTCCGGAAATATATACAGTCATGGCCCAAAATTTTGAGAATGACACAAATATTATATTTTCACATGATCTGCTGCCCTCTGGTTTTTATGTGTGTTTGACAGATGTTTTTATCACAGACAGAAATATAATAATTTCAAACATATGAGTAACAAAAGCTTATATTGACAGTTAGAATGAGTTAATGCAGCAAGTCAATATTTGCAGTGTTGACTCTTCTTCTTCAGGACCTCTGCAATTCTCCCTGGCATGCTCTCAATCAACTTCTGGACCAAATCCTGACTGATAGCAGTCAATTCTTGCACAATTAATGCTTTCATTTTGCCAGAATTTTTAGGTTTTTGTTTGTCCACCCATCTCTTGATGATTGACCACAAGTTCTCAATGGGATTAAGATCTGGGGAGTTTCCAGGCCATGGACCCAAAATCTCTATGTTTTGTTCCCTGAGCCATTTAGTTATCACCTTTGCATTATGGCAAGGTGCTCCATCATGCTGGAAAAGGCATTGTTGATCGCCAAACTTGGAGGGTTGGGAGAAGTTGCTCTTGGAGGACATTCTGGTACCATTCTTTATTCATGGCTGTGTTTTTAGGCAAGACTGTGAGAGAGCCGATTCCCTTGACTGAGAAGCAACCCCACACATGAATGGTTTCAGGATGCTTAACAGTTGGCATGAGACAAGACTGGTGGTAGCGCTCACCTTGTCTTCTCCGAATGAGGCGTTTTCCTGATGTCCCAAACAATCAAAAAGGGGATTCATCAGAGAAAATAACTTTACCCCAGTCCTCAGCAGTCCACTGCCTGTACCTTTTGCAGAATATCAGTCTGTCCATGATGTTTTTTCTGGAGAGAAGTGGCTTCTTTGCTGCCGTCCTTGAGACCAGGCCTTGCTCCAAGAGTCTCCGCCTCACAGTGCGTGCAGATGCACTCACACCTGCCTGCTGCCATTCCTGAGCAAGCTCTGCACTGCTGGTAGCCCGATCCCGCAGCTGAAACACTTTTAAGAGACGGTCCTGGCGCTTGTTGGTCTTTCTTGGGCGCCCTGGAGCCTTTTTGGCAACAATGGAACCTCTCTCCTTGAAGTTCTTGATGATGCGATAGATTGTTGACTGAGGTGCAATCTTTCTAGCTGCGATACTCTTCCCTGTTAGGCCATTTTTGTGCATTGCAATGATGACTGCAGGTGTTTCTTTAGAGTTAACCATGGTTAACAGAAGAGAAACAATGATGCCAAGCACCAGCCTCCTTTTAAAGTGTCCAGTGGTGTCATTCTTACTTAATCATGACAGATTGATCTCCAGCCATGTCCTCATCAACACCCACACCTGTGTTAATGGAGCAATCACTGAAAAGAGGTTAGCTGGTCCTTTTAAGGCAGGGCTGCAATGATGTTGAAATGTGTTTTGGGGGATAAAGTTCATTTTCTAGCCAAATTGACTTTGCAAGTAATTGCTGTTAAGCTGATCACTCTTTATAACATTCTGGAGTATATGCAAATTGCCATTAGAAAAAGTGAAGCAGTAGACTTTGTAAAAATTAATATTTGTGTCATTCTCAAAACTTAATGCCATGACTGTACAGAGATTTAAATTTTCCCCTACACCGTATACAGCTGTACGCTTCTGATACAGTACCGTTTTTCTGCTTTTCGTATTACGGTCAAATCCATACTGAGTGAGCGTCTGTGTGTGACTCCGGAAATATATACGGAGATTGAAATTTTCCCTACACCGTATACAGCTGTACGCTTCTGATACAGTACCGTTTCTCTGCTTTTTATATTATGGTCAAATCCATACTGAGTGAGCGTCTGTGTGTGACTCCGGAAATATATATGGAGATTTAAAATTTCCCCTACACCGTATACAGCTGTACGCTTCTGATGCAGTACCGTATATCTGCTCTTTGTATTACGGTCAAATCCATACTGAGTGAGCGTCTGTGTGTGTCTCCGGAAATATATACGGAGATTGAAATTTTCCCTTACACCGCATACAGCTGTCCGCTTCTGATACAGTACCGTATTTCTGCTCTATGTATTACGGTCAAATCCATACTGAGTGAGCGTCTGTGTGTGTCTCCGGAAATATATACGGAGATTGAAATTTTCCCTTACACCGCATACAGCTGTCCGCTTCTGATACAGTACCGTATTTCTGCTCTTTGTATTACGGTTAAATCCATACTGAGTGAGCGTGTGTGTGACTCCGGAAATATATACCCTACACCATACACAGCTGTACGCTCCTCATACAGTACCATATATCTGCTGGTATTTTTGGTACATTTTCCCAGACATGAGGAAGTATGGTGGAAGAGGACGCGGATGTGGGGGGGGGGGGCAGCTGGTACTGATGGTGGTGGTGGTGCATCTGCTGGTAGTGCCACAATAGCACCTAAGGCAGGAGGTGTTGAGCCTGCGTTTTCTTCTGGCTCCAGAAGGCCTGGAAGGCTACCTTTTCTGGAAGTAGGTCAACCGCTTTTAAAGTCCGAGCATCAGGAACAGGTTTTGGCTTATATTGCCGAAACAGCCTCCAGCTCTATCGCCTCCTCTTCTGAAGTTTCAAAAAATGCAGGCTCCTGGTCAGGAACAACACCTTTCCTTGTGTCCTTCACACCCACCAAAAGTGAAGGATGCAGCAGGCCACACTTCAGATTACTCCCTGAAGATCTTTTCACATACCATGCCTGGGTTATCAAGTCAAATCCTGAATTCCCCAGTCCAAGATGAATATGACATGGAGTGCACTGATGCACAGCCACTGCTATATGATTCTGCTGGAACATTCACCCAGAGCACTGCATTGCCCTCGCAGTCCACTGAGCCTGATTCTGACCCTGATGAAACTCAGGTGCCCCTTCCCGCATACTATACCACCTTACACGGTGACACAGTGGAAGGTGCAGATGAAATTGAAGAGGAGGTGATGGATGACCCAGTTGTTGACCCGGATTGGCATCCATTGGGGGAAGAGGGTGACGTTGGCAATAGCTCAGAAGAGGAGGAGGATCCGCAGCAGGCGTCGCCATCGCAGCTGCAGTTATCTGGCAGGCCCGTAGCAGTCCAAAAACGTGTTAAAAAAAACAAAAAGAGTTGCAGGACAGTTTGGCCAGACGGTCAAATAAGCATAGCATGCAAGCCCTGAAAAGTTTTCCCATAGTAGGAAAAGTGCAGTGTGGTGTTCCTGACATTATCACTGAACCTAAGTTTCTCCTGTGAGTGGGGAGTTGTTGTTTTTTTTATTTCACCAGGGGTATTATGGATTCCATGCACACTATCTCTGAGCAGATGAATAGTCTGATACAGATGATGCAAAAACTGAATGTTGAACAGAGAGCCCTTGCTCAGTCTCAGCAGCAAGTGACTGATGTTGTGTGAGGGGCTTTTCCCTCGGGGAATCGGGGGGCTTGTGTTAGTGAAGTTACCCTTATTTCTCCTGAACCTCCTGTTAAGTTGCCAGACACCTTTTCTGGGGATAAAAAGAAATTCAGAGTCTTCATGGAGGGTGTAAATTTTTCTTCTCTTTAAGACCCCTTTCTTCAGGTGATGAAAGTCAGAGGGTGGGCGTCATTATTTCTCTATTTAGGGAAGCACCTCAGGCTTAGGCTTTTTCTCCTCCTCCCACGGCTCCAGAGAGAATGTCGGTGAATGCATTTTTTGAGGCCCTCAGGCATATCTATGATGAATCTGATCGTGTGCGTCTGGCTGAGGACATGGTTATGAGGGTTTGTCAGGGGAAGCACTCAGCCGAGTGGTTTTGTTCTGAGTTCAGACGCTGGGCTGCTGAAGTTTCTTGGGACGACACCGCCCTCAGGGGTTTGTTCCACAAAGGACTGTCTGAGCTCTTGAAGGATGCCCTGGCATTTCATCTCACACCTTATTCCCTGAAGACACCATGTCGCATTTGGAGAGCCCGAGCTAAACAGCGGAAACCCCCCAATTCTAACTCCAACCCTAACCCCAACACACCCCTAACCCTAATCGTAACCCTAACCACAAATCTAACCCTAACACACCTCTAACCCTAATCCCAACCCTAACCCTAATCCCAATTATAACCGTAATCCAAACCCTAACCCCAACTCTAGCCCCAACCCTAACTCTAACTTTAGCCCCAACCCAAATTTAGCCCAAACCCTAACTTTAGCCCCAACCCTAACCCTAACCCTAATGGGAAAATGGAAATAAATACATTTTTTTATTTTATTATTTTTACCTAACTAAGGGGATGATAAAGGGGGGGTTTGATTTACTATTTATAGTGTTTTTTATAGCAGGTTTTTATGTTTGGCAGCTGTCACACACTAAAAGATGCTTTATATTGCAAAAAGTAGTTTTTGAATCACCACATTTTGAGAGCTATAATTTTTCCATATTTTGGCCCACAGAGTTCTGTGAGGTCTTGTTTCTTAATACTTAATACTTAGTATTAAGTAATTGGCTGTGGTATATTTACCCTTGGTGGGTTATTTCAATACAGTGGGCATTGCATGTGATTATATAGGTCTTGTTTCTTGCGAGACAAGTTGACATTTTTATTGGTACCATTTTCGGGCACATGACATTTTTTGATCGCTTTCTATTCCGATTTTTATGAGACAGAAACCAGCAGATCATGAATTCCTTTTGAAGGGGCGTTTACACCATTCCGTGTGTAAAAGAATTTATGATGAGGCATTTTTATTCTTCTGGTCAGTATGATTACAGCAATACCTCATTTATATAATTTTTTATGTTTTGGCGCTTTTATATAATAAAAACTTTTATATAAAAAATAATTATTTTGCATCGATTTATTCTGAGAGCTATAACTTTTTTATTTTTTCGCTGATGACGCTGTAAGGTGGCTTGTTTTTTGTTGGACAAGATGTCGTTTTCAGTAGTACCATGTTTATTTATATACGTTTTTTTGATCGCGTGTTATTCCACTTTTTGTTCGGCGGTATGATGATAAAGCATTGTTTTTTGCCTTGGTTTTTTTTATTGTGTTCACTAAAGGGGTTAACTAGTGGGACAGTTTTATAGGGTGGGTCATTACAGACCCGGTGATACCAAATGTGTACTTTCATTATCTAGTTTTTTTTATTAAATATTTATTTAGTGATATAATAAATATTGATTTTTTTTATTATTATTTTTTATTATTTTTTAAAATATTTTTACAATTATTTAAAAAAAATTTTTGTTTAATTCTTACTTTTACACTTTGTCCCACTATGGAACAATCATTTTGTGCTGTCTGATCTCATGCTACAGAAGCTGTCAGCACTGCACATAGTGCACAATGACCTGAGAGGCTTCCTGACATGCACTGCGCATGTCATCATGATGACATCGGGTCTCCATGGCAGCGATTGGGACTCTAGTCCAAAGACAGAGGGGCTGTCAGCCCCTGAGCCGGCTCCGGAACGCTGCGATCATGTTTGATCGCAGCGTTCCGGGGGTTAAAGTGTCGAGAACCTGGCACTTAGTGCCGGGTGTCAGCTGTGAGAATCAGCTGACACCCGCAGCGATCGGCCGTGCTTCCCCCATAGGGGGGCAACAACCCAGCTGCAGGACCGCTACCTCCGCCTTTGTGCAAGGAGGAACAGAAGGAGCACTGCCAGAGCCCTGCAAAATTACCTCCAGCAGGCCACAAATGTGCATGTGTCATCACAAACGGTTAGAAACGTACTCCATGAGGATGGTCTGAGGGCCCGACAACCACAGATGGACCATGCAGGATGCTTGGCATTTGCCACAGAACACCAGGATTGACAAATTCGCCACTGGCGCCCTGTGCTTTTCACAGATGAAAGCAGATTCACACTGAGCACATGCAACAGACGTGACAGAGTCAGGAGACGCCGTGGAGAGCGATCTGCTGCCTGCAACATCCTCCAGCATGACCGGTTTGGCAGAGGGTCAGGAATGTTGTGGGGTGGCATTTCTTTTGAGGGCCGCACAGCCCTCCATGTGCTCACCAGAGGTAGCCTGAATGCCATTAGGTACCGAGATGAAAATCCTCAGACCCCTTGTGAGACCATATGGTGGTGCGCTTAGCCCTGGGTTCCTCCTAATGCAGGACAATTCCAGACCTCATGTGGCTGGAGTGTGACAGCAGTTCATGCAAGATGAAGGCATTGAAGCTATGGACTGGCCCACCCGTTTCCCAGACCTGAATCTGATTGAGCACATCTGGGACACCATGCCTCGCTCCATCCACCAACGTCACGTTGCACCACAGACAGTCCAGGAGTTGGCGGATGCTTTAATCCAGGTCTGGGAAGAGATCCCTAAGGAGACCATCCACCGCCTCATCAGAAGCATGCCCAGGCGTTGTAGAGAGGTCATACAGGCACGTGGAGTCCACACACACTACTGAGCATCAATTTGACTTGTTTTAAGGACATTACATTCCACTTTAATTTTGTGGGTGACTCCAAAACAAAGGCCTTCATTGGTTAATAAATTTGATTTCCTTTGATCATTTTTGTGTGATTTTGTTGTCAGCACATTCAAATTTGTACAGAACAAAGTATTAGTATGAGAATATTTCATTCATTCAGATCTAGGAGGTGTTATTTGAGTGTTCCCTTTATGTTTTTGAGCAGTGTAGATCTGCAATTGAAGAATCATTGACAATTAGTGGAAGGGGTATATTCATACATGGCATATTTGCTGCAAACACTATCCACAGCAAATCAGGAGATATCCACACCAAATCATGCAGATTTTGTTACAGAGTTCACTGTGGACTTCACCAGCGAAAATTTGCATAACATATCAATTTCTGATGCAGTTGTATTCTGGATTTTATAACTGACAAATCGATAAATGTAAAGTTATTAAAAAAATATTAATAATAATAATATTTACTCATGGTGCTGATTTTGTCTGTCCCAGGAGGAGTTCTATGCTGATTTTGGTGGTGACGTTTGCTCCCTCTACAGCCTTGATGGGAACAAAGCATAAACACAGGAGTGCGTAATGCACTGAGACTGGCATAGGGACCCTGCAAAGATATAAGAGATTGGCAGCAGAGTTGAGCATCAGGTTTTTTTCTAAGTAATATCCCCCATCCCCACCATACACATTGTTATGGGGGGCTCAGATGTCATACAATGAATTCGGCCAGCAGTCTAAAGGAAGGGTCATACGACTTTGATCAGAGTGTGATATCATTTTATCTTCTCCATTCAGTTTGTCCCTTAAAATTGCACCATACTCGGATGTCATCTGAATGCGGTCTAATTTTTTTCATGGACACACAGACTTGAATGGCCAAGTGCATCCCAATTGAAGGCGGCAAATTGTTAATGCTGCGATTTTTTTGGGGTGGTCTGAGAAAAAAAATCAGACATGTGCACAGCCTCATTGAATAATATGAGGATGAGTGCTATCCGTCAAAACGATGGATAGCAGTCATCCGATTATCGTCGTGTGCACAAGCCCTAATATGTGTGATGGCCTGTGATAATTGATTATTAGTGCAGTTAAGGATCCAGCATGCCCAATTTTGGATTTCTGATCCTTTTGTTCTCCGTCGGATAAGCCATCACCGGACACAAGCATTCCTATGTAGGAAATAGCTGTCTAATGTGTATGTGGCACTTTAGAGTATGAGCATTGGATTTTTCTTTCAGTTTGTTTTTATTTTTTTGGTATATGTATGTGTCCCAAACCATATTCCTAGAGCACTGGATTAAGAGTCCATCTGATTAACAACAAGACCTGACCCTTTTACAATAAGCAATCCATTTTACCTCTCTAAAAGATATTTTGTATATTTGGATAAAATTATGACATTAGGCAAGAATTCCAATTTTCAGTGTCAATGTTTTTGAGGTAGCAGTGGTTTAGGGGTTTCCCAAATGTGGAGACTTTTTTAGGGATTATCTGCTGTAATAAAATTTAGAATTCAATAGATGGTTGTAGCTAATGACTACTACAGCATCCATAAGCTGCATGTCTTAAAGAAGACACTAGATGGAGCCATAAATCAATTTAGACTGAAACTTTCTGCAGTATGCTGCGCACACTCCTAAGTATAACATCCAGAGTATCTGCAATGCTTTATAAAAATGACTCATATCACATATCACATTTCCAACTGCAAAACAGCCAATTTTGGACCGTCACTATATTCTCCAAGTGTGGTCTCCCCTAGTCCGAAGTGTCTTTTAATATTCATAGAAGCAGAGAAAAGTTAATGTTCCACATAGCATGGACACCATAGATGGAACCGCGGCCCACTTTCGGTACCACGATTCAAGGTAATCCCCTTTGTCAAGCATGTGTATGGTGCCAGCATATTGATATTTCAACCGTATTCCACGTAATCACTTTCCACTTAAAAGCAGATAAAACACATATTACACTTATGCCTACAGATGATGCATTTGGAATTACAGTAGAGTGATATTTTTGCAAGGATAAATATGCTTTCTTCTTTTTGGGACTTTTCAAATTCTTTGCAAACTGCTCATAATAAGCCAATCCCTTTGCATTTGTGTGGCATTTGTTTCATGCTATATTGCTGGTAATTTTTTAATTTCACTTTTAGAAACATGCAGAGACTAATTTCTCATTTCAGGAGTATGATCTATTTCATGATTGCCTTGATTTTTTTTGCAGCACAACTTTCATATCATTATTTCATGGGGCTGCATACACGGTGTCCCCAAGTGGTGATTATGGGTAAGAGCAGTTTCTAGCATATCTTTGGATATTTGGTTCCCTCAAAGGGAGTCTGTCACCTCATTTTTCGACCCTCAACTGTAGCTACCGCCATCAGGGGCTTATCTACAGCATTCTATAATGCTGTAGATAAGCCCCCGATGTCACCTGAAAGAGAAGTAAACCGAGTTATATTATGCTCACCCAGGAGTGGTGCGCCGTCCGGTCCGATGGGCATTGCTGTCCGGTCCGCGCCTCTCATCTTCTAGCGAAGCACTCCTCTTCTTAGCTTCCCGTCGCGGCTCCAGTGCAGGCGCACTGCTCTGCCCTGGTAAGGGCATAGCAGAGCACTGCAGTGCACAGGCGCCAGGAAAGGTCAAACTACTGTATGGGCACACGTTGGGGCTCGGAAGGGACGTAGTGACGTTTTGGATTGCAGACTTTGATGGAATAGTCTGTGGGCATCATACCGCGTATGGAGAGCCCCTGATGTGCCTAAACAGTGGAAACCCCCACAAGTGACCCCATTTTGGAAACTAGACCCCCAAGGAACTTATCTAGATGTGTGATGAGAACTTTGAACCCCCAAGTGCTTCACAGAAGTTTATAACGTAAAAAAAATAAAAATCATATTTTTTTTCCACAAAAATGATATTTTCGCCCCCAATTTTTTATTTTCCCAAGGGTAACAGAAGAAATTGGACCCCAAGAGTTATTGTGCAATTTGTCCTGAGTACGTTGATACCCTGTATGTGGGGATAAACTACTGTTTGGGCGCATGGCAGAGCTCAGAAGTGAAGGAGCACCGTTTGACTTTTTCAACGCATAATTGGCTGGAATTGAGATCAGACGCCATGTCACATTTGGAGAGCCCCTGGTGTGCCTAAACAGTGGAAACCCCCCAATTCTAACTGAAACCCTAACCCCAACATACCCATAACCCTAGTCCCAACCCTAACCACAAACCTAACCCTAACACACCCCTAACCCTAATCCTAACCCTAACCCTAATCCTAACTTTAGCCCCAACCCTAACCTTCATGGAAAATGGAAATAAATAAGTTTTTTAAATTTTATTATTTTTCCCTAACTAAGGGGGTGATTAAGGGGGTTTGATTTACTATTTATAGCGGGTATTCATGATTGGCAGCAGTCACACGCTAAAAGATGCTTTTTATTGCAAAAAATAGTTTTTGCATCGCTACATTTTGAGAGCTATAATTTTTCCACATTTTGGCCCACAGAGTCATGTGAGGTCTTAATTTTTGCAGGACGAGTTGATGTTTTTATTAGTACCATTTTCGGGCACATGACATTTTTTGATCGTTTTTATTATGATTTTTGGGAGGCAGAATGAACAAAAACAAGCAATTCATGAATTTCTTTTGGGGGGGTGTTTATACCGTTTCACGTGTGGTAAAATTGATAAAGCGGTTTTATTCTTCGGGTCAGTTTGATTACAGCGATACCTCATTTATATCATTTTTTTATGATTTGGCGCTTTTATACAATAAAAACAATTTTATATAAAAAATAATTATTTTTGCATCGCTTTATTCTGCGAGCTATAACTTTTTATTTTTTCGATGATGATGCTGTATGGTGGCTCTTTTCTGTGGGACAAGATGTCGTTTTCAGCGGTACCATGTTTATTTATTTCCGTCTTTTTGATCGCAGGCTATTCCACTTTTTGTTCGGCGGTATGATGATAAAGCATTGTTTTTTTGCCTTTTTTTTAAGGGGTTCACTAAAGTGGTTAACTAGTGGGACAGTTTTATAGGGTGGGTAGTTACGGATGCAGCGATACTAATTATGTGTACTTTTATTGTTTTTTCTCTTTTTTTATTTACATAAAGAAATGAATTTATTGGGGAATTTTTTTTCTTTATTTAGTAATTTTTTTTTTTTTTACTTTGTCCCAGGGTGGGACATTACTGTACAGTGTCAGATCGCAGATCTAACACTGTGCACAGCACTGTGTCAGATCTGCAATCTGAAAGGCAGTGCTGGAGGCCAGGGCCAGCTCCAGGTTTTTATGGGCCCCGGGTGAAAGAGTCTCAATGGGCCCCTTTAACACAGACCACGATTCATGATGCACAGATACGGCAGAGAAATATGGGTATAGTACAATGCCAGATTTCACTTCTTAGATTACATGAGTGATATCTATTATAAATTCTACAATAGCTCAGAAACCGCCAAATTCTCACAGCGCACAGTACAGACCGGACAGTACAGTCCTCCATACAATATTATGAGCACCACATAGTCTCCCCCTCATCACCCATATAATGCTCCATACAGAATACTGGACCCAATATAATGCTCCATACAGAATACTGGACCACATAAATTGCTCCATACAGGATACTGGTCCCCATATAATGCTCCATACAAAATATGGAGCTCTCCTCTGCACTGCGCTGCGCTCTGCATTGTTACGGCTCAGGAGAAGCCGTATCATCTCCCCATCACCTCCATCATGGCCTTCTCCCCATCACCTCCATCATTGCCTTCTCCCCATCACCTCCATCACTGCCTTCTCCCCATCACCCCCATCATTGCCTTCTCCCCATCACCCCATCATGGCCTTCTCCCCATCACCCTATCATGGCCTTCTCCCCATCACCCCATCATGGCCTTCTCCCCATCACTCCATCATGGCCTTCTCCCCATCACCTCCATCATGGCCTTCTCCCCATCACCCCATCATGGCCTTCTCCCCATCACCTCCATCAATGCCTTCTCCCCATTATTGCCCTCTCCTCCACCTACACACAAACAGCAACATTCACCTGTCTACACACACACACACACAACCTCACCTGTCCGGCGTCCACGCTCTCTCTGCCACAGCCGGCCGCTGAATGATGACGTCATTCAGCGGTGCTGCTGTGAGAGGAAGCGTGGGCGCCCTGCAGAGGGAGCCTGGAGCTGCGGATTGTGGAGGCATGTTGAGAGGTGAGTATTGTGCCGGGCCGGCTGCCGGGGCCCTGAGCAAGCGGGGGGGCCCAGTGGCGGCGCTGGCACCGCTCTCCTCCGCTGACGGGCACCGGGGTGCCCGACGGCGAGTGGGCCCCCCCGCCTGCTCAGGGCCCCGGCACTTGCCCGGGTACGCCGAGTGCTGACGCCGGCCCTGCTGGAGGCTTTCTCAGGGCTTGCTCTCAGCAGGCACTAAGAAGCCACCTCCCTGCAGGACCCAGAAGGACCCCGCGGCCATCTTGGATCCAGAGGCCTGCAGGGAGGAGGCCCTCGGAACAGCACAATCACATCTCATTGCTCTGAGGGTCTCATGGAAACACGCAGGAAGCCCCCTCCCTGTGCGATACTTCCCTATACCACCGGAACACTGCGATCATGTTTGATCGCAGTGTGCTGGGGCTAATGTGCCAGGAGCGTTCCGTGACCGCTCCTGGCACATAGTGCCGGGTGTCAGCTGTGATAATCAGCTGACACCCGGCTGCGATCAGCTGCTCTCCCCCTTGAGCGCAGCTGATCGTGTATGGCGCACTATCCCGTCCTTGGGTATTAAGTCCCAGGGCACATGGATGGGATAGTACATCGGATGGCAGAAAGAGGTTAAATAAATAATTTGAGAAAAAGGCAATGGGTTACCCTCATTTTTCATAACTGGCCAAGTTAATCAGACAACTTGGGGCTGGTATTCTCAGTCTGGGATGGATACTCCCCAGCCTAAAAGTAGCAGCCTGCAGCCACCCCAGAAAAGGATTTTTCCCAGCTCTGCTCACTTGCCCAGGTGCAATGGCAAATAAAAAAATCACATTATTTCTCACCTGCCCATCGATAATCCATATCTCCCACGATATGCTCCAACTGTGCTACATGTGGATGCATTGCTAATCAGTGGCGTGATGCGACCGCTCAGCCCTGCATCGAGGATACACTGAGCTGACCATGAGAATGCGGCTACGTGCACCCGGTGGTGACCTTAATAACATCACCGCTGGTCACACGCAGCGACGTTCTCATGCTCGTCTCAGTGTATCATGGGTGTAGGGCTGAGCAGTCGCATCATGCCACCGCCCAGCAATGTAGTGAGCTGTAGAAGAGTTGGAGCACATTTTGGGACATATCATAAAATCATAGAATGTTAGAGCTGGAAGGACCTCCTGTGTCATCTGGTAAAACCCCCTGCTCAAAGCAGGATTCACTAAATCATCCCAGACAGATGTCTGTCCAGCCTCTAATTGTCAAAAAGTTTTTTCTAATATCTAATCTGTGTCTCCTCCCATTCAGTTTCATCCCATTGCTTCTAGTCTTTCCTTGTGCAAATGAGAATAAAGATGATCCTTCTACAATGTGACAGCCCTTGAGATATTTGTAGACAGCTAATGAGTCTCCCCTCAGGACTTTAGAGACCCAAAGCACAGATCCGTATACCTCCTCACAGACCCCAGTACAGCCCCGCAGACCTTGAACAGACCCCGCACAGACCCCCACATACCCCCGCACAGCCCCACACAGACCCCCACACAAACCCTCACATAACCCTGCAAACCCCTGCACAGACCCGCACAGCCCCCACAGACCCCCGCATACCCCCACCTCTCAGACCCCCACAGACCCCCGCAAACCCCCACACAGCTCCGCAAACACCCGCACATACCCCCGCACAGACCGCAAACCCGCGCACAGACCCGCAAACCCCGCAAGACCCGCACATACCCCCGCACAGCCCTCAATCCCCCACACAGCACCGCACAGACCCCACACAGCCCGCACATGGCCCCTCACAGACCCGCACAGACCCCGAAACCCCCGCACAGACCCGCATATACCTCTGCACAGTCCCGCGCAAACCCCCGCACATACCCTCGCACAGCCCCGCATGGGGCGATCCCCATGATGTCCCCGTGTCATTTGAGCAGTGTTTCCATCATTTACTGACGTTTTTAGACCTTAAAAGGACACTTCGGGTCTCCCATAGACTTTCTTTGGGCTCGTTGCTCGGGTTCAGTACCCGAGTATTCCAACTTGCTCAACCCGAGCAACGAGCACCCGAGCATTTTAGTGCTCGCCCATCACTACAGATGAGGTCTGACCAAAGAGGAGTAGAGGGCTATAATGACTTCACGTGATCTAGACTGTATGCTTCTGTTAATACATCCCAGAATTGTATTTGACTTTTTTGCTGTTGCATCACACTGTTGACTCATGTTCAGTCTGTGATCTATTAGTATACTAAAGTCTTTTTCACATGTGCTGTTGCTTGCGTAGCCCTATTCCTCCAGTTCTGTATATGCATTTTTCATTTTTATTGCCCAGATGTAGTACTTTGCATTTTTCCCTGTTAAAAACAATTCTCTTAGTTTCTGCCCACTGCTCCAGTCTATTTATATCTTTTTGAATCCTCTCTCTCTCTCTTCTCTAGTATTAGCTATCCCTCCTAGCTTTGTGTCATCAGCAAATTTAATCAGTTTACCCTCAATTCCTTCATCTAAATCATTGATAAAGATGTTGAACAATACAGGGCCCAGGACAAAGCCCTATGGTACCCCACTTGAGACATTCTTCCAACTGGATGTGCAGCCATTTATGACCACTCTTTGGGTCCGATCACTAAGCCAGTTATGAATCCACCTAACAGTTGCCTTGTCCATTCCATACTTGGTCATTTTTTCAATAAGGATTGCGTGAGATACTTTGTCAAATGCTTTGCTGAAGTCAAGATATACTATATCTACAGTATTTCCCTGATCCACACAGTGATTCTGTCATGGAAGGAAATTAAGTTAGTCTGACATGACTTATTAGTTACAAACCCATGCTGACTCTGTTTAATCACTTCATTCTTATGCAGGTACTTACATACATGTTGTTTAATAATTTGCTCAAAGATCTTTCCTGGTACAGAAGTCATACTCACCAGCCTGTAGTTCCCTGGGTCCACCTTCTTCCCCTTTTTGAAGATAGGAACATTTGCTCTTCTCCAGTCTTCTGGGACTTCTCCTGTTCTCCAAGAATTTTCAAAGATTATGGAGAGTGGTTCAAAAATTTCTTCTGCTGTCTCCTTCAGTACTCTGTGGTGTAATTCATCTGGACCTGGAGACTTGAATTCATTTATGTTAGCTAAGTGTTTCCTCACTATCTTTCTGCTTATAGACATCCTGGATTCTCCTATTTCTTTAATAGGACAGTGAAGATCAGTTGATGTTACATTTCCTTTCTGAGAGAAAACAGATGCAAAATAGGAATTTAAAAGTTCAGCCTTCTCAACATCCTTTCTTACCATTTCATCATTTTTATCCTGTAAAAATCCTATAGCATCCTTGACTTTTCGTTTACTTTTGACATATCCCCAAAATCCTTTTTTATTGCTTTTGACGTCTCTTGCAAGCCTTAATTCTTTGTCAGCTTTAGATAATCTGATTCATGCCCTGCAGGTTTTGCAGACATCATTGTATTGTTCTTTAGATATGCCTCCCTCTTTCCATTTGATAAACGTTTCATTCTTCCTTTTTAGCATGTGTTTAATGTAATGTTTCTGTATTCATCCATCCTGGTTTCCTAAAATGCTTCCTATTCTTCCCTCTTTTCGGAATTGTTAATGATTGTGCTTTGAGAATCTAATTTTTCAAGATTTCCCATCCTTCTTGAACATTTTTGTCCTTAAGGATATCCATCCATTGGATTCCTCCAATTCTCTTTCTGAGTCTCTTAAAATCTGCCTTTCTGAAATCTAACCTTGAAGTCTGAGTCCTCACAGGTCTTAGGCTACTTTCACATTTGCGCTCGGGCGACCTGCGCCTATCTGCGCACGGCCGCAGCTAAGCTCCGCCCCGGCCGCGCCTCCTCCCGGAGGCTCCGCCTATGGGCGCATGACGGCGCATGCGACCTGTGTACCCTATCTTTATCATTGGGTACGCAGGCCGTGCGCAGTATGCGTTTGACTGCGCATGCGTCCTTTTGACGCTGCGCCGAGCGCACCAAAACTTAGCATGTTGCATTTTTGTGCGCTCGGCGCACCGTCAAAAAGGACGCATGCGCAGTCAAACGCATACTGCGCACGGCCTGCGTACCTAATGATAAAGATAGGGTACACAGGTCGCATGCGCCGTCATGCGCCCATAGGCGGAGCCGCCGGGAGGAGGCGCGGCCGGGGGCGGAGCTTAGCGGCGGCCGTGCGCAGATAGGCGCAGGTCGCCCGAGCGCAAATGTGAAAGTAGCCTTACTCCTCTAGTTATCCAAAATTCTAAAATAGCATGGTCGTTACCACCTAGGGTCCCAGCCACTGTTACCTTCTCAACCATTTCCTCCCTGTTTATAAGAATTAGATCCAAGGTAGAAGATCCCCTTGTTTTCTCCCCTACATTTTGGAAGATAAAGTTGTCAGCAAGAGAGGATAAGAATTTGCTTTATCTGTTAGTTTTGCCTGAGAGATATTCCCAACAAATATCTGGATAGCTGAAATCTCCCATGACCACTATGTCATATTTTTTGGAGAACTTGGCTATTTGATGCATAAAGAGTTCATCCTCATCTTCAGCTTGCACAGGCGGCCTGTAGTAAATGCCTACACTGGTGTCCTTTCCATTGTTCTCTCCTTGTATTCTTACCCAAACATTTTCCACAGAACTCCCAGACTCTGAAGCTTCAATCTCTGTGCAGATATACGCTTTTCTAACATACGATGTGACACCTCCTCCTCGTTTATCAAGTCTGTTTCTTGCAAATAAATTGTATCCTTTTAGCATTGTATTCCAGTCATGTGTATCATCCCACCAATTTTCAGTGATACCAATGACATCATATTTATTTTCCTGCGTTAGTATCTCCAATTCTCCTTGTTTGTTGCCCACGCTTTGTGCATTTGTATAGAAACATTTTAGTTTGTGATTGATTTCTATTTCTCCAATAATTTTATTAATTAGATTTTTTTGTCTTTGTTCTTCCTTTCCACTTCTAATAGCAGAGTTCTCAGTAGTATTTATCAAGTGTATGGCTTTTTCTGGCATTTTACTTCCCTTACCACATATGGATTATTTGTGGACAGGTGATGAACACTGTGATTTTTTTTATGGTTAATGAATGGGTAAAGGAAGGTTATTGTGGGGAAGTATTTTTTTCTCATTTAAAAGACTTTTCTCTGGGTGTGTCTTTATTACATTTGACTATGGGGTTAGTAGTGGGGCTGTTTTATGGATGCCTCTTCATTACTAACTCCTGGACTTTGTCAGCTGATATTACAAAGCTGTCATCAACCCCAATACTATTACCCCACTTGCCACTGCACCAGGACGAATTGGAAGAGCTGAGGCTAAGCGCCAGATTTGGTGCATCTAATGAATGCGCCATTTCTGAGGCAGCTGAGAGCTGGTGCTTTTAGCCCCAGAGGGAGCCATATCTATGGCCCTTTCCCAGCTTATAATTTTCAGCCCGCAGCTGTCATTTTAGCCTTTTATGTTTAGTAATATTACGGGGACCCCACATAATTTTTTTGCAGTGGGTCCCTCCGTTACTATCCAGTAAAGGCTATGGAGACAGCTGGGAGCTGATATTAATAGCCATTCAAACTTCATGGATATTGGCCTTTTACCAAAATAAAAACACCAGCCGCCATCTGTCGGCTTTCCCTCAGCTGGTTAGGAAAATTAAGGGGGACCCCACGCCATTTTTGTCAACTTTTTTAGTTATTTATTTTAAAAAAATACATGCACTGTAAGCTATGACACAGTATGTAAAAAAATAATTAAAAAACAAAAAGATGAGGGGTCTCTGCTTGTCTTGATTGCCATTACAGTTAAACCTGACAGCTGCAGCCCTCAGCTGTCAGCTTTATCTTGGTTGGTTATCAAAAATAGAGGGGTTCTTATGCTGTTTTTAATTATTTAAATAATTTAAAAAAGGTGTGGAGTCCTCCCCATTTTTGATAACCAGCCAAGCTAAAAAAGACAGCTGGGGGCTGGTATTCTCAGACTGGGAAGTGGCCATGGATATTGGCCCTCCCCAGCTTAAAAATAGAATCCCACAGTCGCCCCAGAAAAGGCATATCTATTAGATGTGCTAATTCTGGTGCTTTGCCTGGTGTGCTGGCAAGTGGGGTAATAGTTTGTGACAGAAGTCAGTGAGATAATTAGTGCAGTGTATGTGTAGCTAACTGTACATGTATTTATTGCATAAATAAAAGAGAAAAATGGTGTGGGGTCCTCTCTATTCTTGATAACCAGCCAAGCTAAATCTGACAGTGGGAGGCTGAAGTCCACAGCTGTTAGCTTTATCTGCACTGGTTATCAAGAATAGAGGGGACCCCACACCATTTTTCTCTTTTATTTATTCACTAAATATATGTACAGTAACCTACACATGCACTGCACTAATTATCTCACTGACAATTTTATTACTATGGAAAGACACTGCTGGTGAATACTCTCATCAGCCTCGCCTGCTCTCGCTGCTATCAATGATGATGAGAGTAGTACTCCCATCAGTCGATGCCTGTGGCTGTGTGACAGCTTTGGAACAGCAGCATTCTGATCAATGGTAATGTGAAAGATTATGGCCGATCATAATTGGTGTTTACAACGTTGTCACACAAATTACTGCATGGAAAACGCCAGACGTTCTGGCCCCCATTCATTTGAATAGGGTCAGGGTTCGGCTTCAGGTTCGGGAACCGTTCTGGTACACAAACCAAACTTTTTTTAAAGCTTGGCCGAACCCAACAGATCCGAACATCCACGAGACTACCCATTACTATTAGAGACCATCGTGATCAAGAACATCTGGTCGTGGTGGAATAGTTTTTATGCTCTTTTGATCAAAATTGCGTTAACAAAGTACCCTAAGTTTTTTACATGTGTTACTATTTATTTATTGCTGGATATCCATTTAATGTTTTCATTCTAGGTTTTGTCTGTTAATAGCTGCAGTGTAAATCTGCACCTACATATTGCAGTGCAGCAGGATAAACTTTTTTATACAGACAGGCAGTGAACAAGGTCCACTGATGACCAAAACGTTGGCCATTATTAATATTGAAACTGTCACAAGTCTGTTGTTGCTATTACGGGACCAGGGGCTCCTTCCCTGTCCCTACCACTAGGGGCATCCCAGCTTGCCCTGTTCTCTGGATTACTTCTGATGGTGAAGAATCTGGGGCCACGTACCTTGCATGAGCTCCTGAACCTGCCCTAAGTCTGTACCCTTCTCCCACCCAGGGAAGAGTGGAGTAGTATAGTAGTTTACCGTAATACACCAACCAGACTAACAAGTTAATACAAACAGAGATAAAGTAAAATACCAATCATACAAATAAACTCACACAAACAACAAAGGAAAACACCAGGGAGTGGAGGTTGGGGTAAAACCAAAGTAGGAGAAGGAGGGGAATTAGCATACACCCAAAACCTAGCAACGGTCTCAGATAAATGCACCAAATGCCTTCTCAAACAACAACAAACTACCATCTTCTAAACCATGCAGCATAAAGCTAGCTCTGCAATGAGTGCTTGCCAGAACCCAGAATATATAGGAGAGGGGAGTGACTAACAGTGAACAGCTGAGAGTCTTAAGGCAGGAAAGCTTCCAAGAGGTCTAACTGAGCATATTAACCCATACACTGCTAAAAGAAACCTGCACCATTTAATACGACAGTGAAGTGCTTCTAATCAGTGCAGGAGTAGGAGAAATCAGACGTTGCAGTCTTCTGGCTTCTCTCTGTCGCGGTAAACCCATGACAGGAACTTTCTGCTGATACGTCTATAACATTTTATTTTGTTTTCTGATTGTTCCTTTTAGAGTGTCCTGGTTATTTTATTCTACATTTGTGAGGACTTCCACTACCACTGTAGCCCCCTCATTAAACTGTTAGTGCCCAAACATTATATCTAGTGCAAATATTCAGCCACTGATTTAGTTATTACTATTGTAGGCCCATTGGCCCTGCTCCGAACCCATCCAGTTAAATAGACTTTGAAGTTAGCCTTGCTATTTTGCTTATTGCCTATAATACTGCAATTTTTCTTGATCTCAACAGCAAGTAATTGTTAAAAATAAATCGAGTCTCAGTGTCAATGTTGCCTCCACCTGCATTTAACAGAATTATAACAGAGCCTGAGTTTTTGAACATATGTTAATTGCTGGTGCATATGTAACAAGGTGGCATGGGGTGGTAGTCATGGGTGAGTCCATTAGGTCACAGTCTTTGAGCACCCCGGCCCTTTGCACATGAAAAGACAGTTTAAGTCCCAGACCTATGGCATAGTTGATTACCTCTGGCACATGGTTGCTCTCCATGCTGGAACAGCGTCCTCCAGATGCAGCACATGTCACACCTTGGTTCCAACTTGTAGTGAAACTTTAATAACGATGAAAAGGAAGAGATAATAATTCCTGAGCTGTCCCTAGGCAAAGGTGCTGCTTGTCAGTAACGGCTGCAACAGCAGACGCATTAGCTCCCAATCGGCTCCTGGGTGCTAACAGACTCTTGGAGGGCACTCTCACAGTCCTTGTGCCCGTTCCTGCTGCCCGGCAGTCCTGGCAGCCTGTAGTCCCCAGCCGGGTGTCCTTTCTGTCCCAGATGGGGACATGTGTATTCCCCAGAGGTCCCTTCCTGCTTCTTTGAGGCAGCTGGACCGGCCCCCTTTTTTAACCTCTTATATCCCTAATCTAGCATACAGTATATACAATACAAAGACATGAAATAAAAGAACATTACACATTATACATTACATATGAGACATGACACATTAACACAATTAAACATAAGATAAGATAATTGGGGGGGTCGCATGGGCTTCGTGTATAGTAGAAGGAAGGCAAATGAGGGTCCCCGCCTCCTCCTTACACATACATTATCTGATATTGTTCTGAATCTGATAAATTCAGAAGCTTGGTCCCCGGTGGCACTATATTGACTTGTAATCACTGCTGTTCCCTGTGAGTTTGGCTAGAACGTTACACTTTAATATGTCAGAATACATTGTACTTAGATTAAGTGAGTACCATGTATCTATTGACCAGTCAGGGGGATGCCAGGTTGTAGTAAAAAGTGCTCATTATCATTTTCAGGCAGAAGTCTAACTATATACGTTAGTTATGGGCTCAGTTGTGGTTGGGTAAGTTGTGCATGAATGAGTCAGGTTCAAACTATGAGCTTTGTAAACCTTATTACAATGTCACTGTGTGAGGTGGCCAGGATGGTTGCCGTGGTGAGGAGCTGTTGCGTTCCCACACCCTAGCATCCCACAAAGGAAACACAAAGTCCCATCTGTTGTGTTTGATATGTGCAAAGTAGAACACTCACATTAGACTCCAGGGTTCCTTCTGTTTCTGTAATCTCAGCTACAGATTCACAGTTCACACAAACAACTCCAGACACCATGTCCATACTCAACAGTTCAACTTTACTTGAAAACAGGGTTCTTGATACAGACGTAGCACAGTTCACATTCGTTTGTATTCCTTGAGCTCTCCCTGCCTTCTCTGACAACTTCTATCCTGAAGACATTTGTATTCCTTGAGCTGTCATCGTCTCTTCTGACAACTTCTGTCCCGCAGACACTCCTTTCACTTCTGCGCCGTCAGTGCCCCTAGGTCCACCATCTTCTTCCCATTCCCTTGTCCGGTTTCCATTGAAAAAAGGTAAAAGGCACGCTCAACTCTGCCTCGTCCCGGCCGTTATCCCCGGATCCCCTTTGGAATGGTTACTTCAATAGATGGTGAACACTCATACGCTGGTTAGCCTGGGGTCCCTCATTGCCTCAGCAAGCTTCACCCCCAGGGCTATCTGTCTGCCCTATCTCACTGCTACATTACTTCTCACTAAACAGGAAGTCTCACCACTATAGCTCACTGCTCTGCACTACACCTATCTCTGGCTCCTCCCAATCTGGAAAATCTCTTATTCCAACTAAGCTTATTCTGGCACTCTCATTTCCTACCTCTACTGTGCCCTTCTAATCTATACAACATTTTGTCCTATTCTACTGCTACCTTTCTATTCTAATCTCTAAGAATTTCCCTAATCCTGTACAAAGTAGATGTAAAGCACATACACATTATAACAACATTAAGCAAATACAATAATGTACATGAAACTATAGGAAACAGCACATATTTGATGCCAACAATGTTTGGAGAGGGAGAGGCACATGGCAGCCTCTGTCACGCCCTTACAACTGGTCAAATGAAGGCAATAAATTTGACTAGTTTGTCTTAAACAATTTATTATGTCTCAACTCAGCTGTGTATGAAGGTAATGTCAGCTATGCCAAGGACAAAAATGAGTTGTGTTCTGTGTATAATTTGTAACCATCTGATGGTATCTTATTCATGTTCAGAACAATGTCTTGGGGCATGTTGGCATACATGCAGGTTAAATAAAATCATGTTGTATATTAGGAAAACATTGCAATTAACCAAGAAACAACCAAAGTAATAATTAGCTCAGAAATAAGTGTCACTGAGTTTTTTTAGAAGAATTAGCTCCTTGGGAAATGTTGGGTTCTTTATGTTATGTAAGAAATTATTCATTTGTTTTCAAAAGTCATAGATTGATAGCGTGCAATTCATCATTAAAGAAAACTTGTTTAATGATGAGATTGGATAAAAAGTTGTGACATTTGAAGGGCTTTTCCAGTCACATGATATCATCAATAGCAGATGGTTCGGATTCGACACCCGACACCCTTGTTGACCACCGATTATTTTAGTATCTGCTTGATATAAACCTTGAACACAGGTGAACACTAGGGTTGAGCGAAACAGGTCGGTCAGATTCATAAGTTGCCAACTTTCGCCAAAGTCGGGTTTCGCCGAGCAAAACCCGATCATAGCGTGAAGTCGGCCATGCGTTCGGCAAAACAAACGCCAAAGTTGGTATTCCCATAATGCTTGCAGGCGCCTTTTTTCAGCCAATGAGCAAGGACGTACACTGTGGGCAACGAGATGACATGGGCAGAGTCCACCACTATCTTAGAGAAGGGCATTGCAGTGATTGGCTTGCTTTGGGGGGCGTCATAGGGTTTCTAAAAGCCCTGACCGCCGACCGCCATTTTACTTCTGCCGATCTTAACAGTAGGGAGAGGTTGCTGACGCTGTTTATCAGTAGGGAGAGAGTTAGGGCTGGAAAGAGAAGTTCTTATGTGCTTGTGCTGATAGCAATTGTGCTGTACAGTTAGTGTGCAGTGACAGGGGAGGATTTTCTTGTGTGCAGCAGCGCTGGTTATTAGGCTGCCTGATAGCTGTATTGCTGTGTGTACACTGCTGTGCAGACTGCTTTTTACACAGCACTAATACTTTTATTCTTTTTTTCTGCACAGTTACCGAGCGTTCATTTTTTCCCAAACTACTTAACTACTCCAGCACTGAAATTAACTTTTTAGACACCACCATTAAGCTAAAGAACAATGAAATAGAGACATCCCTGTATCAGAAGCCAATCGACCGTCCAACATACCTTAAATGGGAAAGTTTCCATCCAAAACACATAAAAAACTCTATTGTATACAGCCAAGCCATCAGATACAATCGTATATGTTCCAACCCTATGGATAGAGATGAACACCTTATTCGCCTCAGAAAGACCTTTTTGAACCAGGGCTACCATCCAAAAACAATTGAAAACCAAATTACAAGAACCACCAGAATATCAAGGAATCACCTGCTACATTACAAAGCTAAAGAAGAAAATAACCGGGTGCCTCTAGTGGTCACCTACAATCCAAATCTGGAGATGCTAAGGGGAGCTGCACGGAAACTACAACCTTTACTACAAAAAGATGCCCGATTACAATCCATATTTCCAGACCCCCCACTGCTGTGTTTTAGGCAGCCCCCAAATCTAAGAAGCATCATTGTCAGAAGCTCCCTGTCCTCCCCAACAGCTGCAGGAACCTTTCCTTGCAACAAGAAGAAATGCAAAACCTGTGCATCTATAATGACCACGGACAAGATAAAGATCCCCAACTCCCATCAGGACTACAAGATCCCAGGTACTTTCAGCTGCATCACATCTAATGTGGTGTACCTAATTATTTGTACGAAATGTCCAACTGGGGGTCTGTATGTGGGGGAGACCGGGCAAAAACTGAGAACAAGGATGAATTCTCATCGCCACACAATAAGAGAAAAAAGAATGGATTTACCTGTGGCAAAACACTTTTGTATGCCCGGTCATAGCATGATGGATATGGAATTACTTGTATTAAAATCTAACTTCAAATCTGAGAAAGATAGAAAGGTTTGGGAATATAAACTTATGATGACCTTTGACACTCTTAGTGCTGGAATGAATATATCACACGGATTCATGTCTTTCTACATCAATTAAGGAATCTGCTTCTCTGACCTTCTAGGGGCATCAAAACACAATAGCAGACTCCAATCAGAGGGCAATAAAACTTTCACTCCTTATCTATGAACTGTTCCAATATTTATGTTCATCCCTCTGCCATAATGACAGTTCTGCTTCACGTCACTTGTCTTACCTATTGCATTATTCCTGTGTCCTGTTGTGTATAAATATGTGATTCTTCAGATTTTGTATTAGTCTAGCCTGATGAAGAGACCTGAGTAGTCTCGAAAGCTTGCAATTTGTTACCATCTTTTCAGTTAGCCATTAAAAGGTATCAACCACTGAGGACTCTCAAGTCTAAATATTTTTCATTTTTTCCCACACAGTATAGAGCTGTACTCTCCTCACACACTACCTTGTACCGGCTGGTATCACGGACAAATACATGCTGACTTTCTGTGTGTGACTCCGGAAATATATACGGAGATTTAAATTTTCCCCTACACAATATACACCTGGTATCTTCTGATACAGTAAATTTTTACTGCCTTTTGTATTACGGTCAAATCCATACTGAGAGAGCGTCTGTGTGTGACTCCGGAAATATATACGGAGATTTAAATTTTTTCCCCTTCACCATATACAGCTGGTATCTTCTGATAGAGTACCGTTTTTCTGCTTTTTGTACTCTGGTCAAATCCATACTGAGAGAGCGCTGTGTGTGACTCCGGAAATATATACGGAGATTTAAATTTTCCCCTACACTGTATACAGCTGTACGCTTCTGATACAGTACCATATATCTGCTGGTATTTTTGGTACATTTTCCCAAACATGAGGAAGTATAGTGAAAGAGGCCGCGGACGTGGGCGGGGGGCCAGCTGGTACTGATGGTGGTGGTGCCTCTGCTGGTAGTGCCAAAAGCACAATAGCACCTAAGGCAACTGGTGTTGAGCCTGCGTCATCGTCTGGCTCCAGAAGGCCTGGAAGGCTCCCTTTTCTGGGAGAAGGTAAACTGCTTTTAAAGCCGGAGCATCAGGAACAGGTTTTGGCTTACATTGCCGAAACAGCCTCCAGCTCTATTCTGAAGTTTTAAAAATGGCTCCTGGTCAGGAACGACACCTTTCTTTGTGTCCTTCACCCCCAACAAAAGTGAAGGATTCGGCAGTCCACACTTCAGATTACTCCCTGGTGCTCTTTTCACATGAGAAAATGAAGGAAAAAGGGATCCAGCTTCAATAAAATCTTCATCTTTATTGATTCATAAAAACATGAATAATGGCATGCTCCTGGACAAGCTCAGGACAAGCCTTGTCCTGAGCTTGTCCAGGAGCATGCCATTATTCATGTTTTTATGAATCAATAAAGATGAAGATTTTATTGAAGCTGGATCCCTTTTTCCTTCATTTTCTCATGTATCTTCACGTTTGATCAAGCGGAGGATCCGTGCTTCTACAAACCGGTGAGCTGGTTAGCGTTCTTATATTAGCTCTTTTCACATACCATGCCTGGGTTATATTCTTATAATAACAATTATATTATTAATTATATTAAAATCAAGTTATAGATACCAAAAACTGACATACAATACAAAAAACACAATGACTAAAGGAGTTGGTACTATGCCAATTCCTTCTAATCAGCAAATAGAAACATGGGCATATATTCTTTAAATCCCTAGTATGGAATTAATATAGTCTCACCAATAATCCCTCTTTGGTGTCTTAATACAACCAAATAAATAAAATAGAAGTGAATCGCTTCTCAATACCAATATCCATGCATTTTCTGTATTGGAACGATCTCACCTCATCTGTTGTATTTCGTCCAGCCTTCTAGAGCCATCGTATCCTGTTCAAAGTGGGGGAAGGTTTTTACATTCATTTGCAATTACTCCGCCAGAGGAAGCAATGTAAGAAACTCTAATACTGCCCCATTGTGAAGGGAAGCTGATTAGAAGGAATTGGCATAGTACCAACTCCTTTCGTCATTGTGTTTTTTGTATTGTATGTCGCTTTTTGGTATCTATAACTTGATTTTAATATAATTAATAATAAAATTGTTATTTTAAGAATAGATCCTACCCTGCTTTTCACTATTATTGGATTGGTAGTCACTGCTTATTATTCATGCCTGGGTTATCAAGCGAAATCCTGAATTCCCCAGTCCAACATGAATATGACATGGAGTGCACTGATGCACAGTCACTGCTATATAATTCTGCTGGTACATTCACCCAGAACACTGCATTGCCCTCGCAGTCTACTGATCCAGATTCTGACCCTGATAAAACCTCAGGTACCCCTTCCCGCATACTATACCACCTTAGACGGTGACACAGAGGAAGGTGCAGATGAAATTGAAGAGAAGGTGATGGATGACCCAGTTGTTGACCCGGATTGGCATCCATTGGGGGAAGAGGGTGCCGCTGGCAATAGCTCAGAAGAGGAGGAGGATCCGCAGCAGGCATTGACATAGCAGCTGCGGTTTTCTGGCAGGCACGTAGCAGTCCTAAAACGTGTTAAAAAAACAAAAAGGGTTGCAGGACAGCGTGGCCAGATGGTCAAATTAGCCCAGCGTGCAAGCCCTGAAAAGTTTTCCCATAGTAGGAAGAGTGCAGTGTGGCACTTTTTTGATCAAAATGCTATTGATGAGGCAAAGGTTATCTGTAAGAAGTGCGGAAGGACCTTGAGCCGATGGAAAAATCTCCGAAATGTGAATACCAGTTGCATGCTTAGACATGTGAACACCATGCACTTGCAAGCATGGACGGACTACAAAACCTCACTGGCTTTCAACACCTACATTGCAAAACTGATCTTATTAGAGATGATGCCCTTCCGTTTGGTTGAAAGCGCAGCGTTCCGAGAGCTCATAGCCTATGCTGTCCCACGCTATGACCTACCCAGTCGGCACTTCTTTTCTAGAAAAGCTATCCCTGCCCTCCACCTGCATGCGAAAGACCACATTGTCCATGCACTCAAACAATCAGTGAGTGGAAAGGTGCACCTCACAACAGATGCATGGGCCAGTAGGCATGGCCAGGGCCGTTACGTGTCCATCACTGCGCACTTGGTTAATGTGGTGGATGCAGGGTCCACAGGGACAGCGGCGGTGGGACAGTGCTGCCTAGCCCATGGTATAGGCAACAGTTGGCTGTAGGAGTTCGACCCTTCTCCTCCATAAGCGAAAGCTCGTCGACAGAGTGCAGTCGCACCAGCACTCCATCCGCAGCTGCCAGTGTTGCACACGAGGTGTCCCACTATCGAACAGCTAGTGGTAAGCGTCAGCAGGCTGTTTTAAAGATGATGTCTTTGGGCGACAACAGACACACCGCAGAGGTACTAGCAGCGAGAAACTGAGTCATGGCTGGGCAGTCTACATCTTGAGCCAGGCAAGGTAGTCAGTGATAACGGCCGTAATTTTGTGGCGGCCATAGCCCTGGCAAAACTCAGACACATACCTTGCCTGGCTCACACCTTGAACCTGGTGATGCAGTGCTTCATAAATAATTATCTGGAGTTACCAGCCCTGCTCCATAAGGTGCGAAGACTGTGCTCGCACATCCGCTGCTTGCCCGTAGACTCCAGTCGTATGCAGAGGCTGCAGCGATCGCTCCACCTCCCCAAGCACCGCCTAATCAGAGACATTGCATCAAGGTGGAACTCCACCATGCACATGGTTGAGAGGCTGTGTGAACAGAGGCAGGCTGTAATGCATTTGTGGGAGGAAACACGGGCAGGCAGGTTGAGGGCAGACATAGAATCATAGAATCATAGAATGGTAGAGTTGGAAGGGACCTCCTGGGTCATCTGGTCCAACCCCCTGCTCAAAGCAGGATTCTCTAAATCATCCCAGACAGATGTCTATCCAGCCTCTGTTTGAAGACTTCCATTGAAGGAGAACTCACCACCTCTTGTGGCAGCCTGTTCCACTCATTGATCACCCTAACTGTCAAAAAGTTTTTTCTAATATCTAATCTGTGTCTCCTCCCATTCAGTTTCATCCCAATGCTTCTAGTCGTTCCTTGCGCAAATGAGAATAAAGATGATCCTTCTACAATGTGACAGCCCTTGAGATATTTGTAGACAGCTATTAAGTCTCCTCTCAGTCTTCTTTTTTGCAAGCTAAACATTCCCAAATCCTGCAACCGTTCCTCATAGGACATGGTTTGCAGACCGGTCACCATTCTGGTGGCTCTTCTCTGAACTTGCTCCAGTTTGTTGATGTCTTTTTTAAAATGTGGTGCCCAAAACTGGACACAGTATTCCAGATGAGGTCTGACCAAAGAGGAGTAGAGGGCAATAATGACCTCACGTGATCTAGACTGTATGCTTCTGTTGATACATCCTAGAATTGCATTTGCCTTTTTTGCTGCTGCATCACACTGTTGACTCATGTTAAGTCTGTGATCAATTAGTATACCCAAGTCTTTTTCACATGTGCTGTTACTTAGCCCTATTCCTCCCATTTTGTATATGCTTTTTTCATTTTTATTGCCCAGATGTAGTACTTTGCATTTTTCCCTGTTAAAATCCATTCTGTTAGTTGCTGCCCACTGCTCCAGTTTATGTATATCTTTTTGAATCCTCTCTCTCTCTTCTCTAGTATTAGCTACCCCTCCTAGCTTTGTGTCATCAGCAAATTTGATCAGTTTACCCTCAATTCCTTCATCTAAATAATTGATAAAGATGTTGAACAATACAGGGCCCAAAACAGAGCCTTGTGGTACCCCACTTGAGACATTCTTCCAACTGGATGTGCAGCCATTTACAACCACTCTTTGGGTCCGATCACTAAGCCAGTTATGAATCCACCTAACAGTTGCCTTGTCCATTCCATACTTAGTCATTTTTTCAATAAGGATTGTGTGAGATACTTTGTCAAATGCTTTGCTGAAGTCAAGATATACTATATCTACAGCATTTCCCTGATCCACCCAGTCAGTGATTCTGTCATAGAAGGAAATTAAGTTAGTCTGACATGACTTATTAGTTACAAACCCATGCTGACTCTGTTTAATCACTTCATTCTTATCCAGGTACTTGCATACATGTTCTTTAATAATTTGTTCAAAGATCTTTCCTGGTATAGAAGTCAGACTCACCGGCCTGTAGTTCCCTGGGTCCACCTTCTTCCCCTTTTTGAAGATAGGAACAACATTTGCTCTTCTCCAGTCTTCTGGGACTTCTCCTGTTCTCCAAGAATTTTCAAAGATTACGGACAGTGGTTCAAGAATTTCTTCTGCTATCTCCTTCAGTACCCTGGGGTACTGAATTCATCTGGACCTGGAGACTTGAATTCATTTAGGTTAGCTAAATGTTTCCTCACTGTCTTTCTGTTTATAGATATCCTGGATTCTTCTATTCCTTTAATAGGACAGTGAAGATCAGTTGATGTTACATTTCCTTTCTGAGAGAAAACAGATGCAAAATAGGAATTTAAAAGTTCAGCCTTCTCAACATCCTGACTTACCATTTCATCATTTTCATCCTGTAAAAATCCTATAGCATCTTTGACTTTTCTTTTACTTTTGACATATCCCCAAAATCCTTTTTGTTGCTTTTGACGTCACTTGCAAGCCTTAATTCATTGTCAGCTTTAGATAATCTGATTTGTGCCCTGCAGGTTCTGCAGACGGCATTATATTCTTCTTTAGATATGCCTCCCTCTTTCCATTTGATAAACATTTCTTTCTTCCTTTTTAGCATGTGTTTAAGTTCTATGTTCATCCATCCTGGTTTCCTTAAATGCTTCCCATTTTTCCCTCTTTTCGGAATTGTTAACGATTGTGCTTTGAGAATCTCATTTTTCAAGATTTTCCATCCTTCCTGGACATTTTTGTCCTTAAGGATATCCAGCCATTGGATCCCTCCAATTCTCTTTCTGAGTTGCTTAAAATCTGCCTTTCTGAAATCTAACCTTGACGTCTGAGTCTTCACAGGTCTTCCTCCTCTTGTTATCCAAAATTCTAAAATAGCATGGTCACTACCTCCTAGGGTCCCAGCCACTCTTACCTCCTCCACCATTTTCTCCCTGTTTATGAGGATTAGATCCAAGGTAGCAGATCCCCTTGTTTTCTCCATTACCTTTTGGAAGATAAAGTTGTCAGCAAGAGAGGATAAGAATTTCCTGGACCTGTTAGTTTTGCCTGAGAGAGATTCCCAACAAATGTCTGGATAGTTGAAATCTCCCATGACCACTATGTCATATTTTTTGGAGAACTTGGCCATTTGATGCATAAAGAGTTCATCCATATCTTCAGCTTGCACAGGCGGCCTGTAGTAAATGCCTACAATGGTGTCCTTTCCATTGTTCTGTCCTTGTATTCTTACCCAAACAGTTTCCACAGAACTCCCAGTCTCTGAAGCTTCAATCTCTGTGCAGATATACGCTTTTCTTAAGGTACTGCCACACTACACAATCCCGCTAGCGATCTCGTTAGCGTCGCATACTAATGAGATCGCTAGCGGGATTGTTTTTATATCGCTAGTAGCTACCTAACTTAGCGATGTCGTTAAGGACGCTATCGCGGTTAGCGATCTCCTTAACGACTTTAGCAGTACAAAAGTACCGCTAAATCGCTAAGAAAAGGTGCTACACTTAGCGATTATACTTACCCAGCGGGAGCGCCGACGATAAAATAGGGTCCGGAACGATTCCAGCGACGAGCGAGATCACAGCAGGAAGCTCGTCGCTGGCAGATGCCGCACACAACAACATCGCTAACGGGATCGCTAAATAGTGACGTTTTTTAGCGATCCCGTTAGCGATGTTGTTCAGTGTGGCATACCCTTAACATACAATGCAACACCTCCTCCTCGTTTATCAAGTCTGTTTCTTGCAAATAAGTTGTAACCTTCTAGCCTTGTATTCCAATCATGTGTATCGTCCCACCAAGTCTCAGTGATTCCAATGACATCATATTTCTTCTCCTGCGATAGTAGCTCCAGTTCTCCTTGTTTGTTGCCCATGCTTTGTGCATTCGTATAGAAACACTTTAGTTTGTGATTGGTTTCTCTTTCTTCAATATTTTTATTATGTAGATTTTTTTGTCTTTGTTCTTCCCCTTCACTTCTAATAGCAGAGTTCTCAATAGCATTTGTCAGGTGTATGGCTTTTGCTGGCATTTTGCTTCCCTTCCCACATTGTTGTAGTTTAAAGCTCTCCTGATGAGTGTAGCAAGGCGACTTCCAAATACATGTTTTCCAGTCTTCGTAAGGTGCACCCCATCTCTAGCAAGTAGTCCATCGTACAGGTAATTCACTCCGTGATCCAGAAATCCAAATCCTTGCTGACGGCACCATCGACGTAGCCAGTTGTTCACCTGCAGAATCTTATTCCACCTCCTTGTTCCATGGCCATCCACTGGAAGGATGGAGGAGAAGACCACCTGCGCTCCCAGTTCTTTCACTTTCTTACCTAAGTTTTCAAAGTCACTGCAGATGGTTTCCAGGTCACTTCTTGTGGTGTCATTTGTCCCCACATGTATTAGCAGGAATGGGTAGTCATCTTTAGGTCTGAAGAGTCCTGATATCCTGTCAGACACATCTTTAATTTTGCACCTGGAAGACAGCACATTTCTCTTGAGGTTATATCTGGTCTGCAGATAGCAGCCTCTGTTCCTCTCAACAGGGAATCCCCATGACAACAACTCTCGTTTCTTCTTCACAACATCTTTCTTTCTCCATTCAGGAGGACTCTGAGGGCGTACAAGGTTACTCTTTGTGGGCAAAGTCTTATCCTGATGTATTTCTTCATCGTTCTCCTGTGTAAGAGCCTGGTACTGGTTTCTGAGCAGAATTGGTGCTGACTGCCTCCTGATCCTCCTGCTTCTCTGGGTCACATGCTTCCATGCCTCTGTTTCTTCAGTTGCACTTCGAATTTCTTCTCTTTCTGTACCATGAAGAGATAATTCTGCTCTGTCTAAGAACTCTTCACCTTCCTTAATGGTCTTCAATGTAGATAACCTCTCTTCCAGATTTTGCAACTTTTCCTCCAACAGGGACACAAGCTTGCATTTGTGGCATGTGAAATTTGGCTTTTCCACTGGTAAGTCTATGAACATGTAGCAAGAAATGCAGCTCACCACATGGCTCCTGGCCTGTTCCATGTTCTTATTGTTCAAGAGATAATCAAGCGGTGAAATATAAGCCAAAACTAGCGGCGCTGTTTACTGATGTCCTCCTTTCAGCTGCAACAGCCAAAATCCAGTGTTCCTTGAGCTCGCGGAGACTCTTCACTTATCCCAGAAGGCACTGGGAATATGCAAATTATCTCCTCGGGACTCCTCCCCTGGTTTACTGATGTCCTCCTTTCAGCTGCAACAGCCAAAATCCAGTGTTCCTTGAGCTCGCGGAGACTCTTCACTTATCCCAGAAGGCACTGGGAATATGCAAATTATCTCCTCGGGACTCCTCCCCTGGTTTACTGATGTCCTCCTTTCAGCTGCAACAGCCAAAATCCAGTGTTCCTTGAGCTCGCGGAGACTCTTCACTTATCCCAAAGGCACTGGGAATATGCAAATTATCTCCTCGGGACTCCTCCCCTGGTTTACTGATGTCCTCCTTTCAGCTGCAACAGCCAAAATCCAGTGTTCCTTGAGCTCGCGGAGACTCTTCACTTATCCCAGAAGGCACTGGGAATATGCAAATTATCTCCTCGGGACTCCTCCCCTGGTTTACTGATGTCCTCCTTTCAGCTGCAACAGCCAAAATCCAGTGTTCCTTGAGCTCGCGGAGATTCTTCACTTATCCCAGAAGGCACTGGGAATATGCAAATTATCTCCTCGGGACTCCTCCCCTGGTTTACTGATGTCCTCCTTTCAGCTGCAACAGCCAAAATCCAGTGTTCCTTGAGCTCGCGGAGACTCTTCACTTATCCCAGAAGGCACTGGGAATATGCAAATTATCTCCTCGGGACTCCTCCCCTGGTTTACTGATGTCCTCCTTTCAGCTGCAACAGCCAAAATCCAGTGTTCCTTGAGCTCGCGGAGACTCTTCACTTATCCCAGAAGGCACTGGGAATATGCAAATTATCTCCACGGACTCCTCCCCTGGTTTACTGATGTCCTCCTTTCAGCTGCAACAGCCAAAATCCAGTGTTCCTTGAGCTCGCGGAGACTCTTCACTTATCCCAGAAGGGATTGAGTTGTCGGGTGTGCAGTGGTCAAAGCAGAAGACCTCTGTAAAGTCCTTCAGTGTTTGAGGAATGCACACGGCTGGTAAGCGCAGACGACGCCATCATAAGCATTTTCATTCCACTTGTGCATCTGCTCATGCAAACTTTGAAGCACAATAAGGATCAGGTGTCTGCAGTGGAGGAGGAGGAAAGCCTTGATGACAGTCAGCCATTGTCTGCTCAGGGAACTGTTCTGGACGAGGTGGAGGAAGAGGAGGATGAGGAGGATGAGGGGGATGATTATTTTGGGGAGGAGGATGCTTCTCAGGGGGCAAGAGAAAATGTTGGCTTGCCAAGGTCAGGTACAGGGTTTGTGCGTGACTGGAGGGATGTGGATTTGGCAGAAAGTGCTCCTCCACCCACCACTGGCAGTGCATCATTGACACCTGGAACATTGGCCCACATGTGTGATTATGTCTTGCGGATCCTAAAAAGGGACCCCCGCATTGCCAAAATTATGAAGGATGACGACCACTGGTTGGCCAGCATCCTCGATCCACGCTATAAAGGCAAATTACATAATATCATGCCACAGGAGAACCTAGAGCTAATATTGGTGAACAAACAAGCAACTCTGGTAAACCGTGTGTTAGAGGCATTCCCAGCACACAGCAGCGGTGCAGGTTCTACCACGAGCCATACTGGGCCAAATGGAAGAGGTGTTTGTTGTGCACACAGCAGAAGTGGCGTTGGAGACAGAGGTTTCATGACCATGTTGTGGTCTGATTTCTCGAGCAACGCTCACATGACTGGTAATACTGAATAGATTGAGACAGCAGTTGTCAACTATGGTTCAAAATTACCTCTCCTCCCCTATCGATGTTCTCCCTCACAGTTTATTCCCCTTTGACTACTGGACCTGTAAACTGGACATCTGGCCTGAATTGGCACAATATGCCTTACAGGAGCTCGCTTGCCCTGCTGGTAGTGTGCCATCAGAAAGAGTCTTAAGTGCTGTTGGATCAATCCTGACAGAAAGAAAGACCCGACTGTCGACCCAAAATGTAGGTGATCTCACCTTCATTAAAATGAACCATGCCTGGGTTTCAAAGGATTTTGTTCCACCTTCCCCTGATGACACATAGGTTGCCAGCAAAATGGCTCGCTTTGTCCTCCTCTTCCTCCGACTTCTCCAATTCCTCCATTTGCAGCTGCTGAACGTCCAGCCTACACCTCAACATATGCCAGTTTTTCCATCTCCCTAACTGGGCTGTACCCCCCCCAGGGCCGGCGTCAGTACCTGGCGCACTTGGGCAAGTGCCGGGGCTCTGAGCAGGGGGGGGGCCCACTCATTGTCAGAGACACCGGTGTACTATGAGGGGCCCTGTGCCAGTGCCGGCGCCCACGAGTTGGCCCCCCCCCTGCTTGCTCAGGACCCCAGCACTTGCAATACTTACCTCTCCCTGCTCCACCGCTGTAATGTCTACCGCGTTTCCTGACAGTAACATTCAGGTCTGAATTTGCGATGACGTCACATCTGTGCGCCCTCTGCCTGAACAGTCACAGTGCAGAGAGCTGGAAGATGGTGACACTGAGGAGCCCAGAGTAGAGCAGTGCCCAGCAAGGAGAGGTATTTCATTTTTTTTAATGTTTGGAGCAATATATGGGGAGAATTATATATGGGGACCATCATACACATGAGCATCATATACGGGGCCCATTATACACTGGAGCATTATATATGGGGCCCATAATACACTGTAGCATTCTAAATGGGGCCCATCATACACTGGAGCATCATATACGGGGCCCATTATACACTGGAGCATCATATGGGGCCCATTATATATGGAGCATTATATATGGGGACCATTATATTAGGAGCATTATATGGGGCTCATCATACACTGGAGCATCATATATGGGGCCCATCATATACTAGAGCATCATATGGGGTTCATTATTTATGGGGCATCGTATAGGGCCCTTTATATATGGAGCATCATATAGAGCACATATGGGGCCTATTCTGTATGGAGCATTATATGGAGCCCATTCTGTATGGAGCAATATATGAGGCCCATCATATACTGTATGGAGCTTTATATGTGACTCATTGTACTGTATGGAGCAATATGTGGGGCTCATTATAATCTATGGTGACCGTCCTATACTGTATGGCACATTATATAGGGACCATCATATACTGTAGCATTATGTGGAGCTCATCATATATTGCATGGAACATTATATGGGACCAATTATGTATGAAGCAAAAACCCAAAAAAATCATGGACTAGGAGTAATAGTAAATAGATAAATTTTTATTTGTACAAAAAACAATAATTAAAAACCAATAAAGTTTGAATACACGTTATAATAAAAGAACAAGGGAAAAAGCAGCATCCAGATCTCTAATCAAATAAGTCAAGTGTTATAATAATTCTGATAATTTTATGCATCAATATATATAGTACATATAGTCACATCCAAGGTTCTCATATATACAAATATAAGACAAATGGTTATTTCAGGTATTAAATACTCCTCAAAAAAACAAATGTTTATATATGAACAAAATTGGTCAGTGTCGTAATATGGGTGCTAAAGTGCATAGTGCATAGTGCATCTAATCAAATCCATATATAAGAGACCATATATCTCAATACTTATAACCACAATGACACATGGCCACACTATATATAATATCTCAAATTGTGTATATAATTATCCCACATACAACGATTTACCATGCATAAATTTATCCAGAGTTGGAGTATATAGCCATATATCGTATGCGGGCAATAATATAAAATTATATATAATGCCACAAAATGTATATACTATCCCACATTTGGCAATGAATACAACATAAATTTATCCAAAGTTGGAATAAATGGCCAAAATGTAGCACATGGGTAACCAGTCCATATATAGCAGGTGGGTAAAAAATCAATATATGAAGTACCACAAATTGTATGTACAACCCCACATATAGAAATTTATAATATATAGAGATTTTTCCAAATTGGAGTATATGGCTATATATAACACCTGTAATACATGCGGATAGAAGCAGCACACTATCAATAAACTCAGTTAGAAGCAGATAAAACTAACTTCCAGCCATAATGGAAATCAGTGCCATTAATGATAGTGCATAAATAGGGATCATATGGCGACCAAAATACGAACCACAGGACTTACTAGAATAGAGCTGCAGGACCCCTACGCGCGTTTCGCTATGTAGCTTCCTCGGGGGGCGTCAAATTATGTACAGTCAGGGCCAAAAATATTTGGACAGTGACACAATTTTCGCGAGTTGGGCTCTGCATGCCACCACATTGGATTTGAAATGAAACCTCTACAACAGAATTCAAGTGCAGATTGTAACATTTAATTTGAAGGGTTGTACAAAAATATGTGTTAGAAAATGTAGGAATTGTACACATTTCTTTACAAACACTCCACATTTTAGGAGGTCAAAAGTAATTGGACAAATAAACATAACCCAAACAAAATATTTTTATTTTCAAAATTTTGTGGCGAATCCTTTGGAGGCAATCACTGCCTTAAGTCTGGAACCCATGGACATCACCAAACGCTGGGTTTCCTCCTTCTTAATGCTTTGCCAGGCCTTTACAGCCGCAGCCTTCAGGTCTTGCTTGTTTGTGGGTCTTTCCCTCTTAAGTCTGCATTTGAGCAAATGAAATGCATGCTCAATTGGGTTAAGATCTGGTGATTGACTTGGCCATTGAAGAATGTTCCACTTTTTTGCACTCATGAACTCCTGTGTAGCTTTGGCTGTATGCTTGGGGTCATTATCCATCTGTACTATGAAGCGCCGTCCAATCAAGTTTGCAGCATTTGGCTGAATCTGGGCTGAAAGTATATCCCGGTACACTTCAGAATTCATCCGGCTACTCTTGTCTGCTGTTATGTCATCAATAAACACAAGTGACCCAGTGCCATTGAAAGCCATGCATGGCCATGCCATCACGTTGCCTCCACCATGTTTTACAGAGGATGTGGTGTGCCTTGGATCATGTGCCGTTCCCTTTCTTCTCCAAACTTTTGGCTTCCCATCATTCTGGTACAGGTTGATCTTTGTCTCATCTGTCCATAGAATACTTTTCCAGAACTGAGCTGGCTTCTGGAGGTGTTTTTCAGCAAATTTAACTCTGGCCTGTCTATTTTTGGAATTGATGAATGGTTTGCATCTAGATGTGAACCCTTTGTATTTACTTTCATGGAGTCTTCTCTTTACTGTTGACTTAGAGACAGATACACCTACTTCACTGAGAGTGTTCTGGACTTCAGTTGATGTTGTGAACGGGTTCTTCTTCACCAAAGAAAGTATGCGGCGATCATCCACCACTGTTGTCTTCCGTGGGCTCACAAGTCTTTTTGGATTGATGAGTTCACCAGTGCTTTCTTTATTTCTCAGGATGTACCAAATTGTAGATTTTGCCACTTCTAATGTTGTAGCAATTTCTTGGATGGGTTTTTTTCTGTTCTTGCAGCTTAAGGATGGCTTGTTTCACCTGCATGGAGAGCTCCTGTGACCACATGTTTCCTTCACAGCAAAACCTTCCAAATGCAAACACCACACCTCAAATCAACTCCGGCCCTTTCATCTGCTTAATTGAGAATGACATAACAAAGGGATTGCCCACACCTGTCCATGAAATAGCCTTGGAGTCATTTGTCCAATTACTTTTGGTCCCTTTAAAAACAGGGTGGCACATGTTAAGGAGCTGAAACTCCTAAACCCTTCATCCAATTTTAATGTGGATACCCTCAAATGAAAGCTGAAAGTCTGAACTTCAACTGCATCTGATTTGTTTTGTTTCAAATTCATTGTGGTAATGTCTAGAACCAAAATTAGATAAATGTTGTCTCTGTCCAAATATTTATGGACCTAACTGTATGAAGCAATATATAGGGCTCATTATTCTGTATGGCGCACAGTGCCCATAATACTGTATGGAGGACTATACTGTCCGGTTTTTTGAGCTATTGTAGAATTTACAATAGATATCACTCATGTGAAGTATTTGGCATTGTACTATACCTATATTTCTCTGCCGTATCAGAGCATCATGAATTGTGGTATGTGTTAAAGGGGCCCACTGAGACTCTTTGGCCCTGGGCCCACGAAAACCTGGAGTCAGCCCTGCCCCCCCCCACAACTTTAGCCAAGTAACCCCAGTTTTCAATGCGTTACTATTATTGTAAAGTAAATTAAGGTTGACAAGCTTAAATAATAAGAATTGATGTCGTTGGCATTGAAATGGGCACTGAGGTGTGTTTACTATCCTCCACTCACTGGCGACTTCTATTCCCCATTGACTTGCATTGGGGTCGAGTTTCGTTTTTTGTCGAAACTCCGACTTTTGCCGCTTGTTAGTCGGCCGATCTCGTTCAACTTGACTTTTGGTAAAGTCGGATGGTCCGAAACCCGACTCGACCCTCCCGGAGGCAAAGTCGCTCATCTCTAGTGAACACCACAACTCCATTCAAAGTGTAGTAGGCATATTGCTGAACATCAGCTCCTATCTAAGAGAATAAGTATTGATCTACAGTGCTTGGCATCAGCCACTACATTTCGGATGGAGCAAATCAATGTATTCATCAGGCCGTAGCTATTAACAGCTGATCGGTGGGGGTACCATGCGTCACATTCCCATTAATCTGATATTAATGCTTGATCCTTTCCTAAGTATAAATCATCAATATCATGGCACCAGAGACCTCTATCAACTTATGGGGAAAAGGCCTTTATTTATCATTGCATTATTTTCTTCTAATTTCTATTATACATTTTGCCTCTGTTCTTGCTTAGAAATAAAACATAGGCAAAATTTGACCAAGGAAAAGAACGGAATAAAATAATGAAAGACCAACTGCTGTCCTAGGAAATTCTCAGAGTGATGGTTCCAGAGCTGCTGCTCTAAGCTTTCCTGATTATCGGTGCTTACTTAACCGGTAGCGATGATGTGCGGTCTACACACGGTTCCATTTCAATCAATCTCTGGTGTCATTGGTCTAGATATGAGATTAACCAGTGATGGCCTTGTATGATCATTTTTTGTTTGCATATAAAGTAGGAACAAATTGAAAATATTGTGCCTATTAAAACAGATATCCTTATTGGAAATTGAATAAATGGAATATGTCAGTAGGATCACCTCTCCTAAACTGTCTTTATGGACATGTAAACATCGTAAGAAGTACCACAACAGAAGAAAATATTAAAATGAAAAAAATTATGAAATCATATAAAAATGACACTAATGAGACACAAGAGTAACATGAACAAAGGGGGTTCTTACATATAACACAAAACACAGGTATATATGCACAGATGACAGCTGAAATGTTCAATCATGTGACAGCTCCTGATCAATGTAGCCAGTACTATTAAGAAACAGAAAAAGAACAAACAATAATATACAGAACACATCTCTGTGATGGAAGAGGATTATTTAATCAAAGTCATAAACGACAAATGAGGAAAGCACAAGATCAATAGAAAAGTATGAGGTCAGAGCGATAATTCTAGTCTATCGGTGTGCATGTATTTAGATAGAGTATCCAATAGGCTTCTCTTAGAAGCACAGCTTTGTGCCTGTGTCTGCCTCTACTAGGTCGTTTAACCTGTTCTTTACCCAGTATCTTCAAGGAGGACATATTACCTTGATGAATATCTAAAAAATGTCTTGATAAGTCAGAGGAAGACAGTTTGAGTTGTGTAGCAGCAGGTGAGGATGGTTGATGTACAACCAATATAATATTTGTTGCAACTAGTGCATATAGCCATGTAGACAACGTGTGTTGTACAACAGTTAAATCGAACCTGTCACCTCGTTTTTCACCTATAAGCTGCGGCCACTGCCTTTCGGGGCTTTTCTACAGCATTCTATAATGCTGTCGATACGCCCCCGATCTAACCTGAAAGATAAGAAAAACAAGTTTTATTATAGTCACCGGGGGTGGTCCGGTCTGATGGGCGTTGTAGGTCCGGGTCCGGCGCCTCCCATCTTCATACGATGTCGTCGTCCTCCTTGCTTCATGTCGTAGCTCCTGCGCAGGCGTACTGATCTGCCCTTTTGAGGGGAGAGCAGATTCATGCAGTGCGCAGGCATTGGGACTCTCTGACCTTTCCCAGCGCCTGTGCACAGCATTACTTTGCTCTGCCCTCGCAAGGGCAAATCAGTACGCCTGCGCAGGAGCCTCGACACACATCTCCAGCATGCAAATCACGGTGAGCTGGACTATATTTCTCTTATGAGAGTTGGTTGAGAAATATTTTGCTTAGTGTGGGCTCCACTTCATCTGTTAGTATTTCCTCTGTTCATTCTGTAATGGTTCCTGATGCTGGGGACCAGTAGTCCACTCAACGTACCTACCCCTGTCCAGACTGAGTCCAGGCGTGCAGCTCCCCCCCTGATTGAGTTATGTCATGATGTTGGGAGCCAGCAGCCAGCATGGTGTACCTGCCTCCCTGCTGAGCATAGTATGACTCCTGCTCCTTTACATTGGGGGTCTTGTGGTGAGCAAAGTCCTGCTCTGCTCTACTTCAGGAGTTAGCCCTGCCCCTTGCTCTTCACCCTCTCAAAGTCAGCAGTGTACCCCTGGCAGCCATTGTGAGTGTTTAGGCTAGCAATTCTTCTGCTTCTGAGCTTTCTTCAGCCCACTCCTGTCCTGGCCTCCTGTCTTGTCCCATCATGTCTTGCCACCTACTGTCCTGCTACTTCGGCACCTAAAATTAGTATGAGTCTCCTATGCAGGGGGCTTTCAATAGCACCATAATTAATGCACATCCTAAATGTCACAACTCTGTTGGGTGTTCCCGGACCAAGGGCCCCTTCCCTGTCCCTAACACTATGGGCGCCCAAGGTTGCTAATTTTCCCTGAATTACTTCTGATGGTGAAGACCCTGGGGCCATGTACCTTGCCTTAACTCCTCAATCTGCCCTCAGTTTGTACCCTTCCCCCACCCATGGAAGAGGGGAGTAGTAGTGTACCGTAGAACACCAACCAGACTAAGAAGGTTATACAAACAGGAATAAAGGAAAATACCAAACAAACAATTATACTCACACAAACAACAGATGTGTACTCCAGAGAGTGGAGGATGGGGAAAAAACAAAGATGGAGAAGAAAGGGAATTAGAACACACCCAAAACCTAGCAACAGTCACAGATAAATAAACCAAACATCTTCTCAAGTAACAACCACAAAAAAAACTCCAGCCTTGTAGCCAAAACTACTCTGACACTGAGTGCTTGACAGGGCCCAGATTATGTAGGAGATGGGAGTGGCTAACAGTGAACAACTGAGCCTTAATACAGGAAAGCTTCCAGAAACTCTCAACTGGCAGATTAACCCCTGCACTGCTAAAAGAAACCGGCACCGTTTAATATGAAGATGAAGTGCTTCTAATCGGAGCAGGAGTAGGAGAAATCAGATGCTGCTGTATTCTGGCTCCTATCTGTTGCAGTAAACCCATGACAGTACCCCCACTTCTACAAGGGACATCTAAAACCTCAGAACCAGGTTTATGATGGTGTGCCACATAAAAAGATACCCATATCCTCTCTTCAGGACCATACACTTCCAATGTAACAGATACTGAAGCAACCTATGAACTAAGCGAGAATCAATGATCTTAGCTATTTTAAATTTCTCTTCATAATGACCGTAGATGGCGGCAGCGGTGATGGTACCGAGGACGCACCACCAAAATTACTGTATTACCTGCTGACATGGATAGATCAATGATACAATCGATCTATAAATGCATCCAAGGTCTACTTTGAATCGCCAATGGTGCACAGACACTGCAGGCGGCTACATACTCCCTGACATCATGGTGTACCCCTCACCACCAAAATCGCTGAGTAAGAAGATCTGTGGTGGCTTTATTACCCGGATATCCGGCAAAGACCGAATCATGATGTTCTCTAAGAAATCTCAGACGGAGATTCACAGATACAAACAGTTTACATAACGGACAGGGAGCAGGGGTGTCAACAACCTCTTTCTCAAGCTCAGAGAATATAGTTGCAATAACCACCCCTTTTTGTAGTATGAGAACCAGTTCACAATTATCTCCACTCCCAGGAAAAAAACGAGATAAGGCATTCCCCTTAATCTACTTGTTTCCTAGCCTATATGTAACAAAAAAGTTAAACCTGGTGCAGAGCAGTGCCTATCTTGCCTGTCTAGGCGTTAGACGTTTCGCAGACTCTAAATATACAAGATTCTTATGATCCATGATTACCATAACCGAATGAACTGCCCCCTCCAGAAAATGACGCCACACTTCAAAATCCCACTAGATTGCCAAGAGGGTCACTGTTAGCAATATCACAATTTCTCTCAGCAGATGACAGTTTTCTAGAAAACTATGCACATGGACGCCATTTACCAGGAGATGCACCCTGCAACAATACAGCCATCACCCCCACTTCAAACGTGTCAGCTTCTACAATAAATGGATGAGTAATGTCAGACTGTATGAGAATCAACACAGATGCAAAACACTTCTTCAAGCTATTGAATGCCTCCCTGGCTGGACTGGACCATTTGTAAAAGTCTGTCCCTTTCCTGATCATATTCGTCAGTGGTTTGGCCACTGCTGAAAAGTTTTAGATGAACTTCTGGTAGTAGTTATTGAAATCCAAAAACCTTTGAGACACTTTCAAATCCTCAGGACGTCTCCCAATCCCTGCCCGGACTTTTGCCGAATCCACGTGAAAACCGGTGGACCATAAAACATATCTTGGAAAAGGGAGCTCCTCAACCGAGAACATGCATCTGATTTGACAAATAATTTATTGTATCTGAGTATCTGTAAGACCTGCCTGACATGTACCTGATGTGACTGAAGGTCAGGTGAATAAATTAATATGTCATCAAAATAGATTACAACAAATCTTTTCACAAGGTGACTAAAAATGTCATAAAGTGCTGAAGGCCGGTAGGAGCATTAGTCAACCCAAACAGCATCACAAAGATCTCATACTGTCCCTCAGGTGTATTAAAAACTGCTTTCCACTCATCCACCTCTTTAATACAAGTAAGATTATAAGTCCCCCTGAGATCCACTTTAGAAAACCATTTAGCTCGTACAATCTGATTACACTATGTAACAAATTTTTATTTATTGCTTGTTCCTGAGTCCTAAGTGTGTTTTCCTACCTTTTATGCCTAAAACAAATAGAAAATAGTTGTTGTTCCACAAAAACTTCTGTGATCAGGACAATGAAATTTGTCTGTTTTTGGGAAAATTCTAGATTCATATTCAATACTGAGTGGTCTTCTAGAATATTGTTGAACTGCTAGAATTGTGCAGAAGTTTATACAATTTTCCAGAATTATCTAGAAGTTTCTAGAAACTGTTCAATAGTAGTCATACAAGTATAAAAGCACAGGTGACTAGAACCAACATTTTGGTTTATGCTATTGCTGAATAAGAGAATAACGAATCGTAGTTAAAGAGCAATTATTTGTTTTATATGGCATCAAGAGGTTGGTTGCGCCTAGCAGATGCATTTTGCTAAGTGTGTGGACAATTTATAAAGACAAGAGCGAGAAAGTATTCCGTGAAAGCATATAGTATGATGTGCAAGGCCTACAAGGCATATTTCAGCATGACTGTTGAGATCAAGACAAGTCATGGGCACCTCATTTCACATGCGAATATTGCAAGAACACTCTTGAAGGTAAGGTGAACAATAGCTGCTTGTTTAGATGGCAGTGCTTTATTTTGTAGAATTTCAATGATTTAAATCTAGTACAGTTTAAGGAGTTGCAACTGACAAAATTTTCACGTGTCATGCACTATAGTAAAATATGTACTAAGTAGTGATGAGCGAACGTGCTAGCCACTACTCATTACTCGCCCGAGTATCACGGTACTCGGTGTACTCGGCGAGCACCGAGCATTTCCGGGACTACTCAGCGGGAACTCATGTCTCCACCCAGCTTTTTTGGCGGACTTTACAGTCCCAATCACGATGCAGGGATTGTCTGCCAGACAATGAAACGCCACAGCCATCTTTGTTGTGGTTGTGCAGTGATTGGCTGGCTGCACAGCATCATCAGGGGTATAAGAGACCGGACGCCACCCTGCTCGGCGCATTCAGCTCTGGATTAAGATAGTGTAGGGAGAGCTGCTGCCGATATAGTGTCAAAATTGGGGATTTATTAGTTAATGTGGGGTCTACCATCCTAAACTACTCAAATCCAGCTAAACCAAAAATCCTTCTAAGGACTAATTCCGGAGTATATAGGTTCCAGTGTTAAGTAGGCAGGGTAGAGTAAGTCGCTCTATACACATCAGTACAAGGCCTGCAGGCACTGTATGTGTGTATATAGATCATTGCATACATCAAGAGGGTCTATTCCCTTCCTGTGTTCTGGTGCTGCTGCTACCTGTAGAATATATTTTCCGTATATAGCTAGCCCAGGAGTAATTGGAATACAGGCCAATTGGTGTGGTATTTCCGTGCCAGCTCATATCTGTGCATGCTCAAAGTTTGGTCAGTTTACGGCGGTTTTCTTTTTTTGTCTTGGGTGTCACTGTACTTATATACAGCAGTATTTACCCCCCCCAAAAGAAATGAAAAAAAAAACCACACATTTGTCATAGTGGTATCGCCGTGCCAGCTGATATCTTCTAATGATGGTTCAACAAGCACATCGGGGAAGCATGGTTGTACCGCTAGTTCAAAAAGAATAAGGCTGGAGTCCAGCTGAGTTTGTAGGTTACCCAGCCTTGTGCCCACTATTGCTGCATTTCCCATTACATCCTCTTTGATTCCTACTCATCTCAATGAGTTTCCTTTAACAGAGGCTAGGGGGGTGGGGTTTTCAGACAGGACTGTAATTCTAAAAACATTTATGGAAAAAATGACAATCAGTACTCTGCCTGCAGCGTCAACTCTTAAAGCTCCACCTCCTATGGCAGGTATTCATGAAGACATACTCTTTGCAGCATTAGCCCTATAGGTTCTCACCTGGACAATGAGGTAAAAATAACATTTAGAATAACCAGTATGTAGATATTTCATCCCTTGTAACTGCTGAACAACATACAATTGATAAAGAGCACTCTTTAGTTGTCAGGCCTGCATATGAATGCAGACCTAAGGTAGCTAAAATAATGAATAACTGGCTGCAAGCCTTTTCAACAATTGGTTGTATTATGGGTTAAAATCAGAAACAAAAAGGAAGAAACGAGGAGAGTCAGCTTACCCAGTGGACGATCTGGAGGCACGGAACAATTGGTACTGCAATCGGTATGAATAATTAGAAGAAGTGAATCCAGCTTCTAGGAACATCAGTATAAAAATCCAAAATTATTGTAAGAGAAAAAAGGTAAAAATTTTCATAACTGCATCACAATGATAAAAGCAGATGAGTTGCACATGCAACCATCTTTAGTCAGCTGATTTGTTTTTGGACAGACAATTTGGGTGCTGTACAGTGAATCAATAATTTGTCATCTTCGTCCCTTCTGGTCCTGTCTTTGCTTTGACATTTGGTGCTGCGAGGCCTTGAGCACAATATCTATTTCAGGTCTCTCCATGTTAATGGGGTTAATAACGTCGTCGATGATTCTTTCTCTTTTCTGTGCCTCATGCCCAGGGTATCTATGGGACCTGACAGACCACAGCTGATGTCCTTAGTAAAGAACTCAGTCACTTTGGTGACTTGGCAACAGCATGGTAAGGAATGGCAGGAGTGGTTGTCTTTGGCAGCCAACAGCAGCATTGACTATCAAGATTCATCCTCATCTTGAGTGTACTGTTAGATTTTTGAGAAAATTAAGAGCTTTGGGTTTCAGGCTTGCTTGCCCAGCATAAGCTTTCTGGGGTGTTTTATTATTTTAAGTTAATGGGTTGGGATTAGTGTTGAGCGATATTGCTCGATATCTAAAAATTCGTATCGAAATTGTATCGCCGATAGCACTAAATATCGTCGATATCCGATTTCGATACCGGAAGTCCCATGTAAGTCTATGGGAACAAAATATCGCAACAAAAAAAACCCTTTCTTTCGTTGTAAACACAAAATATACACACATAGAATACATATATATATATAACATGTCATTGTGACATATATATATACATATATTTATAGTTTATACACTTCTACATACTAAAATAGACTTTGATTCAATTGCCGGGTAAAGCCGTGACATACCCCATAGAAGTCGACGGGCTCGGTGCCGAGTACCCCCAAAACCTCTGGCTCTGTGCGACTCAACTTGGGCGTCACGAACAGGATTCTGTAGCTCGCTATAAGCGAGTCCTGTGTGCCTGAATTGAACTGGTTTTGTGCTTGAGAATTGCTAAAATCATCAGAGAATGTATTTGCCATTTTTCCGCCATATCTGCGTCACGACGAGGCACTGGTGAAGAAGAAGGGTGTGCTCTTCATGGGTGTACACTCACTCAGTGACGCGAAAACGATGGCTCTAAATGTACTGCAATGTAAGATCGTGCCCCACAGCTCTTCAGTTCCGCCTCCTCATCCTCCTCAGTGTGCGGAAACTAACACGAAGGTCCCGCCTCCCTACAAAGAGGGGCCCTCTCCAGATGCTAATGACACATGTGACTTGGCAGAGATGGCTAATGGACACGAGCAGAAGTGTGAAGGGATGAGCAGTCAGAGCTCTCCCCCCACGGAAGCGACCCGATCGCCACGGAACCACCGTTGGGCACCCGGCCTGGAAACCCTCCTACGCTGCAAGTAGCGGAGGATACCCTAAGAGGCCTGGCCCGGCACCGGGAGGAGGTCGCCAGGATGGAAGCGAGCTGGCGTGCCCTAAAACTAAACTTGGAGCGGCTCCAATCCCTCTTACCTGAAGTGTCTGTACCGGAAGGTGAGGCACCCGTTCTAGTAGAGGAGTCCTTGCAATGTGATCCGGTTGACGTTGTCGCAGTGGAGGCACCCGTTCGTGCAAAAAACGCTGCACCGGCAGCACCCCAGATCCCGCTGTCTGCCCCCGTCGCTGAGACAGAAGAAGCGACACCCGTCCTCATGGAGGAGGCCGCGCAGGCACCAGAGGTCTACCTGTCTGTACCGGAGCCCCGACTGTCATCTGTTCCAGAGCCGGCTGCTTCCTCCGCAGGTGAGCGCCGCCAGGACTGGGGGGCGCCAGGAGAGCTGCCGCAAACGGACACTGTAAGCTGCAGTTTGATGGTGGAGACATGGAGCAGCTGGTGGAGGAGAATTTCAACCGGCGTCAGGAGGAAGAGTGGAGACGTTGGGAGCGGGAAGCAGAGCGACAAAGGGAGCAGCGAGAATCCCAAAAACTTCGCCAACGTAACCTGGAGAAGGACCGGGCAGATAAGGACCGGATGAGAAAGGATAAAGGAACCCTGTGGGAGCCGCGGCGTAAGGGTGCAGTACGGAGCTTTAAATTGAAAGGTGGTTGGGGCTTCATCCAGGAGCCTGGACTTTATTTAGAAGTTTTTGTGAACCGGCGGGACGTGGAGGCTCACCTCCCAGAAGGACACCCGGGGAGGGACCTGTTGCCAGGAGACTTGGTGACTTACACCCGACACTGGGGTTACAATGGATGGTACGCCCTAAATGTTACCAGGTGCGACCCCTACTCCCCAGAGTGTCAGGAACCTGTGAGACCCTCGGAGCCTTCAGCCTCCCACATCCAGGCCTCTGCAAAAGTGCCCACCCCACGCCGTAAATCTCCCAAGCCTCCCTCAGTGGTCTCCTCAGCAGCCCCAGCTATGGACATGATAAGTATAGCTGGCCCGTACCCGGCGCCTGTTAGGCCCCCTGGGGTTCGTTCAGTCCGGGACATAGGGTTCCAGACCCGGAGGGAGATGAAAGAGGTGGCCACACAGACCCAGATAGCGGGTCACGACTTGACTGTACAGGCCACACGATGTCATCAGGTCCTGGTGGTCCTTGGTGCCTCGGATGTTTGGCAAGCATCAGAAGAGTACCAGGTGGTACCTGGAACACCCCTGCCAAAGAATTATAAATAACCCGGACAGGGTCCCTGTATGTAAATAGTTAAATTGTTTATGTACCCGGACGGGTGAATGTTCATAAAAAAGTTTTTTAATTTAATAAAAAAAAAACAAAACACAGTTTTCATTACTTTTATTACAGTCTCATCCTGCGACGCCATCGATCTCCTGTAAAAAAATGAAAAAAAAAAAAAAAGTATACCACCTGTCCGACGCAGTCCATAGTAACGAGTGTCCCACGACGATCCAGCTCTGCTACATCAGAATCCCGGCGCAGCACAGCTGATTACCTGCTTCCCCGGCGGTGACGTCATCGGACTGGTTTACGGCCGGGATTACCCTGCAGTCACTGCAGTTATCGCGAAAAACTGCATGTGACCGCCAGGGAGAAGATAATGGCGGCCATCAAGCAGTCCAGGACGTGACCGCCGGAGATCTTCTGCCAGGTAAGTGCCGCTGACTCCTGACAGACCCGACCGACGGACACTCACAGTGACAGTGACATAATCCGATTCCGGTATTCGATAAGACGAAAATATCGAAACGAATTATCGAAAGGCCGATAGAGCTAATATCGGCCGATAGCCGATATTTGCATTATCGTATCGCTCAACACTAGTTGGGATGGTGTCACAAAAAGTTTCTTGATAAAACAAGCCCTTAAGGGTTGAAGAAAGGATCACATCTACTCAGAGTCCCATTGGCTTATTTTGTACTGCTTGCTGTCTCACCTACACCATTGTCTGTTCGTCTGATTATGAGGAAATTTTGTATTCAACTGCTTTCAACTTGGAATTCTTTTGCGCTTTGTGTGTCAGCGAAATACTCCCTTCTTCTATAACAATAACTGGCTGGTTGTTAAGTGAGGATGTCTTCGGTGCATTGCGGGTTCGGATTAGACAGTCTCAGACTGACATCTACGGTTGTGGCGCATGGATTCCATCACACGAGATGCAGGGTTCAGTCTGTCCTGTTCACCCTATTACCAGTTTTCTTTCAGTCAGGTATGAAGGAGTATTTTTCTAAGTTTTTTTGTGTGTTGCCTAGTCTAGTTAGGTATCCAACTGCGCAAATTTGGCACATATTCTTTCTGTATTGGGTGGCAATGGAGGCTTCCAGGACAGATCTTCCCGAATCGGAGGTCATGCATATCGGGGGTTGGCGATCTTCATGCTTTGCAGGTTTCATCCTCCCAAATTTGTTATAATCTTATTTTTCCTTTTCTTAGGTGGTGTCAAGCCTCTGGTGTGGATACAATGCCACTCATACATTTCATTTTGCTTTCCCGGGGGATTTTTTGAGATGTGGATACTTTCTGGCAAGATATACGTGACTTAAAGTGGTCTGAGGTTTTCCCAGAAGTTGTGCATATTAGTAGGAATGTGTCAGGACCCGACATCCTAGTCATTCACGAGGGAGTTAATGATCACTGGGTTTTTTTGTGCATACCCAAGTTATTGACTTTAATGCGCTCTGATACTGAATGATTACACCCCTTTTTTCCTGAATTGATCCTGTCTCGGTCTGAAATCATCCCTCGCCTGGTGTGGCAGGGTGCCAGGGACTCTTACACTGTTGAAAGGGCTCGTCACATCATCAATTTCCGTATATCTAGATTAATTTGTTCCAGGGAGGGGTAGTGGTTAGTCATTGCCATCTTGAAGGGGACAATAGCAGGCTCATGAGGGAAGATGGGGTACACTTTTCTGACATTGGTGTGGACATTTTCCTTTCCGATATTCAGGACGGTGTGGAGCAGGCCAAGTTTTGGATGGGTGAGGTGTCTGAGCCCTGTGTAAGAATACAAGTGCTCCTCTGTGGTGGTGTGTGAAATAAGTAATCTATGGAGATCAAGCTGCGAATGCGGACGTGCCTGTCTGGAGTTGGGCAGCCAGCATATTGCATCCCAGCTCACCGGTTGATTAATAGTTGATTAATGTTTGATACGCCTTAATACAGTTATGTTGGTTTTAAATAAATGCTGTCGCTGACCTTCAACCAGCAAAAGAAATTATGATTTGTTTGGCCTGGTTGTTTCTTAAAGTTAAGTCAGTGATCAGAAAAGGGAGGAATAGGGAGTTGGTGCATTTCAACCGGTGGGTCGCCATTTTATACGGTCAATCTGCATATCAGCAGTCTGTAAGGCATCCCAACTGTTCACCCTAAGTTTTCATTATATAAAGATAAATCGTGTGCACAGCCTGAAAGGTGCCAGAGTAGGTTCCTACACCGTGAAGATAATAAAAAGAGAACTCGGCACTCAACTTAGCGAAAAGGGTAAATATTTATTGTAGTCCACGGTAGTGAAACGTTTCGGTCCTAAATTTTGGACCTTCATCAGCCACATTAAGTACCGGGAGAGGGTAGAAATACCCAATTCAAAGGTAAGCAGTAGATACTGTTGGGATCAGGTAGATCTCCAAAGTAAGGGTTAAAGGTGAGTATCTGGGTGAGAGTTTTAAGTCAGGCCTCCGCTGCATGCCGTGGGAGGGACGCGGTATCCGCTGCTGGTCCTCATGCAGTAAGTTTTCATTACACCTAGCACGTCCCATTTTACCCTTTTTGTCCAGGCAATTTGATTCAGCATGACCCTATATAAAGCCTTGTCAGACCCTCCTCTTCTTCTTTGCAACGGAGACATTTGTATCACCCTCTCTCCCTTGATGTTATTTTAAACACATGGCGTGTTTGTTGAGGATAGTTTTTTCCTCATAAGTTATTTGGTTAAATACATGGGAGAGCTATGTTTTTATATGTGTTTATATACAGTGGGGAAAATATGTATTTGATACGCTGCCGATTTTGCAAGTTCTCCCACCTACAAAGAATGAAGACATCTGTAAATTTTTATCGTGGGTACGCTTCAAATGGGAGAAACAGAATCTAAAAATAAAAAACAGAAAATCACATTGTATGATTTTTAAATAATTATATTTCATTTTATTGCATGAAATAAGTATTTGATCACCAACCATCCAGCAGGAATTCTGTCTCTCAGAGACCTGTTGGCCCTCCTACTCTGAACTCATTACCTGTATTAATTGTACCTGTGTGAACTCATTGCCTGTATAAGAGACACCTGTATGCACTCAATCAATCATACTCCAACCTCTCCACCATAGCCAGGACCAAAGAGCTGTCCAAGGACACGAGGGACAAAATTTTAGACCTTCACAAGGCTGGGATGAGCTACAGGACAATAGGCAAGCAACTTGGTGAGAAGGCAACAACTGTTGGCACAATTATTAGAAAATGGAAGAAACACAGGATAACTGTCAATTTTCCTCGGTATGGGATCCATGCAAAATCTCACCTCATGGGGTAAGGTCAGGAATCAGCCCAGAACTACATGGGAGGACCTGGTCAATGACCTGAAGAGAGTTATGATCACAGTCTCAAACATTACTGTTAGTGCAACACACTAACACATTACACCCTCATGCAGGGTCGGCTCAAGGTTTTTATAGGCCCTGGCGAAAGAGTCTCATTGGGCCCCTTTAACATATACCACAATTCATGATGCACAGATACGGCAGAGAAATATAGGTGTAGTACAATGCCAAACATTTCATTTACTTCATATATTACATGAATGATATCTATTGTAATTCTACAATAGCTCAAAAGACAAACAGTTAGTCATCCATACAGTTTTATGGGTACGACATAGTGCTCCATACAGTATAATGAGCTCCATATATTCTTCATCATATTATGGCAATATGATTCATACAGTAATCCTAATAGCTCATGCAGAATAATAAGCTCCATTACCATACAGTTTATGGGACCCATAGTGCTCCATCAGATAATGAGCTCCATATATTGCTCTATACAGTATTATGGTCACCATATAGAGCTCCATACAGAATATAATATATAATGCTCTATATGTAATGGGCCACATGTAATGCTCCGTATATAATGGACCCTATAAGATGCTCCATGTATAATAGGCCCCAAATGATGCTCCATATATAATGGGCCCCATATGATGCTCCAGTATATTATGGGCCCCATATAATGCTCCATATATAATGGGCCCCATATATGATGATGTTTCAGTGTATGATAGGCCCCATGTAATGCTTTATATATGATGCTCCAGTGTATGATGGGCCCCATATATGATGCTCCAGTGCATGATGGGCCCCATATAATGGTCTCCATATATTGCGCCAAACATAAAAAAAAAATAAAAAAATAAATACTCACCTCTCCTCACTGGCTGCTGCTCTGCTCGAGGCACGGCCCCTGATACTCGCACAGGCACTAGGCCCCCATAGCATGCCGGTGTCCCCGACTGTGAGTGGGCCCCCCGCCTGCTCAGGGCCCCGGCACTTGCCCGGGTGTGCCAGGTGCTGACGCCGGCCCTGCCCTCATGGATTAAAATCCTGCAGGGCACGCAAGGCCCCCCTGCTCATGCCAGTACATGTACAGACTCATTTATAGTCCACCAATGACCATCTGGATGATCCAGAGGAGGCATGGGAGAAGGTCGTGTGGTCAGATGAGACCAAAATAAAACTTTTTGGTATCAACTCCACTCGCCGTGTTTGGAGGAAGAAAGATGAGTACAACCCCCAAAACACCGTCCTAACCGTGAAGCATGTTGGGGGTGAAACATCACACTTTGGTGGTGCTTTTCTGCAAAAGGTACAGGACAACTGCATCATATTGATGTGAGGATTGATGGGGTCATGTATCGCAAGATTTTGACCAATAACCTCCGTCCCTCAGAACATTGAAGATAGGTCATGTCTGGGTCTTCCAGCATGACAATGACCTGAAACACACAGCGAGAGAAATTAAGGTGTGGCCCGTAAAAAGCATTTCAAAGTCCTGAAGTGTTGTAGCCAGTCTCCAGACCTGAATACAATAGAAAATCTTTGGAGAGAGGTGTTGCTCAGTCACAGCCCTAAAATCTTAAAGATCTGGAGAAGATCTGTATGGAGGAGTTGGCCCAAATTCCTGCTGCAGTGTGTGAAAACTTGGTCAAGAACAACAAGGAATGTGTGACCTCTGTAATTGCAAACAAAGGTTTGAGTTCCAAATGTTAAGATCTGTTTTTCTGTGGTTTCAAATACTCATTTCATGAAATACAATGCACATTAATTATGTAAAAATCATACAATGTGATGTTCTGGATTTTTTTAGATTATGTCTCTCACAGTTGAAGTGTACCTGTGATAAAAGTTACAGACCTCTCCATTCTTTGTATGGAAACCTTGCAATATCGACAATGTATCAAATACTTATTTTCCTTTCACAAACATTACCACATACCCCCCGTACACCTTGAATGCGAAGCCTAATTCCCTTCCACCATGGCCTCGCTTTTTCCCAGTCATGTTGCTCAGATAGTGTGGTAGGAGCACAGTATTAGCAACAAAAAATTAGATTTTAACCCCTTACTGCCATCGGACGTACTATCCCGTCCATGGTACCTGGGCCCGTATGACCGGGGACGGGATAGTACGTCATAGGCGATCAGCTGCGCTCCTGAGGGGAGCGAAGCTAATCGCCGCCGGGTGTCAGCTGATTATCACAGCTGACACCCATGACTGTGTGTCAGGAGCGGTCACGGACCGCTCCCGGCACATTAACCCCTTGCACACCGCGATCAAACATGATCGCGGTGTACTGGGGGCACAGGGGAGGATCGCGCAGGGTGGGGGCTCCCTGCGCGCCCCCCTGAGACCCTCAGAGCAGCGCGATGTGATCGCGCTGTTCTGAGGGCTTCCTCCCTCCCAGGACCCGGATCCAAGATGGCGCCGGGGTCCTGGAGGTAGGCGTCTACCTCAGTGCCTGCTGAGAGCAGGCACTGAGAAGCCTGCATCTATGCCTGTGCGATCGCTGGTGTGACAGAGTGCTGTGCACACTGTCACACCAGCGATCTGATAAAATACTGTGATGTCCCACCCTGGGACAAAGTAAAAAAGTTAAAAAAGTAAAAATAAACATGTGTAAAAAAAAATCCAAAATAAATAAAAAAAAAAAAAAATATTCCCCAATAAATTCACTTCTTCCTGTAAATAAAAAAAAAAAAACAATAAAAGTACACATATTTGGTATCGCCGCGTCCGTAACGACCCCCCCTATAAAATTGTCCCACTAGTTAACCCTTTAGTGAACCCCTTAAAAAAAAAAAAAAAAAAAAAAACGAAGCAAAAAATCAATGCTTTATCATCATACCGCCGAACAAAAAGTGGAATAACACGCGATCAAAAAGACCGATATAAAAAAACATGGTACCGCTGAAAACGTCATCTGGTCCCGCAAAAAACGAGCCGTCATACAGCATCATCAGCGAAAAAAAAAAAGTTATAGCTCGCAGAATAAAGCGATGCAAAAATAATTATTTTTTATATAAAATTGTTTTTATTCTATAAAAGCGCCAAAACATGAAAAAATGATATAAATGAGGTATCGCCATAATCGTACTGACCCGAAGAATAAAACTGCTTTATCAATTTTACCACACGCGGAACGGTATAAACGCCTCCCCCAAAAGAAATTCATGAATTGCTGATTTTTGTTCATTCTAACCTCCCAAAAATCGAAATAAAAAGCGATCAAAAAACGTCACGTGCTCAAAAATGGTACCAATAAAAACGTCAACTCGTCCCGCAAAAAATAAGACCTCACATGACTCTGTGGGCCAAAATATGCAAAAATTATAGCTCTCAAAATGTGATGATGCAAAAACTATTTTTGCAATAAAAAGCGTCTTTTAGCGTGACAGCTGCCAATCATAAAAACCCGCTATAAATAGTAAATCAAACCCCCCTTTATCACCCCCTTAGTTAGGGAAAAATAATAAAATTTAAAAAAAAAGTATTTATTTCCATTTTCCCATTAGGGTTAGGGTTAGGGTTGCGGCTAAAGTTAGGGTTAGGGTTGGCGCTAAAGTTAGGATTAGGGTTAGGGTTGGGATTAGGGGTGTGTTAGGGTTAGGTTTGTGGTTAGGGTTGGGACTAGGGTTAGGGGTGTGTTGGGGTTAGGGTTGGAGTTAGAATTGGGGGGTTTCAGCTGTTTAGGCACATCAGGGGCTCTCCAAATGTGACATGGCGTCTGATCTCAATTCCAGCCAATTCTGCGTTGAAAAAGTCAAACGGTGCTCCTTCACTTCTCAGCTCTGCCATGCGTCCAAACAGTAGTTTATCCCCACATATGGGGTATCAGCGTACTCTGGACCCCAAGAGTTATTGTGCAATTTGTCCTATTTCTTCTGCTACCCTTGAGAAAATAAAAAACTGGGGGCGAAAATATCATTTTTGTACAAAAAAAAATATTTTTTTGTTTTTACGGCTGTACATTATAAACTTCTGTGAAGCACTTGGGGCTTCATAGCGCTCACCACACATCTAGATAAGTTCCTTGTGGGGTCTATTTTCCAAAATGGGGTCACTTGTTGGGGATTTCCACTGTTTAGGCGCATCAGGGGCTCTCCAAATGCGACATGACGCCCCCAGACCATTCCATCAAAGTCTGCAATCATAAAATGTCACTACTTCCCTTCCGAGCCCCAACGTGTACCCATACAGTAGTTTTCTCCCACATATTGGATATCAGCGTACTCAGGACAAATTGGACAACAACTTTTGGGGTCCAACTTCTCCTGTTACCCTTGTAAAAATAAAATATTGGGGCAAAAAAATCATTTTTGCAAAAAAAAAAAAGGATTTTTTATTTTTACGGCTGTGCGTTATAAACTTCTGTGAAGCACTTCGGGGTTCAAAGTGCTCACCACACATCTAGACAAGTTCCTTGTGGGGTCTATTTTCCAAAATGGGGTCACTTGTGGGGGGTTTCCACTGTTTAGGCGCATCAGGGGCTCTCCAAATGCGACATGACGCCCCCAGACCATTCCATCAAAGTCTGCAATCCAAAATGTCACTACTTCCCTTCCGAGCCCTGACGTGCGCCCATACAGTAGTTTTCTCCCACATATTGGGTATCAGCGTACTCAGGACAAATTGGACAACAACTTTTGGGTTCCAATTTCTTCTGTTACCCTTGTGAAAATAAAATATTGGGGCGAAAAAATCATTTTTGTAAAAAAAAAAAGGATTTTTTTATTTTTACGGCTGTACGTTATAAACTTCTGTGAAGCACTTCGGGGTTCAAAGTGCTCACCACACATCTAGACAAGTTCCTTGTGGGGTCTATTTTCCAAAATGGGGTCACTTGTGGGGGTTTCCACTGTTTAGGCGCATCAGGGGCTCTCCAAATGCGACATGACGCCCCCAGACCATTCCATCAAAGTCTGCAATCCAAAACGTCACTACTTCCCTTCCGAGCCCTGACGTGCGCCCATACAGTAGTTTTCCCCACATATTGGGTATCAGCGTACTCAGGACAAATTGGACAACAACTTTTGGGTTCCAATTTCTTCTGTTACCCTTGTGAAAATAAAATATTGGGGACGAAAAAATCATTTTTGTAAAAAAAAAAAGATTTTTTATTTTTACGGCTGTACTTATAAACTTCTGTGAAGCACTTCAGGGTTCAAAGTGCTCACCACACATCTAGATAAGTTCCTTGTGGGGTCTATTTGCCAAAATGGGGTCACTTGTGGGGGGTTTCCACTGTATAGGTGCATCAGGGGCTCTCCAAATGTGACATGACGCCCCCAGACCATTCCATCAAAGTCTGCAATCTAAAACGTCACTACTTCCCTTCCGAGCCCTGACGTGCGCCCATACAGTAGTTTTCTCCCACATATTGGATATCAGCGTACTCAGGACAAATTGGACAACAACTTTTGGGTTCCAATTTCTTCTGTTACCCTTGTGAAAATAAAATATTGGGGACGAAAAAATCATTTTTGTAAAAAAAAAAAGATTTTTTATTTTACGGCTGTACGTTATAAACTTTAGTGAAACACCTGGGGGTTAAAAGTTCTCACCGCACATCTAGATAAGTTCCTTGAGGGGTCTAGTTTCCAAAATGGCGTCATTTATGGGGGTTTCCACTGTTTAGGCAGATCAGGAGCTCTCCAAACACGACATGGCGTCCAGCCAATTCTGCGTTGAAAAAGTCAGACGGCGCTCCTTCCCTTCCAAACTCTGCCATGCACCCAAACAGTGGTTTACCCCCACATATGGGGTATCAGCGCACTCAGGACAAATTGCACAATAACTTTTGGAGTCTTGTTACCCTTGGAAAAATAAAAATTGGGGTGAAAAGATCATTTTTGTGGAAAAAATATGATTTTTAAATTTTACGGCTCTACGTTATAAACTTGTGTGAAGCACTTGGGGGATCAAATTGCTCACCAAAGATCTAGAAAAGTTCCTTAGGGGGTCTAGTTTCCAAAATGGGGTCATTTGTGGGGGGTTTCCACTGTTTAGGCACATCAGGGGCTCTCCAAATGCAACATGGCATCCAATCTCAATTCCAGCCAATTTTGGTTGGAAAAAGTCAAATGGTGCTCCTTCCATTCCGAGCTCTGCCGTGCGCCCAAACAGTGGTTCCCACCCACATATGGGGTATCAGTCTACTCAGGACAAATTGGACAACAACTTATGTGGTCCAATTTCTCCTGTTACCCTTGAGAAAATAAAAAATTAGTGACTAAAAGATAATTTTTGTGGGAAAAAAATAGGATTTTTTATTTTCATGCCGGGCATTATAAACTTGTGTGAAGCACTTGGGGGTTCAAAGTGCTCACCAAAGATCTAGATAAGTTCCTTAGGGGGTACTAGTTTCCAAAATGGGGTCACTTGTGGGGGGTTTCCACTTTTAGGCTCATCTGGGGCACTGCAAACGGAACATGACCCCCATCAACGTCTGCATTCCAAAATGTTACTACTTCCTTTCCAAGCCCTGCCGTGCACCCAAACAGTTCCCCCCCCCACATATGGGGTATCAGCGTACTCAGGACAAATTGGACAACAACTTTTGGGGTCCAATTTCCTTGGGAAAATTCAAAAATTTGGGACTAAAAAATCATTTTTGTGGAAAATTGTTTTTTTTTTTTTTCACACCCAGGCATTATAAGCTTTTGTGAAACACTTGGGGGTTTAAAGTGCTCACAACAGATCTAGATAAGTACCTTAGGGGGTCTAGTTTCCAAAATGGTGTCACTTGTGGGGGTTTCCACTGTTTAGGCGCATCAGGGGCTCTCCAAACACGACATGGCGTCCAATCTCAATTCCAGCCAATTTTAGTTTGAAAAAGTCAAACGGCGCTCCTTCCCTTACGAGCTCTGCCGTGTGCCCAAACAGTGGTTTTCCCCCACATATTGGGTATTGGCTACTCAGGAGAAATTGCATAACAACCTTATCTGTCCATTTTCTCCTTTTACCCTTGTGAAAATAAAAAAAAGTTTGTAAAAGATCATTTTTGTGGCTAAAAAGTTAAATATTCATTTTTTCCTTCCACGTTGCTTTAGTTCCTGTGAAGCACCTGAAGGGTTAATAATCTTCTTGAATGTGGTTTTGAGTACCTTGAGGGGTGCAGTTTTTAGAATGGTGTCACTTTTGGGTATTTTCTGCCATATAGACCCCTCAAAGTGACTTCAAATGAGAGGTAGTCCCTAAAAAAAATGGCTTTGTAAATTTTGTTGTAAAAATGAGAAATCGCTGGTCAACTTTTAACCCTTATAACTTCCTAACAAAAAAAAATTTTGGTTCCAAAATTGTGCTGATGTAAAGTAGACATGTGGGAAATGTTATTTCTTAACTATTTTATGTGACATATTTCTCTGTTTTAAGGGAATAAAAATTCAAAGTTTGAAAATTGCAAAATTTTAAAAATTTTCGCCATATTTGCGTTTTTTTCAAAAATAAACGCAAGTTATATCGAAGAAAGTTTTACTTCTAACGTGAAGTACAATATGTCACGAGAAAACAATCTCAGAATCGCGAAGATCCGTTGAAGCGTTCCAGAGTTATAACCTCATAAAGAGACAGTGGTCAGAATTGTAAAAATTGGCCCGGTCATTAACGTGCAAACCACCCTTGGGGGTGAAGGGGTGCATCACCTCTGCAAACAGCTGAATTTCAGCGACAGAAAATTCAAAGTTGAAGTATGGCATGCTGTATCTTGTTAATCACAGAAAAAAAGAATTGTTTGAGTGTGCATGAGGTCTCTATGACAAAAAAGTTATGCTACAAACTATTTTAAACTCAGGTCCCCTATTGTATGACGTCAATAACAGAAGAATTTTTTTTTGACCTATGGATCAGGCCTCTATAACACACTAGATGCTACAAACTATTTTAAAGTCAGGTCCCTTACTGTATGACATTAATAACAGAAAAATTTGTGGCCTATGGATCAGGCTTGTATAACACACTAGATACTATAAACTATTTTTAAAGTCAGGTCCCTTACTGTATGACATTAATAACAGAAGGCTTTTTGTGGCCTATGGATCAGGCCTCTATAACACACTAGATCAGTGGTTCTCAACCTTTCTAATGCTGTGACCCCGCAATACAGTTCCTCATGTTGCGGTGACCCCCAAACCAAAAAATAATTACAGTCCTCCATACAATATTATGGGCACCACATAGTCCTCCATACAGTATTATGGGCCAAATATAATGCTCCATAAAGAATACTGGTCCCCATATAATGCTCCATACAAAATATGGAGCTCTCCTCTGTACTGTGCTGCGTTCTGCACTGTTACGGCTCAGGAAAGGGCACTGTGGAAAGACTCCCCATTATCATCATCATTGCCTCCCCATCATCATCATTGCCTCCCCATCATCATTATCATTGCCTCCCCATCATCATCATCGTCTGCCCATCATCATTGGCTCCCCATCATCATCATTGCCTTCCATCATCATTGCTCCCATCATCATCATTGCCTGCCCATCATCATCATTGCCTGCCCATCATCATTGGCTCCCCATCATCATCATTGCCTTCCCATCATCATTGGCTCCCCATCATCATCATCATTGCCTGCCCATCATCATTGGCTCCCCATCATCATCGCCTCCACATCATCATCATCATCATTGCCTGCTCATCATCATTGGCTCCCCATCATCATCGCCTCCCCATCATCATCATCATCATTGCCTGCCCATCATCATCGTCTCCCCATCATCATCATCTTTGCCTGCCCATCATCATTGGCTCCCCATCATCATCGTTGCCTCCTTACCACCATCACTGCCTCCCCCCATCACCATCACACATACAGCACCACACACAGACAGCACCGCAGCACTCTCTCACATACACACAAGCAGGCAGACACACACACACACACACTGATACACACAGACACATACACCTCACATCTCACCTGTCCGGCGCCCGCGCTCTCTGCCACAGCCGGCCGCTGAATGATGACATCATCCTGGGGCGCTGCTGTGACAGGAAGCCCTGCAGGCGCCCCCTGGAGCCCGGAGCTACGGAGGCACGAGGAGAGGTAAGTATTGCACCGCCTGCTCAGGCTGGGTCCCCCCTCTCCCCGCACAGTAGACTCACCGACCCGCCGCTCAGCTTCGGAGGGTCCCGGGCCGCTGCACTGTGACTCCGTGGGAGGAGGAATTGCTGCTACTGCCACGCCACCCCACACACGTGCTGCCTGGGGCGGACCGCCCCACACACGTGCTGCCTTGGGCGGACCGCCCCCCACCCGCCCACGCTATGCCCGCTCCCTATGTCCGCCCACGCTACGCCCCTGCTATGCCACTGGGCTAAAGCCATCGGAAATATGCTGTATATATGGCTCCGCTCCCATCCTCCCATCCCGTATATATGGCTCCGCTCCCCCTCCCATCCTGTATATATGGCTCCGCTCCCATCCTGTATATACATGGCTCCGCTCCCCCTCCCATCCTGTATACATGGCTCCGCTCTCCCTCCCATCCTGTATACATGGCTCCGCTCCCATCCTCCCATCCTGTATATATGGCTCCGCTCCCCCTCCCATCCTGTATACATGGCTCCGCCTCCCCCCCCATCCTGTATACATGGCTCCGCTCCACCCTCCCATCCTGTATATATGGTTCCGCTCCACCCTCCCATCCTGTATATATGGCTCCGCTCCCCCTCCTCCCCCCCGTCCTCCCCCCATCCTCCCATCCTGTATACATGGCTGGGCTCCCCCGTCCTCCCCCCCATCATACTTACCCTCCTCGCTCCGTCGCTGCAGGTCCCTGCCCCCTGTCGGCCGCGTCAGCTTCCTCCTGTGCGCAGCGGTGACGTAATACCGCTCATTAAGGGCATGAATATGGACGCCACGCCTATGGGAGTGGCGTCACGTCCATATTCATTACCTTAATGAGCGGTACTACGTCACCGCACTGCCAGGAGGAAGCTGCCGCGGCCGACAGGGAGGCAGCGACGGAAGGTAAGTATGGATGTCTTCTTGAAGCCGGTGGCTGCAGCTGTCACTACAGTGCTGCAGCCGCCGGCTCCTTTAAGGGACCCCTGTGTTTTGGTCGTTCAACCCCGCGGGGTCGCGACCCACAGGTTGAGAACCGCTGCACTAGATGCTACAAACTATGTTTAAAGTCAGGTCCCTTAATGTATGACGTTAATAGCAGAAACATTTTTGTGGCCTCTGGATCAGGCTTAATTTCAAGTCAAACAAATGACAAAGTATGATACGGCGGGTTATCTAACTTTTTGCAAATTAAAAATTATAATTTTTTTTAATGTGCCTTAGGTCTGCAGACAGGTTCATATCACCGCCACAAAATGACAATGTAGGATACAGCAGGCTGCTTCACATTTAGCAACAGAAAAAAATGATAACTTTTTTAATATGCCTTAGGTCTGCAGACCGTTTTATATCACCACAGTACTAAATGACAAGGTGGGATACAGCAGGCTGTTTAATTTTTTTTCACTAGCTACATGTGAATTAGAATGTTATACTTGTGCTTGGATCACAATACAAGCAGTGCACAATACGTGCCCTGCTGGCTTTCTTTGTGGACCTCAGTATGGCCAAAAAATTAAAAAAAAGTGCTGGAAGGTAAATTTAACAGCCACACTGGACACTAGCTACTTACAGTATATGACTGATATAAAACCACCTAGCTAACTAGCTGAAATGTGGGATATAGTCGGCTTTTTCACATTAAGCTAGTGAAATTTTTTTTATTTAGAATGCTATACTTGTGCATGGAGCACAATAAAAGCAGTGCACAACACACTTCTAGGACATGTGCTCTGCTGGCTTTGTCTGTGAACCTCAGTAATGCCCCCCCCCCCAAAAAAAAAAAAAAAAATTCTGGAAGGTAAATTTTACAGCCACACGTGACACTATCTACCAACACTGTGTGACTGATATACAACCACCTAACTAACCAGCTAAAATCTTGCTGTTAACAGTGTCAGCATCAGGAGCAGCCTTTCTGGGCTGTTACAGTGTCAAAATGGTGCTATAACAAGATATCCACTATTTATATGAGAGGGGCATATGATTTCAGCAGCCAATGACACAAGCCGTTGTGTCTGGACATTGTGGGTGTTTCCTGTGCACTGATTTGCTAGCCGCAATGTGCAAAAAAAGACTGCTGTGCTGTGCTTACAAGAACGCTGTGCCTCTTGGGCTCTGAAAACCTCCTCCCCTCATCAAACATATGTCAAACGCTCATGATACACCACCATTATCATTACTAAAGTGCTGAAAATAGTTTTGTGGCAACGCAAATATTTTCCCGCACTTTTACTGAATGTTATTGATTTTTTATGATTTTATAAAATTTTGCTCTGGGTTCCGAATTTATGTTTGGCGATCGTTTTCTGAACAAATTCACTCATCACTACTCACCGGCTGATTAATGGTTGATATACAGCTATATTGGTTTTAAATAAACGGTGTGACCGACCTTCATCCAGCAAAAGATATTTTGGTTTGTCTGGCCTGGTTATTTATTAAAGTTAAAAAGGAAATTGCCAGAAGAGGGGGGACTAGGGAGTTGTTTTTTTTTTTTTTTGGTGGGTGGTCAATCTGCTTATCAGCAGTCATAGAATCCCCAGTGAATATTATCCAAAAATTGCCTGCTACATATTCTTCACTTTCATCAGAAAAATGTATTGGCCCTGATGGTGCGGCAGCAGAAACCTTCCCACTCTCCAAGCACCATAAGTGTGTGCAGATTATTGCTACATGCAGAACTTTCAAATGTGTGATAGTGGATTAATAGCTGTAACCGCACAATCCCCTGATACCACTGATCATGTTACTATGTTATTTTAACAAATTTATAATTTTGTATTTTAGGTTGAGAAAAATCTACACTTATAAATCCCTGGGCTTGGAGTTACTGCCTTGATAGTCAATTATTTCTTGCATTAATAGATATGTTTTCCAGTTCAATCTTTCTTTGCACGTCTGCTGAACCCAATTTAGCAACAACAACGATGCAAAACCCTTGTTTATTCAGTTACTAGTAATAAATTGTGAAATCTGTTTGGGTCATCCAATGTAAATGCTCCAATAAAGGGGCATGTGTGTATAGCAAACTTGGAACTGTTTGGTGCAGTGACCTACAAATCGTGTGACTTCACCACGTGACATCTATCTCTAGGTCAGTTAATGTGTCCCTATGTACACATCGCAAATATTCAAATGGTCAAGATTGGAGAGGTGGAAAACGAAAGCTATTCTATAGACTTTATGAACTACAGTAAGTCTAATAATTTAGGAAATGCAGCTTTAGATTTACTTGACACAAAGGCTTTTCCACCACTTAGGGTAGTTGCACACGTTGTGGATTGGGCACAGGAAATTCCTGAGCGGATTCTGCATCATATTGGGCAGAATCCACATGTAAATATGCGGGGCATTTTTTGATGCTGATTTTTGCCGCAGATTTAGGGTGCATGCACGACGGTTGCGGTTTCTGCTGCAGATTCGCAGCGGATTTGGCCATGCGGATCTCCAGCGTTTCTGCTGCGTTGTACAGTACCATTATAATCAATGTAAAAAAAAACGCTCGTGCACATGCTGCAGATTTTCCGCGCGGATTTGCTGCGGATTTGAATCCACAGCATGTAAATTATTTGTGCGGAATCCGCAGCGGTTTTACACCTGCTCCATTATAGAAATCCGTAGGTGTAAAAATGCAGGTGAAATCCACACAAAACCCGCAGAAAATCCACAGTAAATCCACACTAAATCTGCAAGTAAAGCGCAGGTCATTTTACCTGCGGATTTAGCAAAATCCGCGTGGAAAAATCCGCAAGTGAATCCACAACGTGTGCACTTACACTTAATGTGGATTTTCCTGCATTTTCCCCTTGCGGTTTTCTACAATGAAATGGGTGTAGAAATGCAGCGGAATCTGCACAAAGAATTGACATGCTGCGGAAAATATACCGCTGAGGATTCCATGCGGAATTTTTCGCAGCATGTGCACAGCAATTTTTTTTCCATTGCTTAACATTGTACTGTAAAACACTTGCGGATCTGCAGCGATTCCACGCGGAAAATTTGCTGCGGATCCGCAACGTGTGCACATAGCCTTTGTAAGACACGATTGTTATAAATGGCACCAAACTGAGATTCCTGACTTTGCATTGGGGCTCGGTTTCTTCAAATTAAAATGAAAAATGCCGTATACTGAAGTGCTAAAACACATTAAAAAAATAAATTGCTATTTTGTAATAATAGATAAGCATGTATAATTTGGTTTCTGCTCTTGTGATAACTGCACTTCAACAAATGATTTCACTGCAAATAAACTGTATATCAATTATATTAAGTTTGTTGAATTGTTTCCAAACTTTCCATTTGTGTTTTTGACTTACTGATAAACTGGGGTTTGCCTTTTTGTTGGTAAAGTGAACATTATTTTAATTTTGACCAAATGTGCATAACATGTTTCCATATGTCCACAGTCCTCTTTAACTACAAATATTTTCCCTCTTGTCTGTATATGTTTGTGAAATGGGAACCAGTTGCACAAGAATTACAGACATTTAAGTAAATAGAGCTAAGAGAGCTCAAACATCCGACCCGTCCGTACTGTTCCCTGTAAAACTTCAGCGTTCCTTTCATTTTCACTCACTGAATCTGAACGTTCTTCAGTCCGTCCAACTCCAGACCTCTGGGCGTCCACCCAGGCCATTATTTTCCACAACTTCTGCATTCTTCTGTTCCACTGTCCTTCCGTTCTTTAACTGTGGATTCGTGTGACTAACACTTGCTGAACATTGCGAGGCTGTCAAGCCGTCCTGGGCCTAGAGCCTGTGTGGATGCTAAGGGCACCCTGGCCCCGTCTGACCTAACTTCCCTTAGACCTACCACTTACCACCCGGCAGCCCCTCCTATTATGTTAACACTACAGTAAACCTATCTGTGACTACAACTAGTGTGTGCTAGGATACCCCCATCTAGTGGCCATTCCCATGCATTACACTTTCCCTATACTATACACGAAAATATAATAAACATTATCACATCATATACAATGAGGAACAACCAAACATGGAAACAAAGCGATGGTAAAGCCCAGAAGGGGTAGCAGTACCATATCATACATGAGGTAGTACATGTAACATGTATAAATACTAGTAAGCAAAAAAACATAAATACAACAATGAACCCTTTACACTCCCCCTTTCCTTTAATTTGGTTGTCCTTGACCAAAAGATTTTTTCAACTTTAATAACACATAATATAACATGCGGTGGAAAACACAAGTCACTTGACTTAATGTAAGCCATATCCGTTACACATCGCAGTCTGTGTCGTACAGGTAATATTCCCTGGTTCCCAGTACTCCAGGGCTTAAGAATCTTCAACGTAAGCAGTTCCTTTTAGTGAATAAAACTTATGGACACTTCTCATGGATGGGACATCAGTCCTGGGAGAGAAGCTCTCCCTTTCCTTGTGGGGAGTACAGTTCTCCCCTTGTAACAAATACCCAGAAGGGCAGTCTCTGCTTTTCCAGCAGAAGGTGTGCAATGAGCGCAACAAAAACAAGACAAAAATAAACGTATACTTTCTGTGGTCATCCGCCCCTTCTTCACCCGCTTATCATGGGTGTTTTTTTTCTTTTTGGGCTTCAGTGCCTGCAGGGACACGGAACAGTCCCGTATCTTTAATCTCAGGGTTCAACATGCACAACATTTCCAACGTAGACAAAAAAACCCCACCCGGTTCAACATCACGCACCGCGTGTCGCTCCTTCCTCGTCAGATTCCTCCACCGGGTAGTAGGTGGAGGTCATCTCTGCTGCCGCAGAGGAAGCAGACCGCTGCAACGCAGCGCAAGCAGTAGAGCTGACAGCCTTCCGAGTGCCAACCGTTGTGGGGGGCCCACTCTGTTTCAAGGAAGAGGTCCATGTTGTCTTCCTCATAGAGGGTGACCGCCACTGCAAAATATCCACGTGAGCAGTCTTCCTTGAAAAAGCCAGCCAAACTTGACAGAGGTCACATTGACATAGACTTTGGCGATGGTTCCCTCCTCCCGAATGAATCCAAATCCCCAGTCAACGTCAGTGTAGACTAGGCACCTGCTGGTGAGCCATCCGGCCAAAGCACCCTCGCCGGGTTGCCGCAACTCCAACCAAACCTCCTTTTCCCTTCGTTTTTTGTCCTGGATGACTCCTTCCACCCAGGCAGCCTGTCAGGGGGTGGGGAAGGGACCCTCCATGAGTGGTCGGGAGAGAGTGGTCCCACAGTCATGGCCGAAGAGGAGTCAGCCGAACCTCCAGCGGCTGGGGTTGGCCGGTGGTTCTTCCGATAGGCCCAAGGGGATGAACCAGGGGTTTCGAAGCGGAGGTATGGGACGTGGGCCTTCTCACAGGGCAGGGGATGAAGTTACACTTACCCGCTCAGATGTACATGAGCTGGTCGCTTCCTTGCAGTACGCGCCCGGACCGTCTTAGACTGCTTCCCAGATTCCTCCCGGCTCAACCTCACCATAATGACAATTCCCTCTGCCTTCATCGCCCCAGGATAGACTTCATCAGTAACTAAGTTAGGCTGCCTCTGACAAAGCATCCGACCCGTCCGTACTGTTCCCTGTGAAGCTTCAGCGTTCCTTTCTTTCTCACTCACTGAATCTGAACGTTTCTCAGTCCGTCCAATTCCAGACCTCCGGGCGTCCGCCCAGGCCATCATTTGCCACAACTTCTGCATTCTTCTGTCCCACTGTCCTTCCGTTCTTTAACTGTGGATACCTGGGACTAACACTTGCTAAACGTTATGAGGCTGTCAAGCCGTCCTCGGCCGAGAGCCTGTGTGGACACTAAGGGAACCTTGGCCCCGTCTGACCTAACTTCCCTTAGACCTACAGCTTAACACCCGGCAGCCCCTCCTATTATATTAATCCTACACTAAACCTATCTGTGACTACAACTAGTGTGTGCTAGGATGCCCCCCATCTAGTGGCAATTCCCACGCATTACACTTTCCCTATACTATACACGAAAACATAGTAAACATTATCACATCATATACAATGAGGAACAACCAAACATGGAAACAAAGCGATGGTAAAACCCAGAAGGGATAGCAGTACCATATCATACATGAGGTAGTACATCTAACATGTAGCAATACCAGTAAGCAAAAAATCATAAATACAACAGTGAACATTATGAACTTAACCCCTTTACACTCCCCCTTTCCTTTAATTTCAGCTCTGCCAGACCTAGAGCAAAACATATGGACATTGGCTGTCTTTATAAGCTGTATTAACACAGCATTCAAGACTCTATTTGAGCAAGCAGGTGAGGAACTGTCTCCAGCTCCTCCACCACCCATATACACAGAATCTTATCAGTAGCAGCCGCCATCTCCTATCTCAATAATGGGAAAGTCTGTCTTCACTGATGACAGATTTTACCTGTAAGGCTGGGGTCACACACAACGTCTAAAAAATCTGACCGTTTTAGTGGGACGATTATCGCAGAAAAGTTTAATGAACATTGATGCGTCTTGCATCCGATTTTCCATCGCTGATGCCATTTTGTCGCATGTGAGCGTACGTTTCACATCCTATTGACATCCGACTTGCAAGATTTTGTCGGTGGCTTGCAAAACCGACATATAATGGATACAAATGAATAGTTTTAACATCACAAAAGAAAGAATAAATATATACACATATAATACACACACATATATATATATATATACATATATATATATGTCATTGAGACATATGTATATATATACATATATTTATAGTTCATGCACTTCTACATAGTGTAATAGCCGCTAATTAAATTGCCGGCTTTTGTGAAATTACAGACCCGACATGAAATGACACATGGTTTACATACAGTTAACCATGTCATTTCATGTAGTTTGATATATGGTTTTCACTAACAATTACATGAGTGTATGTGTGCAAAATTTCACTCATGTAGGGGTTAATTAAAGGTGTAAATTTGTTGAAAAAAAATGCGTGGGCTCCCGCGCTATTTTCTCAACCAGACAGACAAAGCCAGTGAGTGGGGGCTGATAATAATAGCCTAGGGAGGGTGCATTTATTTTGTGCCCCCCTGGCTACTAACATTTGCCCCAGCCACCCCAGAAAACGTAAGTCTATAATTAGATTCGCCCTTTCTGGCACTTTGTCCGTCTATTCCCATTGCCCTGTAGCGGTGTCGAACGGGTTAATAATGGGTTAAAGCCACCTTGCTATTGAAAGGTGACTTTAAGCCAGGTTAATAATTGAGAGTTGTCAGTTAGACAACTCTCAATTATTAATCCTATTGAAGGAATTAAAAAAAACACACACATTAATAATAAATAATTTTAATGAAATAAACACACATTTTTTGACCATCTTTTAGTTAACTAATAATCCGTGCGAAGCCCTTGCTCTCCTGTAATAAAGAAAAAATAATAAAACAACATTATTCTTACCTATCCGGTGCTCTGTCAGGTCCCACGCTGTAATCCTTCGCAAAGGGTTAACTAGCTTACAGCCAAGCAGCGCAGCTAATGCTTGCTGCTAAGCTGTAAACCCCTGAATGAATGAGCTTATCTCAGGGCTGACAGGAGAGGAAGTCATTACTGTGAGAAGCTTAATTGATTGCTTCCCACAGTAATCAGTTCACTTCAGGTCAGCCGGGACTCCCTCTGACGTCACTGATGCTGTGCGGTGTCCCGGCAATTGAATTAGCGGCTATTACACTATGTAGAAGTGCATGAACTATAAATATATATATAGATGTCAAAATGACATGTATATATATATATATATGTATTCTATGCGTGTATATGTATTCTTTGCATTCTTTATTAAAGCTGTCAGTGTGATTTTACAGTATAGCCGGGGATGAATTGCCGGCTTTTCTAAAGGACACCAGTGCGATTTAATCGCAAGTCACACGTGCGGTCCATTTGAAATCAGATTTTTCATTGCTCCCATAGACTTGCATTGGCGATTGTCGACCCACAATCGGTGACAATCGCAGCATGCTGCGATTACACTCGCACGTATATAACAGGCCATAAAAAATCTGATGGTGGGAGCTGCTCCATAGATTAACATTGGTCCGACTGCAATGCGATATTTCATCGCATTGCAGTTATCCGATTTTGTCGCCAGTGTGACCCCGGCCTAAAGTTAGAAATTTTTGGATGAAAGATCAGTCCTGGGAAAGAGGTAGATTTCTCTGACAAGATATATTACATTTTTTTTTATTTTAATGTGTACTAGTGTCTTATTAAATAAGAATTAAAATCATGGTTACTCTTTAAGCACCATTTCTTTCGGTCATGTGACATCCTACACCATCCCTTGCATGATTTCTAGTTTTCCGTTCCCATGTTGAAATAGAGACACATAATTCTTAAAGGAGTTGTCGAGTCTTAGGCCGGGATCACACATGCGACAAAGTCGTCCGACCCTCGCATGTGAAATCACAGCTCTGGCGCCGGCATAGAACTACATGCAGCCGCGCACTCCACTCCCGAGTGCCGACGCCAGAGCTGGGATTTCACATGCGAGTGTCGGACGACTTCGTCGCATGTGTGATCTCGGCCTTAAGCTGCAAGTCTGTAGTCACTTATTTGTTGTAAGTGTTGATTTGTCCTGTACATTGACATGGAGAAACTTTTGCCCATATAAAACAGCTTCACCTCTGTTATATTGGTTGGTTTTCTCCCATGAACTGCTTGCTTCAGCTCCATTCACAACATTTCTTTTGAATTAAGGTCAGGACTGTGACTTTGCCATTTCAAAACTTTACCTTATTTCTTCTTTAATCACTCTTTTGTGGAATGATTTATGAGCTTTGGGTCACTGTCTTGCTGCCTGACCTCTGTTAGATTCATGAACAGAAGTCCTGCCATTTTCTTTTAAAATAAAATTTAGAATTCAGTGTTCCATCTATGATGACAAGCTGTCCCACCAAAACTGGCCCAAACAATCATACTACTACTACCGAGTTTCACAGGAAGGATGTTTCTTTTAATGCTGTAATATAGTATTTTTCTTTCTCAAAACTTAACACTTCTCATTTAAACCAAAAATATCTATTTTGGTCTCATAAATTGTCCAAAAAACATTGTTCCAATAACCCTCTGGCTTGTCCAGGTGATCTTTCGCAAACTGCAGATGAATAGCAATGTTCCCTTTGGAGACCAATTTCTTTCTCTTTGCAATCCTGCCACCATGCACACCATTGTTAGTCTGTTTCCTCCTGGTGATTAGTTAATGTGAGAGACAACTTTGGTTGCTTACAGGTTAACTTGAATTCTTTTGTGAACTCTGTGTCTATTACACCTGTTGCTCTTTGAGTGATCTTTGTCCCTCAACCACTCCTGGAAATGGTAATAATGGTCTAGAATTTCCTTAATTTGTACACAATCTGTTTGACTGTGGATTGGTGGAGCTTAACCCCTTTCCGACATTGGGCTGTTTTAAACAGCTGGCATGTGCCTCTAAAAGCCGCGGGTGGAATTGCTATCTATCTGCGGCTGTTAACCGCTAAAATGCCGCTGTCAATCACTGACAGCGGCATTTAACTCGCGCTTCCGGCAAGTGCGCCGGAAATCATGTCCATCGATCACCCCGTCACATGACAGTGGGTCACCGATAGGTTGGCAGGACAACTAAAGGTCTCCAACAGACCTCTATGGTTCTCTTAGCTGGATTGCTATGAGAGCCTCTAGGTGGTCGGCACTAGAGATGAGCGACTTTGCCTTTTTCGGGTCGAGTCGGGTTTCGTGAAACCCGACTTTCTCAAAAGTCGAGTCGAACGAAGTCAGCCGACTAACAGAAATGGTCGGGTCGGAGTCGAAAATCCGACCCCAATGCAAGTCAATGGGGAATAAAAGTCGGCAGGGAGTGGAGGACAGTAAACACACCTACAGTGCCCATTTTCAGAGCCAGAGGGCGGCTCAGCCAAGGTGCTCAAAGCGGCGTGGGAATCCAATCCCCCACCAAAGCCGTGCCGGCACGGCCCATTGGCTGACCACCCGCTGGCTCTGCCAATGAGCAGTGCCGCACCGCTTTGGTGGGGGATTTGTATCCCGCGCCGCTCATTGGCTGAGCCGGGGGGCATTCGGGGAAATCCGACTTGGACGCTCGGGTCGACGACCGCTCGGCCGACTGCACGCTATGGTCGAGTTTCGGCCAACGAAACCCAACTTTGGCTAAAATAGACGACTTTTGAATCTGACCGACCTGTTTCGCTCAACTCTAGTCGGCACTCATAGCAAGTGAGCATTTCTGATACATACAGGTGATCTGATCATCGCCTGAATGTAGCAGAGTCCATCAGACAACTGCAGCTTCTAGTCTCCCATGGAGACTATTGAAGAATGCAAAAAGTAAAAAAAAGTTTTTAAAAATATTAAAAAAATTAAAAATGCACAAAAATTCAAATCACCCCCATTTATTGAAAAACTCTAAAACATGGAATAAGGCAACATGGGGAATGTAAACTCACAGTGCGCATAATTACCCAATGGTGCACCGATCAGTAGACACATGTCTACTGATCGGTGCACCATTGGGTAATTATGACATCTATTGTATTTTCTGCCACCATTTAATCTTAGCTTTAGTATGGGCGTTTTTTTCGGTACTTACCTATTAGCACATGCAGTATAGCCCACATGCATTGTTTTTACTCTGCAAATTGTGCAATAGGTGGCAGTCTTCTTACTAGTCTATATGTTATATAGCTATACCCATGATGTACTGTCTTGTTGTTCACATAGCCTGTTTGCATTATGCACACTGTGAGTTTACATTCCCCATGTTGCCTTATTCCATGTTTTAGGAGTTTTTCAATAAATGTTAAATTTTATTATGACCATTTGACTGTATCTTTGTTCTTGGTGAAGTGTGCTATATTTGTAGCAGTTGGTCACTTGTTATCCATAGGTGGTCATGTGTGTGGTATTTATTAGTGTTTGTCTTTCTTACATTTGATCTTTATTATTATACATTCACCACCCATGTATTCTGCTAGCTCCACCTTTGTTGTATTTTACTCTAAATCTTATACATACATAAGGTCACACCCAAGATTAGTAATCAAGGAATAATAAACTCAAGTATTGCATTGTTCTTCCAGCCACTAGTCCCATTGTGTGTATGGGGGTCATAGAAATAATGGAGCCGTCATCACTGGAGTCTCACATGCAGTCTCAGGTGATGGGCTTCTGGAATATTCTTCATTCTTTGAGCTAAAAACAAATGTTTATTGGGGAGGGAGAAAAAGAAACCACATGTTTAGACAGGAAGATGAGAGAGTGACTAGGGCTGAGAGGATCTGGGCTGAGGTCCTTGAGCCATGGATGGCCTATGGAGCTTTGGAGATCAGTTGCTGGCTGCGTTGGAACCCCCTGCTATGTTTGATGGATCTGTCATCTGGATTTCATGAACTTTGAAGTCATTATAAAAAAATGTATTATTCGTAGTAAAATTACCTATTATTGTGAGTAGTTTTGCAGACCAACCTTTTGGGAATTTAAATGATGTAACTTGCATGCCTAGGTAGAGAATATTTGTAATAAAGATGAAGTAATTGCTATTTCTGCAGTGTAATACTATTTCATAGTTATAAAATTCAAAAATATAAAAGACCATAATAAACTTTTTAAACAATAATGACCAGCACACCCTTTTAGCCACCATACATGGTTGGTATTGTCATAGATTCACTTTGCTCTGCAAGAATTCAAGGGCTCACCATGAATAATGAACATGCACAATGCAATCATGATCAAATTTTGCTTTTTTTTTCAGCACATAAAAAGTCCCAAGAGAGAGCAAGAAATTTAAGTCTAGGTATCACAAAAATTAGTGATCCAAGCCAATAAGGATAGATTGGAACCAGTGTTTCATTTTACATGCAAAATGACAAGCTGATAATAGATTTCCTTATGTATTCTAACAACCTTCCTGGTGGAAGAGACGAAAGTTATATTTACGGTAGTTTTGTAAAAAATATGGGTAATCTGTATATGGAACCAGTAGACCCCAAACAGAATAAAAATGTCAACCAAATTACGAGCTATTTCATGGTTCTCTACAAGCCCATGTGGTGTCCCCTCCCCCAGACCACCAGGCTGGGCCACCTGATAATGTACTCTGCCCGACTAAGTCCCTGACGTTGATATAACGTGATGAATCAAGGACAGTCTTTCATGTTATATTCACATGCTTGTTTGAGTTTCTCATTCTGCAACTTGTTTTCTTTGTGAAATCACGTCATCATATCATGTGCCTTCTAGATAAATAAAGAGATTTTATTTCACATCAATAATGATTATAACAATCTGTATTTTGTTTATTTCTGTTATTCAAGTAAAATTTCTGCTAGGGCTCTTTTAGACGTCAGTGTGTCCATTACAAGTGGTGACAGTTTTCACACTTACTGAAGATACTTACACACATGGCAAATGTCAGTATGTTTCCACGTACTGTATGTCCGTGAGCAAAATACACTGACATGTCCATTTTTTAACAGCAGCACGGGCCGACAAATGTCCCGCACGCGTGCACACTGATGACACATGGAAGACATCCGTGTGTCATCAGTGTGACACGTACCAGCACTGGGGAAGCAGTGGTACTGTTTGCGCTGTTCCCCGGCACTGGGCAGAGAAGAATGTTGAGAGTTATATTCAACTGATAACAACAAGAGCAGGCAGCAGTTGATGGGACTACTACTCCCATCAGCCTATGCCTGCTGCCACTAATAACAGCGAGAGCAGGCAGCAGATGATGGGAGTATTCATCAGCCTCCGCCTGTGCAATAACTACATTTAAAAAACGGCATGGTTTCCCCTGTAACCCTCAGCTGTCAGCTTCAGCAAGGCTGGTTATCAAGACCAGAGGTGTCCCCGCACTGGTTTTTTAAATTTTTTTTTAAAAAATAATTTATAAAAAATGGCATGGGGTCCCCTCATTTTTGACAACAAGCCTTGTTAAAGCAGACAGCTGAGAGCTGGTATTCTCAGGCTGAAAAGGGGAAATGGATATTGACTCCCCCATTACTAATCCTATAATTATATGATAAATAAAGACACAGCAGGAATAAAGTCCTTTATTTGAAATCAATACAAAACACACTTTTCCATTTTTATTTAAAAATAAAAAACACAGTTATACTTACCTTACGCCGATTCCATTGGAACCAACGTCTTCTGTAATAAAGCGAAAATAAAAAACAACATCCTTCACCTATCCAATGTTCTGTCCCATGCCATAATCTGTCTGGGGATAAATAGTTTCCAACCTTGGCGGTGCCAATATGCGACCATACAGGCTTAGAGCCACTAATGAATGAACTGCTGTGAGCGGAGCATCAGTGAGCAGCTTTGACATCATCAAGGTTACCGCGGGTCACTGAGGATGCATTCCCAGCTGGGCTGAGCTGCGGTGACCTCAGCACCGTGGGAAAAAGTTACTGAGTTCACCATATTTCAGCTCAGTGAGTTCACCCAGTGAGTTCACCGCAGATCACCGTGAGAACGCACTGGAGGCTGCTTCTTCCCAGTTCACTTCTAGCCTGATTTGCATATTGCTTCTAAGGTAGATTTTTGCAGAACTGGCACATCAGATCACTACAGAAAATCATCATTTTCTTATTTTTATTAGAGGAGAAGTGCCTACTCAGGAATATGTACACACTACTGTGTGGGTGTAAAGTCTCCATTAGCAGTTTTGTCACATTTGACAACAAAGATGGTCCAATGGGCAGTGCAATGCTTAGTGTGCTGTCAGAAAGCTGTATTACGCTTGGGAGGATCACATCACAATCCTAGGACTAGCTGTTGGATCTCCCGACCTGAGAGTGATAGCATGTATTTCTATACATCTGTCACTCTCGGGTCAGAAGAGCTGACGGCCAGTCCGGGCATTGCTAAATAAATAGTAAATCAAACCCCCCTTTATCACCCCTTAGTTAGGGAAAAATAATAAATTTAAAAAATGTATTTATTTCCATTTTCCTATTAGGATTAGAGTTGGGCTAAAGTGAGTTGGGCTAAAGTTAGGGATAGGGCTAAAGTTAGGGTTGGGGTGGGGCTAAAGTTAGGGTTAAGGTTGGGGTTAGAGTTAGGGTTAGGGTTGGGATTAGGGTTAGGGTTGTGTTAGAATTAGGTTTGTGGCTATGGTTATGGTTAGGGTTGGGATTAGAGTTAGGGTTTTGGTTAGGGTTTTGGTTGGGATTAGGGTTAGTGGTGTGTTATGGTTGTGGTTAGGGTTATGGTTATCTTTGGGATTATGGTTAGAGGTGTGTTGGGGTTAGGGTTGGAGTTAGAATTCGGAAGTTCCCACTGTTTAGGCACATCAGGGACTCTCCAAGTGTGACATGGCATCCAATCTGAATTTCAGCCAATTCTGCATTGAAAAAGTCAAACAGTGCTCCTTCCCTTCCAAGCTCTGCACTGCGCCCAAACAGTGGTTTACCCCCACATATGGCATATTGACGTACTCAGGACAAATTGCACAACAACTTTGGGGTCTAATTTCTGTTACCCTTGGGAAAATAAAAATTTGGGGGTGAAAAGATCATTTTTGTGGAAAAATATAATTTTATATTTTCACGGCTCTACGTTATAAACTTCTGTGAAGCACTTGGGGGTTCAAGGTGCTCACCACATAGATAAGTTCCTTGGGGGGGTCTATTTTCGAAAATGGGGTCACTTGTGGGGGTTTCTACTGTTTGGACACATCAGGGGCTCTGCAAACGCAACATGACACCCGCAGACCATTCCATCAAAGTCTGCACTCCAAAACGTCACTACTTCCCTTCCAAGCCACGACGTGTGCCCAAACAGTAGTTTTCTCCAACATATGGGGTACCAGCATACTCAGGACAAATTGGACAACAACTTTTTTGGGTCCAATTTCTCCTGTTGCCCTTGTGAAAGTAAAAAATTGGGGGCTAAAAATAATTTTTGTTGGAAAAAAATGATTTTTTATTTTCACGGCTCTGCGTTATAAATAGTTAAACACTTGGGGGTTCAAAGTTCTCATAACCCATCTAGATAAGTTCCTTGGCTGGTCTAGTTTCCAAAATGGGGGCACTGTGGAGGGTTTCTACTGTTTAGGCACATTCAGGAGCTCTCCAAATGCAACATAGCGTACGATCTCAATGCCAGCCAATTCTGCATTCAACAAGTCAAACGGCACTCATTCCCTTCCGAGCTCTGCCGTGCGCCCAAACAGTGGTTTACCCCCACATATGGGTTATCGTCGTACTCAAGACAAATTTCACAACAACTTTGGTGGTCTAATTTCTCATGCTACCCTTGGGAAAATAAAAATTTTGGGGCGAAACATAATTTTTGTGGAAAAAATATGATTTTTTATTTTTACGATTTTACGTTATAAACTTCTGTGATGCACTTGGGGGTTCAAAGTGCTCACCATACAGCTAGATAAGTTTTTCCAAAATGGTGTCACTTGTGGGGGTTTCCACTGTTTAGGCACATCAGGGGCTCTCCAAACGCCACATGACGTCCGATCTCAATTCCAGCCAATTCTGCATTGAAAAAGTCAAGCGGCGCTCCTTCCCTTCAGAACTCTGCCATGCACCCAAACTGTGTTTTACCCCTACATATGGGGTATTGGCGCATTCAAGAGAAATTGCACAACAAATATTGTGGTTCATTTTCTTTTTACACTAGTGAAAATAAAAAAAGTTGGTTCTGAAGTAAAATGTTTGTGAAAAAAGTTAAATGTTCATTTTTTCTTTCCACATTGCTTCAGTTCTTGTGAAGCACGTAATGTGAGGTGGTCCCTAAAAAATGGTTTTGTAAATTTTTTTACCCATATAACTTCCTAACAAAAAAAATTTTGGTTCAAAAATTGTGCTGATGTAAAGTAGACATGTGGGAAATGTTATTTATTAAGTATTTTGTGTGACATAGCTCTCTGATTTCAGGGCATAAAAATTAAATTTTGAAAATTACTAAATTTTCTAAATTTTCGCCATATTTTTGTTTTTTTTACAAATAAATGCAAGTTATATCGAAAAATTTTTACCACTAACATGAAGTACTATATGTCACAAAAAAACTCTCAGAATCAGTGGTATCCGTTAAAGCATTCCAGAGTTATAACCTCATAAATTGACAGTGGTCAGAATTGTAAAAACTGGCCTGGTCATTAAGCAGGAAATTGGCTGTCACTAAGGGGTTAAGGGTTCATCACTTGATAGTTCAATTAAAGGGAATCTGTCAACCTAAATTGGCGGGATATTTAAATGATGGCAGTCAGGTCAGATGGGCGGTGTTTTGGGTACTTGCCTTAACATGTTGTTCACCGCTGTCTCCATTATTTCTGGGAATTGTAGTCGTTGCCCTCCATATAACGCGCCTGCGCATTGCAATCTGCGGGCAAAGCATACTGCGCGTGCGCAATTCAAGATTGCAATGTGCAGGTGCGTTATATGGAGGGCAACTACTACAATTCCCAGAAATAATGGAGACAGCGGCGAACAACATGTTAAGGCAAGTACCCAAAACACCACCCATCTGACCTGACTGCCATCATTTAAATATCCCGCCAATTTAGGGTGACAGATTCCCTTTAAGAGAGTCCTTTGGAACTCATTCAAGCAACAGCTGCACTAAAAGAAAAAAGTCTGTATGTACAAACATCATAATAGAAAAAAGAATATTATACAAAACTAAAGATAAATTTAACATTGCAACATAAGTTCATCTTTAATTGAGACCAAATGGTATTCTAGTCTCTCGAGTAAATATCCAATATGACTCTCTATTAGTGATGAGTAGAGTTGAGCGATACTTTCCGATATCCTAAAGTATCGGAATCGGAATGGTATCGCCGATATCACTAAAATATCGGCGATACCCGATACCGATACCGGAAGTCCCATGTAAGTCTATGGGAACAAAATATCGCAACTAAAAAAACCCCATTCTTTCCTTGTAAACACTAAATATACACACATAGAATACATATATATATATACATGTCATTGTGAATATATATATACATATATGTATAGTTTATACACTTCTACATAGTAAAATATCCTCTGATTCAATTGCCGGGTAAAGCCGGCTTCAGTGAAAAGACAGAAGCACCCGACATGAAATGACACTTGGTGTACATAGGGTTAACCATGTCTTTTCATGTCGTTTGCTATCTGATTTGCACAAACAATTAAATCAGTCTATGTGTGCAAAATTTCACACCTGTAGGGGTTAATTAAAGGTGTAAATTCGTTGTAAAAAAAACGGACTTTTTTGCTACGAATTTACACCTTTAATTAACCCCTACAGGTGTGAAATTTTGCACACATAGTCTGATTTAATTGTTTGTGCAAATTAGATAGCAAAGGACATGAAAAGACATGGTTAACCCTATGTACACCAAGTGTCATTTCATGTCGGGTCACCCGGGTATCGCTGATCGTCGCAGAAATGTCAGGACCTTTTTTTGATCGCTGGTCTCCCGCTGACAGGCACGCATCGCTGCGTGTGACAGGCGGGAGACCAGCGATCCGCTGGTAACCAAGGTACACAGCGGGTTTCCAGGCACCGCGCAGCGCTTGGAAACCCGCTGTGTACCTTGGATACCAGCTCCCTGCATCAGGGCGCTGGTATCCAAGGTACACAGCGGGTTTCTAGGCACAGCCCCGCGCCTGGAAACCCGCTGTGTACCTTGGTTACCAGCGGATCGCTGGTCTCCCGCCTGTCACACGCAGCGATGTGTGCCTGTCAGCGGGAAACCAGCGATCAAAAAAGGTCCTGACATTTCAGCGACGATCAGCGATACCCGGCAGGGGGGCTGATCGTCGCTGAATGTCACACACAGCGATATCGCTGGTGAGCTCGCTGCTGCGTCACAAAACTAGTGACTCAGCAGCGATCTCGGTAGCGATATCGCTATGTGAGACGGGCCCTTAAGTGGAAAGCTTAATTGATTGCTTTCCACTTTCACTTCAGGTCAGCCAGGGACACAATCAGTGACGTCAGAGGGAACTGATTAACAAAAATAGGGGTTCCCTTCGAAAAAAAAATGGCGTGGGGTCCCCCCTATTTTTGTTAACCAGCCAGATGAAGAAGACCGCTGAGGCCTGGATTTTCAGGCTGTTAAGGAGCCAAGATCCATGGACCTTGCCAGCCTGATAATACCAGGCCACAGCAGTCTGCATATCTTGGCTGATTAACAAAAATAGGGGATCCCCTCGAAAAAAATTGGCGTGGGGTCCCCCTATTTTTGTTAACCAGCCAGATGAAGCAGACCGCTGAGGCCTGGATTTTCAGGCTGTTAAGGAGCCAAGATCCATGGACCTTGCCAGCCTGATAATACCAGGCCACAGCAGTCTGCATATCTTGGCTGATTAACAAAAATAGGGGATCCCCTCGAAAAAAATTGGCGTGGGGTCCCCCCTATTTTTGTTAACCAGCCAGATGAAGCAGACCGCTGAGGCCTGGTTTTTCAGGCTGGTAAGGATCCAATATCCATGGACCTTGCCAGCCTGATAATACCAGGCCACAGCAGTCTGCTTAGCTTGGCTGGTTAACAAAAATAGGGGATCCCCTCGAAAAAAAAACGGCGTAGGGGTCCCCCTATTTTTGTTAACCAGCCAAGTAAAATGCAGACTGCTGCGGCCTGGTATTAAAAGACTGTCAAGGCCCATGGATTTTGGCCCTCAACAGCCTGATAATACCAGGCTACAGCAGCCCCACATTTGGCGCATCAAAAGATGTGCCAATTGTGGCACTTTACCCGGCTCTTCCCACTTGCCCTGTAGCGGTGGCAAGCGGGGTAATAAGGGGTTAATGTCACCGTTGATTGCACGGTGACAATAAGCCAGGTTAATAATGGAGAGGTGTCAATAAGACACCGATCCATTATTAATCCCAAAGTTATTAAATGTGTAAAAAAAAAACACAGCAAGAAAAAAGTATTTTAATGAAATAAAAGAGACAACACAGTTTTCATTAATTTTATTATACTCTCATTCCTGCGACGCCATCGATCTCCTGTAAAAAAAGAAAAAAAACAAACCAACAGTATACCACCTGTCCGACGCAGTCCATAACGACAGTCCCACGACGATCCAACTCTGCTACATCGCAATGACAGGCAGAGCCTGTCATCGCAACGCAGCACAGCTGATTACCTGCTTCCCCGGCGGTGACGTCATCGGACTGACTGCTTTACGGCCGGGATTACCCAGCAGTCACTGCAGTTATCGCGAGATACTGCATGTGACCGCCGGGGAAAGAAGATTGCGGCCATCAAGCAGTCCAGGACGTGACCGCCGGAGATCTTCTGCCAGGTAAGTGCCGCTGACTCCTGACAGACCCGACCGACGGACACTGACAGTGACAGTGACAATCCCGATTCCGGTATCCGATATGACGAAAATATCGGAACTCGGAATCGGAATTCCGATACAGCCAATATCGGCCGATACCCGATATTTGCAGTATCGGAATGCTCAACCCTAGTGATGAGCGAGTATGCTCGTTGCTTGGGTTTTCCCGTCACGCTCAGGTGATCTCCAAGTATTTTGGTGTGCTCGGAGATATAGATTCCCTAACAAACAGGCAATCCCCACATGTATTCAGGCTGTCAAATCATGCAGCTTTGGCAACAGAAACTAAATCTCCGAGCAATTTCAAATACTCGGAGATCACCCGAGCGTGCTAGGGAAAACCCGAGCAACGAGCATACTCGCTCATCACTACTCTCTATTTAATAGTTTGCGTCTATGATCTCCACTTCTGCAGGGTCTGTATACCTTCTCTATTCTATAAAATTTTAAATCGCTAACATCCCCTTTATGTACACTCAGAAAGTGTGTAGAAACTGCAGAAGAATAAGCATTCTGGGGATTAGCTGCATCCGAGATGTGTCTGATTTGTACCTTTAGGGGGCATCTTGCGCACCCTACATATTGTCTACATATTGTGCGTTCAATAAGGTAAATTACCTATATTTCACTTTTTGCAGTCTGTTCGCTTGTAAAGCATAGCAAAACAGGAGCTTTGTTATGCTTTACAAACTGTCAGCGCTGCACTGACAAACTTGCTACACTATGCACTGAGCATGATATAGCAAGTTTTCTAGTTCTAATGTCGTCATGACATCTGGTCACCATAGCAATGATCGACCCACCGTGATGATGTCGTGGGGGCGACGATCAAAGATGAGGCTCCTTTTCTCTGCTAAATGCGGCGATCGATATTGATCACAGCATTTAAGGGGTTCAAATGCCAGGAGTGGTGCAGGCACCGCTCTTGTGCCGTGTGTTCGATGTCAGCTTTCACAGACGTTGGCTGATGAGAGTATTACTCTCATCCTCCTACACCTGCTCTCGCTGACACACACCCGAGCAGCTGAGGCTGCTCTCATATGTCAGCTTTAATATAGAGAAGTCCTATGCCAATTTTTTTAATTATTTAATTAAATAATTTAAAAAATGAGTAAGGGGACTGGTAAAGCAGACAGCTGTAGGCTGGTATTCTCAAACTGGGAAGGGACCATGGATATTGGCCCTCTCAGCCTATAAAAGTAGCCCGGAGCTGCCGCAGAAAAGAAATATGGTGTTTTATTAATTTTTGTCTTTTACAGGGGATATGGGCATGTATTTACTTCAATTTAAGGACTTTATTCTGGCTGTTTTTTTTTTACAATCTAACTATGGTATTGAAATGGGGTGTCTTATAGACGCCTCTCCATTAATAACCCATGAGCCTGATATCAGAGGCCATAAACAGCTGATATCAATCCCAAACCTATTACACCACTTTCACCACACCAGGGCAAATGGAAAGAGTCAGGCAAAGCGCCAGAATTGGCACATCTAATAGATATGCCTTTTCTGGGCAGCTACGAGCTGCTGTTTTTAGGATAGGGGGAGCAATATTAATGGTCCTTTACCAGCCTGAGAATACCAGCTCCCAGCTGTCTGCTTAAGCAGGGCTGGTTGTCCAAAATTGAGGGGACCCCACGTCTTTTTTACCTTATTTATTTAAATAATTAAAAAAAACAGCATGGGGGTGTGTCGACCCGCCACCACAATTGTGGGTTACCAGGGCAATGGGGTACTCAGAGCCGAGCCCGTAGAAGTCTATGGGATTTTGTCACAGGTAGCTGTGGCTCGGTCTGTGGCCCTGGCGGTCTGGCGTATGTTGGGGATATATTTACAGGGGATTGATTTATGTACAGTTCGTGACGCCACCTGTAGTATTCTGGTAATTAGTACCAGCGCTGCTGTAGATCTCTGAGGGGATGGTGAGGCAGCTAGATGTCGGGTCCCCTACAGGTGGGACTGGTCCCTCAAAGTCTATGGGATTTGTGAAGTCGAGTGCGGATAAAGAACACAGTCTCACACGGTCAGCGTCTTTCCATACCTTTACTTGTAAGATGTTCAAGCAGGTCCCAGGGAGGCTGATCCAAGGAGGATGTATTTCGAGATAGCAGCTGGGCAAGTTAGGGGCCTCCTTTACTTCCAATATGACGAGTCCAACTAGCATGAAGCGTAGTTCCCTCCAATAAATCTGGTTCTTCTACCACCATGCATGAAGCTATGGTGATGCTTCGGTCCCAGTAACCGGTTAACAGTGCAGGACTTCCAATCCTAAAGCACTCACAATATCTACCACTGTGCCTTTCGCCTTGCCCGTGCTGGTAGCATAAGCATCCCTCACTTCACAGATATATATATCAGTCAGTTCCTTCTTAGTTCCTTCCAGAGCTTGCTAGCAGAATACCAGTAATACTTTTAGGCAGGAGCACGTCTCTGAACCTCTACCGTCCTCTAGACAGGCGTCTGAATTATCTGCAGCTCACTCCTCTCTCCTGCACAGACTTCTCGCTGACTGACTGTCTCCTCAGACAAACTGAACTGACTGAAGACAGGACACTCTCTGACTGAACACTCCCTGCTGATGTCACAAGCTTATAAACCTGTGGGCGTGTCTAAGTGCATGTTGGAATGAATGTTCATTTAGCATTAAACTGCTATCTCTCCACACATCCTCCAGGGTACTGCGTGTGCCTTCACACACCAGGGCTACACATTCCCCCATGGTAAAAGACAGCACTCCCGGGCTGTGAAATACAAGAAGACAGAAAATTTTGTTTATGCATAACAACAAACATTAACTTCTTCCCATCCGGGAGGTACGAATATCTTGAACGTTGCATTAAACATAGAAAAATACACAAAGTATCAAATAGACATTTTTCATATTAACGGTACAACTACTTTCACTTTTATAAAAACTTATATACATCTTCTCAGCTGCGGTAAACCCTGTCTGGGTCCTACCGTTCTTCACATCTCTTTATTAATTTCTGTTACACTTTCCATCCCGGGGGCTGGAACAATGCGATGATCCCTAGATCTCATGACGAACAGATCATGTGCTGCGATCAGAGTCTGGGTCGCAACAGTCTTTGTATGAACCATCAGGGGCGCAACGGGTATCTCTTTCTCGTGAGACGCCGACTGCGTCTCAATTTGCGTTGCAGGGGGCGATTCAGCTGTAACCGCAGTTTGCGATGTAGATTGGGTCGCCGATTGCGATGCAGAGGTGTACGCAGGGGGCGATGCGGAATAGGACGCACAATGCTGGTGTGATGCAGAGCAGGAAGCAGGTGTGCGCAATGGCTCAATTGAGGACGCACTAACCTGCTGCTGTCGCTGCTCCATCTCTTCCCAGTCGCTCTCCATCATTGACGGCTGGGTCCCCGCCGTGTGTCCCTACCAGGGATTGATCATCTGCTGCGGCCTCCTGGCCGGGCGGGCGTTCCGGAACTGGCGGTACCTCCTCAACCTCCTTTGCCTCCACCGCTCCATCGGTGGGATCAGGATCGGTACTTTTGGGGGCAGCCTCCGGTTTCTCTTCAGCCTTCCTCAGCAGGGAACTTGGGAATTCAGGAGACGGCATTATGCTTGTAGGAGAGAACACTGCGTCCCTCAGCAGCCGCTGTTTCAGGGCACGCCAGCGTCTCTCTATCTCCTTCATTCCTTTTCGGTGGAGACAGGACCTTCGTCGCAGGCGCTCTGATGTCAGAGCGTTCACTTCCTGTCGCAGGACCTGCCGATGAGTCAGAGCCGGGGGCGGAGCCAGGCAACAGCGCGCTTTTACAGGTACGCCCACCTTCTTCTCCAGCGCCTGAGGGCGCGAATATGGCGGCAAAATGGCGGATTTTAGCGCCAAAAATAGCAAACAGTCTTTTTCACTAAAACAATTCCATAGGCACGCAGGGCTCGCAATTTTGCGAGTTTCGCATCCTGTTCGTGACGCCAAGTTTGTGTGTCGACCCGCCACCACAATTGTGGGTTACCAGGGCAATGGGGTACTCAGAGCCGAGCCCGTAGAAGTCTATGGGATTTTGTCACAGGTAGCTGTGGCTCGGTCTGTGGCCCTGGCGGTCTGGCGTATGTTGGGGATATATTTACAGGGGATTGATTTATGTACAGTTCGTGACGCCACCTGTAGTATTCTGGTAATTAGTACCAGCGCTGCTGTAGATCTCTGAGGGGATGGTGAGGCAGCTAGATGTCGGGTCCCCTACAGGTGGGACTGGTCCCTCAAAGTCTATGGGATTTGTGAAGTCGAGTGCGGATAAAGAACACAGTCTCACACGGTCAGCGTCTTTCCATACCTTTACTTGTAAGATGTTCAAGCAGGTCCCAGGGAGGCTGATCCAAGGAGGATGTATTTCGAGATAGCAGCTGGGCAAGTTAGGGGCCTCCTTTACTTCCAATATGACGAGTCCAACTAGCATGAAGCGTAGTTCCCTCCAATAAATCTGGTTCTTCTACCACCATGCATGAAGCTATGGTGATGCTTCGGTCCCAGTAACCGGTTAACAGTGCAGGACTTCCAATCCTAAAGCACTCACAATATCTACCACTGTGCCTTTCGCCTTGCCCGTGCTGGTAGCATAAGCATCCCTCACTTCACAGATATATATATCAGTCAGTTCCTTCTTAGTTCCTTCCAGAGCTTGCTAGCAGAATACCAGTAATACTTTTAGGCAGGAGCACGTCTCTGAACCTCTACCGTCCTCTAGACAGGCGTCTGAATTATCTGCAGCTCACTCCTCTCTCCTGCACAGACTTCTCGCTGACTGACTGTCTCCTCAGACAAACTGAACTGACTGAAGACAGGACACTCTCTGACTGAACACTCCCTGCTGATGTCACAAGCTTATAAACCTGTGGGCGTGTCTAAGTGCATGTTGGAATGAATGTTCATTTAGCATTAAACTGCTATCTCTCCACACATCCTCCAGGGTACTGCGTGTGCCTTCACACACCAGGGCTACACAGGGGCACATCTATTCTTGATAACTAGCATTGCTTTCGCTGACGGCGGAGGGTTGCAACCACCAGATTTCAGTTTTGCCTGGCTGGTTATCAAAAATACAGGGGAACCTATGCATTTTGTTTTTTTTATCACTTATTTACAGCGCCGACACAGGCTGATGAATACTCCATCGGCCGCTGCCTGCTCTCACTGTAATAAACTGCAGCATTCGTTGGCTCACGGGAGCAGTACTCCAATCAGCCAACGCCAGTAACCAGAGGTAAACTTTTTACCTCCGATCACAGCTGCGGGCTTACGCTGTCATTTGGCAGTGTGGGAATTGCAGCTGTCTGACCAGCAGTAATGATTTTACCGCCTATCAGAAGCAGTGTTTGCCGCGCTGTCTTGCAGCTGACAGCACAATAAACACCTAGTGTTTGGGGGGCTGAATCCAAACAGTAACATGGACTTCCTGGTGAAGTCCGTGTTCAGTGTCTGTGCCCGAAGAGTAGGTGTTCAGTACGGATGCCTAACTTTACTGTTCGGGTTCACCCATCTCTACTTCTAATCAGTGCAGGAGTAGGAGAAATCAGACGCTGTGGTCTTCTGGCCTCTCTTTCGCTGTAAACCAGTGACAGTACCCCCTTCTATAACAGACCTCCGGAACCTCAGAACCGGGTTTATCAGGGTGTGCCACGTAAAAAGACTAGATCAACCTGGCCGCATGGATGTCAGATGCTGGTACCCACATCTTCTCTTCAGTACTGTATCCCTTTCAGTCTACCAGATACTGAAGTGACCGACAAACTAAGCGAGCATCAACGATCTTAGCTATTTGAAATTCCAAATTTCCATCCACAATAAAATGAGATGGCGGTACCAGTGATGGTACAGAGGATGCAATGTATTTTTTGAGTAGCGATCAATAAAGTACATCATGAATCCTAAAAGTGAGCGGCAAAGCAAGGCGGAATGCTACAGGACTGATGATGGTCACAATCCCAGTTTCCAAGAGGGACCCTTCAACTTAATGTTCCTTGGGGACAACCACACCAAGTCAGCAACACACAGGTCCCAAGTCACCAAAAATCTCCGATCAGCCACACTCTTATATTTGGACCACATCTTCCTCTAATAATCAAGAGCCCCTTTCATATAGACTGTGAGACAGTGAAGGAATATGTGGTGAATGAGGTGTATATTTCACCTAAGTACCTTGCTGACTGGTATGAGCGAAATGTGTGGCTTTGTAAACCTGGTGGTAAAGAAAGGTCACTACACCTGCCATTCAGTACACGCTTGCAGCTCAGACCTGAATCCACTCAGGTGTTGATTAGGAAGCCAGAAGTAGGTGCTTGGGAACACAGTCAGGGAGCTCATTCAGTCTGGACAGGAGTCCAGGCATGGAAGGAGACTCCGGGAGGTGGGCTCTCTCTGTCTGGGTGCTCGAGGTACCCCGGACACAAAGAGGAGACTCTGCGACACTCCATGCTGGTGACTACTGAATAGGAGGTGACCTCTCTCAAGTCTGGATGTTGGAGTTGCCTTCAGACATAAAGAGGAGTGTCTGTGAAACTCCATACTGGTAACAGAGATCATATGTGTTGTTTTGGGCACAGACTGGTAGAGTCTGGGTCCCGGATAGAGAGGGCCATCTATCTAAGTGTAATTAGAGGCTAGACAAGCCCAGGTTTTCTGTTTATGCTTTGTTTTTATCTGTGTGATGTGGACTTTAATAAAACTGGTTGCGGCCAGTTTTCACCAAACTGCTGTCTGAATGAACTGTTTCCGTGCCATTCTGTCTACCCAGACAGCGATCCTAGAGCTAAATACCCCTGGAAATGTTACAATTGGCGGAGAATGCTGAGGCAGCACAGTGCCTGATACAGTTAGTGCTGGAGTGTGCATGCAGCACAGTGGCAAGAGACAGCATTAAAGGTGAAGTCTATTGAAATAGCAGCAGAAAAAAAAAAAAAAAGTGTGTCAGCAGAAACGTCTGTTTGGAGCAGTCTTGGAGAGACAGTGGCCCTGATAGGGTCTGCAGAGAGAAAATGTATGCACAGCAAAGCTGAACTTGTTGTGAAAATGACTGTGGAATGTGCAGCAGCAAGAGAAACGTCTGTGGAGCAGTCTTAAAGAGACAGTAGCCCTAATAGACTTTGCAAAAGAAAAAAAAAAAAAAAAAAAAGGGTGTTTGCACAGCAAGGCTGAATTTTCTGTGGAAAAAAGCTGTGTAGTGTGTATGCCTTGACTGAAGTCTGCCGTTGTGAAGACAGAGATATCTGACAGCATGGAGGCACTGTTTGAACCAATGGCGCAAGTTAATATGCAACATAAGACTGCTGTGATTGAGACAGATAAGTCCGGCAGTATGGAGGAGCTCGTTGAGTACCTGGTCCAGGCCCAGCGAAGCATGCAGCAGAGCATGGAGCAGCAGCGCCTGCAGCACCAGCAGCAAATCCTGCAGCAGCAACAGGAGAATAACCGGGTGTTGGAGCAGATTGCAGCTCTCAGCACCTCGTCCCAGGGTAGTGTTGTGAAGGTACCTGCGTTGTCCGCTGTAAAGAGGGCGGTAAGACGGTCCTTGAAAAAGATGACACCTCGTGATGATGTGGAGGTATATCTCACTAGGTTTGAGAGACTGGCAGAGAAGGAGAATCTGCCCCTATCTGAATGGGCCATGATGGTCGCACCCTATCTGATTGGAGTGCCCCAGGTGGCATATGCTGACCTGGGCGAGCAGGACAGCCAAGACTATGGCAAGTTGAAAGCGGAGATTCTTACCCGGCTGAGTGTTACGGTGACAGCCCGTGCCAGGGAGTTCATGACTGGAGATACAATTGGGAGTCTGCAGTCAGCAGGTTTGATTATGGAGTTGAAAAGGTGATAGTGGACCGCTACACCCAAGCACGTCCTCCTGAGGTACAGCCGTCTGAGAGGTCGTCACTTCAGAGTTCCCGGACGCTGAACTCTCGCGGTAAGAGCGTTCCAGCTGTTGGGGACATGGGGTATGCTGATAAGCGGGGTCAGGCCCGAGGGGACATGTGGGTGGGAGAGTGTGATGGACCGTGTTGGAGCTGGCGTGAAATTGCAGCCAACTGTCCAATAGAGGGGGAGCCTATGTGTTGTGATGTTGGCAGATCCCTCTCTCTCTGCGCAGAACCTGTGTGTGTGTCCACCTCAGCCGAAGAGACTGGACCACAGGGGTCCCCGGTGGTTGTAAATGACTGCCCAGCACAGGCCCTCTTGGACTCAGAGAGTCCAGTGACTTCCGTATGTGACAGCCTGATTGAAAGGGACTTCATCCCTGATAAGCACCTGAGTATGGTGTGCATCCATGGAGACACCAAAGTCTACCCAGAGACTGCCGTGGACTTGGTCCCCAAACTCGGGGAGGTTTCATATGAAGGGGGGGTAGTGAAGAACCTGGTGCAACCCGTCATATTGGGTAGTGACTTTCTCCAGTCTAAGGATCTCTGGGGGAAAAAGGTTTCTGATGGACAGTGTGATGAAGCTCCTATTGAGGGTGCGCAGTCCCGAGGGGCGGAACACAATGCTAGTGGGCCGTTAATCTTGTGTGATAATGATGCTGATATTGATAATGATAATGATGATAACCATGATGATGATGATACTGATCATAGTCATGATAATGATGTTGATAATAATGATGACTGTGATAGTGATGAAATTCCTTTGCAGGTGATGTTGGGAGACGAGGATGGTGGTTCTCGGGAACCGAGTGTCCTTTACTTACCTGTGTCCTGTGACAATTTTGAGAGTGAGCAGTGGCGAGACCCCACTCTTGGGACGGCACAGGAAAATATGATTGTTCTAAATGAGGTTTCCCAGGAGACTGGCTCTGAGGAGAGGTTTCCTCATGCCGCCATGGACAATAGCCTATTGTATAGGGACACTGAAGTCCAGGGAGAGGTCGTGAGTCAGCTTCTAGTACCTGAACTATATAGAAGTATAGTGCTGGGGTTGTCACATAGTCACATACTTGAGGGACCAGATAGTGAAGTTAATGTTGTGGATGACATGTTAAACTAAGGTTCCAGATCAGGATGTGAATGAAAATGAATTGTATAACCCTGACAGTGAGCAGGATGTGAATGAAACTGAATTGTATGGCCCTGACAGTGAGCAGGATATGAATGAAACTGAATTGTATAACCCTGACAGTGAGCAGGATGTGAATGAAAATGAAGTGTATAGCCCTGACAGTGAGCCAGATGTGGCTGAGAAAGAGGGGTCAGATAGTGATAGTGAATCATCTGATGACCATAAAGCAACCAGTGCAAATGAGGAAGGCATGGTAGCAGAGGAGGTTGAGAGTCCTGAGAAGAAAGCTGATGCTGACCTTACAGCCAGACAGAAGATGGCATCTGAAGATGTTTTACAGTTGGCCGGTTCCCTGGCGAAGACTAAGGTGAAAGGAGGAGAGCTGAGCTTTAAAGGCAGGACTCTGAAACTGAACACAGCACAAGTGGATGCTGTTGGAAATGAGAAGTTGTCAATGGGTGGTATGGAGCTGCATCGTGCCCGGGACTTTGAGGGAGATGCTGCAGAGCTGGAGAAAGCCATGGAAATGGTGGTCACCAAGCCAGATGCCTCATCAGAAGCTGAGGTTTCAAGTGAGGCTGTGAGGAACAAGACTGAAGAAACGGCCGAAGTAGTAAAAGACGTCCAACAGCTACAGGAGAAGATGCGTCTCCATGAGGTCTCCACCAAAGACATGAAGACTGATATTGTTGCATTGCGCGAGCAGCTGCAACAGTGTAAACTGGATGTGTTATCTCTTCGCCGGGAACGGGAGCGGTGCCAGCAGTTGCTACAGAGAGTACGAAGTGACAGGGAAAGTGTATACAGTACCTTGCAAGATCAAGAAAAAATGGTTGCACAGGTACCAGAGGAATTAAGTGCTTCTCAGAAAAAATTTCAAACTGTGATGAAGGAGCGTGATGAGAACCATGAGTACCTTCTTGAAAAGGACAATGAAGTAAAAGGAAGGATACAGGGAGTCTCTTCATTGCGAGAGCAAAGGCCGCAATTATACGAGGAGGTGAAAGCAGAAAAGATGATGAGCCTTGACTTGTTAGAAGATGTGGATCTCCTGGAGAAAGAAGTAAGAGCTCTGCGTCTTATGCAAAGTGAGCCTGTACAAGAAGAGGAGCTTAAATTCTGTGAAATAGAATTTACGAACCAACTGATATTAAAAAAAGTAGATGTGCTAAAAAAGGTTCAGGGGGAATTAGAGAAAAGTGAAAAACCCCCTATACCTTCTGGGACAGCTGGGGACACAGGGTCAGTGCACCAGGACAGGAGGTACGAGAGGTTCTGAGGAAGAATCAGCAGAGGTGTTCTGACGTGCCTGGTCGTACTTCTCGGGTGAGGCACTATAACAAGACTGAGGCTGGCACTAAGGTCAAGCTGAAACCGTGCAGGTCACCTGAGGTCCGCAGAGAGCATAGGCCCGGGAGGGTACAGGGTAGTGCGGATGGCTCAGGTGAAGATATAGATGACAAGACTGAAGATGAAGCTAATGATGACTATGACTGGTCCGGAGTTCACTGTCTCTTTAGGATTGTTGACCAGCCCTCCGGTCTGGAGAAGAGGGAGGGGATATGTGAGACAGTGAAGGAATATGTGGTGAATGAGGTGTATATTTCACCTAAGTACCTTGCTGACTGGTATGAGCGAAATGTGTGGCTTTGTAAACCTGGTGGTAAAGAAAGGTCACTACACCTGCCATTCAGTACACGCTTGCAGCTCAGACCTGAATCCACTCAGGTGTTGATTAGGAAGCCAGAAGTAGGTGCTTGGGAACACAGTCAGGGAGCTCATTCAGTCTGGACAGGAGTCCAGGCACGGAAGGAGACTCCGGGAGGTGGGCTCTCTCTGTCTGGGTGCTCGAGGTACCCCGGACACAAAGAGGAGACTCTGCGACACTCCATGCTGGTGACTACTGAATAGGAGGTGACCTCTCTCAAGTCTGGATGTTGGAGTTGCCTTCAGACATAAAGAGGAGTGTCTGTGAAACTCCATACTGGTAACAGAGATCATATGTGTTGTTTTGGGCACAGACTGGTAGAGTCTGGGTCCCGGATAGAGAGGGCCATCTATCTAAGTGTAATTAGAGGCTAGACAAACCCAGGTTTTCTGTTTATGCTTTGTTTTTATCTGTGTGATGTGGACTTTAATAAAACTGGTTGCGGCCAGTTTTCACCAAACTGCTGTCTGAATGAACTGTTTCCGTGCCATTCTGTCTACCCAGACAGCGATCCTAGAGCTAAATACCCCTGGAAATGTTACAAGACGTAATTGATTTTGAAAACCGTTCTTCTTCAGGTGCCAAAAGAACGATTCCTATAAAATGAGCTGAACAGAAGATGAAACCCATATGCCCCGAAAAACAAAGACTTGCCAGTAGACTCATGACAATGATTATTCAGCTATAGGTAAGTAGGTAATCCAATCCTCCTGATTCTCAGACACAAAACACCCAAGATAACTCTCAAGATTATGGTTAACCCATTCACTTTGCTCATTAGACTGTGGGTGAAATGGTGACAGGTGGGTCCCCAAACGAGTACAAAATGTCCTCCAAAATTTGTAAATAAACTGCATCCCCCAATCAGAAACAATATCGGTAGGAATTAGTGATGAGCCAGCACTATAATGCTCGAGTGCTCGTTATTCGGGTCGAGCAAATTGGAATACTCGGGTACTCGACCCGAACAATGAGACTAATGTAAGTCTTCACGACTGTGAACAATGTTGTCAGAGTCTTACGCCATTTTTACAGGCGCACCAAAAAACATAGAAAACTGAAAACAAAATGGATTTTCCTGGGAAATACGTCAAGAAACATCCTTTCCAGGGTAATGACTTTTATATAAGGCAAAATAATTAACCCCAAGCAAAAATGTTCCTCCACCACTTTATCTATGTTAACACGTTGCATTTTTGATGCGTTTTTCAATGTTACCATTGCTTTCAAACAGTACAAATGCATTTACTGTGAAATGTCATTGTAGCATTTAACAACCTTAGCTGCCCATGTGGTGTGTGACACATCATCAGACACATCTTATTTCATTTATGAAGGAAGGACTCTTAAAGTCACAAAGCCTATTTTTATAGGGACATCAGTCGGCATTACTATTGTTAATGGGCCATTATTAAACTGTGGGTCTCCAATACTGTTATTGCTTATGCATTGAGTGGCTGGGCTGCCAAACATTAGGATGCACCCCAATACCCCTTTGATGAGATGTACTGGAGGGCCTCATGAAAAAGTGTTCCAAGTGTAAGAAACTAGGTCTCCCATAGTGTTAGCCTATGCATTAAATGCAAGGACTGCCCTGCAGTAAACAACACGCACCCCAATAAGCCTTTGAACCCAGGTACTGGATGGCCACAAGAAAACCAAGTTCACATTATTCTTTTGGTACTGCCATAGTGTTAGCCTATGCACTGAATGCAAGGTCTGCCCTGCTTCAAAATCAAACGCACCCCAAAAAGCCTTTGAACTAATGTACTAGATGGCCAAAGGAAAACCAAGTTCACATTATTATTTTGGCACTGTCATATGGTTAGCCTATGCACTGAATGCAAGGCCCGACCTGCCACAAAGTCACATGCACCCCAATAAGCCTTTAAACCGATGTACTGGATGGACACAGGAAAACCAAGTTCACAACATTATTTTGGCACTGCAATATTGTTAGACTATGCATTGAATGCAAGGCCCGCCCTGCACCAAATTCAAACGCACCCCAAAAAGCCTTTGAAGTGACGTACTAGATGGACACAGGAAAACCAAGTTCACATTATTCTTTTGGCACTGCCTATCTAATAGCCTATAATTGAATGCAAGGCCCGACCTGCCACAAAATCACATGCACCCCAATAAACCTTTGAACCGATGAACTGGATGGACACAGGAAAACCAGGTTCACAATATTCTTTTGGCACTGCCATACTGTTAGCCTATGCATTGAAGGCAAGGCCCGCCCTGCACCAAATTCAAAGGCACCTCAAAAAGTCTTTGAATCTACGTACTGGATGGCCACAGGAAAACCAAGTTCACATTATTCTTTTGGCATTGCCATACTGTTGGCCTATGCATTGAATGCAAGGCCCGACCTGCAACAAAGCCACATGCACCCCAATAAGCCTTTGAACCGACGTGCTGGATGGCCATAGGAAAACCAAATTAACATTATTATTTTGGCACTGCTATACTATTAGCCTATGCATTGAATGCAAGGCCCACCCTGCCACAAAGTCACATGCACCCAATAAGCATTTGAACTGATGTACTGGATGGACACAGGAAAACCAAGTTCACATTTTTCTTTTGGCACTGCTATACTGTTAGCCTTTGCACTGAATGCAAGGCCAGCCCTGCACCAAATTCAAACGCACCCCAAACAGCCTTTGAACCGACATACTGGATGTACACAGGAAAACCAAGTTCACAGTATTATTTTGACACTGCCATACTGTTAGCCTATGCATTGAGTGCAAGGCCCGCTCTGCACCATGTTCAAGCACACCCCAAAAAGCCTTTGAATCTACGTATGGGATGGCCACAGGAAAACCAAGTTCACATTATTCTTTTGGCGCTGCCATACTGTTAGCCTATGCATTGAATGCAAGGCCCGACCTGCAACAATGTCACATGCACCCCAATAAGCCTTTGAACCGACATACTGGATGGACACAGGAAAACCAAGTTCACAGTATTATTTTGGCACTGCCATACTGTTAGCCTATGCATTGAGTGCAAGGCCCGCTCTGCACCAAATTCAAACACACCCCAAAAAGCCTTTGAATCTATGTACTAGATGGCCACAGGAAAACCAAGTTCACATTATTCTTTTGCGTTGTCATTCTGTTAGCCTATGCATTGAATGCAAGTTCCAACCTGCCACAAAGTCACATGCACCCCAATTAGCCTTTCAAATGACGTAGTGGATGGACACAGGAAAACCAAGTTCACAATATTATTTTGGCACTGCCATACTGTTAGCCTATACATTGAATGCAAGGCCCCCCTGCAACAAATTCAAATGCACCCCAAAAAGCCTTTGAAGTGACGTACTAGATGGACACAGGAAAACCAAGTTCACATTATTCTCTTGGCACTGCCATACTGTTAGCCTATGCATTGAATGCAAGGCCCGACCTGCACCAAATTCAAATGCACCCCAAAAAGCCTTTGAACCGACGTACTGGATGGCCACAGGAAAACCATGTTCACATTATTCTTTTGGCACTGCCATACCATTAGCCTATGCATTGAATGCAAGGCCCAACCTGCCATAAAGTCACATGCACCCCTATAAGCCTTTGAACCAATGTACTGGATGGACACAGGAAAACCAAGTTCACATTATTCTTTTGGCCATGCCATACTATTAGCCTATGCATTGAATGCAAGGCCCGACCTGCCACAAAGTCACATGCACCCCAATAAGCCTTTGAACCGATGTACTAGATGGACACAGGAAAACCAAGTTCACAATATTCTTTTGGCACTGCCACATTGTTAACCTATGCATTGAATGCAAGGCCCGCCCTGCACCAAATTTAAATGCACCCCAAAAAGCCTTTGAACTGACATACTGGATGAATACAGGAAAACCAAGTTCACATTATTCTTTTGGCACTGCCATACTGTTAGCCTATGCATTAAATGCAAGGCACGACCTGCCACAAAGTCACATGCACCCCAATAAGCCTTTAAACCGACGTACTGGATGGCCACAGGAAAACCTAGTTCACATTATTATTTTGGCACTGCCATACTGTTAGCCTATGCATTGAATGCAAGTCCCGCCCGGATGGGAAGGTGCCGTTTTTTTGCAAAAATATGGCGGACGAGTCGTTGGATGAAGTGATCAGGAAAAGGGGCATGGTGACGCTAGGAATGGGAACATACAGGATTAATAACAGCGGTGGCTATGGGAGGTTTGAGATCCTGGATACAGCCGACAATGATTAGTCGTTTATCTGCCTACCAACATGAATTACCCGATTGCGTTTCATGCCTGTCTGAAGATCGGTGTAACAGATGCACGTCTGAAGCTCTGCATAAAAGATGGCCATAAGAAATATGTTGCAAAAAAAGAAGCACGTGTCCATATAAAGGGCAAAGTGCAACATGCTCATGAGATGCTGATTAATACAAAGCAGATCATTGTTGGAGGAAAACCAAATAAACTGATGGAGTGCACCGGCCGTAACTATCAACACACCCGTGGCACAAGGTTCTATCTTCATCTATTGTTTGGCTATACAGATATTACCAATAATATCCAAATTTCACTGCCGAGAAATATTTGTTCCAGTGTAACGAACACTGTTAAAGGAATGCCAATAAACATAGTTAATCACGAACCTGGGAAAAAACATATTTCTTCTTTACAAGATATGGACGATTAAGGTATTGATGACGGCTTTGAACTTTACCACAACCCCACCATGAAGATGACGATCACAGCTGCAAATAATGTGCCAAAAAGGCCATGATTGTCTAGAAATTCATTTTCCCTTTGGCAAAGTTTACCTCTTACTAAAGTGTTACAAAATGATGAATGCACAGCTCCCATGTCTACTCATCAGCACGACACTTTGCCAATCGCCACCTTTATTGCACACAAAGGCTGTAACCAACATGCCACGTACACTTGCCACAAAGGAGGGCTGTTCATGAGTAGGGCCCACTCATAAAAAGTCTGTCTTTAGCTCTTTAGAAGGCACAAAAATGACCATTAATAATTTTCCTCCAAGAGTAACAGTGGAAGATATCGTTTAGCTTTTCTATGTATGCGGTGCCTTGAAGCTCACCTGCTTGTTGAGTTCAAGAGTTGCAGAGGTTGTGTTTGGAAGAAAGGAAGATGCAGTTGGTGCCTTTAAAAAAAATACAACAACATATACCTAGATGGACAACCAATGAAATGCAATCTTCCTTTGAATGGTAATGTGATCACTGATCACCAGACCAGCCCATACTTCTAAGATTAAGTGACATGACACCCCATCAAAGATGGAAGGTTAATGTCGAAGAAACATAAACTCCTCCAGTGTTGCTTAAAATCCTACAGCTGAAGTTGATCCTGATACTATCTTAAAAGCACTCTTTAAATCCTCAGGATCATCAGCAATCATCCAACCACCTGCATTTAAGATTACGCTCTGATGACACCTACACAACTTGGAGACTGTCATAACAGAGAATCACAATTCACATATGGGTCCACTCCAGAGACTTCTTTAAAAAAAATAATAATAATTTTTGTTTTTTGTTTAATGCTGGTGAAGTGATGAACACCGGCAGGTAGTTGATATTTGAAGGAGTCTGGCATCAGACATTGGCCAATTTATCATGTTCACAGCATTGTAGTACAGTTCAACTTTGTGGTGGGGCAGTTGCGTTATTGCATCAAGAATTTCTGTTTTAACCTTGGTCTAGTGTGTGAAGCATAATTATGGTTCTATAGTTCTGTCAAGGGAATTTAAATAAATGTTAAATAACTTGTTTAACCCCTTCACCCCAGGTGGTTTGCACGTTAATGCCCGGGCCAATTTTTACAATTCTGACCACTGTCTCTTTATGAGGTTATAACTCTGGAACGCTTCAACGGATCTTCGCGATTCTGAGTTTGTTTTCTCATGGCATATTGTACTTCATGTTAGCGGTAAAATTTCTTCCATATAAATTGCGTGTATTTTTAAAAAAATGCAAATATGGCGAAAATTTTGAAAATTTTGCAATTTTCAAACTTTGAATTTTTATTTCCTTAAAACAGAGAAATATGTCACACAAAATAGTTGAGAAATAACATTTCCCACATGTCTACTTTACATCAGCACAATTTTGGAGCCAAAATTTTTTTTTTGTTAGGAAATTATAAGGGTTAAAATTTGACCAGCGATTTCTCATTTTTACAACAAAATTTACAAAGCCATTTTTTTAGGGACCACCGCACATTTGAAGTCACTTTGAGGGGTCTATATGGCAGAAAATACCCAAAAGTGACACCATTGTAAAAACTGCACCCCTCAAGGTACTCAAAACAACATTCGAGAAGTTTATTAACCCTTCAGGTGCTTCACAGGAGCTGAAGCAACGTGGAAGGAAAAAAATAATATTTAACTTTTTAGTCACAAAAATGATCTTTTACAAACATTTTTTTACTTTCACAAGGGTTAAAAGGAGAAAATGAGCAGATAAAGTTGTTTTGCAATTTCTCCTGAGTACGCCAATACCCCATATGTGGGGGAAAACCACTGTTTGTGCACACGGCAGAGCTCGTAAGAGAAGGAGCGCGGTTTGACTTTTTAAAACCAAAATTGGCTGGAATTGAGATTGGACGCCATGTCGCGTTTGGACAGCCTCTGATGTGCCTAAACAGTGGAAACCCGCACAAGTGACACCATTTTGGAAACTAGACCCCCTATGGAACTTTGAACCCCCAAGTGTTTCACAAAAGTTTATAATGCCTGGGTGTGAAAAAAAAAAACGATTTTCAACAAAAATGATTTTTTAGTCCCAAATTTTTGATTTTTCCCAAGGAAATTGGACCCCAAAAGTTGTTGACCAATTTGTCCTGAGTACGCTGATACCCCATATGTGGGGGGGAAACTTTTTTGGCGCACAGCAGGGCTTGGAAAGGTAGTAATAACGTTTTGGAATGCAGACGTTGATGGGGGTCATGTTCCGTTTGCAGTGCCCCAGATAAGCCTAAACAATGGAAACCCCATACAAGTGACCCAATTTTGGAAACTAGACCCCCTAAGGAACTTATCTAGATCTGTGGTGAGCAATTTGAACCCCAAATGCTTCACACAAGTTTATAATGTAGAGCCGTAAAATTAAAAAATCATATTTTTCCACAAAAATGATCTTTTCACCCCAATTTTTATTTTCCCAAGGGTAACAAGATTCTAAAAGTTATTTGTCCTGAGTACACTGATACCCCATATGAGGGGGTAAACCACTGTTTTGGTGCATGGCAGAGCTTGGAAGGAAAGGAGCGCCGTTTGACTCTTTCAACGCAGAATTGGTTGGACGCCATGTCGTGTTTGGAGAGCTCCTGATCTGCCTAAACAATGGAAACCCCCGACAAATGACACCATTTTGGAAACTAGACCCCTCAAGGAACTTATCTAGATGTGTGGTGAGAACTTTGAACCCCCAGGTGTTTCACTAAAGTTTATAACGCCTGAGCATGAAAATAAAAAATCATATTTTTTCCACAAACATGATCTTTTAGTCCCCAACTTTTTTATTTTCCCAAGGGTAACAGGAGAAACTGGACCCCAAAAGTTGTTGTTAAATTTGTCCTGAGTATGCTGATACCCAATATGTGGGAGAAAACTACTGTATGGGCACACATCGGGGCTCGGAAGGGAAGTAGTGACGTTTTGGATTGCAGACTTTGATGGAATGGTCTGCGGCCGTCATGTCACATTTGGAGAGCCCCTGATGTGTCTAAACAGTGGAAACCCCCCACAAGTGACCCCATTTTTGAAAATAGACCCCACAAGGAACTTATCTAGATGTGTGGTGAGTGCTATGAAGCCCAAGTGCTTCACAGAAGTTTATATCTTACAGCCGTAAAAACAAAAAAATCATTTTTTTTTACAAAAATGATATTTTCTCCCCCAATTTTTTATTTTCCCAAGGGTAACAGAAGAAATTGGACCCAAGAGTTATTGTGCAATTTGTCCTGATTACGCTGATACCCCATATGTGGGGGTAAACTACTGTTTGGGCGCATGGCAGAGCTCAGAAGTGAAGGAGCACCGTTTGACTTTTTCAACGCAGAATTGGCTGGAATTGAGATCAGACGCCATGTCACATTTAGAGAGCCCCTGATGTGCCTAAACAGCGGAAACCCCCCAATTCTAACTCAACCCTAACCCCAACACACCCCTAACCCTAGTCCCAACCCTAACCTTAACCCTAACCACAAACCTAACCCTAGCACACAACTAACCCTAATCCCAACCCTAACCCTAATCCTAACTTTATCCTCAACCCAAACCCTAACTTTAGCTGCAACCCTAACCCTAACCCTAATGGGAAAATGGAAATAAATAAATTTTTTTAATTGTATTATTTTTCCCTAACTAAGGGGGTGATAAAGGGGGGTTTGATTTACTATTTATAGCGGGTTTTTATGATTGGCAGCTGTCACGCTAAAAGACGCTTTTTATTGCAAAAAATAGTTTTTTGCATCACCACATTTTGAGAGCTATAATTTTTGCATATTTTGGCCCACAGAGTCATGTGAGGTCTTATTTTTTGCTGTACGAGTTGACGTTTTTATTGGTAACATTTTTGAGCACGTGACATTTTTTGATCGCTTTATATTTCGATTTTTGGGAGGTTAGAATGGACAAAAATCAGCAATTCTTGAATTTCTTTTGGGGGGCGTTTATACCGTTCCGCGTGTGGTAAAATTGATAAAGCAGTTTTATTCTTCGCGTCAGTACGATTACGGCGATACCTCATTTATATCATTTTTTTTATGTTTTGGCACTTTTATACAATAAAAACAATTTTATATAAAAAATAATTATTTTTGCATCACTTTATTCTGCGAGCTATAACTATTTTATTTTTTCGTTGATGATGCTGTATGGCGGCTCGTTTTTTGTGGGACAAGATGACGTTTTCAGCGGTACCATGTTTATTTATATCGGTATTTTTGATCGCTTGTTATTCCACTTTTTGTCCGGCGGTATATGATAAAGCATTGATTTTTTGCTTTTTTTTTGAAGGGGTTAACTAAAGGGGTTAACTAGTGGGAAAGTTTTATAGGGGGGTTGTTACGGACGCGCGATACCAAATATGTGTGCTTTTATAGTTTTGTCTTTTTTACTTACAGGAAGAAATGAATTTATTGGGGAATATTTTTTTTTTCCTTTATTGTGGATTTTTTTTTTTACAAATGTGATTTAGATTTTTTTAACCTTTTTACTTTGTCCCAGGGTGGGACATTACTGTATAATACCAAATCGCTGGTCTGACAGTCTGCATAGCACTCTGTGAGACCAGCGATCTCACAGGCACTGCTGCAGGCTTTCTCAGCTCACTGAGGAAGCCGCCTCCCTGCAGGACCGGCGGCCATCTTGGATCCGGGGTCTTGCAGGGAGAAAGGCCTCAGAACAGCGCGATCACATCGCGCTGTTCTGAGGTTCTCAGGAAGCACGCAGGGAGCCCCCTCCCTGTGCGATGCTTCCCTGTTCCCCCGGTACACCGCGATCATGGCACATAGTGCCGGGTGTCAGGGAGTGCAGCTGATTGCCTTGGACGCACTATCCCGTCCATGGGCAGATTGGCACTGGTTTCATGGACGGGATAGTACGTCCGATGGCAGAGAGGGGTTAAATGTCTTCAATAATCTGTTTCAACTTTAAAGATAAAAATTTGTTGTTTGTTACCTTTAATATCTGGATTCCTACAAATGGATGTCAGACCTTCATATTCCACTAAATGGGGGGTATTAATTACTAAGTGTCCACTGACGGTGTTCTACAGAAATTTTTTTTTATGACTAATTAATGTTTCACACTGTAAAAATGTCATCCAGAACTGTTCTATTGTTGGTCATAATCGTTGCCCTGCGACTGAAGCATGTTGTGATATATGTGACCTGAAGACAGAGAAATGTTAAAGGGCAATAGATCACGGTAATAGTTATCTAAATCATGAGATGTGAACAGAGTAATGCTGGGAGGACCTAGATTGACGTTTTCTATCCATTTCATCTTCATTTTAAAATTTGTATGTAATGCTGGTAATTAAAAAAGGCACTCTAGTGTTGACAATCTAATTCCTCTCCTGTACAAACCTATAATTTTTTAATAATTGATATTTATTTGTACTCCTCATTTTGAGGGGAGTGATGCACAAGAAATGATGGGTGAACTCTGCAGAGAATACAAACATCACTTTGCAAACAATAACGTGGCTGTTGCATCATGGAACAAGTGCACCCTGGTGTTCTAGTGGTGGTGTCTGAAGAGATGTGGAGGATGTGTGGTATCCCACTAAGAAGCAATTTCTATGGGATACCGTATATATTGTGCGTTTTCATCTAAATGCTTGCCATTTTTATGTGGACTGGGCATTTTTAATAAATTTTGAGACCTGTGCTCACTTTTAATATGCATAAGGTATCAGGCCTCCTTCAATTTTTTTGGGGGTTGTGTCTTAGCCTACTTATTCAGACAATTTTTCAGGCCCAAAAACCAAACAAATACAGGCAAGATTGTTATGAATGTGCTAGAGATGGTTTCTGAGCAGAGGCTCCCTCTTGTGGTTACAGACAGTACTGAACCTTTCAGTGAGGAATGGCAATCTGGGTTCACTGACTGGTCTGAAATAAGGGAGGTTCCCTGTTATGATTTGGTAGCTGAGGAGAGCAGGCAAAAAAGGCAATACACCAGAGAGGTTGGAATCTATTGGATTGCAGTACCCTGACTAACCACCACAACTAAAGGCAGCCGTGGAGCGTACCTACGTTGGTCCTAGACGCCTCGTCACAGCCTGAGAAGCTAACTACACCTAAAGATAGAAAGAGGAAAACTATCTGCCCCGGAGCAGATCCCCAAAGAACATAGGAAGCCCCCAAACATGTAATGGCGGTTAGACAAGAGTAAACACAGACACAGACAGAAAATAGTATGAGCAAACGTTGGGGCCCAAACTTCCTAGACAGAAAAGGATAGGAAGGGCACTTATTGCAATCCCAAAAAACCCTAAAAAGTACCAACTCTACTAATTACAAAAACACCTGAGATCACACGACATCTACCACCTAAATTAGTTCTCTGGTGTAACAAAACAAAACAGCAGCCACTGAAAAAACTGGAAAAGGCAAATGAACAAATAACAGTGGCTGAACTGAACTGAGAGGAGCACAAGCCCCCGGAGGGGACCCGGCAGACCCCCACAGAAGTGCAGGACAAAATGCAAAAAAAAACAAGCACAAAAAACTAAAAGAAGAAAATGTCTTATCTGTTAGCAGAACATGCAGGCACGAAACAGCAGGCTTCAAAGTGAACAGGAATCAAAGATGAGACCAGAACAATTGATCACCGGCAACCCTGATGGGAGGGAACCTCCCTTATATAAGACCAGTCAGTAACACCTGATCGCCAATCTTCACAATCTTCATTAAATAGTTCAGTACTGTTTGTAACCACCAGAGGGAGCTTCTGCTCAGAATTCATTTCTAGCACATTCACAACAGTACCCCCCCTTGAGGAGGGGTCACCGAACCCTCACTTGAGCAACCAGGTCGGTCAGGATGAGCTCTGTTATACGCACGGATGAGTCTCCTAGCATGGATGTCCGAAGCAAACACCCAGGAATTGTCCTCCTGACCATTACCTCTCCACTTAACCAAATACTGGAGTTTCCGTCTAGAAAAACGAGAATCCAATATTTTCTCAACCACATACTCCAGATTGCCCTCAACCAAAACAGGGTCAGGAGGCACAGCCATAGGAACCACTGGCTCGACAAACCTCTTCAATAAGGACTTGTGGAACACGTTATGGATCTTAAATGTCCCTGGAAGAAGTAAACGAAAGGAAACAGGATTAAGAATTTCCATGATCTTATAAGGTCCAATGAACCTAGGCTTAAACTTAGGAGATGCAAATCTGTTCCCCCGGTACACCGCGATCATGGCACATAGTGCCGGGTGTCAGGGAGTGCAGCTGATTGCCTTGGATGCACTATCCCGTCCATGGGCAGATTGGCACTGGTTTCATGGACGGGATAGTACGTCCGATGGCAGAGAGGGGTTAAATGTCTTCAATAATCTGTTTCAACTTTAAAGATAAAAATGTGTTGTTTGTTACCTTTAATATCTGGATTCCTACAAATGGATGTCAGACCTTCATATTCCACTAAATGGGGGGTATTAATTACTAAGTGTCCACTGACGGTGTTCTACAGAAAATTTTTTTTTATGACTAATTAATGTTTCACACTGTAAAAATGTCATCCAGAACTGTTCTATTGTTGGTCATAATCGTTGCCCTGCGACTGAAGCATGTTGTGATATATGTGACCTGAAGACAGAGAAATGTTAAAGGGCAATAGATCACGGTAATAGTTATCTAAATCATGAGATGTGAACAGAGTAATGCTGGGAGGACCTAGATTGACGTTTTCTATCCATTTCATCTTCATTTTAAAATTTGTATGTAATGCTGGTAATTAAAAAAGGCACTCTAGTGTTGACAATCTAATTCCTCTCCTGTACAAACCTATAATTTTTTAATAATTGATATTTATTTGTACTCCTCATTTTGAGGGGAGTGATGCACAAGAAATGATGGGTGAACTCTGCAGAGAATACAAACATCACTTTGCAAACAATAACGTGGCTGTTGCATCATGGAACAAGTGCACCCTGGTGTTCTAGTGGTGGTGTCTGAAGAGATGTGGAGGATGTGTGGTATCCCACTAAGAAGCAATTTCTATGGGATACCGTATATATTGTGCGTTTTCATCTAAATGCTTGCCATTTTTATGTGGACTGGGCATTTTTAATAAATTTTGAGACCTGTGCTCACTTTTAATATGCATAAGGTATCAGGCCTCCTTCAATTTTTTTGGGGGTTGTGTCTTAGCCTACTTATTCAGACAATTTTTCAGGCCCAAAAACCAAACAAATACAGGCAAGATTGTTATGAATGTGCTAGAGATGGTTTCTGAGCAGAGGCTCCCTTGTGGTTACAGACAGTACTGAACCTTTCAGTGAGGAATGGCAATCTGGGTTCACTGACTGGTCTGAAATAAGGGAGGTTCCCTGTTATGATTTGGTAGCTGAGGAGAGCAGGCAAAAAAGGCAATACACCAGAGAGGTTGGAATCTATTGGATTGCAGTACCCTGACTAACCACCACAACTAAAGGCAGCCGTGGAGCGTACCTACGTTGGTCCTAGACGCCTCGTCACAGCCTGAGAAGCTAACTACACCTAAAGATAGAAAGAGAAAACTATCTGCCCCGGAGCAGATCCCCAAAGAACATAGGAAGCCCCCAAACATGTAATGGCGGTTAGACAAGAGTAAACACAGACACAGACAGAAAATAGTATGAGCAAACGTTGGGGCCCAAACTTCCTAGACAGAAAAGGATAGGAAGGGCACTTATTGCAATCCCAAAAAACCCTAAAAAGTACCAACTCTACTAATTACAAAAACACCTGAGATCACACGACCTCTACCACCTAAATTAGTTCTCTGGTGTAACAAAACAAAACAGCAGCCACTGAAAAAACTGGAAAAGGCAAATGAACAAATAACAGTGGCTGAACTGAACTGAGAGGAGCACAAGCCCCCGGAGGGGACCCGGCAGACCCCCACAGAAGTGCAGGACAAAATGCAAAAAAAAACAAGCACAAAAAACTAAAAGAAGAAAATGTCTTATCTGTTAGCAGAACATGCAGGCACGAAACAGCAGGCTTCAAAGTGAACAGGAATCAAAGATGAGACCAGAACAATTGATCACCGGCAACCCTGATGGGAGGGAACCTCCCTTATATAAGACCAGTCAGTAACACCTGATCGCCAATCTTCACAATCTTCATTAAATAGTTCAGTACTGTTTGTAACCACCAGAGGGAGCTTCTGCTCAGAATTCATTTCTAGCACATTCACAACAGTACCCCCCCCTTGAGGAGGGGTCACCGAACCCTCACTTGAGCAACCAGGTCGGTCAGGATGAGCTCTGTTATACGCACGGATGAGTCTCCTAGCATGGATGTCCGAAGCAAACACCCAGGAATTGTCCTCCTGACCATTACCTCTCCACTTAACCAAATACTGGAGTTTCCGTCTAGAAAAACGAGAATCCAATATTTTCTCAACCACATACTCCAGATTGCCCTCAACCAAAACAGGGTCAGGAGGCACAGCCATAGGAACCACTGGCTCGACAAACCTCTTCAATAAGGACTTGTGGAACACGTTATGGATCTTAAATGTCCCTGGAAGAAGTAAACGAAAGGAAACAGGATTAAGAATTTCCATGATCTTATAAGGTCCAATGAACCTAGGCTTAAACTTAGGAGATGCAACCCTCATAGGGATATTTCTTGAGGACAACCAGACCAAGTCCCCCACTTTAAACCGAGGACCATCAGTCCTATGCCGGTTGGCAAACCGCTGGGCCCTCTCCACTACCTGGTCCCAAATCTGCTGCATATGCTCCACAACATAGTCAACACCTGGACAGACAGAAGCCTCCGTCTGTCCCGAAGAAAATCGAGGGTGAAACCCAAAATTGCAGAAAAATGGAGACATCAAGGTTGCAGAGCTAGCCCTATTATTAAGGGCAAACTCAGCCAAAGGCAAAAAAGAGACCCAGTCATCCTGATCAGCAGACACAAAGCATCTCAGATAAGTCTCCAATGTCTGGTTTGTTCTCTCAGTTTGTCCATTGGTCTGAGGATGAAAAGCTGAGGAGAAAGACAATGGAACACCAACTTTAGAACAAAAAGTCCTCCAAAATCTGGAAACAAACTGGACTCCTCTGTCAGATACAATGTTCTCAGGAATACCGTGCAACCGAACCACGTGCTGAAGGAACAAAGGCACCAATTCGGAGGAGGAAGGCAACTTAGGCAATGGCACAAGATGTTTCATTTTGGAAAACCTATCACAAATCACCCAGATAACTGTCATTCTCTGAGAAACAGGGAGGTCAGAAATGAAATCCATAGAGATATGGGTCCATGGTCTCTTGGGCACAGGCAATGGCATCAACAAACCACTAGGGCGAGAGCAAGGCTTGGAGCGAGAGCAAGTCCCGCAGGACTGCACAAATTCCCTGACGTCACGAGACAAAGTAGGCCACCAAAAGGACTGACTAACCAAGTATCTGGTACCAAAAATTCCGCATGACCGGCCAACGCAGAACAATGAATTTCAGACATCACACTCTTTTTCCACCGGTCTGGGACAAACAATTTCCAATAGGGCAGAGTTCGGGTTTATCCTCCTGACACCCTTCCAGAGCCAGTCTCAAATTGGGCGAGATGGCGGAAAGAACTACACCCTCTTTCAAAATAACAGCAGGATCAGATAACTCAGGAGAGTCAGCAAGGAAACTCCTCGAGAGGGCATCCGCTTTAACATTCTTAGTGCCAGGAAGAAAGGAAACCACAAAATTAAAACGTGTGAAAAACAAGGCCCACCTGACCTGTCTAGGATTAAGTCGCTTGGCTGATTCCAGATAAACCAGATTCTTATGATCCGTGAGGACCACCACCTGATGTTTGGCTCCCTCCAGCCAATGTCTCCACTCTTCAAAAGCCCACTTCATGGCCAATAACTCCCGATTACCCACGTCATAATTACGTTCAGTTGGAGAAAATTTTCGAGAGAAAAAGGCACAAGGGTTACTTTTAGAGGTCTCTGGATCTCTTTGGGACAAAACGGCACCTGCCCCAATTTCAGAGGCATCAACCTCCACCTGAAATGGCAGAGAAACATCAGGCTGCCGTAGAACAGGAGCAGAAGTGAATCTCTGCTTAAGTTCCTGAAACGCAGAAACTGCCTCAGGAGGCCAATTCACCACATCAGAACCCTTCTTGGTCAAATCAGTCAATGGTTTAACAATAACAGAGAAATTACCAATAAATTTACGATAAAAATTGGCAAAACCCAAGAATCTCTGAAGAGCCTTTAATGAAGTAGGTTGGACCCAATCACAGATGGCCTGAACCTTGACCGGGTCCATTTCAATAACAGATGGGGACAAAATGAATCTCAGAAATGAGATCCTCTGTACGCCAAAAAGACATTTTGATCCCTTCACATACAGAGCATTCGCTCTCAAAATCTGGAACACAGTCCGAACATGTTTCACATGGGAGTCCCAGTCATTGGAAAAATTCAAGATATCATCCAAATAAATAATCAGAAATTTATCCACAAAATCCCTGAAAATGTCATTCATGAAGGACTGGAAGACGGAAGGAGCATTAGTGAGCCCAAAGGGCATCACTAGGTACTCAAAATGCCCCTCTGGGGTATTAAATGCCGTCTTCCATTCATCCCCGTGCTTAATGCGAATAAGGTTATATGCCCCCCTGAGGTCAAGCTTGGTAAACCAAGTAGCACTTTTCACCCTGGAAAACAGGTCAGAAATCAAGGGTAATGGATATTGATATTTCACAGTGATATTGTTCAAGAGACGATAATCAATACACGGCCTTAATGAACCATCCTTTTTGGCCACAAAGAAAAAACCGGCACCCAAGGGTGAAGAGGATGGTCTGATATCACCCTTCTCCAATGACTCCTTGATATAAGACCGCATAGCGTCATGTTCAGGTACAGACAAGTTAAAAAGGCGACCTTTAGGGAATTTACTACCAGGCACTAATTCAATAGCGCAGTCATAGCTCCTATGGGGGGCAAGGATGCAGATTTACTTTCGCTAAACACATCAGAAAAATCAGTCAAAAAGTCAGGAACATCCTGAGCCTGGGGGGAGGCAGGAAAAAAACAGGAGTGTTGGCATTAACACATTGGCAGCCCCAACGGTTACAGACACAGATTTCCAATCCAAAACAGGATTATGAGACTGTAACCAAGGGAAACCCAGTACAATAATGTCATGCAAATTATACAGCACCAAAAATTTGCAACTCTCCTGATGATCAGGTTCAACCCTCATTATCACCTGAGTAGAGAACTGGGGTTTATTCTCAGCCAAAGGGGTAGAATCGATCCCCAGTAGGGGAATAGACTTCCGTAGGGGTATCAAGGGAAACCCACAACGTTTAGCAAAATCAAAATCCATCAGGTTAATAGCTGCTCCAGAATCAACAAAAGCCTGAGCAGAAAATGTGGACAGGGAGCAAATCAGAGTAACAGTCAACAAAAATTTAGTCTGAACACTACCCAAGACAACTGAGCGTGCAAAACGTCTTCCCCGCTTAGGGCAGACTGAAATAGCATGAGAGGCATCACCACAGTAGAAACATAACCCATTGCGTTTTCGAAACTCATGACGCTGTGCCCCAGAAGCCACTCTATCACACTGCATGGGTTCAGAAGCTGGTTCACAAGGCAACACTATTCCACGCATACCTCTACGCTCACGCAAACGTCTGTCAATTTGAATCGCTAATGACATAGAATCATTGAGACCAGAGGGGACAGGGAATCCCACCATAACATCCTTTACATTCTCTGACAGACCCTTCCGAAAAAGGGCTGCCAAAGCATCGTCATTCCATTTGGTCAGGACTGCCCACCTTCGGAATCTCTGACAGTATAACTCAGCGTCCTCAAGCCCCTGATTTAATGCCAACAAGGCTTTTTCAGCTTGATCAGTGACATTAGGCTCATCGTACAATAACCCCAGAGCCTGAAAAAATGCATCGACATTACTCAAAACAGGGTCCCCAGGTGTCAGGGAAAAAGCCCAATCCTGAGGATCGCCGCGCAGGAGAGAGATGACAATTTGAACCTGCTGTGCTGCGTTCCCTGAGGACTTAGATTTTAAGGCAAAAAACAACTTACAGTTATTTTTGAAATTCAGAAATTTAGCTCGATCCACTAAAAACAAATCTGGCATGGGAATCCTAGGTTCCACAATGGCAAGCTAATCCACAGGCCAGACAACTGTGCAAACTCCATTGAGGGAAAAAAAAATCCTCCTCAGCACTCAGAGATACAGAGGGAAAAAAAAAATCTCTGACAACTCTGACAATCTTCTTTCTTTAACACTATTTTTCCCTTCTGTGAGTACCATATAAATATCAGTTTTTGGGCCGGTGATACTGTTATGATTTGGTAGCTGAGGAGAGCAGGCAAAAAAGGCAATACACCAGAGAGGTTGGAATCTATTGGATTGCAGTACCCTGACTAACCACCACAACTAAAGGCAGCCGTGCAGCGTACCTACGTTGGTCCTAGACGCCTCGTCACAGCCTGAGAAGCTAACTACACCTAAAGATAGAAAGAGGAAAACTATCTGCCCTGGAGCAGATCCCAAAGAACATAGGAAGCCCCCAAACATGTAATGGCGGTTAGACAAGAGTAAACACAGACACAGACAGAAAATAGTATGAGCAAACGTTGGGGCCCAAACTTCCTAGACAGAAAAGGATAGGAAGGGCACTTACTGCAATCCCAAAAAACCCTAAAAAGTACCAACTCTACTAATTACAAAAACACCTGAGATCACATGACCTCTACCACCTAAATTAGTTCTCTGGTGTAACAAAACAAAACAGCAGCCACTGAAAAAACTGGAAAAGGCAAATGAACAAATAACAGTGGCTGAACTAAACTGAGAGGAGCACAAGCCCCCGGAGGGGACCCGGCAGACCCCCACAGAAGTGCAGGACAAAATGCAAAAAAAACAAGCACAAAAAACTAAAAGAAGAAAATGTCTTATTGTTAGCAGAAGATGCAGGCACGAAACAGCAGGCTTCAAAGTGAACAGGAATCAAAGATGAGACCAGAACAATTGATCACCGGCAACCCTGATGGGAGGGAACCTCCCTTATATAAGACCAGTCAGTAACACCTGATCGCCAATCTTCACAATCTTCATTAAATAGTTCAGTACTGTTTGTAACCACCAGAGGGAGCTTCTGCTCAGAATTCATTTCTAGCACATTCACAACAGTTCCCTCCCATGATGGTTGCCGGTGATCAATTGTTCTTGTTTCAATTGTGGTTCCTGGTCATTTGGAAGTTTACTGTGTCTTGCCTGCATCTTCTGCTATCAGATAAGATATTTTCTGCTTTTATTTTTGTGCTTGCTTTTTGCATTGTTCCCTGCACTTCTGTGCAGGTCAGCCAGGTCCCCTCCGGGGGGCTTGTGCTCCTCTCAGTTTATCTGAAGCCACTGTTATTTGTTCATTTGCTTTTTCCTGTTTTTTCAGTGGCTGCAGACTTAGTTTTGTTACACCAGAGATCTGATTTAGGTGGTAGAGATCGAGTGATCTCAGGTGTTTTTGCAATCAGAAGAGTTGGTATTTTTTAGGGTTTTTTTTGGATTGCAGTGAGTATCATTTCCTGTACTTTTCTGTCTAGACAGATTGGGCCCCAGCGTTTGCTCATTCTATTTTCTGTCTGTGTCCGTGCTTCTTCTTGTCTAACCACCATTACATGTTTGGGGGCTTCCTATTTTCTTTGTGGATCTGCCCCGGGGCAGATAGCTTTCATCTTTCTGCCTTTAGGTGTAGTTATCTCTCAGGCTGTGACGAGGCGTCTAGGATCAACGTAGGAACGCTCCACGGCTACCTCTAGTTGTGTGGTTAGTTCAGGTTACTGCAATCCAATAGGTTCCAGCCTCTCTGGTGTATTGCCGTTTTTGCTTATTCTCCTCAGCTAGCAAAACACAACACAAATATTTGAGAGTGGCCTGTCTCGTCAGACGCCTCATCTATCTGTGAGCTACAAATTGTGGCATTTGAGTACTCCATTGAACTGTTTTTCCTGTCTCTTACTAAATTTATGACACCAGTTTGCGTTAAAAAATTTTTTACCTACAGGCCAGATATTTAAACTGTGGATTTCCCTCACACGGATAACATATAAATTATGTTTGGAGTGAACGTAGAAAATAATGTAGTACATATGAAAGGATATTTAAACAGCAAAAAAAGGCAGCAATACTCACCTGCCCAGATCTCAGAACAAATGCACTACAGGGTGCAGCCAGCCCATAAAGCAAGATGTTTGCAGCACAGGTGCAAAATACCAGATTAAACAGCCACTCTCCACATACCCATTCAAGGAGGTGGTGACTGCTCAGTATACAATTGCACAATAGAGGCCCGCATAGGGTGCTGTTCACACAAGGATACTGCACAGTGTCTGGTTCACAGCCTATTAGTTACGCCTTTACTATTCGACTAGGTGGGTTGGCCAGTACACTCTCAATGCGCACCAGTGTTAATACCCCTCATTGAGAGTGTACTGGCCAGCCCGCCTAGTCGAATAGTAGGGGCGTAACTAATAGGCTGTGAACCAGACAGTGTGCAGTATCCTTGTGTGAACAGTACCCTATGCGGGCCTCTATTGTGCAATTGTATACTGAGCAGTCACCACCTCCTTGAATGGGTATGTGGAGAGTGGCTGTTTAATCTGGTATTTTGCACCTGTGCTGCTAATATCTTGCTTTATGGGCTGGCTGCACCCTGTAGTGCATTTGTTCTGAGATCTGGGCAGGTGAGTATTGCTGCCTTTTTTTGCTGTTTATATTGAATTTTTGGAGACCTTGAGTCTCCTTAGTGGCTAGTGTAGTACGTATGAAAGGAGCAAGGCATGTGGCAAGGCATGGGGAAGTGGACTTGATGGTTATGGTTCATGCAGAGGCTGAGGCTGTTGTCAACCTGAAATTGAGCCACATCAAACACACCTTACTGTGCCAATTACTAGGATAACACATCAGCACACCATGTATTGAACCCATAGCACTGTCAAAAGGTTGTTGTTTGGATAACGGATAATGTTTCCAGTCACTTTGCCACCACCAGTCACTTTTTCCAACATCACCAGCACCCTGTCTTCCACAAGGTCAAGTCTGAGAAGCCGTGAGTCTGGACCGCATATTCCTCACCCTGATCTTCCTTCCTCCCACTATGCCGATTGCCTGTAGAAAACTGATCCCACACTTGGACACTTCTAAGACCTGCTCACTTAATCATTTTTAGATTCGGGCTTCTCGCACAGTACAGTTTAAAAGGGGTAAGATGATATCGCATGTAGTGCTGCACAAATATTTGAGCAGCCAAGGTCACACGAAGGCGAGGGTGGAAACCTGTCACAAAAGGTGAATGATGATGACACACAATTGCCAGAAAGTCAGGAGGAGTACCAGGGTGTGGAAGTGGAAGAGGAGGTGGTGGATGATGATATTATTCTTATTTGTCATTTTTATAACGCAATTTATGCCATGGCGCTTTACATGTGAAAAAGGGGCAGACATAGACAAGTACACTAAACATGAGCAATACAAGGCAAACGCAAGTACAGAAGGAGAGCTGATCCTTCCTGTGAGGGCTCACAATGTACAGGGGATGGGTGTGGATACACTAGAAGAGGGCTCAGCTGGTCGTGCGGTTCAGTAGACTTAAGATGACTGCAGGTTGTAGGCTTGTCAGAATAGGTTTTTCTTCACGTTTTTTCAATGTGTCCGTGGTAGGCGGTAGTCTGATGTGTTGGGGTAGAGAGTTACAGAGTATGGGTGAAGCATGGGATAAGTCTTGTATGCGGTTAGGGGAAGAAGAGAAAGAGAGGAGTATAGAAGAAGATGTTGAGAGGATCAAAGGTTGCATGTAGGTAAGTCCAGGGAGACCATCTCACAGATTTGTGGAAGGAGACAGGTTGTGGATGGCTTTGTATGTCATAGTTTTAAGGTTTAGAGAGGAGAGGCTGTGGAATAATGGTGAGACAGGTAGATTAGTCGGGCAGTATATTTAAGGAAAGATTGGAGTGGTGCAAAAGTGCTATAGGGTAGTCTAGTGAATAGAAGGTTGCAATACTTGATGCAGGATATGATGGGGCGTGCAAAATCGTTTTTGAATTTTCTTGGTCAAGGAATGTAAGGATTAGGGTAATGTTTTTAAGTTTGAGATGAGTCAGCAGGAGGAGGCAAGGGCTTGGATATGTGGCTTGAAAGAGAGGACAGAGTCGAAGCTCACCCCTAGGCACCGATCATGCGGGACTGGGGAAAATGATTAGCCATTAATGTTGATGGATAGTTCTGGTGGAGGGGTACAGGGAGATAGTTGAAAGATGATGAATTCTTTTTTGTCCATGTTCACTTTTATAAAGAGAACAGAAAATAAGGATGAAATAGCAGACAGATATTGTGTGATTTTGGTCAGTAAGGAGGCGATGTCAGGTCGAGATAGGTAGATCTGATTGTCATCGGCGTAGAGATGATATTGCAAACCGTGGGATTTTATGAGCTGTCCCAGGCCGAAGGTGTAGATGGAGAAGAGTAGGGGTCCTACAACTTGGGGAACCCAGAAACACAGGGGGCGAGGCGAGGAGGTGGTGTGGGAGAGGGAGACACTGAATGTCCCTGTAACACCAACAAGACGGAAGTTGCCACTACAACTGTTAGGTCTTCCCGAGTCTGTTGGACTTAAAGAATCTGTTGATAACCTCAAACAGGCCAGTGCACCACCGGCCATGCCAGCATCAGCAGGGGTAGCGAAAATAACAGCCTGTCCACCACCAGCATGATCAGGCATATGTCAGCAAAGCACTCGACTTTGCTGTCCGAACAGGCTCCAGGAGGAACAGTGTTGTGAATGTGCTAAAAATGGTTTCTGAGCAGAGGCTCCCTCTGGTGGTTACTGACAGTACTGAACCTTTCAGCGAGGATTGGCAATCTGGGATCACAGACTGGTCTGATATAGGGGAGGTTCTCTCCCTTGATGGTTGCCGGTGATCAATTGTTCTTGTCTCAATTTGGTTCCTGGTTCATTTGGAAGCTTGCTGAGTCTTGCCTGCATCTTCTGCTATCAGATAAGATATTTTCTGCTTTTGTTTTTGTGCTTGCTTTTTGAATTGTTCCCTGCACTTCTGTGGAGGTCAGCCAGGTCCCCTCCGGGGGGCTTGTGCTCCTCGGGCTTGTGCTCCTCTCAGTTTGTCTGGAGCCACTGTTGTTTGTTCATTTGCTTTTTCCTGTTTTTTCAGTGGCTGCGGCTTAGTTTTGTTACAACAGAGAACTGATTTAGGTGGTAGAGGTCGTGTGATCTCAGGTGTTTTTGCAATCAGTACAGCTGGTATTTTTTAGGGTTTTTTTTGGATTGCAGTGAGTATCCTTTCCTGTACTTTTCTTTCTAGACAGATTGGGCCCCAGCGTTTGCTCATTCTATTTTCTGTCTGTGTCAGCGCTTCCTCTTGTCTAACCGCCATTACATGTTTGGGGGCTTCCTATTTTCTTTGGGGTTCTGCTCCGGGGCAGATAGCTTTCATCTTTCTGCCTTTAGGTGTAGTTATCTCTCAGGCTGTGACGAGGCATCTAGGATCAACGTAGGAACGCTCCACGGCTACCTCTAGTTGTGTGGTTAGTTCAGGTTACTGCAATCCAATAGGTTCCAGCCTCTCTGGTGTATTGCCTTTTTTTGCTTACTCTCCTCAGCTACCGAAACATAACAGTATCACCGGCCAAAAACTGAAAATTATATGGTACCCACAGAAGGGAAAAAAAGTGTGGGAAAAAAAAAGTTGTCAGAGTTGTCAGAGATTTTTTTTTTTTTTCCCCTGTTTCTTGCATTTTTTTCCCTCTTTCTCTCTGGGTGCTGAGGAGGATTTTTTTTTTCTCTCAATGGAGCTTGCACAGTTGTCTGGCCGTGTGGATCAGCTTGCCACTGAGGTTCGGAGTATTGCTACCTATCTTGCTAGGTTGCCGGTTGTGGAACCTAGGATTCCCATGCTGGATTTGTTTTTGGGGGATCGGGCTAAATTTCTGAATTTCAAAAATAACTGTAAGTTGTTTTTTGCCTTGAAGCCTAAGTTCTCAGGGAACGCAGCACAGCAGGTTCAAATTGTCATCTCTCTCCTGCGCGGTGATCCTCAAGATTGGGCTTTTTCCCTGACACCTGGGGATCCTGTTTTGAATGATATCGATGCATTTTTTCTGGCTCTGGGGTTATTGTACGATTAACCTAATGTCACTGATCAAGCTGAAAAAAACCTGCTCCCTCTGGTCTCAATGATTCTATGTCATTGGCTATTCAAATTGACAGAGGTTTGCTGAGTGCAGAGGTATGCGTGAGATAGTGTTGCCTTGTTAGCCAGCTTCTGAGCCCATGCAGTGTGATAAAGTGACTTCTGGGACACAGCGTCATGAGTTTCGAAAGCGCAATGGGTTATGTTTCTACTGTGGTGACACCTCTCATGCTATTTCAGTCTGCCCTAAACAGGGAAGACGTTTTGCACGCTCAGTTGTCTTGGGTAGTGTTCAGACTAAATTTCTGTTGACTGTTACCCTGATTTGCTCCCTGTCCACATTTTCTGCTCAGGCTTTTGTTGATTCAGGAGCAGCTATTAACCTGATGGATTTTGACTTTGCCAAACGTTGTGGGTTTCCCATGATACCCCTGCGGAAGTCTATTCCCTACTGGGCATTGATTCTACCCCTTTGGCGGAGAATAAACCCCAGTTTTCTACTCAGGTGATAATGAGGGTTGAACCAGATCATCAGGAGAGTTGCAAATTTCTGGTGCTGTATAATCTGCATGACATTATTGTACTAGGTTTCCCATGGTTACAGTCTCATAATCCTGTTTTGGATTGGAAATCTGTGTCTGTGACCAGTTGGGGCGCCAATGTGTTAATGCCGACACTCCTGTTTTTTCTGCCTCTCCCCAGTCTCAGGATGTTCCTGACTTTTTGACTGATTTTTCGGATGTATTTAGTGAAAGTAAATCTGCATCCTTGCCCCCTCATAGGAGCTATGATTGCGCTATTGAATTAGTGCCTGGTGGTAAATTTCCTAAAGGTCGCCTATTTAACTTGTCTGTACCTGAACACGATGCTATGTGATCTTATATCAAGGAGTCATTGGAGAAGGGTGATATCAGACCATCCTCTTCACCCTTGGGTGCCGTTTTTTTCTTTGTGGCCAAAAAGGATGGTTCATTGAGGCAGTGTATTGATTATCGTCTCTTGAATAAGATCACTGAGAAGTATCAATATCCGTTGCCCTTGATTTCTGACCTGTTTTCCAGGGTGAAAAGTGCTACTTGGTTTACCAAGCTTGACCTCAGGGGGGCGTATAATCTTATTCGCATTAAGCACGGGGATGAATGGAAGATGGCGTTTAATACCCCAGAGGGGCATTTTGAGTACCTAGTGATGCCCTTCGGGCTCACTAATGCTCCTTCCGTCTTCCAATCCTTCATGAATGATATTTTCAGGGATTTTGTGGATAAATTTTGATTGTTTATTTGGATGATATCTTGATTTTTTCCAATGACTGGGACTCTCATGTGAAACATGTTCGGACTGTGTTCCAGATTTTGAGAGAGAATGCACTGTATGTGAAGGGATCAAAGTGTCTTTTTGGCGTACAGAGGTCTCATTTCTGGGATTCATTTTGTCTCCGTCTGTTATTGAAATGGACCCAGTCAAGGTTCAGGCCATCTGTGATTGGGTCCAACCTACTTCTTTAAAGGCTCTTCAGAGTTTTTTGGGTTTTGCCAATTTTTATCATAAATTTATTGGTAATTTCTCTGGTATTGTTAAACCATTGACTGATTTGACCAAAAAGGGTTCTGATGTGGTGAATTGGCCTCCTGCAGCAGTCTCTGCGTTTCAGGAACTTAAGCAGAGATTCACTTCTGCTCCTGTTCTACGGCAGCCTGATGTTTCTCTACCATTTCAGGTGGAGGTTGATGCCTCTGAAATTGGGGCAGGTGCCGTTTGGTCCCAAAGAGATCCAGAGACCTCTAAGAGTAACCCTTGTGCCTTTTTCTCTCGAAAATTTTCTCCAACTGAACGTAATTATGACGTGGGTAATCGGGAGTTATTGGCCATGAAGTGGGCCTTTGAAGAGTGGAGACATTGGCTGGAAGGAGCCAAACATCAGGTGGTGGTCCTCACGGACCATAAGAATCTGGTTTATCTCGAATCAGCCAAGCGACTTAATCCTAGACAGGCCAGGTGGGCCTTGTTTTTCATACGTTTTAATTTTGTGGTTTCTTTTCTTCTGGCACTAAGAATGTTAAGGCGGATGCCCTCTCGAGGAGTTTCTTTGCGGACTCTCCTGAGTTATCTGTTCCTACTGTTATTTTGAAAGAGGGTGTAGTTCTTTCCGCCATCTCGCCCAATTTGAGACTGGCTCTGGAAGGGTGTCAGGAGGATAAACCTGAGCGCTGCCCTATTGGGAAATTTTTTGTCCCAGACCAGTGGAAGAAGAGTGTGATGTCTGAGATTCATTGTTCCGTGTTGGCTGGTCATCCCGGGATTTTTGGTACCAGAGACTTGGTGAGTCGGTCATTTTGCTGGCCTACTTTGTCTCGTGACGTCAGGGAATTTGTGCAGTCCTGCGGGACTTGCTCTCGCTCCAAGCCTTGCTCTCGCTCTAGTGGTTTGTTAATGCCATTACCTGTGCCCAAGAGGCCATTGACCCATATCTCTATGGATTTTATTTCCGACCTCCCTATTTCTCAGCGAATGACCGTTATCTGGGTAATCTGTGATAGGTTTTCCAAGATGATACATCTTGTGCCATTACCTAAGTTACCTTCCTCCTCCGAATTGGTTTCTTTGTTCCTTCAGCACGTGGTTCGGTTACATGGCATTCCGGAGAACATTGTGTCTGACAGAGGAGTCCAGTTTGTTTCCAGATTTTGGAGGACATTTTGTTCTAAACTTGGTGTTCAATTATCTTTCTCCTCTGCTTTTCATCCTCAGACCAATGGACAAACCGAGAGAACAAACCAGACCTTGGAGACTTATTTGAGATGTTTTGTGTCTGCTGATCAAGATGACCGGGTCTCTTTTTTGCCTTTGGCTGAGTTTGCTCTTAATAATAGGGCTAGCTCTGCCACCTTGATGTCTCCATTTTTCTGCAATTTTAGGTTTCACCCTCGATTTTCTTCGGGACAGGCGGAGGCTTCTGTCTGTCCGGGTGTTGACTCTGTTGTGGAGCGAATGCAGCAGATTTGGGACCAGGTAGTGGAGAGGTTGTCTCTCTCTCAGGAGAAGGCCCAACGGTTTGCCAACCGGCATAGGACTGATGGTCCTCGGTTTAAAGTGGGGACTTGGTTTTGTTGTCCTCAAGAAACATCCCTATGAGGGTTGCATCTCCAAAGTTTAAGCCTAGGTTCATTGGACCTTATAAGATCATGGAGATTCTTAATCCTGTTTCCTTCCGTTTGCTTCTTCCAGGGACATTTAAGATCCATAACGTGTTCCACAAGTCCTTATTGAAGAGGTTTGTCGAGCCAGTGGTTCCTGTGACTGCGCCTCCTGACCCTGTTTTGGTTAAGGGCAATGTGGAGTATGTGGTTGAGAAAATATTGGATTCTCGCTTTTCTAGACGGAAACTCCAGTATTTGGTTAAGTGGAGAGGTTATGGTCAGGAGGACAATTCTTGGGTGTTTGCTTCGGACATCCATGCTAGGAGACTGATCCGTGCCTATCACCGAGCTCATCCTGATTGACCTGGTTGCACAAGTGAGGGTTCGGTGACCCCTCCTCAAGGGGGGTACTGTTTGAATGTGCTAAAAATGGTTTCTGAGCAGAGGCTCCCTCTGGTGGTTACTGACAGTACTGAACCTTTCAGCGAGGATTGGCAATCTGGGATCACAGACTGGTCTGATATAGGGGAGGTTCTCTCCCTTGATGGTTGCCGGTGATCAATTGTTCTTGTCTCAATTGTGGTTCCTGGTTCATTTGGAAGCTTGCTGAGTCTTGCCTGCATCTTCTGCTATCAGATAAGATATTTTCTGCTATTGTTTTTGTGCTTCTTTTTGAATTGTTCCCTGCACTTCTGTGGAGGTCAGCCAGGTCCCCTCCGGGGGGCTTGTGCTCCTCTCAGTTTATCTGGAGCCACTGTTGTTTGTTCATTTGCTTTTTCCTGTTTTTTCAGTGGCTGCGGCTTAGTTTTGTTACATCAGAGAACTGATTTAGGTGGTAGAGGTCGTGTGATCTCAGGTGTTTTTGCAATCAGTACAGCTAGTATTTTTTAGGTGTTTTTTTGGATTGCAGTGAGTATCCTTTCTTGTACTGTTCTTTCTAGAGAGATTGGGCCCCAGCGTTTGCTCATTCTATTTTCTGTCTGTGTCCATGCTTCTTTTTGTCTAACCGCCATTACATGTTTGGGGGCTTCCTATTTTCTTTGGGGATCTGCTCCGGGGCAGATAGCTTTCATCTTTCTGCCTTTAGGTGTAGTTATCTCTCAGGCTGTGACGAGGCGTCTAGGATCAACGTAGGAACGCTCCACGGCTACCTCTAGTTTTGTGATTAGTTCAGGTTACTGCAATCCAATAATTTCCAGCCTCTCTGGTGCATTGCCGTTTTTTGCTTACTCTCCTCAGCTACCGAAACATAACAGAACAGTATCTGCCGTTGATACCACTGTTTTTTCCGCAGTTGTGCATGCAAGCAAATCTCCTGTCCATGGTTATTGCGAAGATGCCTCCTGTCTTGCATTTGTCGTTGCGCACAAACTCAAATAGCACCATCAACAAGCACGTCCACGTCCTTGTCCAAGTGTAGCGTTCAAGTATCGATACCCCAGTCCTTGGAATGCAAGCAGAAATATCCAGTCAAAGCCACAAAGAACCCACTACTAAATTCATGCATTTCTCATCTGCTTGTGCTCTAAAAGTTGGCTTTTAGCCAGGTGGAGACAGAAGCTTTCTGCAACCTAATTTCGGCGTCCGTCCCAAAGTATTCTGTCCCCAGCAGCAATTATTTCTCCCAGTGTTCCTTCACGGCATTACACAAACACGTGTCACGCTTAATTCCCCTGGCCCACAAACATGCTGTTACTGGTAAAGTACACCTAACCACGGACACGTGAACAAGTGCTTGTGGCCAAGGATGGTACATCTAGTGGAAGCTGGGACCCAGTCGGACATTGGGATGGAACACGTCCTCCCACACCAAGGATTGCATGCCCTACATCAATCACGCTTGCCCCCAGTCTACAGATCCTGCACCTCCTCCTCCTCTTCAACCTCCATCTTCGAAATGAACACATCAGTCACAAGCTGGAAGCACTGCAGCACTGCCTCAGGCAAGCGGCAACAGGCTGGGCAGAAGATAATATGCTTAGGTGACAAAAAGGACAATGCTGAAGAAGTGTGGACAGCTCTGAAAGAGCATGCAGATGTGTGGATGACACCGCCGAACCTCAGCCAGGCATGGTCATGTGTGACAATGGGCGGAACCTGCTGGGGCTCTGAGGCAAGGCAAACTCACACACGTACCATGCCTGGCCTATGTGCTTAACCTCATTGTTCAACAGTTTCTCAAAAGCTACCTGAACCTGCTGGATCTGATTGTGAAAGTATGCCGCCCTGCGTGCCCATTTTAGAAAGTCAACTGCTTGTGAAAGTACGTCGCCCTGTGTGCCCATTTTAGAAAGTCAGCTGCTTGTGAAAGCATACCGCCCTGCGAGCCCTTTTTAGAAAGTCAGCTGCTTGTGAAAGTACGCCCATTTTAGAAAGTCATTTACAGCTTCATCCGCTCTTGATGTGCTTCAGCAGCATTTGCAGCTTTCGGATCATCCACTTGTGTGTGATGTGCTCACGCGTTAGAACTCTACACTGCACATGTTGGAAAGAATTTGTGAGGAAAGGGCAGTTGTTCACTAACAGCATCACTAAGGCCTAGGTATTCATTTTAGTCTTTACACTTAAGATCTCAGGAGTGGACATGGATGTCAGACATATGTAACATGTGTTGGACACGTGGCATGAACTGACTCTCTCTACTGCACACATGTGCTGCACTCACGGTCACGGAGCGCACGGCGCAAACTCTCTGGTGGTCACTGGGCGCACGGCGCCTCGCTCTCTGTCAGTACTGCTTTTAGCGTTGGGAGCCAATGGGAACAGTCCTTTGCGGCGCCAGTGCCGTAAGACGGAGCATGCTGCTCAGCCTCCTACTCGCCGCTTGTCCCCGCCCAAAAAATATGATGTTGTGCCCAATTTCTCTTAAGATGGACCCCCTGCCTCTAGGTCACCGGGTCTGTCTGCTGCAGTCCGTCGCAGTGCCTGCTCTTCGGGCGCTAAGTGCGCTGCCCCCCTTGCTGCTCACAAGCTAACAGTGGGGACTCACTCCTGCTTTGCATGTTTTTTCCATCAGCTTATGGACAGTTTCCCTGTCTAAACATGCCTCCTCTTCCTGGGTAATGGGGCCTGTCCGTTCCCCTATTTCTTCCTCTGGGAAACAGGGGGCGCAGCCTTGACAGTTACGGTCACAGGGGAAGCACAGGTACCCGCAGCCCGGTCTTCCTGAGTCCGTACATATCTGGCCAATCAGTTCTTTAATGAAAGCATCAGAGAAGGCATGTTAGAATTTTCAAGAGAAAATTGTATAATACATCCAGAACAGTTTCACTTTGAAGGACTTTATGGCTCACATCAATCCACAAGATGATACTAGTCTCATACTTCAAAATTTCTGTGGTAAATCATTGCTACACAGATAGGTTATGAATGTTATGACTACAGCAACATCATTTTGGTGATAATTATTCATACCTATTTGCTTCAAATCAGAATATATTCATCATCTTCTTCAAGGATTCGTAATATAATGTTGTAAAAGTGAAAGCAAGTTGGTGAAGTGTGTGTGGTAACTCATTGGTGAAAGTAATTGTAATCTTTACTATTTCTACATTTCGGGTGCGGATAACCACCTCGTTGATCTTATTTAGTTTCTTTGGCAAGAAAAGAACAGCTGCATCAAATCCACGTGCTTTTCCAAGTAATTCATCATGCTGGTAAACCAGAGGTGAGATTAGGGATCTAGATAATGTGGCGCCCCTGAGGGTTCAGTCGCCACAGAGGTATTGCACCTCACCCAGAGGTGGGATACCCCATCCTCAGGTAAGGAGGGAGCACCACCTAGGACTCTAACACCTGCACCCAACACACACTAGAACAGCTGGGCACCCTGGATAAACCCTTCGGGAGGATGGTCTCATCCCAGGCTAAGATAGGAAAGGGTGTATGGGTGGGTGGAGTAAGTAGCAAGGAGGAGTGAAGCTTGAGGAAGCAGTAGGCAGGATTAGAGAGTCCTGAGGAGGAAGAGGAAGGAGTAGGACGTGTATTGAGCAGCTCCAAGTGAGGGGAGGCTGCAGAGAGAGAGTCTAGATAGAATTCGGAGAGGGACTAGAAGCCAGGAAGGGCTTAGTCCTAGAGAAGTGGAAAGAAGGAGCGGAAGAGAAAGATAACTTCTGGAGAGAGAGAGAGAAAGAAGTCCTAGGGATACGGAGAGAGCAGAAGCCATTCGTTGGTCCCGGTCTGTTGGCAGAGGGACTTGGTCGCAAGAGGGAACTCGACCCCTAGTCTAGTGGAAGAACTTCATGATTCAGCTAGCAAGTCAACTGCTGTGATAACTTAGGGATCACAGTCAATAACCACCATTAACTTCTCTGAGAGGCAGCTATATAGAATCAAGAGGAACGCAGAAATAAGTCATTGTCCTAGAGGATTTGCAGCCGCTGATCTGAGACACTGTTGGTGAAGGTGCTGTAGGATAGAAGGAGTGGAAAATCAGCACAGGGAGACTGCCAGAGAAATAGACACAAACATCTAGAACGAAGTCCTGGAAAGGTGCATCCCTATCTACCTGGGGGTTTGCTGAGCCCCTCACCTGGAGTGCCAAGCGGGCATCTGTATTGCTAGCATCACTGTGAGTAAAGTTTTGGAACTGTAACTCGCTGACTGTCTCTCAGTTTCTTCCTGCGTACCAATTGCACTCAGCTACTTCTCCCAGCACCATTACCACCTTCCACTACATCTACCTGCCCTGGGATCCCATAGTCTCACCTGTGGGAGACTGTACCAACTCTGCTGCATCTCACCATGTATCCCAGAGGATCTGCACCGCAGCGCTGGTCGCCATTGACCAGATACCACAGGTGGCGTCATGAATACTTACACTACAAACTCTATTCATTCCCCTGTAAATAATTCCCCTTTTATTGGGCGCCCAGGGCCACGGACGGGTCATTGCCGCTGTGACACATCCCTCAATACACCGGCCCGGTAACGAGTATCCCACTGCCCTGGCGGGCGATCCAATAACATCTGGGGACTGTAGTCAACATGGCACTGTGACAAGACCCACTGGGGAATAGCTATTAATTTGACATAGTTTGTGCCCAGCTGAATAGAGTTGCAAGAAGAAACAAATTTTGATTCAATAACATGTTGGATGGATTGTCTAGTGGAAACACCCATATCATTGAAGTCACATCTACAACCACCACGCTCTCCAAATGACACATCTTGAAATCAATACGAAATGTCAAAATCTCTAGCTTCTGTTCTAGAAAATGCAGGGGACCCTTTTTGACCTCCTCGTCCAACAAGTTCAGTATTAGTGGGTGATGGAATGTCAGAATCCGGCCCAGGAACACTAGGCTATGGTAGTTGCGAGTCCTGGAACATGCTCTTCCACATGCTCTTGCCCTGGCTCTTCCAGTCATGATTTAATTTAGAAGATTTCGCCTCCATAATGCAGAGACAGAGTACAACTACGTCCAAGCGTTCACCCTCTGCTCCTCAGACTTTCTATCTGCACAGTAACTGCCTGTAGGCAGAAGATGATGATGGTGGTGGTAGTATTTGGTGCATTTAAGACACAATCATTGACCAGCTATAACATTTTCAAGCAGAATAATTTTTTTTTACAGAGATACTACAATGTGCAATATGTGGCCTGTATTTGTGCTTTTGCCTGCAAAATAGTGCTTAGAACTAAGGTAACACACAGCAAAAACAGTTTAATGGAGCCCTCTAATGCCACAGTTTTTAGCACACAGAGAGATAGGCGTCTGACACAGATAACAGATGTATGTAAATGGTTAGCACTCGACTGAGAGGTGGCAGTATATGGTGCTAGTGAGAAGGAACCAGATGGTCCAGTAAACGTAAGTTCAGAAAATCACTGCACACGTAAAAAGGTTCAATTATGCATCTGGTGATAGTTTATTGACAGTGATGCGACGACTTGACGTTTCGGCCAAGCATGGCCTTTATTAAAAAAGTCCCTTTCAAAATGGAGTGTCACAAATCACCAGGTGGGTATACGAAATTTCATAAGTGTATCCAGTATAGCCAGGAGATCCAAGTGTGTACCCAATTCATAGGGGAATGTTATCCAACTGGACTGCATATAGATCGTTGGTGGCGCTAAGTGGGACGCGGCTGTGTCTGCGTCCCACTTAGCGCCACCAACGATCCAAAAAAAATTTGCTGCCCACTGAGACCTAGGGCTGTGTATACCCACATACAGTGTGTGCATGCCTTGCACTGATATGTATATACGCACACACACTCCCTGCCTGCCTACCTAGCACTGCAATCTATATACGTCGTAATATAGGACCCCTACTCTTCTCCATCTACACCTTCGGCCTGGGACAGCTATAGAATCCCACGGTTTGCAGTATCATCTCTATGCCGATCACACGCAGATCTACCTATCTGGACCTGACCTCACCTCCTTACTGACAAAAATCCCACACTGTCTGTCCCCTATTTCAGCTTTCTTTTCTGCTCGCTTTCTAAAACTGAACATGGACAAAGCAGAATTCATCATCTTCCCCCCATCTCACTCTACCCCTCCACCAGACCTATCCCTCAATGTCAATGGCTGCTCACTTTCCCCGGTCCCGCATGCTCGGTGCCTCGGGGTGATCCTCGACTCTGCCCTTTCTTTCAAGCCACATATCCAAACCCTAGCCTCCTCCTGCCGTCTCAAACTCAAAAATATTTCCCGACGCATCCCTGCTTATCCTTGACTCAGCACTCACCCACAAAAACACTAGTGGCATGCCTCTTATCATCTACCCGGCTGTGAAACTACTAAGAAAGCCTTCCATAATCTATACCTGAGCCACGAGCTAATCAAGCTCGCACACTCTCCAATACAGATTCATTCCTTGTTACGTAATCCGCAAATCAAACTCTGTCTCGTCCCGTATATCGTCCCCAGAGCCTACTCCCCTAATTAGCCAAGCCCTATCAATTGGCTAATCCTATGACGTCACCAGAAGGCGACGAACAACGACAGATATATACAAAACCTACACTCCCCGTACATGCACCCATGGTCCTACGTCAGCGTACCTAACATACACAAGCCATCCACAACCTATCTCCTCCATACATCTGTGACATGGTCTCCCGTTACTTACCCTCGCGCAACCTTCGATCCTCTCAAGATTTCCTTCTTTACTCTCCCCTTATCTCTTCTTCCCACAACCGCATAAAAGACTTCTCCCGTGCCTCCCCTATACTCTGGAATTCTCTACTCCAACACATCAGACTCTCGCCTACCATTGAAATCTTCAAAAAGAACCTGAAGACCTACCTCTTCCAACAAGCCTACAACCAGCAGTGATACTCAGTCTACTGAACCGCCGCACGACCAGTTCTACCCTCTCCTAGTGTAAATTCACCCATCCCCTGTAGATTGTGAGCCTTCGCGGGCAGGGTCCTCTCTCCTTCTGTACTTATGTGTGTCCTGTATTGCTCACATTTATTGTACTTGTCTATATTCGCCCCCTCTCACATGTAAAGCGCCATGGAATAAATGGCGCTATAAAAATGAATAATAATAATAAATAATAATAAATGAGTCCTTAGAAAGACTGTTGATTAAGCTGGATTTGTGTCTTATTTGATTTTAGATGTACACTATGTTCTAAACCCCCAAATCTGACCCTATCTCAGCAGCAGCTCTCCCTACACTCGCTAATTCCGGAGCAGATAGAGCCGAACATGGTGCCGCCCGATCTCTTATACACCTGATGATGCTGTGCGACCAGCCAATCACTGTAATAGTAATACCACAACAAAGATGGCTGTGGCATTACAGTGCGTGGCAGACAATCTAAATCTAAAGAGCGCCAAAACCCAGGGTAGGCATCAGTACTCCCGCCGAGCAAACACGGAAATGCTCGCTGCTCGCCGAGTAATTATTATACAAAATGCTGCATAGCAATCAGTTTATAATATGATTTGTATTGATTACATAAAGAGCTATGCTTGATAATTCAATGAATGACACTGGGCGGTGACAAATATATATTACATACAAATCACATATTATTGTACAGTCATGGCCAAAAGTTTTGAGAATGACACAAATATTAATTTTTACAAAGTCTACTGCTTCACTTTTTCTAATGGCAATTTGCATATACTCCAGAATGTTATAAAGAGTGATCTGCTTAACAGCAATTACTTGCAAAGTCAATATTTGGCTAGAAAATGAACTTTATCCCCCAAAACACATTTCAACATCATTGCAGCCCTGCCTTAAAAGGACCAGCTAACCTCTTTTCATTGATTGCTCCATTAACACAGGTGTGGGTGTTGATGAGGACATGGCTGGAGATCAATCTGTCATGATTAAGTAAGAATGACACCACTGGACACTTTAAAAGGAGGCTGGTGCTTGGCATCATTGTTTCTCTTCTGTTAACCATGGTTATCTCTAAAGAAACACGTGCAGTCATCATTGCAATGCACAAAAATGGCCTAACAGGGAAGAGTATCGCAGCTAGAAAGATTGCACCCCAGTCAACAATCTATCGCATCATCAAGAACTTCAAGGAGAGAGGTTCCATTGTTGCCAAAAAGGCTCCAGGGCGCCCAAGAAAGACCAGCAAGCGCCAGGACCGTCTCTTAAAAGTGTTTCAGCTGCGGGATCGGGCTACCAGCAGTGCAGAGCTTGCTCAGGAATGGCAGCAGGCAGGTGTGAGTGCATCTGCACGCACTGTGAGGCGGAGACTGTTGGAGCAAGGCCTGGTCTCAAGGAGGGCAGCAAAGAAGCCACTTCTCTCCAGAAAAAACATCATGGACAGACTGATATCCTGCAAAAGGTACAGGCAGTGGACTGCTGAGGATGGGGTAAAGTTATTTTCTCTGATGAATCCCCTTTTCGATTGTTTGGGACATCAGGAAAATGCCTAATTCGGAGAAGACAAGGTGAGCGCTACCACAAGTCTTGTCTCATGCCAACTGTTAAGCATCCTGAAACCATTCATGTGTGGGGTTGCTTCTCAGCCAAGGGAATTGGCTCTCTCACAGTCTTGCCTAAAAACACAGCCATGAATAAAGAATGGTACCAGAATGTCCTCCAAGAGCAACTTCTCCCAACCCTCAGAGAGCAGTTTGGCGATCAACAATGCCTTTTCCAGCAAGATGGAGCACCTTGCCATAAAGCAAAGGTGATAACTAAATGGCACAGGGAACAAAACATATCACACAATCCTTATTGAAAAAATGACTAAGTATGGAATGGACAAGGCAACTGTTAGGTGGATTCATAACTGGCTTAGTGATCGGACCCAAAGAGTGGTCGTTCATGGCTGCACATCCAGTTGGAAGAATGTATCAAGTGGGGTACCACAAGGCTCTGTTTTGGGCCCTGTATTGTTCAACATCTTTATCAATGATTTAGATGAAGGAATTGAGGGTAAACTGATCAAATTTGCTGATGACACAAAGCTAGGAGGGGTAGCTAATACTAGAGAATAGAGAGAGAGGATTCAAAAAGATATAAATAAACTGGAGCAGTGAGCAGCAACTAACAGAATGGATTTTAACAGGGAAAAATGCAAAGTACTACATCTGGGCAATAAAAATGATAAAAGCATATACAAAATGGGAGGAATAGGGCTAAGTAACAGCACATGTGAAAAAGACTTGTGTATACTAATTGATCACAGACTGAACATGAGTCAACAGTGTGATGCAGCAGCAAAAAAGGCAAATGCAATTCTAGGATGTATCAACAGAAGCATACAGTCTAGATCACGTGAGGTCATTATTGCCCTCTACTCCTCTTTGGTCAGACCTCATCTGGAATACTGTGTCCAGTTTTGGGCACCACATTTTAAAAAAGACATCAACAAACTGGAGCAAGTTCAGAGAAGAGCAACCAGAATGGTGACCAGTCTGCAAACCATGTCCTATGAGGAACGGCTGCAGGATTTGGGAATGTTTAGCTTGCAAAAAAGAAGACTGAGAGGAAACTTAATAGCTGTCTACAAATATCTCAAGGGCTGTCACATTGTAGAAGGATCATCTTTATTCTCATTTGTACAAGGAAAGACTAGAAGCAATGGGATGAAACTGAATGGGAGGAGACACAGATTAGATATTAGAAAAAACTTTTTGACAGTTAGGGTGATCAATGAGTGGAACAGGCTGCCACGAGAGGTGGTGAGTTCTCCTTCAATGGAAGTCTTCAAACAGAGGTTGGACAGACATCTGTCTGGGATGATTTAGAGAATCCTGCTTTGATCAGGGGGTTGGACAAGATGGCCCAGGAGGTCCCTTCCAACTCTACTATTCTATGATTCTATGATTCTATAGAGATTTTGGGTCCATGGCCTGGAAACTCCCTAGATCTTAATCCCATTGAGAACTTGTGGTCAATCATCAAGAGACGGGTGGACAAACAAAAACCTAAAAATTCTGACAAAATGAAAGCATTGATTGTGCAAGAATGGACTGCTATCAGTCAGGATTTGGTCCAGAAGTTGATTGAGAGCATGCCAGGGAGAATTGCAGAGGTCCTGAAGAAGAAGGGTCAACACTGCAAATATTAACTTGCTGCATTAACTCATTCTAACTGTCAATATAAGCTTTTGTTACTCATATGTTTGCAATTATATTTCTGTCTGTGATAAAAACATCTGTCAAACACACACATAAAAACCAGAGGGCAGCAGATCATGTGAAAATATAATATTTGTGTCATTCTCAAAACTTTTGGCCATGACTGTATGTAGTGCAAATGAATATAACAATAAGCTTTTGTAAACCACTATTGCTAAACCAAACAGACTAGCTTTGAAAACATTTATTAAAATTGTGGTTTCAGATTATTATTCAAAGTGTTTTGAGAAACTGACTTATTGCAGTTTCACATTGTTTTCCTCCAGTTACCGACTAGTTCTAACTGCTGCTGTACAACCCACACTTTCGGGTCAATTCAGGATTTCAACATCTAGTAATATTCGCAAACAGGTAAAAAGGCTCAAACGTGTGTTTTGGATTCATCAAACATGTTCATGCATATGCCCAATTAAGTTTTAATGTTTGCTGAGGCTCATAAAATTATAGAACAGAAATTAATCAGTCATGTTTAGAAAAAAGTTCAGTGAGTATAAATCTTTATATCTCTAACCTGCTCGCTGAAAAACATTTTGTTTTTTTTACTTGGAACATTGATGATATCATGCCACTGATGATTTTGCTCATGAGATAGGCCTGGCCAGGCTGCATCAGATTGGAAGTGCGGTGATACAGTCAGCCAAGGAATTTAGCGCATAACCATTTGATCGCATTTGCATCTCAATAGCATGTATATAATTGATGGTATGGGGGACCGCCTTGGAAATTTCTAATCTCCCTGGTTCCCTGAATTGACCCTGGGTGCACCAACAAGATCTCACCACTGTATCAAGGGGTTAAAAATGACACAATAACCTTGTTGAACATTTCAATAAAAAGAAGATTCTAAAAATGTATTGCCAAGTGTTGCCCATTATTAATGTTAACTAGTTGCAAAAATTAAACCGAACAAAATGAGCATATAACTTGTTGTAAAAAGGGATTGTCCACTACTAGGACAACCCCTTCTTGATGTTTATTCTCACCTACAGTGCCGATGCCATTACCGCTGCATCGAGACTCACTCTCCCAGGGCTTCCATGTGGTTGTTGTGACACGTTACACAGGCGCCCAAGCGTTACTGTCCCCCCCTTCGGACAAATCAACATGAAGAGTACGTCATGGCTGCACCTGCTCTCGGACTTCTTCTTCATGTTCAGTTCTCCACGAGGATGGTCATGTGTCCTAAGTTACAACGGCATGAAAGTGCCGGTAGAGCAAGTGCTGACACCACAGGAACGGCACCAGCACAGGAGGTGAGTATAACCATTATTATGTTATTGGGGCCAAGCGAGGGGTATGAGAAGGAGTTGTCCAAGTAATGGACAACTTCTTTAGCAGTACATATAAATCACAGAGGGTACTTAGTTAATGCTGTTTTGATTTAAAAAAAATGTAAAAGCCATCTCACCATGACAAAGTTTATCCAATCAGGATTGTCTTGTCCTCTTTCTAGTATTAACCCCTTCACAACATGCGCCGTACACATACGGTGCATGTCGGGGTTTCTCCCTTTGATGTTGGCTCCAGCCCTGATCTCACAACTTTTCCAGCGCATATCAGCTGATATCAACAGATGACATGTGCTCCTAACAGCCAAGGTTGGAATCGCGATCCATCCACGGCTGTTAACCTGTTAAATGCTGCTGTTAATCTCTGACAGCGGCATTTAACACTTTCCTGTGGAAGTACGTCACTAATCCTGCCCATTGGTGCTCGTGTCATATGACCCCAGGTCGCTGTTGGATTAGCATGACAATTTGGGGACTGCGGGGGACCCATGTGGTTTTCATTGCTGGATAGATATGAGCGCTGCCCAGTGTTCGGTGCTCATAGCAACTGAGCATTTCTGCTGCACAGATCAGAGCTGAAGCCCTGTTCTGTGTAAGGCCGGGGTCACACTGGCGACAGAATCGGACGACTGCAATACGATGAAATATCGCATTGCAGTCTGCCCTATGTTAATCTATGGAGCAGCTCCCAGTATCAGATTTTTTGTGGTCCGTTTTAAACGTCCGAGTGCAATCGCAGCATGCTGCGATTGTCACCGATTGTGGGTCGACTATCGCCAATGCAAGTCTATGGGAGCGATGAAAAATCGGATTACAAACGGACCGCACGTGTGACTTGCGATTAAATCGCATCGGTGTCCTTTAGAAAAGCCGGCAATTCATCCCCGGCTATACTGTAAAATCACACTGACAGCTTTAATAAAGAATAGAAAGAATAGATATACACACATAGAATACATATATATATATATGTCATTGTGACATATATATACATATATTTATAGTTCTTACACTTCTACATACTGTAATAGCCGCTAATTCAATTGCCGGCTTTTGTGAAATCACAGAAGCCGACATGAAATGATACATTGTTTAGACACAGTTAACCATGTCATTTCCTGTATTTTGATATATGGTTTGAACTTACAATTACATAAGTGTATGTGTGCAAAATTTCAGACATGTAGGGGTTAATTAAAGGTGTAAATTCGTTGAAAAAAAATGCGTGGGCTCCCGCTGTATTTTCTCCACCAGACAGACAAAGCAAGCGAGTGGGGGCAGATAATAATAGCCTAGGGAGGGTACATTTTTTTTGTGCCCCCCCTGGCTACTAACATCTGCCCCCAGACACCCCAGAAAGGGCAAATATCTAATTAGATTCGCCATTTCTGGCACTTTGCCCGTCTATTCCCATTGCCCTGTAGCGGTGGCGAATGGGTTAATAAGGGGTTAAAGCCACCTTGCTATTGAAAGGTCATTTAAGCCAGGTTAATAATTGAGAGCTGTCAATTAGACAACTATCAATTATTAATCCTATTGTATATATATGTATGTATTTTTTTAGTTGCACTTAAATTATTATTTAATAGTTATCATACGTGTATATTTTTTTATTTTATTTTTTATTTTTTATTTGCACTTGAGGAGGTTATTATTCAAATAAATTAATTAAATACCAATCATTTTGGACACATGAAGCCCCACACACACTAATTGTAACAATAATTTTTTATATATATATTGTATATGTTCAATTTTATTTTTTGTCTTCAATAAAGCTTTATATTTTATTAAATATGGTTGTGTTCATCCATTTTTTATAATAAAATACTGGTATTAATTTTAATAATTTTTTTAAAAAAAGAATTTTTTATGAGTATCAAATTGTTTTGGGATTATACAATTGTAGGGCCAGTCTACAGAGGGACAGATGTGGACTGTCCTTGTTATGGTTGTGTGAACAGGTTGCGGGATGCAGCGACTGACAGGAGACAGAGCAAGGGTTAATACTTTTAATTAGCAAGGGTATAGTCCACGCAAGGAGATAAATGGTTAAATGGGGGAAAACGGGTAGAGCAGAATAGTAAATACTGATTTAAAGGGATAACAAACGTGGTTACAGTACAGTTCTGTAAAGTGTAACTTATCCAAACAGACGGTCCTCAGGCAGTAGGATCCACGAAGCAAATGTTGGCACCAGCGGCGGCCGGTGCGGGGTTGGTCCAGTGAAGTCCTGTAGATGATGATGATCCGGGTCTCGGCGGCAGTGGTTAGTCTCTGGTACCTTATGCAGGGTCCTCAATCCATATGTTTAAGTGGCAGAAGGCGTACAGGCCACAGCATACTCTGATCGGAGTCAGGAAACAGGTCACGGTCACTCACCTGGTCTCTTTTAGGCCGCACATGTGCAACACTAATGAGCATCTAGCAACTTGCCCTGCGAGGATCAACTGGCACAGGTCCAGTCTGTGCTCACAGTTTCTGCGTGACTCAGCGGGGATGCTCGGGCGCGGGCCTGCGCTGCTACGGTAACCGAGGGACGGAGTACTCTCTTCACCCTTCCGCGCTCGCTGTGGCTGCTGCTTAGTCACGCCCCCTCCTTCCTAGTGCAACGGTTTGTCCGGTCCCTTAAGCTTTCCCCTGAGCAACAAAGGAGACAGCCCCGACAGTTCCGGACCCCACGCAGAGCTGGTACCCACGGCCCAGTCCTTCTTACTACACACCCCCTCTCCTTTTGCTCGCCAGGCGAGAGTTCCTGTAGAAACGTTGACTCTTTTCCATCTCTCGGATAATCCACTGCCAAATAAATTGGTCTTGCTTGTATCGGTTGGGTGGCATTCCAGCAGTAGTCAGTTCGGTGCGACGTAAGCCAGACTGAGTAGTGGAGTCAGATTGAGTGTTGGAGTCCAGTTGAGTAGTGGAGTCAGGCTGAATGGGCGGGGACGTGCCCAGGTTCAATGGAGCAGCCATTTCAAGAGTTTCAGGCTCCTGTTCCTCTTCTGGATCTATGGGTAGCGGGTCAGAAAATTCTTCCTCGTCGTAGTCGAAAGCTGCTGCAGGGGATGGCTCAGGTGTAAATTGTGCTCTCTCTGGTTGATCGGGATCTCATGACAAGTAAGCATGTACTACTCAGGTGGAGCGTCTCCTTCCCCTTCAGGTTGAATCTCATAAACAGGACCATCAGTTCCGATCCGACGTTTCACCCGATATGGGGTCTTTTCCCACCAACTTGCCTCAAGGTTGTTTGTCTCAGACCAACACGCGGTTTCCAGTCTTAAGAGCTGTTCCTCACAGGGGAGCTGCCTCCTGATGTTCAAGGTTTTGGAACTTGGTCTGCACAAGGCTATGTAAAGTTTGCAACCGGTGTCAATGTTCATGGACCCAGTTGGACACCCCCATCTGTGGGTTGTCCTCCTCTGGATCCAATTCAAGCTCAATGATCTCTCATCCCTGTCATCCAAACAGTAGAGTGTAGGGTGTGTACCCAGTGGTGCGATGTACTCTGTTGTTGTACACCCAAACTAGTTCAGCCACAAACTCAGGCCAGCGAACTTTTCAGTCTTCCTCTAATGTCCTCAGCATCTGAATCAAGGTTCGATTGAACCACTCGCAGGCCCCATTCCTTTGAGGATGGTAAGGCGTGGTCCGAGATTTCTTACTCTGATACATGCAATACAGCTCTTCCATCACTCGTCCCTGGAAACAGGCGCCTTGATCAGAAGTGGATTCTCTTCAGGCAGTCGTACACTTAAATGAAGTCTCTGGAAATGGCATGTGCCACTGATTCGGCAGTCTGATCCGAAGTTGGAGTCACCACAGTGAATTTGGTGAAGTGGTCGGTCATCACTAGACAGTGTTGGTATCCAAGATGAGCCAGGCCTATAGTCAAGTAGTCTATCATCAACACCTCTAGGAGAGCCGAAGTCACGATGGTTTGTGTAGGAACTCTCTTGCTATGTTTTGGTAGCTGAGGAGGGCAGAAGCGAAAACCGCAAAGGCAGCCAAACACCAGAGAGGTTGGGATCTAATAGGTTGCAGACCCCTAAACTAACTGCACAACTAGAAGCAGCTGTGGGACGTTCCTACTGTGCCCTAGATGCCTCGACACAGCCGGAGAGATTAGCTACCCCTGAAGATGGAAAGAGGAAAGCTAACTGCCCCGGAGTAGAGCCCCAAAGAAATAGGAAGCCCCAAACATATAATGGCGGTTAGACAAGATGAAAACACGAACACAGACAGAAAATAGATTGAGCAAACTCTGGGGCCCAAACTGTCTAGATAGGATAGTACAGGAGAGAATACTGTCTGCAACCCAACAAAACCCTAGGAAAAACTCCAACACTTCTGATTCCAAAAACGCTGAGACCACACAGTCTCGACCACCTATATCAGATCTCTGGTGTGAGCACACAGCTACCCAGCAGTAAAAAATCACAGGAACAGAGCAAATGAACAAATACAAAAAGAGAACAGAGACCAGCACAAGCCCCCAAAGGGGACCCGGCTGAACTCAAAAGCAAGGCAGCAAAAAACAAGGAAAATCAAAGCACATAAAAAAACCCACAAAGTAACTTATTTGAATGATAGCAGGAGACAGCAGAAAAGCAAGCTGAATTCCAACCTAGACCAGGAAGAACAATTGATCACCAGCGAGGATCATGGGAGGTCAGCTCACTTATATCAGGCCAGTCCGTCCCACCTGATAACCATTTGTCAATTGCAGGTGGTGGACTTTTGCTGTTCAACATTGGTTCAATACCCTCAGCAACCACCAGAGGGAGCCTCAGCTCCGAAGTCGTCTCCAACACGTTCACAACACTCTCTGTTCCGGATGCTTAGCTAATTCACAGCTTCTACACTGCCAACAGGCTTCCTCTAACGCAGATCTAAGTCGAGGATGATAGACCAACTTCTGTAGCCACTGGAACGTCTTCTCCGGGCCAAAGTGGGCCCCTCTATCGTGAGCCTCCGTGTTCACCTTGTGAAGAAACGTTTTGGGAAGCACCACTTGCCAGGTGACTCCCAGTTCTCGGGTCAACTGGACCTTCAGATACAATAGACCGTCCTTTAGTTGGAGCCTTTCCCACTGTCGAAAGATTTTCAAAGTTCCGAGGGGCAGAGCGTCTCTCTCCCTTTGGTAGGGAAGTTGTTTTAGAGCTACCCACTGTCTCATCTGAGCGAGTTCCCCATCTTCCTGTTGAAGTCGTACCCACTCATCACGGGATCACCCCAGGATGCATTCTCTGGACACCTCCCTGATCTGTGCCTGCGTGGCCTCCACTGTCCTGGCGATATTACAGAACTCAGGATCTCTTCAGCCTCCAGCTCTTCATCCAGATTGGGCCCAGGTCACTTATGTGTCACTCTGGATAAAGCGTCAGCGTGTGTGTTCTGAGCTCTTCTCTGATACGCAATCTTATATCAGTACTTAGCCATTCGGGCCACCCATCGCAGCTCCAGGGCCCCTAATTTAGCATTTTCCAGGTGGGCCAAGGGATCATTGTCGGTTCTTGGCAAACTTCTTAGTCATGACCCACACCAACGCCAACAATTCTAGCTTGAAAGTACTGCAGTTGTCTGTGTTTCATTCAGAATCATGGAGAGACCAACTCGCATAAGCGATCACCCGATCTTTTCCGCCTTGTATTTGTGACAACACGGCTCTTAGTCCATGTAGACTCCCACTGGTGTGGAGAATGAATGGTTGGGAGAAATATGCGTAGGCCAGTACGGGTGCTTCAGTTAGAGCCATCTATAAGGCTCGGAACTCTTTTTCCTGGCTGTCTCTCCACTGACTCATCCTACTCTTTGCGCCATACGGTACTCCTTTCAACAGCTCCAGTAGTGAGTTTATAATGCGAGTGAAGTTTTTCACAAACTGTCTGTAATATCCATTGAGTCTCATGAAAGCCTGAAATCCTTTATGGTCTTTGGGGTGGGCCAGTCCTGCACCACTGCAATCTTCTCACAAGATGATCTTACCCCTTCAGCGGAGACGACATGTCCCAGGTATTCAATCTGTGTGTGAAAGAGGTGACGCTTCCGAGGCTTCAATTTCAGGCCATGCTTCTGTAAATGACTCAAAACTTGTTCCAGTCTTTGCAGATGTTCCTCAAAAGTGGCTGCATACACAATGATATCATCCAAGTAGATGAGAGTTGCCTCGAAGTTTAAGTCTCCCAGACATATTTCCATCAGTCGCTGGAAGGTCTCAGGGGCGTTAGCAAGGCCAAAAGGCATTCGGTTGAACTCAAACAACCCCATGGGTAGTATGAAGGCCGTCTTCGCCCGGTCATGCTCGGACATGGGTACTTGCCTATACCCAGTGGCCAAATCCAACGACAAGAAGTATTTTGTGTTTTCCAGAGCAGACAATGATTCCTCAATTCTCGGCAGTGGATACGAGTCTCGCACGGTGCAGGCGTTCAGTTTCCGAAAGTCCATGCAAAAACGCAGAGTCCTGTCTTTTTTTCTGTGGGGCAGCCTACAGGCTTTGGCTTTCTCGGATCACTCCACTCTGCAACATATGAGTCAAAATCCCCTTCACCTCCTGGTACATTTGTGGTGGGATCTGTTGATACCGCTCCCTAATGGGTGCTGTGTTGCCCGTAGGGATCCCGTGAGTGATAGCTGTGGTACACCCAAAATTATCATCATGACGAACAAAACACCTGTTGTGTTGAGAGTTCAGTTAGCTCGGCACTCATCTTCTCCAGGATTCGGCACCCTTCCCTTAGGTGATTGGATTCTGGTTCGAAGGACACTGTTACGGCCACTGTCCAGGGATCTCCCTGCTCTGCTGCCAGTTTTACTTCTGTTCTGTATCAGTTCTTCCAGTATACCCATAATCTGAGCCACTTCACTTTTGGGTGGAATCATGAGATCGGTTTCTCGAGATTGAGACATCGCACTGGCACATTACTGTCATGAACAGTGGCTAACGCCCATGCAACGAGGAGCCCTGGAGGTAGCTGCTCCACAAGAGCTGGCTCTATCTGGACTTCGACTCCTTCAAGTGGGGTACAGGCTCGGATAAGCAAAGTGAGCACAGTTTGACCTGGTGGTAGAACAATGTTGGAGGTGGCCAGGATGATCACCTTACCCAATGTTTTCCTTTCACCTGAGTTTTCTTGGGCCTAGACCACCCGGATTAATTGTTGGAACACTTTCCTCAGAGGGGAGCGAGGGCTCCACCGATTCAAAAATTCATCGGACGGCTCGTGAACTAGGATATTCCCGAGTTCTTTCAGAATGTTCATCCCCAAAGTAACAGCGGGGTCATTGCCGGCATCCCCAGAGGTCAACACGACTCCTTTCCTGCCCACATTTTCTGCGACTGGGATGGGCAACTGATTAGCAGCTGTCAACTTGATCATTGGACTCCATTCAGGTCGCATCATCTGGAGGAAATGACGTCTGAAGTAGGTCTCAGGCATAGTGGTTACTTGACTTGAGAACCGGTATCAACTAGACAGTGGACAGCCCGACTTTCCATTTCATTTTATATCAGAGGGTCCTACACCTACGCCATCGCATTTAGCAATCACAGCATGGATCTTCTGCAGTGAATTCATGTATTGGGTCACGGACTCCCCCACCCTTTGGAGATGGCTAAACAGGAGCATGCACAATTCTCGACATCTGTGGGGCCTCCGTTCATCTCCTCTAAGATCCGTAACACCTTTTGAAGGTATCCCGCTCATGCAGACGCCGTAACATGATAGAGCTCCTCGCCTCTCTGTCCAGAACCATCATGGCAATCTCTGCCTCTATTTAGGGGGTCATGGGAAAAACCTCAACATGCACCTGACCCGCTCAGTCTAGTCACACAACAGAGTATTGCTCCATGTAAATTTTGGGATGTTACTTAACATTGCCCCCAGTGATATGTTAGCTCTTGGGGCGCCCCCAACTACTTGGTCTGTCTCCAAGGTACCGGCGGACTGCATCCTGCCGACTACGCCAAGTGTGAGCAGGTTGCGGGATGCAGCGACGGACAAGAGACAGAGCAAGGGTTAATAATACTTTTAATTAACAAGGGTTTACTCCATGCAGGGAGGTAAATGGTTAAATGGGGAAAACGGGTAGTGCAGATGAAATAATATATACTGCTTTAAAGGGACAACGAACGTGGTTACAGTACAGTTCTGTAAAGTGTAACTTATCCAAACAGACAGTCCTCAGGCAGTAGGGTAAACAAAGCAAACGATGGTGCCAGCGGAGGCCAGCAGGGGGTTGGTCCAGTGAAGTCCTGTAAATGACGATAATCCGGGTCTCAGCGGCAGTAGTTAGTCTCTGGTACATTATGCAGGGTCCTCAGTCCATATGTTGATGTGGTAGAAGGCGTACAGGCTACAGCATACTCTGAGTCTAACGTGGCTCGGTAAGCATACACCGGGGAGCCAGGAAATAGTTCATGGTAACTCACCTGGTCTCTTTTAGGCGGCATGCGCGCAACACTAATGGGCCCGGAGTATCTAGCAACTTGCCCTGCGAGGATCAGCTGGCACAGGTCTAGTTTATACTCACAGTCTCTGTGTAATTCATCGGTACCCGATGGATGGAGCGCTCACTTCACTTTTCTGCGCACTGTCTGTTCCCGCCAACTCTGACTGCTTCCGCGCGCGCTGTGGCTGCTGCTGCTTAGCCATGCCCCCTCCTTCCTGGTGCAAGGGTTTGTCTGGTCCACTAAGCTTTCCCCCGGGCAACAGAGGAGACAGCCCCAACAGTTCCAGACCTGGCACAGAGCTGGTACCCACGGCCCGATCCTTCTTCCTACAGTTGCAGTCTTTTGGGAGTTGTGATGTCTATAGGTGTATTTCCATACCTTGCCCTCCTGACCAGATGAGGCTTGATTACCTGAACCATGTACATTTGTATCCTATGACTAAAGGCACTGTCACACTTAGCGAAACGCACTAGCGATCATGACATCGACACGACCTGGCGAGATCGCTGGTGCGATCGCTATGTGATCGCTAGTTAGATTCCAAACACAAAGATCTCAGCAGAGATCAGCGATCTGTATAACGACCTCTGCGGTCATTGGGAAAACCTAGTCCCACCTGCGACGCTGGTAAAGTCGTTCATAAAGGGTGTCACACTCAGCGATTCAGGCTCACCAGCGGGACACCAGCGGCCAAAAAACGGCTCAGAACGTTCATAAGCGATCAACGACATCTCAGCAGGGGCCACATCGCTGCCACATGTCACACACAGCTGTGTCGCTACTGCGTCATAAAATCGGTGACGCAGTAGCGATCTCGTTAGCGACCTCGCTTAGTGTGACAGTACCTTAAGGGTGCGTTTTTGCACCCGAAACGCGTAAGATTTTGTACATGTTTTTAACTATGGCATGATTGTTGGAAAGCATGCCAAGACGCATGAAAGCTGTGATTAAAAATCATGGCTATTCCACAAAGTATTGATTTCTGAACTCTTACTGAGTTAAAACATTAGAATTGTTGTTTCTAAATGATTATGAACTTGTTTTCTTAGTATTATTTGAGGTCTGCAAGCAATGCATTTTTTTGTTATTTTTAATTTTCTAAAAATAAATACAAAATTTATTGCTTGGAAATTCAGAGACATGTTGTCAGTAGTTTATAGAATAAAAGAACAATTTACATTTTACTTAAAAATATACCTATAAAGAGAAAAATCAGACAAACTGAAAATTTTGCAGTGGTCTCTTAATTTTTACCAGAGCTGTATATTTGCTATAGCTGTAAGTGACATTGTCTGTTGGGCCAGTGTAACAAAGTGGCACGAGGTAGTAGTCGTGGGCGAGTTAACTAAGCAAACAGCCAGTGAGCGACCCGGCATCTTATACATGAAAAGATAAATAAAGTCCTGGTACTGCTATACAGTTGGTTATATCTGTTACTCCAACTTCTGGCTTCCAGGTTCCAGGAAACACCACACAGTCACAGTTCTTTTCCTACAGTTGAACTTTACTGAACAGTAAGGCATCCATCACATCAGCAGCACAGTTCACACAGGGCAACATTTCCTGTACTTTCCCCTCCTCTGCTATATGGGCAGTCCCTTTGGACAATCCATGCCCCATCTGTACCTTCAGCGTCACCAGCTCTCTGTCAGGCCCTTTTATGGTTCCAATAGGGAAAGGTGTTGGGAACACCATCTCAGCTGCTCCCGCCCCGGTCTTAGCCTCCGAATCCTTCCTGGGGATGCCATCCGCAGATCCCACAAACTTGCTACTGTCCACTGCATACGTCCTGCCCTTGGGCAGACTGCCCTGGCATCTGCCTCTAATCAGGAAGTGCCTTTCCTATATCTTTCTGCTCTATGCTGCTCTGCTCTAACTCCTCCCCATTGAATAACCCCTTGCTGCCTGTGCCTAAACTAACACTCTTACCTCTCCTATTCTCTATCTCTAATCTCTAACCCTAACACTATGCAGAACACATATTAAAGACATCCACATTACAGTACATGACAAATGCCTCACATTTCAGTATACAACAATACATCGATAAACGCTGAGGTGCCATATGTCATCTGTGAACAGCATCCAGGAGAGAGAAGGTACATGAGGGTCCCCGCCACCTCCTTACACCTATACCCACCATTATAGATTTGGCAATTTTATTATTTTTTTGTTGTTTTTTCCCATTGCGCATGGGTTTAATTTGATCTTGTATGACCCACTGATTTTTTGTGATTATAGATTAAAAGTTATATTTTAATACTCACCAATTGCTGTTATACTAATTAGTCTAATAAGCTTTCTAGGAGTTCTCTGGTGGACTGAAACAGGACTGTCGGTATCCCAATTTTGTGCTATAGACTTACAAAAACTACCAATGGAGTAACTAGAAGCCACCAAATTAATGGGAAGAAAATATATTTTATTGAAATATCATGACCAAACAAGACAATACCATTCAGCATTATTTACCTCACATAAATAGTATTCAATGTGCTGTAAATCTAAACAGAAGTGCATGCGCATAAAATAATAAAATTGCTGAACCCTGAGTGCTACTCCGATGCATGTTTTGCATTTGCTTTTCTCAAGGGGTAATTATCGGATAATCTATTGGCTATAGTTTGTTATTATTGATGAGAGAAAATCTATAGCCTACCGTTGTCATGATCCAGTCTGGGATTTGTTTCTGCTATCTTCTCTCTGGACTGGTCCTGCAGGGGTTAATCCCCTCTGCCTTGTTTTGGAGCTGGCTGAGCTATTTCAGTACTCTGCAGCCTGCTGGCCAGCATCAGCTATAGTTCATGCTTCCAGGCTTGAGCAGCTGACCCATATACCCTAGTGATCCTTCTGCTTCTGACTTCCCGTATTTGTGTGTGACCTGTTCCCTATCCCTGATCTAGTGTGCGTCTGATGTTTCCCTACAGTGTATGACTCAGCCTGATCTCTGAACCCCACCTCTTGTTTTCTGTCCCTGATACCACGCTCCCCGAATGGCTTCCTTCGACTCACTGGTTTGTACCCCGACTTCGTCTAATGTCTCACGTTTTGGATACCACGTTCCCGGTAGGATCTGACTTCTGGCTTGTCTCTGACTACGTGCATTGCTGTGACCTTTGGTACTTCTGCTCCTGACAGTTTCTGACTCAGCTTGTCTGACCACTCTTTCGTTACCTGTGACATCTGTGCTGCTGCTCAGTGTTGCTACACTGTGTGTGTGCAACCTCTCTTCCCTCACCATTACCCCCTGTTGGAGGTTTTGCTATAGCTCCGCTTCAGCAGCATTAAAATCATATTTTGCAGACTATAAGATGCACTGGACCATAAGATGCACCCCAAATTTTGGGGAAGAAAATAGGAAAACTTTTTTTTAAAAAATAAAGTGATGGTGCATCTTATATTCTGATTTGACTGTAGCTTACCTTTGGGGGTGGCTGCGGTGGAGGGTGATCAAAGGAGGCATGTTCGCTGCTGCAGGAGGCCGTCAGTGGCTGCTGGAGAAATCCCCATACTTACATACCTTGGCTGCTATAATTTAAGTTATATTGTTTTTTTATAATTGTTTTCTGAAGAATGCTCCACTTAGCTGAATGCACCTGTTCAAATAATCAAGATCGGCTGCTGGCAGCTACCTTTGCAATTAGTGACCAATGACATCCCAGATATGCTCAATGGGAGACAAGTTCGGAGAAACTGCAGGTGATGGTAGGACATTTTGGCCATGAAGGGTGCTCACAGTAGCATTATCAACATGTTGAAAAACAGCTAATTGCACACTTTAGAGAACAGGTAGTACCACTAGTTACACAACCAATTCAACGTAACACCAAGCTGTTAGTGTAACTGGAATGAAGGGTAGATGGTTGAACTAATGTGCATTATGTCACCCCACACCATAATCCTTTGAGCAGAACTGGTGTGACATTCCTTCTTGAAGGTCACCTCATGGTATTGCCCATGTGGTCTCTAGACCAATCTCTGACTATGATTCCTTCCAGGACAAAACAAGAAACAGGACTGATCACTTAAGAGGATATACCTCCATTCCAGCTTTCACTACCATTTTGCTCTGCACCATTATAACCTTCTAAAGCTGTGGCATGAAGTCAACCTTCATTATAAATACATTATTGTCTTTCACCCAACTATAGCAAACTACCAAAGCAATACTGTTATGATTTGGTAGCTGAGGAGAGCAGGCAAAAAGGAAATACACCAGAGAGGTTGGAATCTATGGGATTGCAGTACCCTGACTAACCACCACAACTAAAGGCAGCCGTGGAGCGTACCTACGTTGGTCCTAGACGCCTCGTCACAGCCTGAGAAGCTAACTACACCTAAAGACAGAAAGAGGAAACCTATCTGCCCCGGAGCAGATCCCCAAAGAAATAGAAAGCCCCAAACATGTAATGGCGGTTAGACAAGAGGAAATACAGACACAGACAGAAAATAGTATGAGCAAACGTTGGGGCCCAAACTTCCTAAATAGAAAAGGATAGGAAGGACACTTACTGCAATCCCAAAAAACCCTGAAAAGTACCAACACTACTAATTACAAAAACACCTGAGATCACACGACCTCTACCACCTAAATTTGTTCTCTGGTGTAACAAAAACTAAACAGCGGCCACTGAAAAAACTGGAAAAGGCAAATGAACAAACAACAGTGGATGAACTAAACTGAGAGGAGCACAAGCCCCCGGAGGGGACCCGGCAGACCCCCACAGAAGTGCAGGACAAAATGCAAAAAGCAAGCACAAAAAACTAAAAGAAGAAAATGTCTTATCTGTTAGAAGAAGATGCAGGCACGAAACAGCAAGCTACAAAGTGAACAGGAATAAAAGATGAGACCAGAACAATTGATCACCGGCAACCCTGATGGGAGGGAACCTCCCTTATATAAGACCAGTCAGTAACACCTGATCGCCAATCTTCACAATCTTCATTGGATAGTTCAGTACTGTTTGTAACCACCAGAGGGAGCTTCTGCTCAGAATTCATTTCTAGCACATTCACAACAGTACCCCCCCCTTGAGGAGGGGTCACCGAACCCTCATTTGAGCAACCAGGTTGGTCAGGATGAGCTCTGTGATACGCACAGATGAGTCTCCTGGCATGGATGTCCGAAGCAAACACCCAAGAATTGTCCTCCTGACCATAACCTCTCCACTTAACCAAATACTGGAGTTTCCGTCTAGAAAAACGAGAATTCAATATTTTCTCAACCACATACTCCAGATTGCCCTCAACCAAAACAGGGTCAGGAGGCACAGCCATAGGAACCACTGGCTCGACAAACCTCTTCAATAAGGACTTGTGGAACACGTTATGGATCTTAAATGTCCCTGGAAGAAGTAAACGAAAGGAAACAGGATTGAGACTCTCCATGATCTTATAAGGTCCAATGAACCTAGGCTTAAACTTAGGAGATGCAACTCTCATAGGGATATTTCTTGAGGACAACCAGACCAAGTCCCCCACTTAAACCGAGGACCATCAGTCCTATGCCGGTTGGCAAACCGCTGGGCCCTCTCCTGAGAGAGGGACAATCTCTGCACTACCTGGTCCCAAATCTGCTGCATACGCTCCACAACAGAGTCAACACCTGGACAGACAGAAGCCTCCGTCTGTCCTGAAGAAAATCGAGGGTGAAACCCAAAATTGCAGAAAAATGGAGACATCAAAGTGGCAGAGCTAGCCCTATTATTAAGAGCAAACTCAGCCAAAGGCAAAAAAGAGACCCAGTCATCCTGATCAGCAGACACAAAGCATCTTAGATAAGTCTCCAATGTCTGGTTTGTTCTCTCAGTTTGTCCATTGGTCTGAGGATGAAAAGCCGAGGAGAAAGACAATTGAACACCAAGTTTAAAACAAAAAGTCCTCCAAAATCTGGAAACAAACTGGACTCCTCTGTCAGACACAATGTTCTCAGGAATGCCGTGTAACCGAACACGTGCTGAAGGAACAAAGGCACCAATTCAGAGGAGGAAGGCAACTTAGGTAATGGCACAAGATGTATCATTTTGGAAAACCTATCACAAATCACCAGATAACGGTCATTCTCTGAGAAACAGGGAGGTCGGAAATGAAATCCATAGAGATATGGGTCCATGGTCTCTTGGGCACAGGCAATGGCATCAACAAACCACTAGAGCGAGAGCAAGGCTTGGAGGAGAGCAAGTCCCGCAGGACTGCACAAATTCCCTGACGTCACGAGACAAAGTAGGCCACCAAAAGGACCGACTAACCAAGTCTCTGGTACCAAAAATTCCGGATGACCGGCCAACGCGGAACAATGAATCTCAGACATCACACTCTTTTTCCACCGGTCTGGGACAAACAATTTCCCAATAGGGCAGCGCTCGGGTTTATCCTCCTGACACCCTTCCAGAGCCAGTCCCAAATTGGACGAGATGGCGGAAAGAACTACACCCTCTTTCAAAATAACAGCAGGATCAGATAACTCAGGAGAGTCCGCAAGGAAACTCCTCGAGAGGGCATCCGCCTTAACATTCTTAGTGCCAGGAAGAAAGGAAACACAAAATTAAAACGTGTGAAAAACAAGGCCCACCTGGCCTGTCTAGGATTAAGTCGCTTGGCTGATTCCAGATAAACCAGATTCTTATGGTCCGTGAGGACCACCACCTGATGTTTGGCTCCCTCCAGCCAATGTCTCCACTCTTCAAAGCCCACTTCATGGCCAATAACTCCCGATTACCCACGTCATAATTACATTCAGTTGGAGAAAATTTTCGAGAGAAAAAGGCACAAGGGTTACTTTTAGAGGTTTCTGGATCTCTTTGGGACAAAACGGCACCTGCCCCAATTTCAGAGGCATCAACCTCCACCTGAAATGGCAGAGAAACATCAGGCTGCCGTAGAACAGGAGCAGAAGTGAATCTCTGCTTAAGTTCCTGAAACGCAAAGACTGCCTCAGGAGGCCAATTCACCACATCGGAACCCTTTTTGGTCAAATCAGTCAATGGTTTAACAATAACAGAGAAATTACCAATAAATTTACGATAAAAATTGGCAAAACCCAAGAATCTTTGAAGAGCCTTTAATGAAGTAGGTTGGACCCAATCACAGATGGCCTGAACCTTGACCAGGTCCATTTCAATAACAGATGGGGACAAAATGAATCCAGAAATGGGATCCTCTGTACGCCAAAAAGACACTTTGATCCCTTCACATACAGAGCATTCTCTCTCAAAATCTGGAAAACACAGTCCGAACATGTTTCACATGAGAGTCCCAGTCATTGGAAAAATCAAGATATCATCCAAATAAACAATCAGAAATTTATCCACAAAATCCCTGAAAATGTCATTCATGAAGGACTGGAAGGCAGAAGGAGCATTAGTGAGCCCAAAGGGCATCACTAGGTACTCAAAATGCCCCTCTGGGGTATTAAATGCCGTCTTCCATCATCCCCGTGCTTAATGCGAATAAGATTATATGCCCCCCTGAGGTCAAGCTTGGTAAACCAAGTTAGCATTTTCACCCTGGAAAACAGGTCAGAAATCAAGGGTAACGGATATTGATATTTCACAGTGATATTGTTCAAGAGACGATAATCAATACACGGCCTTAATGAACCATCCTTTTTGGCCACAAAGAAAAAACCGGCACCAAGGGTGAAGAGGATGGTCTGATATGACCCTTCTCAATGACTCCTTGATATGAGACCTCATAGCGTCATGTTCAGTACAGACAAGTTAAAAAGGCGACCTTTAGGGAATTTACTACCAGGCACTAATTCAATAGCGCAGTCATAGCTCCTATGGGGGGCAAGGATGCAGATTTTACTTTCGCTAAACACATCAGAAAAATCAGTCAAAAAGTCAGGAACATCCTGAGCCTGGGGGGAGGCAGAAAAAACAGGAGTGTTGGTATTAACACATTGGCAGCCCCAACTGGTTACAGACACAGATTTCAATCCAAAACAGGATTATGAGACTGAACCAAGGGAAACCCAGTACGATAATGTCATGCAGATTATACAGACACCAAAATTTGCAACTCTCCTGATGATCAGTTCAACCCTCATTATCACCTGAGTAGAGAACTGAGGTTTATTCTCAGCCAAAGGGTAGAATCGATCCCCAGTAGGGGAATAGACTTCCGTAGGGGTGTCAAGGGAAACCCACAACGTTTAGCAAAATCAAAATCCATCAGGTTAATAGCTGCTCCCGAATCAATGAAAAGTCTGAGCAGAAAATGTGGACAGGGAGCAAATCAGGGTAACGTCAAAAAAATTTAGTCTGAACACTACCCAAGACAATGAGCATGCAAAACGTTTCCCCGCTTAGGGCAGACTGAAATAGCATGAGAGGCATCACCACAGTAGAAAACATAACCCATTGGTTTTCGAAACTCATGACGCTGTGCCCCAGAAGCCACTTTATCACACTGCATGGGTTCAGAAGCTGGTTCACAAGGCAACACTATTCCACGCATACCTCTACGCTCACGCAAAGTCGGTCAATTTGAATCGCTAATGACATAGAATCATTGAGACCAGAGGGGACAGGGAATCCCACCATAACATCCTTTACATTCTCTGACAGACCCTTCCGAAAAAGGGCTGCCAAAGGATCGTCATTCATTTGGTCAGGATGCCCACCTACGTAATCTCTGACAGTATAACTCAGCGTCCTCAAGCCCTGATTTAATGCCAACAAGGCTTTTCAGCTTGATCAGTGAATTAGGCTCATAGTACAATACCCCAGAGCCTGAAAAAATGCATCAACATTATCAAAACAGGATCCCCCAGGTGTCAGGGAAAAAGCCCAATTGAGGATCGCGGCAGGAGAGAGATGACAATTTGAACCTGCTGTGCTGCGTTCCTGAGGACTTAGATTTCAAGGCAAAAAACAACTTACAGTTATTTTGAAATTCAGAAATTTAGCTCGATCCCCTAAAAACAAATCTGGATGGGAATCCTACAGTCATGGCCAAAAGTTTTGAGAATGACACAAAATTATATTTTTCACATGATCTGCTGCCCTCTGGTTTTTATGTGTGTTTTGACAGTGTTTTTATCACAGACAGAAATATATTGCAAACATATGAGTAACAAAAGCTTATATGAAGTTAGAATGAGTTAATGCACAAAGTCAATATTTGCAGTGTTGACCTTCTTCTTCAGGACCTCTGCAATTCTCCCTGGCTGCTCTCAATCAACTTCTGGACCAAATCTGACTGATAGCAGTCCATTCTTGCACAATCAATGCTTTCATTTTTGTCAGAATTTTTTAGGTTTTTGTTTGTCCACCTGTCTCTTGATGATTGACCACAAGTTCTCAATGGGATTAAGATCTGGGAAGTTTTCAGGCCATGGAACCCAGAATCTCTATGTTTGTTCCCGAGCCATTTAGTTATCACCTTGCTTTATGGCAAGGTGCTCCATCATGCTGGAAAGGCATGTTGATTGCCAACTGCTCTTGGAGGATTGGAGAAGTTGCTCTTGGGGACATTCTGGTACATTCTTTATTCATGGCTGTGTTTTTAGGCAAGACTGTGAGAGGCCGATTCCCTTGGCTGGAAGCAACCCCACACAGATGGTTTCAGGATGCTTAACATTGGCATGAAACAAGACTGGTGGTAGCGCTCACCTTGTCTCTCCGTATGAGGCGTTTTCCTGATGTCGCAAACAATCGAAAAGGGGATTCATCAGAGAAATAACTTTACCCAGTCCTCAAGCAGTCCACTGCCTGTACCTTTTGCAGAATATCAGTCTGTCCATGATGTTTTTTTCTGGAGAGTAGTGGCTTCTTTGCTGCCCTCCTTGAGACCAGGCCTGCTCCAAGAGTCTCCGCCTCGCAGTGCGTGCAGATGCACTCACACCTGCCTGCTGCCATTCCTGAGCAAGCTCTGCACTGCTGGTAGCCCGATCCCGCAGCTGAAACACTTTTAAGAACGGTCCTGGCGCTTGTGGTCTTTCTTGGGCGCCCTGGAGCCTTTTGGCAACAATGGAACCTCTCTCCTTGAAGTTCTTGATGATGCGATAGATTGTTTATGAGGTGCAATCTTTCTACTGCGATACTCTTCCCCGTTTGGGCCCTTTTTGTGCATTGAATGTGACTGCACGTGTTTCTTTTGAATAACCATGGTTAAAAGAAGAGAAAAAATGTGCCAAGCACCCCGCCCCCTTTTAAAGTGTCCCGTGGTGTCATTTTTACTTAATCATGACAGATTGATTCCAGCCCGTCCCCATCAACATCCACCCGTGTTAAGGAGCAATCATGAAAAAAAGGTTAGCTGGTCCTTTTAAAAGGGAGGTTCAATGATTTGAAAAGTGTTTTGGTGGATAAAGTTCTTTTTAGCCAAAAATTGACTTTGCAAGTAATTGCTGTTAGGATCACTCTTTTTAACATTCTGGTATAGCAAATTGCCATTAGAAAAAGTGAAGCAGTAAACTTTGTAAAAATTAATATTTTTTGCATTCTCAAAATTTTGGCCGACTGAGGTTTTTCCCAAAAAGGGACCTGCAAGATAGGTAGAATACTCCGAACCTCATGGGAAGTGATCCACTTTCTAAAAACTGTTCAAATCCAGAGAGAAAAAAAAAATCCTCCCCACACCCAGAGATCAGGGGAAAAAAAAAAGCAACAAACAGAAAAAAAAAAAAAAACTTGAAACCTCCAACTTTTTTCTTTCCACAATATTTTTTCCCTTTGTAGTAAATATAATTTTTTGTTTGAGCCCGGGGATATGGATGATTTGGTGTGAGGAGAGCAGGCCAAAGGAAATAAAAT